>JARHVA010002622.1:1227500-1839611 GCA_037957365.1 Torreya grandis
AACTCATCATAGTCCTCCCAAGTATCATTATCCTAAGAGTATTAGTCCCAAAATACCTTGCACTATGACACTTGTCTATTATACAAATTAAGTTTGCAAGTGTCAATTACTCTGACTGGTTCTACCATGACCACCTTGGGATCCAAAACCTGCAAAGCATTCTAATCCAGAACATGCAAAGGATCAACTATATACTTTTTAAGATAAGATACATGGAAAACATTATGTAATAGAGTTATGGATGGTGTCAATACAAGTCTATATGTTATATGATTGACCACTTCTAACACCTTGAAGGGTCCCACAAATCTTGGTGATAGTTTCACTAACTTTCCAAATTTAATCAAGCTCTTCTGCAGCTTAACATGCAATAATACTTTATCGCTTATAGAAAATCACCTATCTATCCTCTTTAGATGGAAACTCTTTTATTTGTCATTTGCCTTAGCCAATCTCTACCTGATTATCTAACTTATTCTTCCATTTATGAAAGCATCTTAAGCCCAAAGATTACCTTGTCCTCTAACATGTCCCAACTTATTGGTGTCCTTCACCTTCTTCCCTACACTACCTCAAATGGTGCCATATTCAAAGTTTATTTGTATGAGTTGTTATATATAAACTCAACCAATAGAATATAGTCTTCCCATTTTTATCATTTATCTATGTAATACATATGAAGATCCTTTGACACCTCATTAACCCGCTTAGTCTGACCATCATTCTCTAGGTGATATGTAGTGTTGAAGTTTAGTTGCATACCAAAGCTAAGTTTAGAGTTACCCAAAACATAAAATTCATCTTTAGATCACATTCCAAAATGATCTTCTCTAAAAATCCATGCAACCTATACACTTTCTTTATGAACCTCTTCGCAAGGGTAGGTGCATCATCTATCACATTACCTAGTATAAAATGAACCACCTTGGTTAGTTTGTCAATAATTACCAAGATCATATTGTGCATGTTATGTGACATTGGTAATCCTTAGACAAATTCCATACTGATCACTTACCACTTTCACTCTAGTATATCATGTGGATATAACAATCTAGCTAGGTGCACATGCTCAATTTTCACTTGCTAACATTTCAAAGTTTGCCACATCTTTCTTGATCCCCTTCCAAAAATATAGAGGTCTAAGTTCTACCATGAACTTGGTTACTCCTAGATGTCCTGAATATGGGGCATTGTGCAATTATTTTAGCACTATGCTTTGCATATTATCTCGATCTGGGACATACATCCTTATGTTGTAATGCAAAAGACCATCACTCTCAAAATTGAATCTTTTCTATCAAATATTTTGAGCATTCTCAGACAATGCCTTTCTAACCTAATCATAATATTCATCTCTTGGTGATAACTCAATCACATGATACCTAAAATTACTCTTACTAGTAGCCATGGTTGCTATGTACCTTCTATAGCTCAAGGTGTCAGTTATTATGTTCTCTTTACCTTTGATGTAATTGATATTAAAGTCATAATCAGACATATATTCTAACCATTACCTCTGATGAGCAATCCAATTTGGTTGGGTGAAAATGTATTTGATTCCCAAGTTATTAGTCTTGAGCTCAAACAATTTTCCCAACAAATAATGTCTCCAAATTTACAAAGCATGAACAATTACTGCAAGTTCAAGATCATGAGGGGCATAATTCACCTCATATGTTTTTAGCTTCCTTGACTCGTAAGCCACTACTGCACCATCCTGCATAAGGAATCCTCCTAATCCCTCTCCTAACACATCTATGATCACCAAAAATTGGCCATTGGGGTCAAGAACTCTTAACACTGATGTCGAAGTAAGCCTTCTTTTCAATTCCTGAAAAGTTACTTCACACTTTTTTGACTAGATAAATCGTTGGTTATTTCATTGTAAGGAGGTAATTGGATAGCTATCTTGGAAAAAATTAGAATGAACTTCATATAATAGCCTAGTAATCCCATGAAACTTCTTACCTCATGCACATCCCTTGGTGCCAGCCACCGTAATGGCTCTTATCTATATAAATCCATCT
This sequence comes from Torreya grandis, assembly GCA_037957365.1. Taxonomy (NCBI): domain Eukaryota; kingdom Viridiplantae; phylum Streptophyta; class Pinopsida; order Cupressales; family Taxaceae; genus Torreya; species Torreya grandis. Next base: position 1,229,528 of record JARHVA010002622.1, read on the forward strand.
ATAGACATAATATGTCTTAGATATTGCACTCTCTCCTGAAAAAATGCACACTTAGACAACTTTCCATATAGCTTGTGTTTCTACTAATGTTGCAGAACTAGTTCCAAATGTTGAAGGTGTTCCTTTTCATTCTTAAAATATATATGAATGTTATCCAAAAGGACCAAAACAAAGTGATCTATATAATGCTTGAACACAATGTTCATGAGATTAATGAATGTTGTTGGTGTGTTAGTCAATCCAAAGGGTAACACTGTGAACTCTTAATACTCATAATGAGTTCTAAAATTTATCTTTAAAATATCTTCATCTCAAATCCCCAACTAATGGTATACCGCTCTAATATCAATCTTAGAAAAGATCATTTCTCCCTGTATCTGATTAAAAATATCATCTATACGAGGTAGTGGATACCTATTTTTGATAGTTTCCTTGTTCAACATCCTATAATCAATGCAAAGACAAAGAGTACCATCTTTATTATTGACAAAGACAATTGATGCACCCCATGGTGACATGCTAGACCTGATCAACCACTTTGACGATAATTCCTAGAGTTGAGCCTTCAATTCAACCAACTCAGTGGTTATCATCCTATATGGTGCCTTCGACTGTGGTTCTAATCTAGGTATGATATCGATAGAGAAATCAAACTAACATTTAGGAGGCAATCCTAGTAATTCTTTTGAAAACACATCATGAAAAGCTCTAATAAATGGGTAATCTTTGAGAGATGGTTCATTAGGTTCCTACATTTCATTTATTTTGACAATAAATGATTAGCATCATTTTCCCTAAGCCCTCTTCAGTTGTATTGCAAAAATCTACCTGAGCCTCAACTCTCTCTTTTTGCCCTGAATTTGTGTTTGATTTCTAAAATCATCTAAACACTCAACCTTTTTCAAGTATCAATCAACTTTGACCTTGTGTTTAACAAACTCGTTGACTCCTAGGATCACATAATTAGACCCTAGTGGTGTTACAAATAGATCCACCACTCTTATGAATTAGGGTAACCTAATCTCTATGTTAACTAGACACTTGTCAACCATGACTTTTGAGTCATTCTCATACTATATTGATCATGCATTTACCATAAATTTAGCTCTTCTAGGAAACTTACTAAGCATTCTAGGAGCTATAAAACATTTAGTAGCCCCTATATCAATCAAAATACAAAATAGATGTTCAAATAAAATACCTGATAGCTCTATGGGTGATGCTTGAAATTTTGGTTATCGATTATAAATTATTGCATGAATACACTATTGAAAATTACCTTGTTGAGGATTAGAACCTTTATTTTTTGACTTGTCCTGAGTGCATTCATGAGCATAATTGTCTTATCCACAAATGAAACAGCCTCCAGGTGGACCTTTCCAATCAGTCTATGGGTTTTCCTTGAAACCACCTTTGAAACCATTGTATGGTTTCTTTTTGCTTGATTTGTTATTGAATTAGGAATTCTAATTTATGAATTGACCCTTGGAGTCTCAATTCCTCTATTTACAGTTCTTATTCTTTAAATTTGGCTTATAACTTCCAAACTTTTTTTTAAACTTGTCCCTGACCTATGCAAGAGACTTCAACATCTAATGTTACTTGATTGCCTTCTTGAAGACCTGGTCTATGGTAGAAGGTCCATGAACATCTACCTCACCACTAATTTGGGTTTTTAATCCCATGATAAACTTCATGATCCTAAACCTCTCATATGATTGGTAATGACGTACATACTTCAAAAGTTTGGTGAACTGCTCTAAGTACTCATTCATCGATAAGTCCAGCTGCTTTAGATTATGGAAATCTATGATCTTCTAATCAAAATAAAGATATAGAATCCACCATGACTTGAACAATGTCACAAACTTCTCCCATTAGTGGTGGTTGAATTAAGGTTCATTTCCAACTTCTTTTTGGCCCATCATGTAGCTGCTTCACCAGCCAACTGGTATGCTCCCTAAACTACCTTAGTGACCTCATAGTAGTTTCAAATCTTGAAATAATTATCCATCTTTATAATCCATGATTCAGCTTCATCACCTAGGATAGCTCCATCAGAGTTAGGTAGACTTACCTTTTTCATGTCCCTCGACAACTATGCAGCTACCTAAGCTCTCGTATCCTGCTAGTTTTCCTACTCAATGGTATGCTCATCGAGTCATTTTTGATGTTCTTCCTCTCCATAGTCATGAACTTCATATTCTAAGGTTGTGATCCAATCCCTAGTATCGTTCATGGCTGCAAGAATCTGATACAACTTTGTTGCTTGTTCAACACCAAATTGGTTAGGATAAATTAGAGGGTTATTATCATTGTGTTAAGATATTTCTTCATAATAATAGAAATAACATTCAAATATAATCCACTTTAAGGGGGAAACCTCCAATAACCATAATAAATGAGCAAATGAATTCAATAATGAAACTTATGATGATTATGGAGAGCCATGTTCCACCATATATATACCCATAGTTGGGAAGAGTCACACCCATAATAAGAAAGGGTCACACCCATTCATTCTAATTATATCAGCCTAACTATTAATAATTAATAAATGAAAGATAAAGGTTATGATCTCTATTCTAAAACATTATTACTCATAAGGTTAGGGGTATAACATGCCCTTCCACTTCATATAAGAATTTTCCTCAATTCTTAGCAACTCAATATGTTGTTGCATGAATTGTTCATCCTCCCATGTTGCATCTTTAGTGGACAAATTCTTCCATTTGATGAGAAATTCAAAAATGGCCTAGTTACATAATTTCTCTATTCATGTTTTGATAACAGCTTTAGGTACCATAATGAACTTCCATTCTTCATCTAACTCAGGCAACTCAGACTATACTGGAAGCTTACAACCAATTAATTTTTTAAATCATGAAACATGAAAGATAGGATGAATTTTGGAAGAAGGTTGAAGTTATCAATTATAAGTGACACTTATGATCTAGTGTAGAACCTTGTAGGGCCCATAAAATTTTGGTGCAAGCTTGATGTTCTTATGTTGTTTAAGTGACCATTTTTTATAGGGTTGTAAGTAAAGGAACACCCAATCTCCTTCCTCAAAATGGATCTCACTACAATGTCGATTGGCTTGTTGATTCATCCTATTTTTAGCCACAACCAAATTCTCCTTAAAGACTTGAATCACTTGCTTTTGGTATTAAAGATGATCCTCAACTGCATGGACTTTGGAATGACTTTATAAATAAGATGTAAAAGGAGGGGTAGTCATAGAGAGCCTCAAATGGTGTCATCTTTGTTATGGTGTGAAATGACATATTGTACCACCATTCTACTTGTGAAATCCACTTGGACCAATGTGCTTGTGTTTCAGAGGTAAAACATCATAGTTATCCTTCGAGACATTTATTCACAATATCAGTTTGGCCATCTAATTGTGGATGATAAGATGAACCATGGGCAAGTTTTGTGACCCATGCAGAAAATAGTTTAGTCCAAAATATGCTAGTGAAGATAGGATCATGATCACTCATAATGATTTTGGAAATGCCATGGAGTTTTTATACCTTTTCCATGAATACTTTTGCCATGGTACTAGCTTGAAATGGATGAGAAAAAATGTGCATAATTGGTGAGTCAATCCACAACCACTAATATCGCATCCCTATTATTTGATTTAGGTAGGACTGTAATGAATTCCATTGATATTTCTTCCCAAAATTGTGTTGGAATGGCTAATGGTTGTAATAGACTTGGGTTCTTAATCATTTTTCCTTTATTTTATTAACTTATCAAACATTCTACCACAAATTTATGTACATCCCCCTTAAGGCCTTCCCAAACAAAATATTTATCTATATGGTGATAACTCTTTAAGAAACTAGAATGTCCTCTGATGGGTGAGTCATGCATGTGAGACAAGACACTAGCTTTCAATTCTAATTTTTTACACAAAAAGAGTATGTATTTGTACCATAAGGAGTTTCCTTTCCAAACATACTTATCTACATAATATGGGTTCTCTTGTAATAGTTGTATGAGTTTCTTGGTTGGAGTGTCTTATTGCCACTCTAATCATGTTGATTATACCTGTTTAGATTTTAATAAACAAATATCATAAAGTTTTGCTTCCTCTACTTCCTATCGAGAAAGTGCATAAGCTACAATATTCTCCTTTCCTTTTTTGTAAATAATTTCAAAATCATACCCTAGCATCTTTGTGACCCATTTTGGTTGCTCTTATGAAGATAGTAGTTGCTCTAAAAAACACTTAAGACTCTCATGATGTATATTAACTTTGAAATGCCTTCCCATGAGATATTAGCAATGATATTTGATTATGTGAATGATTTATAACATTTATTTCTCATATGTGGGCCTTACCAAGTTCTTTCATTTTAATTATCGACTCTCAAATGCTAAGGGATGCCTTTTTGCATTAGTACTATGCTAATGCCATGGCTCAAAGAATCAAGTTCTACCCAAATTGTCTTAGAAAAGTCTGGGGTAGCTAGCATAGGCATGGAAGTAAGAGTTTCTTTCAATTGTTGGAATGCTTAGGTGGTTAATTCTGACCATGAAAATGAATCCTTCTTTAATAATGTTGTTAAGGGTGATGTTATGCGAGCATAGTCATGAAAAAAATTTCTATAGTATCGTATTATACCCAAGAATCCTCTTAAACCTTTCATATTTTTAGGTTTTGTCCAATCTTTGATAGCTACAATCTTCTTAGGGTCGACTTTGACACCTTCATGTGACACCACATGTCCTAAGTACTCCACTTCCTTCATCCCAAAGGCACATTTATATTTTTGTGCATAAATTTGATGGTCTTCCAATACCTTTAATATCCTTTCTACATGTTGCAAATGTTCTTCCCATGTTTTACTATATATTAATATGTCATCAAAGAACACCAATACAAATTTATGAATAAATGGGTATAAAAATGATTTATCGGGCTCCAAAAAGTAGATGGGGCATTAGTGAGACTAAATGACATAACTAAGAATTCATAGTGACCCTCATGTGTTCTGAATTTGGTCTTATATATATCCTCCTTTACCCGAATTTGATGATACCCTAAACAAAAATCTAACTTGGTAAAGAAAATAGCCCCATTCAATTCACCCAATAATTCATCAATGACAAGAATAGGAAACTTATCTTTCAAATTAATATTATTGAGTTCCCTGTAATCTAGGCAATTTCTCCATGACTCATTCTTTTTTTTAACCATAACCATTGAAAATGAATAAGCATTTTTATTGGGATGAATAATACCTAAGTCTAGCACATCCTTCACTAATTTTTCAATTTCTAAATTCTATTCATAGGGGTAGTGGTAAGGTCTAATGTTATGAAGGATATTTCTTGGACTCAATTCAATTGCATTATCATGATCTCTGAATAGAGGTAGGCCCTTTGGTTATTGAAATACTTTTTGATGTTGTTGAATAATTGTTTGAAGATTTGGTGGGTCTTGATTTACTACATCATGTGCTTCTAAGAAATTTAGTTGTACCACTATGCCATAAGATCTTTTCTTAAGTAATTTCTCCATCCTATGAGAGCTAATAATTTGTCTTGGTGGGGATTTCATCCAATTAAGTGTATACTTTTTTCCATTTATACTAAAAACCATGAATAATTCTTGAAAATTGAAAGACATCATTCCCAGTTGTTTAAGCCATTACACTCCCAAAACTATATATGCTCCCCCAATTGGTATGGCAAACATTTATGAAAATAGTTGATAGTCCCCCATTAAGATCTCGATATGATGACATTTATCCCCACATGAGAGTTGTTTCTCATTGACAATCATAACTTGAAAATTGGATACTGAATACATAAAGCAATTGATCTTTTTGGGTGAATATTTTGTTGACCAGCTAACTGGTGAGCAAAATAGATCTCTTCAACCACAACATAGGGAGATTGGTCAGCCCAGTGTGTAGGTTTACTACATCAAAGGTGGACAAATCTCTCCTCTCATCAAGGGGAGGTTCCCTATGAATATGCAGGAGTTATATGCTATATATATAAGCAAAAAATAACACTCAGGGGTAGGACAACACCATCCATCTCTCTTCTTTCAGAGATGATGTTCACAAACAAAGGAGAAAATCTTGGTGAAGGCACTTCTCTTCTTTCAGAAGTGATCTTGCAGGGAACAACAGGAGTTCTTTCAGGTAGTGACAAGTAACTAGTAACCAAGGGCGTAATAACCAGCAGACTGAGATGTAGCACAAAGTCTCCACCTTGACTGCCCAAGAGTGAGATACGAAGGATAATGAGGGCACAAAGTCATCCCAAGGTCCTTTACACATGAACAAAAAACAAACACACACTGAAGACAACTATGACAGCACAAAGTCTGAAAGTAACTAGCTTCAGGACATCTTCCTTATCACTTCCACTAGTTTTGCTTGTTAATTTGAATAAACAAGAATACACTCAAGAAATAGACATAAGAACAATCTCCTAGAATGATACAAGCTATAACAGCACAAAGTTTGAAAGTAACTTGATTTCTGATTCAAACAAAGAAATATGATGAACAATATGAGCTCAAAGTCTCAGTAATGTCTTTCAATTTGGGTAGAGTTTTGCTTCTAATAATAAAGTGATCTCCCTTAAAATGACATAATAGACTACAATATATAGCAGCCAAAAAAGGCTTGGCACTTTGTTCCATGGAGTGGCCCATGTTGCATTCAATGCCTTGAATGCATTTCTAGTTTTGTCAAGGAGGGCCATGCTGGAACAAGGTGGTTATCTTAACTATGGCGTGTCAATTTATCTCAAGTGTCTACTCTTGGGTCTGGATCATCTAGTGTCTACATCACTGTCCATTTTGTCTTTACTCGCAGGGGGACAAACATGCCATGTTTTCAATGTTTAAGGGCTCAATAATCCACCTTGCAGACTATGCCACCTACTGAAATAAGTACTGCTTAGATATTTTTGGTCTTCCTCTTTTGTGCTACAATTTGAGCCCTCGAGCTATCTTTTCTGCTTTCTAGTTATTTTGGTTCTTCCTTTTGGTGGTTCTTCCTTTTGGCCTTGGCCTTAAGGCCTTTGAATGCATTTGGGTCCACATTTTAGCCTACAAAGACCAACAGACACTTTATTGCCACAAATTTGATGTTTGCAGGATTGTCATCATTTGAAAGCCAACAGCTACTTGGTTGCCCTAAATTTGATGGCTACAGGCCCATCATCCACCTTAGCAATTCCTTTGTGTCTTTCCCACTTGCTCTCGCTGCTTCTGCTAATCTCAAAAAGTGACACGTGGCATGTTCCACTGTGAAATAGGTGAGGACACGTGGTAGCATCCACTCAAATTATAGCAACTTTTAGACACCCTTTGAGAGTCCTATGGAAGTTGACACTTGGCAGCTTCCACTGAGCTTTAGAAATAATATAAAAACATTAGAACTCACTTGGATTCATGTGGATGTTGACACTTGGCATGATCCATTTAGTTTATAGGGGACACATGACAAGTTTCACTTCTTTGAGAAACAAATCATAATGTGTCTCGGCAGATGACACCTGATAGCTTCCACTTGACTTATAGCAACTCACCTGGGGCCCACCATAGTCTTTACGTCACAAAAGGAAGAAGCTGCAGATGTTGACACTTGTCGGCTTCCACAGAGCTTTGCAAGGGACACGTGGCAAATTTCCCTGCTCTTAGAAAAACATATTGAAACCTTCCAAAGGGACATGTGGCATTGTGTCACTTTGGGAATTGCTTGTCCTACAGGGATGGCCTAGTTTTTAACACATTAAACCAGTTTGTCTAATTGTTCGAGGTTGGACTGTAGAAATTCAAATTCAGACATTTGAATTTTGGTTTTCTTTATATGGTCAATGATATCAAATGTTGGAAATGAACTAGGCACAGAGGATGGGATTTCATCCTTTTGAGTTTTAGGAGGGGGAAAACTGGACTGTAAATTTAAAGTTGAAGGTGCAGAAATGTTTGGGGTACTTACCTTTCTAGCAACTACCAGGTCCTTTGGCTAGAAAGGCAGAGTGGTTCCACACTTAGCAATTTAAATTGTTGGCTGAAGTTGCCCCTCTGTCTTCTCTTTATTAGCTTGTTGAGCTGATTGATTTGTGGACCAGGTGAATACAACATATGATCTCTCAGCTACATTACCTTCACTTCTGGGTTCATCTTGATAATTTAGAAAACCAATATTAGAGTCCCTAGCTAATTCTTCTTCTTACTGAGTGAACAGATTAGCATCATCTTTAGGACTCAAATTAGGCTGGAATGAGAAATCTTATTAAGCTTCGAGATATCCAACTCCTGAGTTGGTTGGAGGTGCTTCGAGGGTGAGGTTCCTCTATGGAGGAAGAAGGCAATTTAGCTGTCCTTGATTCTTGGCAGCATGGCCTTGGTATGCCTAATTTTAAAATGTCTTTCTTGGCATATCTCTATATGTAGGAATGAATGACATCCCTTGCGCCATTTTCTTTCTAAGAGTTAGCACTTCATTTGCTAGATTTTGCACCTTTGGGTTAGTGGTGATTATAGGTGAGTACTCAAAAGATGAAGAGGGTTTACCTATATTTGGGTGTCTCCTTATCTTTCTTACTAAGATAAGGTCATCTTCTACCTCAGTAGCCAAGTCTTGAGCAGCAGCAAGGTCTATGTGTCTAGCCCATCTCAACAAGAAACTCACTTTAGGCAACTATGAGTTCATGAAAAAACACTTAATATTTTGAGGCGTCAGCTGGGTGATCATGGAAATCCTATGCCTCAGCTTGTCAAACCTGGCAATGAAGTCCCTCATAGGTTCATGGGGCTCCTTCTTCATCTATGTGAGCTGGGCTAGCAAGGCATGTGCATCTTCAACAGGCTTGAACCTGGCTTCAAATTTATCTTTAAGGGTGTCCCAATCAGTCACTGATCGAGCTTATAGATGGTAGAACCAGTCTATAATAGCACCTTGTAGTGTCTCTACGAATAGCCTAACTGTTATGTCTTCATACTCCACACCTATTACACCATAGGCTATGCTGAAGGCAACAATGTGTTCATCAAGATGAACTCTCCCATCACCAAATAATTTGGAGAAGTTATTCCTTGAGCTACATGGAAGTTCATGTAGAGGTGGAGTAAGATTGAGTGGGCCAAAAGAGTTACCCAAGGGCCTTGAACTGCCATGATTGGATTATGAAAAAGGGGGATAACAAATTTGGGTAGATTACGGATAGGCAAAGCTCTGCTAACAGTAAAAAAAGAAGCTATGCCTTGTGTTGGTGACCTAGTAGGGGTAGGAGGAAGACTCCTAGTTCGTTGAAGGTGAGGTTGTGGAGGAAACAAATCAAAATTGCTCTGCTGCACCAACTCAAAAATAGGGTCAACAACACCTTGAGATTTCTAGCTTCTTGTATAGTGTGGAGTTGCCAGATTGTGAAACAAAAATAGAAAAAGACTGATCTTGCTTCAACTTGAAGCTTTAGGCTTCAAACTGCTTGTCTTTCCCCAGTGGAGTCACCAAAAATTATTAAGTGAATATTTTGTTAACCAGCTAACTGGTGAGCAAAATAGGTCTCTTCAACCACAGCATAGGGAGATTAGTCAGCCCAATGTGTAGGTTTACTACATTAGAGGTGGACAAATCTCTCCTCTCATCAAGGAGAGGTTCACTATGAATATGCAAGAGCTATATGCTATATATATAAGCAGAAAATAACACTCAGGGGTAGGATATACCATTCATATCTCTTCTTTTAGATATGATGTTCACAAAAAAAGGAGAAAATCTTGGTGAAAACACTGAAGGCACTTCTCTTCTTTCAGAAGTGTTCTTGCAGGGGACAACAAAAGTTCTTTCAGGTATGATAAGTAACTAGTAATAGAGTACAAATTAACCAGCAATCTAAGATGTAGCACAAAGTCTCCACCTTGACTACCTAAGAGTAAGATACGAAGAACAATGGGGGCACAAAGTCATCCCAAGGTCCTTTACACAGAAATAGAAAATAAACATACACTGAAGACAACTATGATAGCACAAAGTCTGAAAGTAGTTGGCTCTAAGATACCTTCCTTATCACTTCCACTAGCTCTAGTTAAATTGCATAAACAAGAATAAATTTAGGAAATAGACATAAGCACAATCTCCTAGAATGATACAAGCTATAACGCCACAAAGTCTAAAAGTAACTTGCTTTTTGATTCAAACAAAGAAATATGATTAACAATCTGACCTCAAAGTCTCAGTGATGCCTTTCAATTTGGGCAGAGTTTTGCTTCTGGTAATAAGAAGATCTCCCTTAAAACAAACCAAGAGATTACAATATATAGAGGCAAAAGAAGGCTTTGCACTTTGTCCCATGGAGTGGCCCATGTTGTGCATTAATGCCTTGAATGCACTTTTGGTTCTGTCAAGGAGGGCCATGCTAGAACAGGACGGCTGCCTTAACTGTGGCATGTTGATTCATCTCAAATGTCTTTTCATGAGCCTGAGTCACTTATTCTTTCACCTGATACCTGTGTAGTTGTCCACTTTGCCTTTACTCCAAAGGAGACAAACAGGTCGCGCCTTCAATGTTTGCAAGCCCAAATATCTACTCGATGAATTGTTCCACCTACTAGAAATAACTCCTATAGATATTTCCCTCTTTGTCTCTTCCTACTATGATTTGAGCCCTTGGGCTACCTCTTCCCCCTTATGGTTTTGTCCTTTGAATGCATTTGATCTCGCGCTCAAGCCTGCAAAGATCAATAGTTATTTTATTCCCACAAATTTGACGTCTTTGGGTTTGTCATCACTTGAAAGCTAACGGCTAATTGGTTGTCCTAAATTTGATAGCTATGGGTCCGTCATCCTCTTTAGCAATTCATTCATGTCTTTTTCACTTACTGAGTGTTGAGTGCCTCTTCAGGTCTTTATAAAAGGTCCTTTCTGAGTGTCGAGTGCCCCTCCACAAGGCTACCTACCCTTTGAGATCTTCTAAGTGGCCTTCAGGTTTTAATTTCTTCAATTAGGCTTGATCCTTTATTTCCTTTGGACAAAATGTCCAAAGGAATTCCTTTGGATAGTTTGTCTGAAGGAAATCTTTCCTTGACTCTGCGTCTTTGTATTGGGAGTGTTCCATTTTTGACACATGGCACATATTACTACTTTTAGTAAGTGACACGTGGCATCTTCCACCAGTATAGGCAAGGACACTTGGCAGCACCCGCCTAACTTATAGGAGCTTTTAGAAACCTTTGAGAGTCTTACGGGAGATGACACATGGCAACTTCCCCTGAGCTCTAAAAACATAATATAAACACTTAAGACTCAATTAGATTCATGCAGACGATGACACTTGGCATGTTCCATTTGTTCCTGTCACTTACACAGGGCCCGCCACAGTCTTTACTCAATAACTATAGATGTCAACACTTGGTGGCCTTCATTGAGTCTTACCAGGGACACATGGCAACTTCTGTGGCTTCTTAGAAATAGATTACAACCTTTTGTGATTGCCACTTGGCATTTTTCATGGGACCCTGAGAGAAGCTTGGAAACTTATAAGAACCCTGAAGTGTGGATGCCAACACTTGTCACAATCTGCTGAGTTATAATGGAACACGTGGCTACTTCCACTCTATCTCAATAATCACACAGATGATGACACTTGGAGTGCTCTGCTTACTCTTGTAGCAACTCGTCTAGGGCCCACCATAGTTCTTACTTGACAATGAAACCAAAGGAAGATACAGCAGTCGTTGACACTTGGCATCCTCCATCAAGCTTTATAGATTACACGTGGCACTTTCTACCGCTTTGAAAAAAATATATTTAAACCTTTTGCAGCTGCTACTTGATGCCTTCCACAGAACTCTATAAGGGACACGTCGCACATTTCACTCCTTAGTCTTTTTCATTCACACGATCCTTTGAACCGTTTGATCGAACCAACCGATTGAAACAACCCTCGAAATGTATGTGTTGAAAACTCACTCTTTCGAAGGAATTTACTTGTTAAAGCCATCAAACCCTTGGAACATGTTAATTTCAAGCGTGCTGAGTTCGTTGATTTCCTCCTGTGAAGTCTGTAGAAATTGAGAAGCTTAAAAAATGAGGAATTTGAATGCTCAAGACAAATTTTGAAAAGGGAATAGACAATTTTAGTCTATGTAGGGCTAAAATAGTCCATAGATCATCCCAAAAATAAATGACATTTTTTAGGGACAACAACTGGCTCTAGTTGGGGAACTTCCTTTAGTTGAAAACTTGAAACAGTTGAGGGGAGTAGAAACCAAAATCTCCAGTGCCTTTGAAGTATTCCATTGCGATACGGAGTCATGCTACCTAAAAAAAAAGGCTCCAAAAAAAATGAAAATGAAAAGCACAAAATAGAAACAAAAGAATATACAAATATACATATGTACAAGTGAACCCATCTAATGCTTCAAGAGTTGAAGTGTTTCAAATGATGCCCATTGTGAGGTAGAGAAAAGGGTGTGCCATGTTGATACCTCAATAAGAAACTATTTTCACCATTGAGCTGATGAATAGTAAAAGGGCCCCTCCATAGGGAGTCAAACTTTCCATGCATTCCCTTTGGTTCTCTCCTCTTATCCCATAGGAGGACTTGATCTCCAATCTAGAAATCATGGTTCTTTGTTTTTTAGTTGAAGAGCTTCTTCGCCAGACCTTGATAGGCAGCAATTTGACCCACCACTACAGTTATCTACTCTTTTAGCTCAATCAGGCACATGATCCTCTTATCAAGGGTGCTTTCATACGTTTGATCTTCAATTGCCTTAGCCAATTTCAATGCTGACAATTCTAGGGTGATTGGTATTTCAGCATTGAGTCCATAAATAAGTTGGAAAGGAGACATACCAATTACCCTTTTTGGTGTAATTTTGTCTGTCCATAGAGCATCAACCAATGCTTTATGCCATGTCCTTTGTTTGTCATCTACTAGCTTCTTGATGATAGTCACCAAGTTCTTGTTGCTTGATTCAGCTTGTCTATCCCCTTGTGGAAAGTAATCAGAACAGTGAGAGAGGGTAATCTCATAGTAAAAATAGAACTGAGTAATCCCTGGGAAGTGAAACAACATACGTTATCTGTGATGATTTTGACTAGGACCCCAAACCTGGCAATGATGTTCTCTTTAAGGAAATTGCACACTACTTCTGAAGTAGCATGTTTGGTTGGGATAGCCTCAACCCACTTGGTGAAGTAATCTGTGGCTATAAGAACATAGTCATGTCCAGCACTTGAAGATGGGTTTACAGCACCAATGAAACTAATGCCCCATTGCTAGAATGGCTCTTCTATGATCACTAGTTTGAGAGGCAGGGCAGCCAGCTTGGGTCTTCCAACAAACTATTGGCATAGTTCACATTTGCTTACCCACTTATATGCATCTTGAAAGAGAGTTAGCCAATAATACCTGGCTCATAGGATCTTATGGGTAGTCACAGGAGCAGAAAAATGTCCTCCACAAGCTAGATTATGGAAGGACTTCAGAAGTTGGATTTGTTGCTCCTTGTCCACGCAACAAAAGAACACTCCATCAAGGCTCTTCTTATACAGGCCGTTGTCCCAAAAGACAAACTTGGCAGCTTTTTGCTTAATAGTTCTCCTTTCTCTATAAGATAGGTGAGTAGAACACTCACCATAAGTAAGGAAATGAGCAATACCTAAATACCACTCATTCATGGTGGAGACAAAGAGGACTGTTAGTGTGTCTTCCACTTTTGCTTCTTCATGCTTTGTTCTTTCTGGTTTGTTGTTAGCAATCAATTGGCATAGGCCCTTTTCTCGTACCAACTTTTTTGGCTCGATGGCCAGATCAAACTCCTAGATATTTTCAACCCAATTGCCTCTTTTTGTCCCAAACTCTTGATGAGTCAATATGGATTTGACCATGGTGTCAGAAACCAAGGCAGTAGTGTGTGAATTCAAGATGTAGAAGTGGAAATACTTTACTGCCTTGACCACTGCATAAGCATGTTTCTCCATGTTTGAGTACTTTAGCTTATGAGCTTTGAGAGGACAGCTCCTGAAGGAAATAGGAGATTCCATACTTTCTTTATTTTGTTGAACCAGAATTGCTGAAAGCATATGTTCTGAAGCATAACTGTATATGGTGAACTCTTTGTTATAGTCTGGACAAACTAGAATTGTGGTGTGGGCAATGGCAGTCTTGATATCCTCAAATGCTAACTTGCCTTCTTCAATCTAGCTGAAGGTGGCCTTTCCCTTCATCATGTTTACAATATGTCTAGTCATCTCAACAAACTTAGGGATGAACCTCCATAAGAAATTCACCTTTCCAAAGAAAGAGTGAACATCAGTGTTACTTGTGGACAAGGTAAGATCTTGGATAGACTTGACTCTTTTTGAGTCAATCTTTATGCCTTCTTTGGAAATAATGTGTCTGAGAAGTTTCCCCTCTGTTACTCCAAAACTTGACTTCTTGGGGTTTAAGGAAATGCCATTCTGGCGGCGGCATTCCAACACTTGTTGCAAATGGCATACATGATCTGGGTGATGCTTAGAAAAGATGGTCAAGTCATCAAGATAAACTACGATGAACTTACCCATCTCATCCTTCAAGGCAAGGTCCATTGCTCTTTGGAAGGTGGCACCAGCATTTATCAAGCCAAAAGGCATCCTTTTATATGCAAACATGTCCCAAGGTGTGGTGAAATCAGTCTTATATTGGTCTGCCTCACCAACTTCAACCTGATTATATCCTGAGAAGCCATCTAGCATTGATAACATCTCCGAACCTATCACTATCTGAAGTACTTAGTCCATGATAGGCAGAGGGTAGTTATCCTTCAAAGATGACTGATTTAAATTCCTAAAATCCACACAGAGGCAAATTTTGCCATTCTTCTTCCGTACAGACACTATATTGGCAATCCATGTGGAATGATAGATTAGGAAGATTATCCTGGCATTTAGCATTTTTTGTATCTCAAATAAAATGCTCTCTGATATTTTTGGATTATACTGCCTGGACTTTTGCCTATAAGGTGCCGAATTAGCCTTGAGAGGAATGTCATGTCAAATTTCATCAGGCCAAAGTGACTTTAGGTCATCATAGGAGTAAGCTAAAACATCCATGTATTGATGAAGCAAAGTGGTGAACTTGAACCTTTCCTCAGGACTACAGCATTTCCCAATGTTCACCATCTTAGGATCATCTTTGGTACCTAGATTGACTTGATCAAACTCCTGGGAGGAGCTTAAGTCCGTTTATTGTTATTTGACGAATCTATCATGTTTGTCAAATAGTTTCTCAAGGGAAACCAGGCCTTTGGAAATCTTATTCCCTTTAAGTTGCAGGAACTCCTCCCTTGCATCTGTATTTGATTCAGGAGCTGGTTCACACTTTTGAGGTTCACTACCTTCAAAATGCAGCCATTCAACGTTGTTTTTTTACTCCAAGAAGGCAATGATTTGGTTGTCATTGTTAAACACTTGCCAATGACTAGCATTATCAGGTACACTTGGTCTAAAGACCAGCTCAATAGTGTACTTGTCTCCTTTGAAGTCTGAGTAGGGGACCAAGAGGGTAGCTGAAATAGCTAATGCATCAACCCAATCATTAAATTCTCTAGGAACTATAGAGATGCTGAAAGCATCAAAGTTTTTGATTTGGTCTTAGACTAGATTATGATAGTGACGTAATCTCTCATTCTTTATTTGATACAGGTTCCTCATGTGACAAACCACCAATTTAGTATCTCCTTTAGTATGAAGGAGTTTGATGCCTTTATTCCTAGTAGCTTTCAATCCTAGCAACAGAAATTCATACTCAGCTGTGTTATTAGTGTTGTTGAACTGTAACTTTTAGGATGAAGGAAAAATATCTCTTTGAGGAGATATCAGCACAACCCCAGCTCCTGAACTGATAGAGGAGCAGTTGCCATCAAATTTCAAAATCCATACCTCATTAGACACTATTTTTTCTTTGAAATCTAATTCATTCAGAGGTGGAGATCCTTCCACATCGGTATTGTACTCCACCAATTCTCTTGTTGTTCCAACTGCATGAATTTCTAGGTTGTCACCTGCATGAGCTTCATCAAATGCCTCATGAACTTCATATGTGGATAAAAAGTAGTTAACCATGCCTGAAGACTCAAATAGAATTCAAGCTTCAAGTGCTGAGGTCTAGGTAACCACGTATTTCACTTCTTTCTTAGGGAGCAGCCTCTTCATAACACTTTTGACTAGAATCCTCGCCTCTGAATAATTTATGCTCAATTCACCACCAACATGCCTATAGAAATTCTACCCAAGAAGGATGCCATATGATGCTGGGACGTCAACTACCAAGACAGTCATCTTGATTCTTTTGTCTGGAAAGGCTGTAAATGCAAATTGGGCATCTTTGATTTGCCCCAGCAGTGGTACTTTCTTGTTCTCCATGGAGAAACATCTACCAAACATCTTACTCAGTGTGAGGCTAAGGGATTCAGCCACTTTGGCAGCATGACATTGTCTGAAGCTCCAAAATCAATGATGCAGTTATTCAACTGATGACCGTTTATCAGTAATGGAACATAGAAAGGTTCAGCCCTACTAAGAGCAGCAGGAGGGGTAATGACAAGCTTGTTCCTAGTGGGTGCATTCTTGGGGGGATCATGTGTCATTTTGGGAATTGCTTGTCTTATAGGGATGGCCTGGTTTTTAACACATTTAACTAGTTTGTCTAATTGCTCAGGGTTAGACTACAAAAATTCAAATTCAGACATTTGAATTTTAGTTTTCTTTATATGGTCAATGATATCAAATGTTGGAAATGAACTAAGCACAGAGGATGGGAGTTCATCCTTTTGAGTTTTGGGAGGGAGAGAACTGGACTGCGAATTTGAAGTTGAAAGTGCAAAAATGTTTGGGGTACTTACCTTTCTAGCAACTATCAGGTCCTTTGGTTGGAAAAATAGAGTGGTTCCACGCTTAGCAATTGAAATTGTTGGTTGAGGTTGCCCCTCTATCTTCTTTTTATGAGCTTGTTGATATGATTGATTCTTGGATCGGGTGAATACAACATATGATCCCTCAGCTACATTACCTTCACTTCTGGGTTTGTCTTGATAATTTAAGAAACCAATATTGGAGTCACTAGCTAATTCTTCTTCTTCTTCAATGAAGAGATTGGCATCATCTTCAAGACTCAAATCAGGCTAGAATGAGAAATCTTATTCAGCTTCGAGATATCCAACTGTTGAGTTGGTTGGAGGTGTTTCGAGGGTGAGGTTCCTCTGTGGGTGAGGAAGGCGATTTAGCTATCCTTGATTCCTAGCAGCATGGCCTTGGTATGCCTAATTCTTAAATGTCCTCCTTAGCATGTCTCTGTATGCAAGAGTGGATGACATCCCTTGCACCATTTACTTTTTAAGAGCTAGAACTTCATTTTCTAGCTTTTACACCATTGGGTCAGTGGTGACTATAGGCAAGTATTCAAATGATGAAGAGGGTTTTCCTCTATTTGGGTCTCTCCTTATCTTTCTTGCTAAGATAAGGTCATCTTCTACCTTAGTAGCCAAGTCTTGAGTAGCAACAAGGTCTATGTGTCTAGCCCATCTCAGCAAAAAACTCACTTCAGGTAGTTGTGAGTTGATGAAGAAACACTTAAGATTTTAAGGCATTAGCTAGGTGATCATGAGAATCTTGTGCCTTAGCTTGTTGAACCTGGCAATGAAGTCCTTCATAGGTTCATGGGGCTCCTTCTTCATCTGTGTGAGCTAGGCCAGCAAGGCATGTGCATCTTTGGTAGGCTTGAACCTAGATTCAAATTTATCTTTAAGGGTGTCCCAATTAGTCATTGATCGAACTTGTAGATGGTAGATCCAGTCTGCAGTAGCGCCTTGTAGTGTCTCTATGAATAGCCTGACTGTCATGTCTTCATACTCCACACCTATTACACCACAGGCTATGATGAAGGCAGCAATGTGTTCATTAGGATGAACTCTCTCATCACCAAAGAATTTAAGGAAGTTCTTCCTTGAGCTACATGGAAGTTCATGTAGAGGTGGAGTAAGATTGAGTGGGCCAAAAGAGTTACCCCAGGGGCCTTAAACTGCCATGATTGGATTATGAAAAAGGGGGATAACAAATCTAAGTGGAGTAAGGATAGGTAAAGCTCTGCTAACAATAAAAAAATAAGCTCTACCTTATGTTGGTGACCTAGTAGGGGTAGGAGGAAGACTCCAAGTTCATTGAAGGTGAGGTTGTGGAGGAAACAAATCAAAATTACTCTACTGTACCAACTTGAAAATAGGGTCAACAACACCTTAATATTTTTGGCTTCTTGTATAGCATGGAGTTGTTAGATTGTGAAACAAAAATGGAAAAGGACTGGTCTTGCTTCAACTTGAAGCTTTAGGCTTCAAACTGCTTGTCCTTCCCCAACGGAGTCACCAAAAACTATTGGGTGAATATTTTGTCGACCAGCTAACTGGTGAGCAAAATAAGTCTTCAACCATAGCATAGGGAGATTGATCAGCTCAGTGTGTAGGTTTACTACATCAGAGATGGACAAATCTCTCCTCTCATCAAGAGGAGGTTCCCTATGAATATGCAGGAGCTATATGCTATATATATAAGCAAAAAATAACACTCAAGGGTAAGATATACCATCCATATCTCTTCTTTCAAAGATGATGTTCACAAACAAAGGAGAAAATCCTGATGAAAACACTGAAGGCACTTCTCTTCTTTTAGAAGTGTTCTTGCAGGAGACAGCAGGAGTTCTTTCAGGTAGGATAAGTAACTAGTAACAGAGTACAGAGTAACCAACAATCTAATATGTAGCACAAAGTCTCCACCTTGACTACCTAAGAGTGAGATATGAAGAACAATGGGGGCACAAAGTCATCTCAAGGTCCTTTACACAGAAATACAAAATAAACACACACTAAAAACAACTATGACAGCACAAAGTCTAAAAGTAGCTGGCTCCAGGACACCTTCCTTATCACTTCCACTAGCTCTACTTATTAAATTGCATAAACAAGAATACATTTAGGAAGTAGACATAAGAACAATATCCTAGAATGATACAAGTTATAACAACACAAAGTCTGAAAGCAACTTGCTTTCTGATTCAAACAAATAAATATAATTAACAATCTGAGCTCAAACTCTCAATGATGCCTTTCAATTTGGGCAGAGTTTTGCTTCTGGTAATAGGAAGATCTCCCTTAAAATAAACCAATAGATTACAATATATAGAGGCTAAGGAAGGCTTGGCACTTTGTCCCATGGGGTGGCCCATCCTGTGCATTAATGCCTTGAATGCACTTTTGGTTATGTCAGGGAGGGCCATGCTAGAATAGGATGACTGCCTTAACTATGGCATGTTGATTCATCTCGAATGTCTTCTCCTAAGCCTTAGTCACTTATTCTATCACTTGCTACCTACGCAGCTGTCCACTTTGCCTTTACTCCAAAGGAGACAAATAGGTTGTGCCTTCAATGTTTGCAAGCCCAAATATCTACCCAATGAACTATTCCACCTAATAGAAATAACTCCTATAGATATTTCCCTCTTTGTCTCTTCTTGCTATGATTTGAGCCCTCGAGCTACCTTTTCCCTCTTCTGGTTTTGTCCTTTGAATGCATTCGATCTCGTGCTCAAGCCTGCAAAGATCAATAGTTATTTTATTGCCGCAAATTTGACGTCTTTAGGTTCGTCATCGCTTGAAAGCTAACGGCTAATTGGTTGTCCTAAATTTGATGACTGTAGGTCCGTCATCCTCTTTAGCAATTATTTCATGTCTTTTTCACTTGTTGAGGATTGAGTGCCTCTTCAAGTCTTTGGAAAAGGTCCTTTCTGAGTGTCAAGTGCCCCTTTGCAAGGCTACCTACCCTTTGAGATCTTCTAGGTGGCCTTCGGGTTTTAATTTCTTCAGTTAGGCTTGATCCTTTATTTCCTTCAGACAAAATGTCTAAAGGAAATCTTTCCTTGGCTCTACGTCTTTGTATTGAGAGTGTTTTATTTTTGATAGGTGGCACATTCCACTACTTTTAGCAAGTGACACGTGGCATCTTCCGCTAGAATAGGCGAGGACACTTGGTAGCATCCGCCTAACTTATAGGAGCTTTTAGAAACCTTTGAGAGTCCTACAAGAGATGACACATGGTGGCTTCTATTGAGCTCTAGAAACACTACAGAAACATTTGGGACTCATTTGGATTCACACGGATGATGACACTTGGTGTGTTTTGTTTGTTCCTGTGACTTACCTAGGGCCCACCACAGTCTTTACTCAATAACAGTGGATGTTGACACTTGGCGGCCTCTACTGAGTCTTACCAGGGACACGTGGAAACTTTCGTGGCTTCTTAGAAATAGATTACAACCTTTGGCGATTGCCACTTGGCATTTTTTGTGGGACCCTGAGAGAAGCTTGGAAACTTATAAGAAGCCTGAAGCGTGGATGCCGACACTTGTCACACTCTGTTGAGTTACAATGGAACACGTGGCTACTTCCACTCTATTTTAGTAATCAAATGGATGATGACACTTGGAGCGCTCCACTTACTCTTTTATCAACTTGTTCGGGGCCCACCATAGTTCTTACTCTATAATCAAATCAAAGGAAGATACAGCGACCATTGACACTTGGTAGCCTCCGCCAAGCTTTGAAGATGACACGTGGCATGTTTTGTTGCTTCGAGAAAAAGATATTGAAACCTTCCATAGATGCTACTTGATGCCTTCCATGGAACTCTACAAGGGACATGTGACACATTCTGTTCCTTGGTCTTTTTTTTTTTGCACGCTCCTTTGAACCGTTTGATCAAACCAACCGATTGAAACAACCCTGGAAATGTATAATTGTTGGAAACTCACTCTTTCGAAGGAATTTACCTATTAAAGCCATCAAACCCTTGGAACCTATTAATTTCAAGCATGTTGAGTCTGTAGATTTCCTCCTGTGAAGTCTGTAGAAATTGAGAAGCTTGAAAAATGAGGAATTTGAATGCTCAAGACAAATTTTGAAAAGGGAAGAGACAATTTTGGTCTGTGCAGGGCCAAAATAGTCCATAGGTTGTCCCAAAAATGAATGACATTTTTTGGGGACAACAGATCTCATTAGCTAATTTTCTATCAATGAAGTTATGGGTACTCCTTGTATTGATTAAAACTGACAATTTCTTCTTCTTAATATAACCCACCACTTTGAGTGTTTGTGGTGTGATTATCCTGTTTAATGCATGTAGAGAGATAGTAGGGATTTCTTCCTTATAATTTGCATGCTCATGCTATATTTTTGGTTCCTTTGTATCTAATTCTTCTTCCTCTAAAACCTCATTCTCAATAATCATTAGTCTTTTTTCACTATTGACACACTTATGTCCTCTAGACCGTTTGTCGTCACAATG
The DNA here is from genome assembly GCA_037957365.1 of Torreya grandis. Lineage (NCBI taxonomy): Eukaryota > Viridiplantae > Streptophyta > Pinopsida > Cupressales > Taxaceae > Torreya > Torreya grandis. The sequence goes on from JARHVA010002622.1 coordinate 1,250,890, forward strand.
CAAACATAGGTCCTTTTCTATTTTTTCTACCTCCTATTGTTAAAAGAGCTTGGTAATTTTCCTTGGATTAAAATATTTGACCATATTTCTATCAATAATATTATTCACATTTTTATCTTGCCATCTTGAAGTTTGACCTCGCATGAATCTCTTGGTAGCAGAGTTTCATTGCTCAACATGTAGTGCTTGTTGCATTGCTTTCCTAAATATACACAGTTCCAAAAAATGAACATCATGTTTAATTCATTCCTTTAGTCCTTTAATGTAAAATTTTAGTCTCTGATATGGTGTTACTTTTGGAATACATATTGCCAATCTAATATGCTCTACATTATATTCTGTTATGGATCTTGTTTATTTCAAATTTGTTAGTTGGGTGAAATAATTTCCCTTCCATGGTTGCTCATGGTGGGTTTCTAAGTCCTTAGTAAATTCATCCCAAATAATCACCTACCCTTTCTTGTTACTCATCATCCATTGGTACCATTGATAAGGTTCAAATTCTAGATGTAGTGAGGCTATGTCAACCTTTGCATTTTTTGGTATATTGTGAACCTTAAAATATTATTCCATGGGAATTATCCAATAGGTTACATCCATACCATAAAATTTTTGGATCTCCATCTTGGGTAGGTGTAATTTTGGCCCTTGGAACTATTGTCCTATGTTTCTTTTTTGGTGACCTCTAGGATGGTTTGGTTATGTATGAGTGACTATAGGATGTGGATTAACTAGGGACTTCAATTCAAACATTAGATCCTATTTAAACCTATCTAAACCCTCATTCAATAATGTTGAAAATGGGGAAAACAAATTATACTTGACAAAAGTGACCATTGTTTCAAATCCCTTAGGTATGTTTCCTTCAATTTTAGGTTGTGGACAATAAAGAGAATCATCGGGATAAATGGTTGACTAAAAAGTATATGTTCCAAAAGGCATGGATATTGATTTGGTTTTGTTTATAGCTTTACATTTATTCTCAATTCTTGGAGAAAAGTATTCAAAGTGAGTGGTAACCATAAATAATTAAAACATGTGTTGTGTTAGAAGCATAAGTTTCACTATTGACTAACTTTGACCAACAAATTTTGGAGTGTAAAATGCCTCAAATATCAAAATACAAAGAAAATACTCAAACTAAAATTTTATGAGCTTTTTGAAAATATAAACAAATCAAAAAAAATCCCAAAATTATGGCCTGTATATTTAATTTATGAAAAATCATAAACTCATAATAACTCAATAATTATCACTAAAGCCTAATATTTTTCATGTTGACTCCTTGACTGATTATCCAACTCCCTTAAAATAATTGTAGTAAAATTCACCATGGTGTGAGAGATATAGCAAAAAATATATTTGCCAAATTTGATGCTCCAATACCACTTGTTAAGATATTTCTTTACAATAATAGAAATAACATCTAAATATAATACACTTCGAGGGAAAAACCTCCAATAATCAGAATAAATGAGTAAATAAATTTAATAATAAAAATTATGATGATTATGGAGAGCCATGCTCCACCATATATATACCCATAATTAGGAAGAGTCACACCCATAATAGGAAAGGGTCACACCTATTCATTCCAATTATGTCAGCCTAACTATTAATAATTAATAAATTAAAGATAAAGGTTATGCTCTTCATTCCATAACCTTAGTACTCATAAGGTTAGGGGTGTAACACATTGACATTCAAAGGACCCTCACCCGATGCTCTTATTTGCACCATTACTCTTTCTCTCTAAATAAAAGAATACAAAAACATTAGCAGACTCATTACATCCTAGATTTCGATCCTTGGCTCTGATACCACATGTAACAACCCCTCATGGATTGTACTAGAATAATGTAGTAATTATTTTTTAAACTAGTTGCTCAACATTTATTCTTTCATTATATTACACCACAAGAATCTAATTAGTGTTTTTTAACATACTACTAAAGCATGTTAGACTTTCGTGAACTTGTAATAATAATAGTTTCAATCACTAGCATTTTATATAACATAGCATAATTGTAAGGAAAGTAATCACTTTAAAATCTAGCTACAGATGGTATAATAATACTAATATTGTTGTTGAAATATAACAAAATAATAAAATTACATTTTCATTAGGCATTTAGTCTTAATATAATAAATAGATACTATGTTCCATGGAGCTCAAGTCAAACTAACTCATGTATTTCTAATAATCTCAAGTGTAGTCTCTAAGTACTGAAATGGGGAGGAAAGCATCATTTGAGTGCTTTTCCACACCAATCACAGATGATCAATCCCCCACACAATCCTCCATCATGGATAGCCCTCCCTTCATAGATAGGTAGATAGTAACAATGCAAGAATCCGAAGAGAGATGCTAGTACTCGTGTGTTGTAAGATTTTTACTACATTATGTATATCATAAAGAAAATATGTTTTAATGTGACATCACACAAATACGTAAATCAAATATATGACATGACAATATCTATATAACATTACTTTGGCCACATTTTTTAAATGACATATGATCTCTAGGATCATTCAATTTCATACACACCACTTGATCAGATTACCTTTATCTGGCATTGGTGATTCTAACTAAGCTAGTGAAGTCCATCTCACTATTTAGTTAGAATCATCAATGCTAGATTTGGTTAACATATAGTTATAACCAACATGTTCATGCAATTATTTCTACTAGCAAGTACAAATACATACTAATTATGGAAATAAATACGATGCATACATTTAGTCCATGAAATATATGATTAAACCTCATTTATATTATTTATTTCATAAACAATATCTATGACAAGCAAGTTAATCTACCATAGGGGTATAATATAAGTCAATTAAGAGTCTATTTTCCCTAAGCAAATGTTAAACACAAAATTAACATCATCATATCATAAAGTTCATTTCACAACATGTTTGGCCCTCATCACAACCCAAAGATCTATAAGTCAAACGATATTTTTCCTAGAATAATAATAAATTACAAACACTTTGTTCACTCTTTACTAATGTAAAGGAAAGCTTCCAGTAGTCAATCATATATACTCAATTTAATACAAATCTAAGCTTCCACCATGTAGAGATTATATAGTTGACTCACTTCCACATACACATTTCTCGTATGTATAATAATAATAACAATATGTGTGTGTGTACCTCATATAAATAATAATCTATATTCACAAATATATTTTATATATGTACCTCATATAAATAATAATCTATATTCACGAATGTGTGTGTGTGTGTGTGTGTGTATCATTATATATGTGCACTTCATATATATAGAAATATAGTAATATATGTATGCATGTATGTATGTATATATGTATCAAAACATGAACTCATTTAGAATTTTTACATCCACTCATACATGTATTTTACATTTAATACTTGAGAATGTTCATCAAAAATCTGTCTATGAATAAAAATAATTTGTCATTATACTTTGCTTATCCAAAATCATTTAACCATTTGTACTACATACAAAACCCATTTTACATTCAACTAACATTCTATTTACATGACAAATACTATGAAAATAATACACTCGACTGAACACGATAGATCTGATGTTATTCATGTCCCAATCCTTAATCACTATTTTAATAAAGAAATAATTATGTTGTAATTCAAGTTTAGTAAATATAAATAATTCAAAGAGTCTGCCTTAGAAATCTAACCCCTAAATCCATCTATAAAATGTTCATAACCCATTTCTCACATAGTATAAATACTTGGTTTAATCGGCCTTTTGTTGTTAAAGAACTTAAGTAAATCGCCATCTACAACCATAGAAAAAACAACTCATTTTGTATGAATTAGTCCACTAAAGTCTAAGTAAAATATGTTTATATCCTATCACATACATACCCAGTCCAAGTCTATCAACCATATTCTATGCAAAACTATTTCCAATTATTCAAGAAATCAAGAGCACGACTCATACTTGGTTATGGAGAAAGCGTAGGTCTGAAAATAAAGTCCATAATAAATTTACTTAGAAGAATTTCCCTCTATAGGTTTCATTTAAAACTGAGGCATACGGTATATAATAAAATTATGACCCAATTATATCAATATTTGCACCATTATATACCCAAACCAGTTGTTATATGTATGAATGTATGTATGTATGTACATATTTTGCAACTCAAAATTTTCTTCCCTCATACATAAAATACACATACATATAAGAAGATAAAATCATCTCCAATTAACACACAACACACAATAATATTAAAACATCACCAACCTAGAATAAAACCTTCTTCTCCATAGCCTTTCCTTCTCAAATATGTAGTCTGCATCCCTTTCTTCATTTTTCTTCACCACCGTCTATCCTCCTTTGCTCAATCACTATCCCTTTCTTGCCTTCCTCATTATATTCTCTTTTATCTCCTTTGTTGTATTCTCCTTTATCTCCTTCATTGTATTTTATCCTATCTCCTTCATTGTATTATATTCTGTCCTCATTTTACTCCTTCCTTTTTTTATAATATTCTCTCAAAATATCTCATTCCCATGCATAAACTACCGCTTTTCAATTTTGTTTAAAATCAATTATATTAAGTTATCTTGAGCTTTATTATTTTCATATTTTGTGCATGTTAACTCTATTAGTTTCAAGGTTGAGTTGTTTACTAGGTCTGCTTAAATCATAATAAAATGATGATTTTAGACCTTTTTACCACTCAACGTAAATTATGCATTATAGCTCTTTAAGTTAGTATTTTAGGATATTAAATTTCCTTAATTAAAATGAAACTAAATTAATTACCTTAAGTCCTATTTAGACTATACTAAACTATTAATTAATTAGGATAAGCCATAGTATAAATTAGGATTTTAATATACCCAAACAATCAAAAGGCACATGCTAATAATTATAAAGAGAATGACCCAAACCGTTTCATCTTTATAAGTGTAGCATATCCCTATGTTGTCAAAAAAACAACATTTCAGCCACATATTAAAACATTAAGTTCCTACCATAATGTTTGTCAATCTGATAAACATATATAAACTAATCATATTATCTTATAATACCCTGATAATGTTGTATTAATTCCAACTGTAGGTACTAGGTTTTTGAATACATTACCATTAATCTATATCTAGTTGTAAGATAGCTAAAAGATTACAAATGTTGATTGGTTAAGAATCATTTCATCCAAATATAGTCAACACAATAACCATAAATAAATCATCATACCAATTCAATAGCAGGTTGTATCATGTTTTAATCACTCAATTAGATTAATCATAAGCATAGACAAAAATAAATAAACAATACAAAAATGCACAAAGGCTCAAATACATATCTAATTATTTAAACTATTATATTGTGGTGTGTGTTGGGTCACTAGTAGTTCCTCTATCATCCTCCAATCATCCCATCTATGCCATCCTCTCTGATTATGTTCTCCCTCTGTCATGTTGTAAAGGAAGAATTAATCTTGCATGCACATCATGACAAGTAGGTAGTTAGTATGAGTCGTCATATATATCAAACTAATGATGCATAACTAATAAATATACATCCATAATGTATAGAAATAAGAAATTATAACTGTCACATAACTAATACATCATGTAAACTAAATAACAAATCACTCTCCCATAACCAGTATATGTCATGAAGCTCAAATCATATCAATAATAATCAAATGATAACCATAATAATCCATGGATTAAAAGGTTATAATACAGAGGGTGAAATTAGGATGTAACACCTTCCCTCAGTGTGTAACAAGTTATGTACTTCTTCTTGGTTTTGGTATCATTATCAAAGGCAGGGCTATAACTAGCTCCAATTCATGTATAATGAGGCATGGTGCTAAAATTTGTTATACTTTGATTTGAAGGTGGATTTAACCTAATGTTTAATTTGATTTAGATTTGCTTAAAGTTAGGTTATCTTTGCATTTGAATTTATTTTAAAATTGGTGTTAACTTTTCTATTAGAATCTGTTTAACCTTAATTTGGATAAAAGGTTATCCTTACTTGGGTAGATACTATTAAGGATATAAAAGTGATAGGGCATAAGGTGAATATCATATCTATAATAGGGCAATTAATGTGCTAAACTTAGATGTACCATTTGTTAAATTTATAAAATTGAGATAGGTTATTAACGAAAAATACAGTTATGTTAGATATATAAATGACATAAAAGAAAATACTTAGTTATTTCTTATGCTAATACAGTGTTAGATATGATATAAGCATGAAGTAGATAGGAAGATAGTTCTAGACCAGTCGTTACGTTCTAGATCTAGTGCCTCTGGCTTTCTAGACACTTGCATCATCTTGGGATAGTTATATCGATGCTAGTGTTTTGAGTTTCATGCTAGTGTCTTGTATGAAATATCTATTGAAATAGGATGAAACTATTTAGATGCTTCTGAGTTTGGCTTTACCTTTACTTTGGTGTATTTAGATATGGGTCATAGACTGCCACTCTTGTTAAAATAAAAAAACCCTAGCTTTTCATTTTCAATGTGACCTTGGGTAAAAGTGGGTTAGTGGGCATAAGGTGTCGAGCTAACCCATAATTATCCCATTGTCAAAGGGCATTGTCTACATAGCCAATACTCCAAAAGAGGGCCTTAAACTCATGTAGTTATCCCTTATGTGTTGGCTTATGTTCAAATCATGAAATATGTGTAAAGCAAGCACAATAATGACCTAGCTTGTAACTTGGAAAATATAACCTTATGATTGCTCCTTAGTACTTCAGACCTATTGCTAGGCTATTCCTTTGAATGATATTATAATAGGGTAGAATAGGAAATCTTTTGGTAACTTGAGTGCTCTTTTAGTTTGATTGCTAGGTTTCATAGGTTCAGAATGAATGAGGGATGATATTGTATTTATACCAATCCTATCGGGAGATAACTTGCATTAAATCCCTTAGGCCGACCATTGTAATATGTTTAATTTACAAATTGGATGATGTTAAGGCACTAGACACTTGCATCTGGTCAGGACAGTAATGTCAATGCTAATGTATATCCTATATGTTAGTGTTTAGGGAGAAGGAGAGCAAGCATAGGCTCAAAACTTATAAAGGTATAAGATTAGTACATTTTTAATCATTCTGGGTAAGATGGGATGTTTATGTCATCAATATAAGGTTGTTTGGACTAAGAGATGGGCCAAGGGTCACATTATAGAGTAAATGTGAGGCTTGTGAAAGCAAGGCACGTGTAGAAATAAGAGTAATAACTAGAGTCATGAGTTTGCCAAGTATACAGGACTTTGGTGCTACATAATCACAAAATATCATTTACATTTTCCCCTCTTTAATCTAGTAATGAATTTTCTAGTTTAAAGGAAAGAGACAAGTACCTAGGTTTGTATGCACATCTTGTCTTTGCTTAAGTTAAATTTGAGTGCTTTTCTAGAGCTATATTTGAGTGCTTTATTAGTGACTCACCTAAAACAAAAAGCATGTTATAGTATATAATCACTACATATAGTTTGGGTCAAAAGTACTTGAAATATATTAAAATTTTAAAGAGCAAGATTTAGGAGGACACTTGTGTGTCGATGTAACCACCTTGCCTATTGACAAGTCATTTTTTAAAAATATGTATCATTATAAGGCTATGAGATTGAGATTAGGATAAATATAGATAAATATTTAAAGTGCATATATCCAAGGGGAGAGAGAGAGAGAGAGAGAAGGAGAGGTTGGAAGGCACATGCCCCCAAATTTAGAGCAAAAGTGAGTTACCACCTAGTAGTTAAGATTAGCTCAACCGTACAACCCAATGATACTCATAACATGGTGACTTTGGATGATCAAGTAAAAACTAACAACTTGGAAAGTTTGAGTGATTTAATCACCCCAACCATGCCAAAAGGCGAACTAATTATTGCATTAGATTGGCTCACCAAAGTCTATAAAAGTTTGCAGGGTATCAATACATGTAATAATTTTAGAATTTGAATTTGATTTGGATTTTAAAATATTAAGCACATGTTGCATAGCATATGCACCTTAGATTCATCTCATTATGAAAGTATATATAACAATGGTACAGTGTATAAAATTTTTCCACATATGTGTATCAGAATCATATAACTATGTGTTTTGGCCAAGTCAAAAAACTATGTTAGTGTGGAAGGCATGCTTCCAAAGCATGCACCCACTGAATCTGTGAATTATAAGTACCACACTGAATGAATGTGGAGAACATGCTTCCAAAGCATGCCCCCACTGAATCTAAAAATTGTGAATGTGTGGAATTTATGTCCTCATGATATGCCCCCACTGAGTCTACAAACTATTATAAGTACCATATACTATGTGAGAGTGGAGAACATGCATCCTAAGCATGCCCCCACTAAATCTAAAAATTATGAAAATGTGGAAGCCATGTTACCATGACATGCCCCCACTAATATGCCCCCCACCTTTGAGGTGAGGGAAAAAATAATACATGGTAATTAACTCACCTCAAAAGGGTAAGACAACTGTAAATCTATGAATGTAACCTTGAATCATATAGAAGGAAACATGTCAAGGTAAATTTATCATTGAAGTGCATAAAACTAATGTGATCATATGTAGGCCTAAGATACATGATAAATATCATAGAAACGTCTAGATAGTTATAGTACAATCTCAACAAGTAAACAAACACATACACAAGAGCACTCAAAATTAAGTCAAAAGTCAATGGTCCAAAGAGATCACAAATAATGGGCATGTTTAAATGCCATGAAATCGAATGGACGTGACTTAGTCAAATGTCCACAAAATCAAGGCACAACATATTTAAATGTCTATAGAATAAGGAATGACATATTCAAATGTCCAAATATGTAATGAAATACTCAAATGTCTAAGAAATCAAACATAAGCATATGAGTCGCATACAATAGATCATACTCAAATGCTCAAAAAATTAAGACAATAGCAAGGCAAAACAGTCAAAGAAGTGTGTAAAAGAAAATCATAAGTAACCAGCATAAACACATCATAGTGGCCAATGGATCAAATGTGTTAGAAAAAAATTTCAAGTGCATAGCATATAAAGTACCTTATGTAATGTATAATCATAGATAATAGCCATGTGTAAGTACATATGTAAGCTCAAACATGATAGTGTAGACTGATCATCAAATCATATAACCTGTGTGTATCAATATCATAGAAGATGAATGCCCCCAACATCTTGGTGATGTGAGTAGAGGGAAATCCCAACACCCTTAAGTGTATCATGTATTTATGTATATCTGTGTATGTGTATGTAGGATTAAATGATATGTTAATCCTTGATATAGAACTAACACATAGATGTCAAGGAGCCAATAAAACATGTAAGTGTCGAAAATGTTTTTAGATTTTTGAATGGTTTTTTTTTTTTTGAATTTTTGAAGATGAGGAAAGATCCTCCTATGATGCCATCCAATATATGATCATATATATCTCCCCCCCCCCCCCCCCCCCCCCCCCCGCACTATAAACCTTACAACCTCAAGTTCGATCATTTATATTATTTGCATCACGATTGTCTAGGTTGAAAAGGGACATGTCATGTTCCTCCTCATGTTAGGCATGTGTAGTAGAAGATGTAATGTTATCATTTGAAATATGTATTATTTTTCATTTATAAGTAAAATAAATGTCTTGTTGATTTTGTTCAACTTTTGCTTCCATTCTGTATAGCAAAAGAGTTCCAAGTGTAAATGCATATGGAGATGTGGTAGGCATAACCCAAACCCATGTTTGAATTAATTTAGGACCACAAGTAATTGGTATTGTTGTGTTGCCTAAGGAGTCTTTTCAAGTGAATTTATTTTGTAAATCTTGTAAGTTAAATCCAAGCTACTTAAAATGCTTTATGCTACAAGTGATATTCATTTATGTAGGATCAATATGGTTATGCTGATAATAAGCACCACACATGTATAAGGTAATTATTAAATCCCAGTGATGTATGTGGTTTTTTATTCTATACACTTTAGGATATGGCATAAGATGAGGACCTTATATAGGCCCCATATTAAGTAAATTTTTCAAAACACTCATACAAATATTAAGAACTCCACTTTATTTCTCATGATGCTCAAATGGATTTTTACTATGCCAAAATAATAAAAATAAGGATATTCAACTAAGCATATTGTGTAAGACATTGTGTAAGAGATTGATTATTGAATGAGGTAATATGTATATTTGCAATTTATAAATCCACTTGCATTTGAAGTGTAGAGACCTATTTTTGAAGATCCCCAATAGTGATTATCATAGACATAAGATAATCCATGGGGATGGTACCACCATTGCTTTTGGATGTAGTTATATGAGTAGCCTCATTGTTATGGACAACAAGTGCAAGTTTAGAATCCTTAAATTTTAGATGTTTTGGGGATGGTTCTTGTTCATGATGTGTATATGTGTGCACCTCGATATGTGGTACCTTATTTTCATATTGATATGGAGGAACCATTATACTTGAATCACCTGTGTTATAAGTGTGCATATTCTCAAGAGGAATGCATTATTTAGGTGGTATCACTGTAGGGAGGTCTTCAGTTTCGGATTATATTTTACAAAATTTGAAAGGTTTATCATCAATAAGCATTGTTAATAAAGTCCCATCATGTATGAATTTTACACATATATGAAGTGTAGATGGGATAAATTCCATTAAATGTATCCAAGGTCTACCCAAAAGTACATTATATACAATGATTGAGACATTACCTAAAAAGTAGCTAAAATAGTTTTTGGTCCTAATGTCACATCCAATCTAATTTGACCAACTAGAGGAAGATGTGAATTATTAAAACCTTGGATATGCCTAATCAATTTTTGAATCAGATTGGTGTTAATGCCCATGGTGGTTAAAAATGGATACTACAAATGTTTAAGCCTAACCCATTATCAATGAGCACCCTTTTTATGCCTTTATTTTGCATTGTCACTTATATGAACAAAGGTAGCACTTGATCAATAATATCTTTGGATGGTAAGTCAGTTGGGTCAAAGGTAATAAGTTTGGTATTGTTTTTGAGATCTTTCATGATATATGCAAAATAAGTAGGCTCGATACCATGTGGAACTTGAGTTTCATGCAATGTCTCGTATATGATGTCCTTGTAAACATTAAATAGTTTTAGGAGCTCGAGTATTGAAATATTAGCATGTGTATTGCTCAATTTGTCGATAAGGTCATATCCCTTAGATTTTATCACAACTTTAGGCTTATGAGGCAGTTGTTGCATATTAACAGATGGTGGTGTAGGTTGAACAACCTTACCTCTTTGAGTATTAACAACATGGATCGTGAGATCCAATATAAGTCATGGGTGAATAATGGGTGTGGGATGGTAATTATCACTGCAATAAGGCTTAGATAGAACAAGTGGCTGATAGCATGCACGCTGGCATCTATATGTCATATCTATAGCATTACAACAGGACTTATGGAGATATATTAAAAATCATCTCTGTTTTTACACTTTCTAATTATGTACATGGATTTGCTTAATAATATTGACAAGACAAGTAATGTAGTAAATCATAACAACTATAAGGTATTGGACCATTAAATAATTGGTAGATGTGTCCATTACAAACATGATTTCAAGATTTATCAATAAGGGATCAATAATAAGATAAGAAATCAGGAAAACCTAGTTGGCATGGGGTTTGATTTTCAAAGATTGGGTTCACCAAATGTTTAACCCTAATTTGGATAAGAGGTTATCCTTACTTGGGTAGATGGGGTTAAGGATATAGAAATGTTAGGGCACAAGGGTGAATATTAGATCTACAATAGGCCAATTAATGTGCTAAACTAAGACGTACCATATGTGAATTTATAAAACTAAGATAGGCTATTAAAGGAAAGTACATCTATGATAGATATATAAATGACATAAAATAAAGTAATCAGTTATTTTTTATGCTAATACAGTGATGGATATGGTATAGGTAAAAAGAAAATAGGAATACAGTTATAGATCAATCATCAAATTCTAAATCTGATCCTTGGGTCTCTAGACACTTGTTTTAGCTTCGGATAGTTACATTGATGTTAGTGTCTGAGTTAGACACTAGTGTCTTATATAAAATATTTATTGAAACATGATGTGAATACATTGATGCTTCTAGGTTTGGCTTCGCCTTTACTCTAGTGCATTCAAGTATAGGTCATGGACTATCACTCTTGGTGAAATGGTCAAACCCTATCTTTCCATAATCTATGTGACATAGGGGAAAAATAGGTTAGTGGACATATGGTGTCGAGTTGACACCTAATGAACCTATTTTTAAAGGGTGATACCTAAATAACCAATACTTCATAAGAGGGCCTCAAACTCATGTAGTTATCCACTACATGTTGATTTGTGTGTGAATCATGCAATGCATGTAAAGCAAGTACAACAATGGCCTAGTTTGTAACTTGGAAAATATGATCTTATGACTACTCTTTTAGTACCTCAGACCTATAACTAGGTTATTATTTTCACTTGTATTATAATAGGGCAAAATAGGAAAGCTTTGGTAATTTGAGTGCTTCTTGAGTGCTCTTTGGTCTAATTCTTAGGTTTTGTAGGTTCGTAATGAATAAGGGTTGATATTGTATTTATACCAACCCTATCATGAGATAACTCACATTAAATAACTTAGGCCAACCATTTTAATACATTTAATTTGAAATTTATATGACATTAGGGCACTGGACACTTGCATCGAGTCAGGGTAGTAACATCGATGTTACTATCTATCCTAGATGTTAGTGTCCAAGGAGAAGGAGAACAAGCATAGGATCAAAACTTGAAAATGTATAATATAATTATATTTTAATCATTTTGGTCAAGATGGGATGTCTTTGTCATTAATTTAAGGTTGGCCAAACTAAGATATAGGCCAAAGGGCACAAGATAGAGCAAATGTGAGGCTTATAGAAGAAGGGCATGTGTAGAACCAAGAAGAACTACCAAGGTCATGATTTTTCCAAGTGTACAAGATTGAGGTGCTACATAATCAAACTTTAGTTAACTTATATTGATTTTGATTTGTTTTATGACTTTGGATGCTTAATTAAGTCTTGAAGTGATTTTTGAGTGTGTTTGATGTGTTTTGAATATGCTTGATCAGAAAGGTATGTTTTGACATTTGAATTGATTATAAAGATATGTTAATGTGCTTCTCAAAGTAAGCATTGGATTTTTTGACTTCATTTGACTTGATTCAAGTTGGATTTTGACTTTGACTTAGATTAGACTTGGTTGAAGTTTGAATTTTGAGTTAATATTTGACTGTGACTTGTTTCAAGTTGATTCTTAACTTAGGATTTGGATTAAATTTGACCTTTGTGTTTGACTTGGTTTGAATTCATTTTGACTTGGTCAAAGGTAAATGCTTGTCTTTGAAAAGTTAACTTGATTTGACTTTAACTTTTAATTTAACTTGATGCATTAAATTTGGTCCAACCTTTGACTTTGATGTTAGACTTTGAAAAGTTAGACTTTGCCTTAAATTATCTTTGACTTAAATTAAATTGGTGTCAAAGTTTGACTTTGAAATGTTTGAATTTTGACTTGGCTTGACTTTGGACGTCAATGCTTAACTTTGGTTTTTATGATGTTTGATTTGGATGTGGTCAAAGTAACCTAATTCAAGATAATTGACATGGTTAATGGAAAAAAATTGAACTTGGGTAAATTAAACCTGTTTAAAGTGTATAGGTTTGATGAAAATGTAGGTATAAATAATAATCAAATAAGATCATGTAAATAACAAATGTTATGTTCTTAGTAATATGTGTGCAATTAAACTAATTAGCCCACCATTCTACTCACATAAATTGGTGACTATGTTGGTCTCCCTGACTAGGCATTTTTATGTAGTGAGTAATCTTCAGGAATGTTGTTTTCCCTGTGCTGAGAGTTGTTTATGACCAAATGGTCTTAAACCAAGCAAAATAGGATCAACTAGGTGCTTCCCATATATACATTATGGTATAATAGGGCCTAAGTTTATAAAAGAGGGTGATAATAGGCTTCTCAAAAGGGTTTTTGTCCCTTTCTGTCCACTCTAACCATAAGATTTTAGTAGACTGACATCAAAAATTATTCCTTGGGAGTGTTGTATAGGGCTTGTGTATTAGAGTAAAGCTCCTCACTTCATGATGCACATAAAACAATAACCACTTAGCCAATAGCAATAACTCCTTCCCAATTTATATACACCATCAAAACACAAGGTTGGATTATATTCTAGGGGATTAAATCCTAGTCACTGCACCTTAAGGACCCACACTTGATGACCAAGGTCAAAGTCACACAACCAAAAAAAAGGAAGAAAGAGGAGAGCATACATATCTTTCACTTTAGGATTGGGAAGACAATAAAAACACTTTTGATCACCTAGAGTAAGGGGAGATCATACACGCTTAAGCTCTCACACAAAATTACATAAAGTAAAAAAATAGGAAAATTTCTCATTTTAGAAGACCAAATTTAAAGTGTGTGTTTGTTTTAAATAAACAAAATCAAGTGTTATAATATTTGTTTGTTTGGTTGTCTTTGATGAGAGAAAAACTACAATTAAACAAATTAGTAGTCTTATATTTGGCTTTTGACAAGTACATAAAAAATGTAACTGTGTTTTTTTTGGATTGTCAGTGATTTTGTTAATGTTTAAGATGATTTTATTGACGCGGTGGATTGCACCCTTGGTAGGAGGCCAAGTTCCTACCTTCCACACGCAACAATGGAAACTCCCCTCTTGCCTGTGGGGATGGCAAAACTGGGGGGAGAGTCTCTAGATAAGGGCTAGCTCCCTTTGATGTATCTTTTAGGTCCTAGATTTCCTACTGCTAACAAATAAATGAAAAAAAGGGGGGGTTGAAAAGGGAGAAGGATGATGAAAATAGAACCTAAACTTAAACTAAAAGGTGATACACCAAAAAAGTTGATCTACCTAGCTTGAACATATGCTTTTCACCAAGAATAAACTGGCATACACTTCATTTGATATGGGGAACTCTTCTGCATCAATGAGTCAGGGTTCTATGGAGATACAGGGAGGAATAACTACCAGAGGTGTTCTAAGACACTCTATGGCAGCCTGTTCACATGCACCTATAATCTGCTGGAGACACTTTTGGCAGACCTGCAAAAGAAGAAACTTCACAATGCACTAGACATGCTGGAATCATTTTGTGAATGCATAAAGGAAAATGACTTAACACAAAATGAAAACATAGACATATGCATGAGTGCAAGTTCAAATGGAGGTAAAAAATTGCTAAGTCTTGATTCAAGGTAAAATCCAGCAACATTCTGCCTTACAAACCCAGAGATTTTTTGGGCAGAGCTTTGCCTTACGTGCTAAGAGGATTTTTTTTTTTGAGAAGTGTATAATATATAGAAAGAGAAGAAGTAAAGGTGCCCCTTTGGAAAAGACTTTGGCACTTTTTTACAAGTTGGCCCATGTGCATTGAGAGCATCAGGAAGAGGAAATCACTGTTGCTGATATCATTCTTCTAGAAGAGGCCTACTAAAACCATGTTCTGTAATCACCAATCTTGACTTTGGCATTCAAAATTAATGTGAAAACATAGGCTGCACCTCTTTTCTACAAACAAGACTACTCTTTTCAGATATTCACGTGGTCTATCTGCTTTTAAATGTGAAGTGGAGAAAATAGGGTGTGCCATTCACTGTTTGTGCCCCTTAATGACCACTTGGCAGGCATTATTCCAACTGCAAGAATAACTCACCTCCCCTTTGCCATCTGGGCCTTTTTGTCCATTTTTGCACTTTGTCTCTTCTTAGCTTTATCTCTTTCTGGCTCCTTTGGCCCTCGGGGCTATCTTCTTGGCAGGTCATTGAGTTCACTTGTGGCCTATCCTTAAGCTTCTTCAAAATAATTGGCTATTTCACCGCCTTAAATTTGACGTCTGTGCACCCGTCATTGGGCATTTGAACTTCCAACGGCTAGTTCATCGTGCTTGATTTTGATGTCTTCAGGCCTGTCACCCCATGGAATTTCTTCAGCCTTTTCCTTTCCTTCAGCTTTCTTCTCTTCGGTCGGGCTTTTATTTCAGCCATTTTTCTCGCAGACAAAATGTCTACAAGAATTGTCTCACTCGCTTCCTTTCCTTCGAAGTTTTTTCTTGGGATTTTTTCTCGTGGCTTTTCTTGAATTTCTTCAGACTTTTTGTCTGAAGGAATTCCTTTAGACAAAATTCTAAAAGAAATCACTTCTTATTTTTTGCCTTGGTCTTGTTTATTTCTGCGAAATTTTTTTTGAAGGATTTCTTTGGACAAAATGTCTGAAGGAATTCCTTCAGACATTTTGTTCGAAGAAATTCTCATCCTTTGCCTTGTAAAAATTTCCAAAGAAAACTTAACTTTTTGGCTTTCTCCCTTACCCCTTTGCAAATGTTCCCTGCCCTCTGCAAGGGCACTTGGAATGGTCCATTTTGCGTCTAAGTGTCAGGAACTTGTTTCTTTCTTACAGAGTTTGTAGAAATAGCCTACAGAATTTCTAGAAATTTCCTGCAGTCTGTAGAAATAGCCTACAGAGTTCGTATAAATTTCCTACAGAGTCCATAAAAACAACCTGCATAGTCCGGTAGAAACAGCCTTGTGTAAAAAAATCAAATTTGTACTGGCTCAGAACAACAGGGGAAAAAGGGGGGACCAATTTTGGCCTGTAGGACCAAAATGGTCAACAAATTGGCGACTCCCAGGGGAAGCATGCCTGCTATGCTTAGAAACCAATTGCCTTAAAATTCATTGGGCACGAAGTCAGAATGCAACTTGAAAAGGTTAGCAATAGCCCCGATAGATCCAAGAATCAATCATGAAGCCTTTTACCCCAAATACAAAGGAAAACACATACAATGCTAAAAAAAAACCTGTACAAACATCACTTAGGGAAAATAGGGAAAGAAAATTGAAAGCAAGCTACTATATACAGCTAACCAAGTATATTTGTCTCCCTCCTGGATCAAAGGGAAAATTTCTTAAGTCCCCTTCCTGGCAAGAAAACTTATGATGCCAGACAAGTGGCTGAATGGAATGGAGACATGGTGACCTGCTCCTCTTGCCTGCCACCTTGATTGGCTTGCATCCGAGTGGATCAGAGTCAAACATGCTCCCAACATATATGTACTCTTCTTATTCTTGGAATCTTGTCAAATGTTGGTCCTTCATGATGGTGCATTTCATCAAGAAATCAATGGTTGTTGTCTCATCACCATAATCCCTTTGATGTGCATAGTCCCTTTGTAGTGTATCATGGTTTGACTCGTTCCCTTATACTTCATTGAAGACCTTGTCAAACTCATCCTATACTCCCTCATGGCCTTATTGAAGAAGGGTGACTATTGCGATGTTTGAAATGGAATCACAAACTGATTGCTCATCCCATAGAACATCACCCTTTTGTCCAAAGCTCTCTTCTTCAAAGTTGTCTCAAGATGGACAGGCCTCTCTTTTTCCTACTCAAGGATCAAAGTCTCCAGTTATTCAAAGACACCCATCTGATCCTCCTCCAACTCGGGCTCTATGGCATGGTCATCCTCCTCATTGAAGAAACAAGGAAGTTCATCAAACAAGGGAGGAGAGAGGTCACCATGCTTACTTTCCTCTTCATATTGCTAAAACATTTGCATGTATGCATGACCTGTGTCTTCTCCATTACTGATGATGTCTTCAAAATGAGCCTCCATGATGATTTCCTCTTCATTGTCACTCATGATAGCCTCTTAAGATATTGCAAATTGGATCTTCTTTTCCTCACTCGCCTCCTGCAAAATAGGTTCCTCCTTGAGAAGGGATGAAGTGGAAGGCTGATGATTAAAACCATGTGGAAGAGGAGGTAGTCCTTGAGCTAGAATCAAATGATTCTCCTCTTTCCATTTGGCCAACACTTCATCTATATCAGGTGTGGCCAGATAGCTCTCTTGGAGGTGTGTAGATGGGATGTATTCAGACATGGAAACTGCTACGTCCATCACAGGTTGGCTGAGGAATCTCACTCTGGACTCCAAATCTGCAATTCTCCTAGTTAGATCTTCTTGAAAGAGCCTTTCTTAGAGGTCACAAGCATCATCATGATGAGTAGGAGCAAGTTTGTCTTCTTCAAAGTTTTGAGCAAGACCTTTCCCTTTCTCCTTCCTACCCCATGATTCTATTGTTTGCTTCCAAGTCATGACCTCAGAATTGGAATTTACCCTTATTATTGAAGGGCAACTAGGAGAGCTACTTGAGGTGATTCCATGAAAAACCTGAGCCTGATTAAAACCATATGAAGGAATACAAGGCCCATGATTTTGTGTAAAGGGATTATACATATAAAAATGTGATTTCTTGATGGCACTTAGACTGCTTAACCAGCTGATTCAACTCGAAGTCACCATTGGTGTTGATAAAAAAAGCCTCCAAAGGTTGCTTGGTTGAAGAACACACCAAAAATTCTTCAACTCTTTGGACAAAACTTGTCCCACAATCCCCTGATTAAAGGTCAAGTGTTGTATTAGTGGTTCATTCTGCTGTAACAAGACTAGCACCAATGTTGGAACTTTTTTGAGTGTTCGAACGTGGTCCCACTGGGCATGCCAAAAACTGTTGACATGGAAGATTGCAACCTTGGTAGGAGGTCGAGCTCCTACCTTCCACACACAACAATGGAAACTCCCCTCTTGCCTGTGGGGATGGCAAAACTGGGGGGAAAGTCTCTAGGTAAGGGCTAGCTCCCTTTGATGTATCTTTTAGGTCCTAGATTTCCTACTGCTAACAAATAAATGAAAAAAGGGGGGGGTTCAAAAGGGAGAAGGATGTTCAAAATAGAACCTAAACCTAAACTAAAAGGTGATACACCAAAAAAGTTGATCTACCTAGCTCGAACATATGCTTTTCATCAAGAATAAGTTGGCATACACTTCATTTGATATGGGGAACTCTTCTACATCAGTGAGTCAGGGGTCTGTGGAGATATAGGGAGGAAGAACTACCAGAGGTGTTCTAAGACACTCTATGGTAGCCTGTTCACATGCGCTTATACTCTGCTGGAGACACTTCTGGCAGACCTGCAAAAGAAGAAACTTCACAATGCACTAGACATGCTGGAATCATTTTGTGAAAGCATAAAGGAAAATGACTTAACACAAAATGAAAACATAGACATATGCATGAGTGTAAGTTCAAATGGAGGTAAAAAATTGCTAAGTCTTGATTCAAGGTAAAATTCGACAAAGTTCTGCCTTATAAACCCAAAAAAAATTTGGGCATAGCTTTGCCTTACAGGCTAAGAGGATTTTTTTTGTTGAGAAGTGTATAATATATAGAAAGAGAAGAAGTAAAGGTGCCCCATTGGAAAAGACTTTGGCACTTTTTTACCAGTTGGCCCATGTGCGTTGAGAGCATCAAGAAGAGGAAGTCACTATTGCTAATATCATTCTTCTAGAAGAGGCCTGCTGAAACCATGTTGTGTAATCGTTGATCTTGACTTTGGTGTTCAAAATTAATGTGAAAACATGGGCCACACCTCTTTTTCTACAAACAAGACTACTCTTTTTAGACATTCACATAGTTTGTCTAATTTTAAATGTAAAGTGGACAAAATAGGGCACGTTGTTCACTGTTTGCACCCCTTGATGACCACTTGGCAGGCACTGTTCCAACTGCAGGTATAAATTGCCTCCCCTTTACCACCGGGGCCTTTTTGTCCATTTTTGCACTTTGTCTCTTCTTGGCTTTGTCTCTTTCTGCCTCCTTCAGCCCTTGAGGCTATCTTCTTGGCGGGTCGTTGAGTTCACTCGTGGCCTGTCCTTAAGCTTCTTCAAAATCAATAGCTATTTCACTGCCTTAAATTTGACGTCTATGCACCTGTCACTAGGCGTTTGAACTTCCAATGGCTAGTTCACCATTCTTGATTTTGATGTCTTCAGGCCCGTCACCCCTTGGAATTTCTTTGACCTTTTCCTTTCCTTCAGCTTTCTTCTCTTTGGTCAAGCTTTTGTTTCGGCCATTTTTCCTACGGATAAAATGTCTGCAAGAATTATCTCGCTCGCTTCCTTTCCTTCAAAGTTTTTTCTCGAGCTTTTTTCCAGTAGCTTTTCCTAAATTTCTTTAGACTTTTTGTCCAAAGGAATTCCTTCAGACAAAATTTCGAAAGAAATCGCTTCTTGTTTTTTGCCTTGGTCTTGTTTATTTCCACAAAAAAAATTCAAAGAATTCCTTCGGACAAAATGTCTGAAGGAATTCCTTCAGACATTTTGTCTAAATAAATTCTCATCCTTTGCCTTGTAAATTATTTTGAAGAAAACTTAACTTTTCGGCTTTCTCCCTGACCCCTTTGCAAATGTTCCCCGCCCTCCGCAAGGGCACTTGGAATGGTCCATTTTGTGCCTAAGTGTCAAGAACTTGTTTCTTTCCTGCAGAGTCCGTAGAAATAGCCTATAGAGTCCGTAGAAATATCTTGCAGAGTCTGTAGAAATAGCCTGCAGAGTCCGTAGAAATAGCCTTGTGCAAAAAAATCAAATTTGTATTGGCTCAGAACAACAGGGGAAAAAGGGGGGACTGATTTTGGCCTGCAGGACCAAAATGGTCAACAGATTCTACCAATACATAAGGTGATTTCACCAATACTCATGGTGATTTTTCCAATACACAGGGGGATTCTACTAATATGTGAAACAAAGGAAAACATGAAACATAAACCACATTTTCATTAATCACTGAACGATCTCACTACTACTAACAATGTTTCACTAAAATAAACTATGTTTTCACTAAAAGGGTAAAATAAGAGTCAGAATATAGAAATGCAATTTTCTCCTAAGTATAACTTATTTCTACCAAAGTGAACCATGATTCTATTAAAATGAATCGTGTTTCTACCAAACCTGTAAAAGCACATAGTCAACAAATAGAAATAGTTCTGTTATTGTACAATATGTTTTCACCAAGGGCAAAATGATCTCACCGATCCCTATAAACACATTTAGACATATAATGAATGTTTTTGATAATGAATACCATGTTTCCACCAATCACAAATCATTTCTAATAATCCCTACAAACATAATCAAATAAAACAAATAACATTTCCACTAATGAAAATCAAGGTTCTGTTAATTACATTACATTATCGCTAATTTGTAAAAAATGTCAAATTTATAGACAATTTGCTATTCCACTAATATGCAAAATATTTTTGCCCCTTTCGTTTACAATTTTTCCATTACTTAGGGTGTTTCCACCATGGGTATAGGAATAATTTTTTGGAAGATTTTGACATAAATATGGGGAATTTTGGCTAGAATTAGTTTTGAATTGCAAGCTAAAAAGAGGATTATGATATATCAAAGCTGGTTGTGGGTTTTGATAGTCCCACTAGGCATGCCAAATGTATATATAAAAAGGAAATATGTTATTATATGCAATATTTAGTGTAATACAAAACAAAATCACATGCAATCTACTAAATAAACTTCACAAATAATATAACCTAGAAGAGTTATGTCAATAAATGAAGTAATAAAATGTTATACCATGAATCTTACAAAGATGAATAAACTCTTTCCTTAGATTGGATGTTACTCAAAGGATGTGGTTTCAAAGGCATGCACAAGGCAGATGGGCAATCTAATGACATCTCCCCTTGCTAAAATGATGATTTGGATGATGGGCTACAATGATAATTGAAGCTATGTGAGATGACTTAGCAACACCTCATTGTAATTTGAAATCTTATGGAGAATGGAAGGTGGCACTTCCATTTATATATTTTCATGATCAATTGTGTTTGTTGTGCGTAGATGGAGATCAGGGGTGGAGAATCAGTCTTATAAAGGAAGATGAGAATTTAATGTCATGACATCGAGTGTGTGAGACAAGTCCTTTGCTTGGGATTTATTGTGATTTGTATAGGAATTTATTCTTGACCTTTCTTGCACACTTTCCTTTTGAATAAAATTTCATTAGAAAAGGGTGCAAGTTATTTTTTAAATTTCTATGTGGGTGGATGATGTGGGAAATTAGGAATTTTTATTTGTGTAAATAGGGGTATTATAAATTCTATGGATTTTCCCATTATGATGATATTAATTAGTTAATCAAAGTTAATTTTTTAATTAAATGTGATTAGGATGATGTGGTAACTTATTTTAATGTTCCCTTTTAGATCAATTATTCAATTTAATTGGACCAGGGTGACATTAATAAAGTAACCAATTGGCTCAAAATGTTGTTGACAAATTTGATGACATGATGCAGTGTATTTTATGAATTAGGGATGTGTTGCTATGATTTGGGATAAAATTGATGATTTTGGATGATCGTAAAATGTGGGATTGAATCGCTCGTTGAATCAATAAATTGGTTTGGCGATCAGTGATGACATAAAATTGGAAGAAATGAAATGTCTACACTATCCAATAGCTACAAGATTCATCAATCCTCATATCAGAATTAGATGCTCTAGAAGTACTTGCATTTAATCATGGTGCAATAAATTCATAATGAGAGATTGATGTATATAACTTTTTTATACAAGGCTTCCATCTTGGAAAATGCTACATGTAACAATAAACTTAAATTACAATGTAGAGAAATGAGTTACGTTCCAATTGGAGGATATTTATTCAAAAGATCATTACATGGATAGTTATTTCGATAGATTAGAAATGATGAGGCTAAGATTATAGTACTAGAGGTACATGACAATGAATGTAGATGTCATTTCAATGGAAAAGCATTATTTTACAAACTTTTGAGATAAGGATATTAGTGTCCTACAATGGAAGAAAGATGTCAAGATCATGCTAAATTATGCTTGCAATGTCAGAAACATAGTAATTCAAACCATAAACCACCACAAGAGATACAACCTATTGTCTCACCATGGCATTTATCTCTTTAAATCTTTGACTTAATTGGCTATATAAATCCAAAATCATTAAAGAGTCATAAGTTCATTTTTATTGTTACCAAATACTTCATAAAATTGGTAAAGTCCATACCATTAGCATCAAGTAGAGACCAAGATATGTGTAAATTTTTAGTGACATATATCATCTCCCGATTTGCACTAATATCAAACATTATCTAAGATGATGGATGTTAATTAAAAAATAAAATATTATGTGTTAAATACAAGATCCATCATACTTTTTTATGCCATATTACCCACAAGTAAATGGACAACCAGAAGTGACAAGTGAAACACTTACAAAGATATAAAGGAAAATAGTCACTAAACATGTTGAAGACTGATACAATTAATTTATATATGCACTCTAAGCATATCACATGAGCATTTGTACCCCAAGGCTACACCTCATTCTATTGTTTATTAGATATAAGTGTTGTTACCTTTAGAGCTTGTGATACCATCTTTGTGTGACTCCTTAAAAGATATTAACAAGGATATTGAATATCGAGAGAAATAATTACATAAATTATAAATGCTAAATGACAATTGCATACAAGCTATTGAACATCTCAATATTTACCAATATCGTATTAATAGGGAATATGGCAAGAGAGTTCATAACCATGAATTTCAAGTTAGGGACTTACTATTAAAAGAGAATTAGAAGAACACTAGCATAGATAATGAGAGAAAAGGCAAATTCAAGCCTAATTGGTTGGGCCCATTTATGGTTGTAGAAAAATGTGGATACAAGAGCCTATTGGTTAGCTACACTAGAAGGGAAATTCGTGAGGAACCTTATGAACATCATGAACTTGTGTTGAAATTACACATAAACATTATTTTCAAAAATACAAAAAAAATAACACATCCCAAGATATACAAAACATTAAAAATATTTAAAAAGAAAAATTGCGGCACAAACATGACATGATTACTAGATTACACTTTTTACATATGTTGTTTATTGCATGTTTGGTAGATTGCATTTTTTTCATACACACATGCATTTTAGGGTATATGATTGTAATGTTGGACATTAGATGTTAGACTTTCTTTTTTCTAGTGCAATGATAATAGTGGGGCATCTTATTATGTCAAATGTTATATATTTCTATGACAACTTTATTATGATGAGCTACATATATTACTTACACATGTTTTGCTAGTTACTCTATCTTATACAGTGCTACATGGATATGTTATGTTACTAGGATGTGACATTTATACATGTGGATGGTTTAGACAAGTCTTTAATTTTTTTATGCTTCATTGATGGTGTCACTCTCTTTCATGACAAGCTAGCTGTGATTTTATATTATGTGTGGCCCATTGGCCTTGTTTATGACATTTTAATGTCTCTTGTGTTGAGTATGATTGAAATATGGGCACTTGATAGTTGACATTAAAATTGTTTTATTTAGTGTTTTATTAGTTTATGAAGGTTATTTAATTTATTTATGTAATATATTATTTGTTTGGTCAATTTTGGACACTTTTTAGGAACTTACTAAAACATAGTTAGAAGTGCCAATTAGAGTGCAGTTTCACTAGACAAGTACTTGACTGAGCTCAAACTCTTATCATTCATTCCCTACAGGTGGGGTGTATTTTTTAGGTTTAGATAATGAAATTAAATATTGTTTTAGACAATTTCTTATTTTTTATGGATTTTGAGCGCCTAGCTTAAGTAGGTTGCACGAGTTACTTATTTACTAAGGGTTCTTACATGTTGAACTTGTATAGTTATTAAGTCAACCTTGTTTTATTAAGTTTACTTTCAGTTGTCTTAAAATGTATTTTTATAAGTCTATTTTTAGTTTAAATAGTTTTTAAGTAAAGTTATTCATTTTTATTCACCCCAATGGGCCTACGACCAAGTGTGCAAGGAACAATTGAGTCTGGGTTGTGTAGAGTGAATACGCGGAGATGTATTTATACAGAACAATAAAATACACTTTCAATGGAGTGGAATTATTTCTTGTAAGAAATGAAACTTCAATTCAATAGTAAATAATAGGGGGAAAGATACAATGTGTTACAGTTTGTGTGTTACAGAGTAGATACATAGAGCATGATATCTATGTTATGATTGTGTATTACATTAAATTGATTGTTTATGGTTGAATGCATATGTTACCTATTTAACATGCATGATTTTAATGGTAGTCATAAACAACTATTATAGATTAAAATGAAGAGTTAACACATCTCACCCTCCTTGCATGCTAATGGTAGAGTTTCTAACTAGGTGGTGACCACTGATTCAATCATATGATTATAGTATATTCACTAATGGTCATGATCCCAAGAATTATGACTAATAGCTAATGACAATCAATCCTAATATTCTTGGTTGGTTTGGGGACACTAGTTGAGGCATGTAGTTAGTGTAAGGTAAAACATGGTTATGTTAAAGTGTGTCTCAACGGAGCAGTCTAGCTCATGAGTAAATGTTAATAGTGCATGTAGTACTACAAAATGAGGAGTGCATAGTGAGATACATGAGCTATGATCTGAGGTGATCATTGCCCAGAAGTATGTGACTAATAATGAAACTTATGTATGGGAGTACGGGCAAGATTTGGGTAGAAGAGTATGTAAGATTACATGAGAGGTGTAGGTTATGTGCAGAAGAATAAATGAGGAGTGTGTTTGGTTACGTAGAGGCTACACATAGATCACTCACCCTTTATTGAATAGTAATGGTCTTTATTGCATAAGTGTGTAGTTAATAAACTATAATCAAAATTACTGATAATGGTACCACTTAGCTTGATCAATATATTATCCAACCTTTACCACTCAGAAAAGTTAATGTGTGTCATGGCAGGCATGTGTGTTTGTCACTTCAATGATCTAGTCCTCTATAGGGTGTAAGTGTTTAGGATCCAAATCAAAATGATGTTGTGTCAATGTTGGCTCAAGAAGTGGTAGAGTGTAGGGCTTGAGAATTTCCACATTGAAGACTAGGTACATGCCTAAGTTTAGAGGTCGATTAAGAATAAAGGCATTCTCACCAACTACATGCAGAATAGTGTGAGGACCATAGTATAGAGGATTGATCTTCTGGTGTGGAATTTTAAAGCATTCGTTCTAAAGGCACCACCAAACTTTATCACTAACTCAAAATGCATGAGTTTTGCGATGTGCATCATGGCTCTCTTTGTACTTTGCTTGTGTGTGAGAGAGAATTTGTTGAGCTTATTTATGAACAAACTAGATGTGTCGTAAAAAATTATCAGCTTTGTCCACTTCCATTCTTGTGTGCATAACTCAGTGTCAGCTAGAGCATGGTAGGATATATTTAGAGGTGTTAAAGGTTGAAATCCAAGACATGTTTAGACTGGATTGTAACCCATAGAGTTGTGAAGGGTTATGTTGCAGGCATGTTGAATGTACAAGAGATTGTCATCCCATGTGTGAGCATGTATGTGGTTGTACATGTGTATAAGATGAACAAGGGTATGAGTGACCACTTTAGTTTGCTTATTTATTTATGGATGAAAATCTGTCGACCAATCCATTTGTATACCCATCAAGTCCCATAATGCTTGCCAAAAGTGACTTATAAAGCATGAATATCGATCAGAGATAATGGATGTTGGAAGCCCAAAATGAACATAAACATGGATGAAGTAGGCTTGTTAGTGTCAATTACATCAATGTCTCTCTTAAAAGTGACTAAGATATCCATCCTAGAAAACCCATCCACTACAATGAACACAATGCCATGATGGCATCTCGTCATGTGTAACCTAGTCATGAAATCCATGTCAATAGATTTGCATGGTCTGGATGGAACTGATAGAGGTGTATAAAGTCCTAGCTTCATGTTCATGGGCTTAGAAATGAAACAACGAATGCAAGACTTGATGTGGCATTCCATATCTATGCATATGTGTGGTCAAATAAGTCTGACTACAATGTGGCTAGAATCTATGTCATGTCAAAATTTCTTGAGATTTTGGGATAGTGTGCTACCTAGATGAGTCATTGGTGAGGTGCATCACTAGGAACATAAAGATGTTTGAGCTTGTAGAGAAGGTAGTCAGACAAGTAAAGCTCTTAAACTTGTTTACCTTACACTAGGGTGGTGTAAGTCACTATGAAGTCCTGATCAATCAAGTAAAGGGATGCCCAGTCTACAAAGTTACGGTCGTACATGAACTACACCATGATGAATACATGAACTGGTAGTCAGCTAAGGTAATGTGTTGCCTTCTTATCCTTCCCTCTACTGTACATTGATCACTAGATATAACTGATATAGGTAAGTCATCCATTTCAAATGTCATGCATTCTCTAGATTGCTTTATGTATGCAAGAAATGAAGTGGTTTATGCTATGAATGAAGAAATGTCTCTTTTCTTAAAATCTAGGAGCATCATTATTTAATTGATTGTATAATAGCATAAAATTATTTCTCATAGGTGGAGTACCTTTGCACTGTATTTTTTAATGTATCTGAGTGGTATCCGAGTAGATGTCCACATTTCATGAGCATTGCACTAAGTGCATAGTTATATGCATCAGTGTGAATTTCAAAGGAATGTACAATATCAATTAATGTAAGAACATGTTTTATGCATAGGTGTTGCTTGAGTACCTCAAAAGTGCATTATTATGCATGAGTCCACTCAAACTTGGGTTTTACACATGTTATCTGGCTGAGAGACCAATAGATGTGTGAGAAACCATGGATGAACCTACATTAGAAGTTATAAAGTCTAAAAAAACTTCTCAATTCTATGATATTGTGTAGAGTTGGCCAATCTTAGATCACTTTGATCTTCTCTAGATCTACACAAATTCATGTGCAATCAATTATGTAGCCTAAGTACTAAATTTGTGTAGTGTAGAATTACACTTTGACAAATTTGCCTACAACTTATGTTTATGTAAGGTGTATAAGATGTGTAACATGTTCTCTCGTTGCTCCTCCTAAGTCATGTTGAAGATGAGAATGTCATAAAAGTAGATGATGACAAAGGAGTTGAGAAAATGACTAAGTAGATCATCCATAAAGCATATGAAAGTGGTTGGCACATTGGTTAGGCTGAAAGGCATGACCAACCATTTGTACAACCTTTTAGACTAGCTTTGAGGTACACAATACTTCACCAAGATTAACTTGAATTTAGGTTACAATTAGGTTCTAGTCCATCTTGAAGATGTCTAGAAGACAACATTCAAGTGGCAGTGGGTAATAAATTTTCAACATTATTTTCTTGAGTGTGTGATAGTCTATGAAAAGTCACCAAGACCCATATTTCTTAGGTCCAAGGACTATCAAACTCCTATAAAGAGAAGAGTTAGGCCTAGTCTTACCTTGATTAAGGAGCCTTTGTATATAGCATCAAATATTATCATTCTCCCAAACTAATATGTGATACATGGGGCTATTAGGAAGAAGCAATCCAAGAACCAAATTGATGAGGTGCTTTATTTCAAAGTGCATTAGAAGTCCTTTAGGTTTCATGAATACTTTACTACAATGCTATAATAACTTTTTGAGATGTTATTATTGTGATGTTGTGCAAGTGGTGTGCATTAATATAGTGTGCTTTATATTCTATGCATGTGTGTTAGGATGAACCATGAACAACATGAACTTATATCACTGTGAGACAAGTTTGTGAAATTTTTGGCAGAGACCAAGGTGACTTTGGTCATGGATGATGACTCAAAGAAATTGTAGAAGTGATCTTGTGCATGAATAGTACATAATTATGGCTTGGATTTATATGTAACTTCATGGTCATATAAATATGGTCCCCTTAGTAATATGTTGTAGACCTCTAGAGGTGCGATGCCATAAGTGATGTTATCCTCCATAGGCTTGAATTTGTACTAAAAAGTGCATCATCACCAAACCTATATATATTTCCCCAGTTGCTACCAACCTAAATAATATGGCTTAGGATGCATAGCAGTGGTAAGACCAAGGCATTGAGCTATGGATTACACAATGATGTTCTTCTGACTACCACTATCTATGATGACATGAAGAAGCTGACCCTTCACCCATAACTTGGTATGGAAGAGACGTTCGCACTACTTAGAGATCTCAATCATAGTGGTGTTGGTATTTAGACAAGCAATATCTAGATCAATGTTTTCCATTGATGTGGGTCATGAAGCAAACTATGCAAGCAAAGATTATTGCGCACAATATTTAGAATTATCGTAAGTGGATAAGCAATGATGGTGGCACCACTTATCACTAGACTTATTCTTTCCTTTGTCTGAAATAAAAGGCATAGGAGCCTTTGAATATTGAGTGGTCTTTCAAGGCTACTCACATTTGTGATAAGTGTTTTGATTTTGCACAGAAAGCTACAATGTGGAGTTGTGCAAGGGCTAGCCCTTACACACTATGTTGGATGAAAAGGTATCATGTTACTTCATATTTATCTTAGTTTTGATCTTGATGGTGTTATGACATACTTGCCCTGGAATGTTATAAGTAAAAAACTTCATCTTCACAAGGATATAAGGTGAGATTCTACTGATATGCTTCATCACCTTATGTTGTTTGCTAAAATTCTCCTGTAGGCACACATAGTAGTCATATAGTGTGTTAGTGTAGTCCTCCACTGATTGATCCTTGTACTGACACAGTTGTTGGAACTAGAATTATTCATCTTCAAATTGTCAAAAAGGATAGTATTCCTCCTTCATCACATTGATAAAAGTCTTTTGTGATTTGATTAAAACACACTCTTGCATATGATGCATACTAAAGGTTTCCCACAAGTGAATAACCATAATATAAATATTCATTATGGTGAAGGTGACTTATCAACATTAGTGAAACAACTGACTGATAAGTAAGCCTCAAGTTTTCAAATCTAGGCATCCAATATTTTGGCATCGATTTTGCCTTCAAACAAAGGGATGTCGAGATTGACTTATACTTTAAAGGGTGTTTATTATTGAAACCACTATAGATCATAATGTGGAGATGGATTTCAAGGTGTCAGGTTGATATATACAATCAATTCATGAAATTGACTAAAACATTTGGTGCATTTTACCTCTAGTGCATTGATGATGAGCTTTCAAGCTTCTCGAGACACCTCTATTTGTTTTTGAGTATCAGACATCTTGTTTTTTCTATGGTGTTCTTCTAGAATTTGCTAATATAAAACTAACTATTAAACCTTCTCCCTTATTGCACCTACATGGTTACAATCATATAAAGGAAAATATCTACTTGCTCTAATACCAACGAACTATGCCACAGGGCCCAAGACTAATTGTACAAGGAACAACCAAGTTTAGGTTGTTCAGAGTGAATGCATGGAGATGTATTTAGACAAAAAAATCAAATGTGCATTCATTGGTGTGGAAGTATTACTTAAAAGAAATGCAAATTTTATTCAATAGTAAAGAATAGGGGAAAATATACAATGTGTTATAATTCATGTATTACAAAGTAGATACACATAGCATGCTATGTGTTACTATTATGTATTGCATCGACCCGACTATCCATGGTTAGATGTGTATGTTACATATTTAATATGCATGATTACAAAAGCAGTCACAAATAACTATTGTAGAGTACAATGAAGGCAGAGCCAACATGTCTCACCCTCTTTGTATGTCGATGACAGAGTTTCCAAATGGGTATTGAACACTGATTCAGTCACACAATTCCATTTTGTTAACTAACGATTTTGATCTTGATAATCTTGGATAATAGATAAAAATAATAAATCCTAATATTCTTGGTTGGTTTAGGGCCACTAGTCAAAGCACATGGTCAGGTCAGGTCGACATGTAGTTATATTAAAGTAGGATCTGACACAGCAGGCTAGATTACAAACAAATGCCAATAAGGCACATAAGACTATGAGCTAAGGAGCGCATAGTGATATGCATGGGATATGATATGGGGTGATCATTGTATAAAAGTCTACAAGCAAGTGGGGGACATATGTGCGGGATAATGAACAAGCTTCAATCAAAGGAATGCAAATAATTACATGAGAGGTGTGTGTTATGCATAGAAGAACAAAAAAGGAGTGAGTTCAGATACACAACATATATGCATGGATAACTTTTAGTTTTCACTTTATATACATAACTTATCATGAAAGTTATCTTATATTAGGCTTATTTTAACTTTGTTTATTAATTAAAAAATTGCCCACAAGGAAGTTTGGTGCAATAATTCATTTTATAAATTTGTGTTACATATTGCTATCTTTGATTTTTAATTATAAATATTCACAAAGAAAACTAAAAAGCACGTGTTTTTAGTTTTAAAGTTGTTCAGTATAAGTTTTGGTCAATAATCTCACTTACAACACAACTATTTAAAAAATAATGATTATAGGATAGTTTGGTTGATACATAGCTTCAATTTTAGATTAAATCAAAGTTGATTTACACTCCCTCCATGCATTAAAAACCTTCAGTTGGTAACAGATCCTTGTTCATAAAGGTTCATAAGGGTTTTAATCCATTATCATGAAAATCAATGGCTTCAATGAATTCTACTTTCATGAATATTCTCATCTTTAAAGGTGACAACTTAGAAAATTAGAGAGATAAGTTGAAGATAGTTATTGCATGGAAATGAGTTTGGGACAGTGTTCTCCATGGGTACACACAACCTAAATATAGTAATAATTTTACTTAAAATCATAAAATTAAAAAAAAGGGATGAAGAAAAGGTGGATGCCCAAGATTTCTTCTAACTTTAGAGTGTCATAGACCCAAGCATCTATCCAAGAATTTCAAGGTGCAAAAATGCCTACGAGGCATGAAATATCTTGCAAACCTCATATCAAGGATCTACTACGGTAAGAGAAGAAAAATTCCAAGCTCTTAAAATGAACTTTGAAATTTTGAGAATGTCAGATAATGAGGGAGTTGGATAATATTTCATAAGGATAAATGACTTAGTGCATAGAACGAGGGTATATGAAGAAACTATACAAGTTAGTGTTATAGTAAGGATAATTTTGAGATCTTTAACTCAAATATAGATGCATATTATGATCACTCTCAAGGAGTGTAAGGACATGAACACCATAAGTGTTGATGAGTTAGTGGGTTCTCTCTTATTTCATGAGGATGAGATAATACCATATGCAAGAGATCAAGAACATCCACTTGAAATCAAGACAAAGGTTTCAAATACCAAAGAGAAAAAAAATCAAAACCAAGAGAGTTAAATAAAATAAAATTCAAAGGGAAATTTTGGAGTTAAATTCATACGTAAAATAAATAAATACATAAATTTTTACTATTACAAAAAGATAGGATACCTTATAAAAGAATACAAGATACTGACGGCTAATAATCAAGCTAATCCAAAAAGTGAAAAATGAATTTTCAAGTTAAAAAAAATGAGGTTAAAGAGAGCACTCAAATTATTGTCTCACATGTAATGTGGGAATAAAGGAAGAAAATAATTGATGGTTTCTTGATTTAGGTTGCTCAAGTCACATGATGAGTCACAAAGACAGTTTTAACAAACTAAATGATTCTCTTAAAAACCAAGTGCAATTGGGAGATGGAAATTCCATCCAAGTTGACGAAAATGAAAACATGAAAATCAACAAAAGTCAAGTTAAGGGTGAAATAAAAGATGTTTATTTTTCTTAAAATCTGGATCTTAAGAGCATCAATCACAACTTCACATGATATATTGATGAAATCAAAGCATACAAGTTTTATAATCCTACTAGTAAATCCATAATTGTTTTTAAGGATAATAATTTTTTTTGAAAATAAGGTGAATGATGATTCTTATCATGTAGCTACAAAGTTAATAAGTGAAAGGGGGAAACCTCTTGAAGTTAATTTTTAGGGCTTACAAATCCCTACACATGTTTCTTGTTTAACATGAAATAATACTAGTTATTCATAAGTGACTAGTCATCCAACTTCATCAACACCAAGTAAGAACAAGTAGTTATTGAATCCACATCCAACCAACTAAACATTAAATCATAATTTATTATTTGATGAGGTAAACAATTTTGAAGCCATAGCTATGAAATGGACAAGTGAGGATTTTGATTATCGATCCCATAACTAGGGTGAGGGTTTTGAATTATAGTCCCATAGCCAAGAGGGTTTGGACGATACCACAACCTTTGCAAGGCACAACTAGAGGGTTTGGAAGGTTCCCAAAAATATTACAAACATAGCTAAATTTTTTGAAGGATTCCACAACCTCAACAATTTAGAGAGGATTTTAAGGCTCCCATAATTGTTACACTAGGTGGATTTGAAGGATACCACAACCTTTAGTACAAACAAGTTTTCTAAGGAGATGTAAATTAGATGAGTTTCAATAGACCTTCCCTAGGACTAATACAACAAAAAAGAGCCTACTAGGAGCAGAGGGTCTTATGCTAACCTTCTACCTCCTAGGATATCCATACATCTTTCACATAATTAAAGCATAACAAGTGGGCTTATCCTCCCACTGAGCCCTATAACAGTTGAATCACATCAAGGGGCTCACCAACTCGTCCTCAACAGTCTAGCCTCATCTAAGGATGCTTTAGGATTTTTTTAGATAGATATGGATAATACACATAGTTTCTATGGAAAATCCCAATTCCCTAAAGAGACAAGGGTGGAATCCTCTATCATCCACTATGATAATACTAATCTTGTTTTGGTTTCCTCTATCTACCATAATCAAAACTGTCTGAAACTGGATATTATCCTCCACAAATCTAGTCTTCAACAAAGTTTTTCCACATCCTCCGAAAACCTTGAGGATAAAAAGTGAGCATATATACCCACTCAATGAGATCAAAACCCATAAAGAGGGCTCTAATATATTAGATTAGACTCCATCTTGAAAAAAATAGGGCATTTTAGCTGAATGTGAGTAATATACCTAGATTCAGGGGCAAGTCCCAAAAACCAAAAGAGACAAGGGTGGAATACTCTGTCATCCACTCTAATAAGACAAGATTTGGTTTGGTTTCCTCTATCCACCATAATCAAACTTGACCAAATCTGAATATTATCCTCTATAGGTCTAGGCTTCAGCTAAGTTTTTGCATATACTCTGCAGACCCTAAGAGTAATAAGTGAATATACATACCCACTCAACAAGACTAAAACCCACAAAGAGGGATCAATGATATTAGATCAAGATCTATATAATCTAATTATGAATCCTCTAGCATCCCCAATAGCCTGGAATCTTGATACTAGTTGAATAGGGGTTTTAACAAATTTTATATAGAAGCCCAAACCCATAAACCACTCCAAAATAATGTAGGAGTTCACATAAAAAGTTACAACAAGTGAAGGACATATTTTATCCTCACCTATTTGGTTAGTAAAAATATGGGTTCCTATTGTATCAATGAGCTCCGTTCCTTCTAGATATACATCATTATTAATCTTAGTAGCCTTTGAGTCATTACCTGAACCACCCCAGATAGGTGAGAGCGCTGACCACCATTCAAGAGCATCCAACCAAGCCCAATACCTAAATATAAGGGATTATGCCACTAGTGGGGAAGTTGTATCCTTCATCCAATTAGAAACAGTCTGAGGCCCAACAAAAAAATATATTGACTTGGCCCAGGTAGGGCCATCTGGGGAGGAAATTATATGGCTTGAGTTTGAGACTAAAACCAACAGGTAACCGTGTAAGGGCATGGTTTTACAATGAAGCTTTAAATAAGCATTCAAGAATGGGTTCACAAGTTGCACAAATGAGACAAAGCCCTTCCAAGGCTTGATAAAGTCAAATAAGTGATGATCTCTATAAATATTTGCTCTGGATTCTTAGATGAAAGGTGCTTCCTTTCATAGAAAGGAGGATAAGATCCCAGTCGACGGTAATTCATAACATTTTTTGAATATCTAGCATGTAACATATTAATACCATTCTATTCTATCAACAAACCAAGTCCCAAAATCCCTCTCACCATTTTCTCCATCATCCTCACCTTCTTCTTCCTCTGCCCTTGCACCAGAGTTTGAATTTTTGCTCCTGTTTCCTTTCCCGCTCACTATCTTCACCATTTTCCCATTAAATCTTAAATCATAATTTTTAAAGGAAGATTACAAGGCTTCAAAATTAGGAATATTATTTTTTTAATGATGCTCATGATGAAAATATTATGTTTGCATTGTCATTTGTGGTCAGTGAACCTAGACGTTATGCATAACGTAATCAAAAGAAAGAATGGGTTGATGCTATAAAATTAGAGATGAACTAAATTGAGATGAATGGTACATGCAATCTTGTTCAAAATCCATTAAATACATATGTAATTATAACCAATTAGGTTTACAAGACCAAATTCAAGAGTGATGGTATAATTGACAAGCTAAAAGCTATACTAGTTGTAAAGGAGTTTGCATGAACATGTGGGGTTGACTATGACGAAAAATATGCACTCATGGCATATAAAAATGATATAAGACTGATTATTGTTGTAGTTTCTCATAAAGGATGGAAAAATCCATCAAATAAATGTCAAAAGTGCATTCGTAAATGAATTTATTGAAGAAGAATACATGTGGGGCAACCGCAAGGTTTTGAGGTACAAGATAAAGAGTTTTGGTGATATAAGTTGGAGAAAGGTATTTATGGGTTGAAGCAAGATCCAAGAGATTGGTACTCAAGAATCGATAGCTAGTTATTAGATCAAGACTTTTTATGAATTCAAAATGAACCAACTATTTACATACAAGCAATGGGTTCCAATGTGTTATATGTCTATCTCTATGTAGATGACTCAATATTTATAAGTGGTTTTATAGATTTTTTGAATAACTTCAAGGAAGATATGAAATCAAAAATCGAGATGACTGGTCTTGGAATTAAAATTTACTTTCTTGGCATGGAAGTCCGTCAAAATAAAAATGAAGTATTCATTTGTCAAGCTAAATATGCCCAAAACATTTGAAAGAAGTACAATCTTCAAGATTTGAACCCTGTAAATGTTTCAATTGTAGATGGAGAAAAGCTAATGAGAGAGGATGAAAATACTTCAGTTGATAAAAATAATTTTAGAATCATGGTGGTAGGTTTTATGTGTCTCACTATGACAAGACTTGATATTAGTTACGAGGTTTTACAAGTTTCTAGAATTATGGGCAATCCATTAGTCAAACATTTACAAGCAGTGAAGAGAAATTTTAGATATGGTACTTATAATCAGGGAATTCATTTTAGACTATCAATTTTATTATGTCTAATTAAAAATGTAGATTCAAATTGGGGAGGATCTCTTGATGACATGAAGTCAACTTCAAGTTATTGCTTCATACTGGGAAGTGGGTTGGTTTCTTGATCTTCAAAGAAACAAGCTACAGTTGAAATATCCTTTACTAAAGCTAAATATATAACTTTTACATCATGTCACACATAAATATTATAGTTTATAATAATATTTTATAATTTTATAGAGGCTCAACTTGAGCCAACACATTTATTTTGTGATAACCATGGGGTAATACAACTATTTAAGAATCCAGTTTTCTAAGCTAGAACCAACCATATGGAACTCAAACATCTTTTTTTTAGAGACTTGGTCAATGATAAACACTTTGTAATTGATTATGTGAGAAATGAATATCAATTTTTGTATATTATCTCTAATATATTTTACAATGATATTCATGGAAGACTCAAGTAGATGATAAGCATCTCTTCTTTTTGCATCAAAGGGGGAATGTTGAAGATGATGCCAATATACATACTTAATAGTTGATATTAGATTTAGTTTATTGTTTTAATATTTAGTATGGTTATTTAATTTATTTATGTCCTATATTAGTTGTTTGATCAATTTTGAACACTTTTTAGGAACTTCCTAAAAATAGATAAAAGTGTCAGTTAGAGTACAATTCATTGGGCATGTACTTAATTGAGTTCAAACTCCTATCCATTCATCCCCAAGAGGTGAGATGTAAATTTTAGGTATCAATAACTAAAATTGATATTGTTTCATATAATTTATTATTTTTCAAGGATTTGGGGTGCTTAGCTTGAATAGGTTGCATGAATTGCTTACTTGTTAATCAAGGGTTCTTGCATATTGACATTATGTAGTCAACAAGTCAATCATATTTTCTTGAGACTAATTTCAGTTGTCTTATAGTCTATTTTTAGTTTGATTATTTTTTAAATAAATTTATTTCTTTGTTTTTCACTTTATAGACATAACTTTTTGTGCAATTTATCTTATATTAGGCTTATTTTAGCTTTGATTATTAACAAAATATTGTCCACAAGGAAGTGTGACACAAAAATTTCTTTTAGAAATTCATGGTGAATATTGCAATCTTTATTTTTTTATTGTGGGTATTCACAAAGGAAAACCAACAATCATATGTTTTTCATTTTTAATTTATCCAATACAAGGTTTGGTCAATAATCTCACTTATAACACTAGTTTAATAACTAGTGACCTAGGACAAATTGTTTGATGCATATCTTTAAATTTAAATTAAATCAAAGCTTATTTTCACTCCCTTCATACATTAAAAACCTTCATATTGTGTGCGTCACTTTTCCTTGTTTGATGCAACATTGTTATGTCCCTTGTTTGTGACATCTTTATGTTCCTTGTTTGCAACAACTTTATGTCCCTTATGTGTGTTATTTGGCCTTGTTTGTTGTGACATCTTCATGTCCCTTGTATGTGGCCCTTGGCCTCATGTGTGACACTAACTCTTGAGCTAGTTAAACTTGTTGCACTTCTTAATATTGAGTGGTGTTATGATACATATCATGCACTATTAATGTGTAGTCTTATTTAGTTATCCTTTCAATGGTGGTAACTATTACATGTTTCATTAATACATCTATCTATACATTATTCTTATATTCCCTACATTACATATGTTATATGCATGCCTTGATGACATATGTATTACTATGATGACATACACTCCACATGATTATACGTTATTTTATCTTTATACATGACAATATAAAGTTAACTTTTCTTTTTAGATGAGAAACTTGCAAGACACATCCCTCATCTCAAAAGGGGGGAATTACAGTGGGCTTGTCATAAATAATCCTCCGTCAATAGAAAATCAAATTTCAGAATTAGAGTGTAGATTTTAGAGATTCAAAATGGTTCAGATATCATATGAGTTTAGTTACATGACAAATATTGGCACATTAATTCAAATTATGTGGGTAATATACCATGCATGTGTACTTTCTTTATATAAACTTGAGTGCATACTCACACATAGTTAAGTGTGTATGCATAGTCACATGTACACAACTTACATGAACATGAATTACATGTTTTCACATATTACATACATTTGATATAAGGTTCTCAGGTTCAACATATATATGCATAACATTTTATATAAGTTGGTAAAAATTTTGGGGGCTCGATATTGTTTCATGAACATGTACACACTTTTAGATTCATGAGGCATGATAATGGTTCATGCACATCCATACCATGGTAATTTATAGCTATCACAATTTGAAAGGGGCATAATACTAATTCATGCACATTTTACACATTTTGTAGTGAACACTATTACAATTGTTTATCTATAAATCACCTTTCAATCCATATCGAGTAATGAGCAACCTAAAATATTTATGCATATGTAGTGGTTGAGTCATGTTTTTATAGGTAATGCATGCTTACGTTCAACGATGCTTAATGACCATGGATTTATTTCTAGCGAACCCATCATGTGGTTTCCATCTTGATCAATTATGAGTAGTTATTTAGGTTGATATATCACATACTTCTCCCCACATTTATGAGGGTTGGGGCATGCTGTCTTACCAATATAAGGGCTTGCATAGTTATACAAAAATAGGCTTTGATCACCCTTAATTTATCGTTGGTTTGATAAAAGGAACCACTCTCTAAGAGTTTTAGTGAAAAGTACCCTTCTTTAATGCTTGAACAAGGAAGTATCATCTCTAACAAGTTGCAAGGGCAACAAGGTTTTCACCAACACACAAGTGTACTCCTTTCCTACTATTTAATTTTCAATTTTCAGATTTAGATTTCATATTTCAATATGTAGACATTAACTCCCATATGTTTCTTGAAGGTTTTGCTTTTGATTGACCTACACAATTGGAACTTCCTACCAAAGATAAAGTGTCTCATACACACTTAGCTATACCTTTTCCTTTTACTCTAGCAATTCCATTACTAGAATAAAAAGAACCCATTTGAAGATACTAAAATATGGTATTAAGTATTTGACAATGAAAAGCTTGACATTAATGGTCCTAAATCATTATCTTACCCTGTCCTAGTGCTTACTACGGGTTTAACCTTTACATTATGATGTTACATGCCTACAAGAACCTCATTATATATTTAAAACATGCATATTATCCTACATAAACATGCCCATATACTTAGTTTAGTCATCATGTGTACAGGTCACTACTGTCAGAGTGGGACAATATCGCCAATCAATGTAAGCTTGCATATGATGATAATGACCCTCTCCTAGCAATGATTACTTTTAAAATAAAATCCTTCCTTAGGGTCAGCCTATATACCTAATGTGTCAGTGGCATGAGAAATTATCCAATTAGACACACCCTATGCCCCTTCTACCTCACGACCCCCTCCCCCACACCATACACACACACACCCACACACACACACACACACACATCAAGGTGTCACTTGATAGGGGAATTGACACTTATCTAGTACACATTTATACTCTATTAAACATTAAGAAAAACAACCTCTTTCCTCCAAAATTCATAACCAATCAGTAAGACCAATCACAACCCAAAACTGAAGCATACCAAATCAAATTCAAAGTAAGCATTGCCAAGTATCAAATCTAGATCATCAGTTGTATTCATATAAAAAATGAGCATAACTACATAATCACATTAGGTGGGAGAACTTCGCGTTGCTTGATTTCCCTCCTCAGAGTATTAAATATGCAAGCATTATTCAATCATCAATAAGGGTGATTGGGGTCAGCTCAACCCATTACACTTTCATGGTTTTTGCAGGTTTCTATCCCTCACAAGCACACCTAAGATTTCAAGGTGAAGTAGGTTGGTTTTTAGAGCTGTGTGCATCATCAGGGTTTAATATCACACATATATAAATTTTAAATATTGGTAAAAGTGATCATATGGCCACATACCCTCTTTTTAGTCATTATCAACCACTACATGTCTGTATCGACAGCCGATATTGACCTGAAACTTATGGAACTAACCTTGCATAGATAGAAATATAGTTATAGATTTGGATGAATCATAAGCTTTCTTCTATTTATTTTCCACTGTCATAAGTCAATCATGATTAGATAGTCAATCACAAAACTAATTACTTCTCCCTTTGTTGTGTTTACTATATTTAGCATATACCATTTGTCAAATCATTGCAATATGTTTCAAGATTTTACATTTAGATTCATGCTTAAATGTCATATTTAGTAATCTAAATTGACATAATAGTTTATATCTTAAATATATTAAGTGATTCACCTTAATCTGAATCAAGGTAATTAAGTTACCATGGCATATCATAAGAGCTAAGTTTTAGTTGTTTAGATACATAGAAATAATATATGCCACAATAATAAGTTAAATCCTTGATACAATCAATATCAAGATGGCCCTGACCA
Organism: Torreya grandis; assembly: GCA_037957365.1. Lineage (NCBI taxonomy): Eukaryota > Viridiplantae > Streptophyta > Pinopsida > Cupressales > Taxaceae > Torreya > Torreya grandis. The sequence goes on from JARHVA010002622.1 coordinate 1,291,431, forward strand.
CTAGCTCAATTTTGAAAGCTTATGAATGACATATTCATAAAAATATTATCATCACGTCTCCAAAATAAATGTAAAAAACAATGATAGTATGTAATTTTAGCTAAAACTTGAATGATAAAAGGGATCTTTATCTCTTAGAATGTTCTTGGAACAAACACTTGATTCATATCTAGTAAACAAGGCCAAAAGCTCAAATTCAAGTGTTGCCCTAACATATTATCCACAAAAAAATTCTCATAGGGTTGAAGATAGCTAAGTTGCTTGTTTCCCCTTGTCTTTGTGCTTTTTTTAACCAACTAGAATCTTTGTGTTGGGCCCTTTTTTTCCTAAGTCTAGACCCACACCAACTCAGTAAACATCTCATCATGAGGTAATCATGTTGAATGATTACTATTTTGGCACCTTTTGTGCTAGCTGGAGAAATTTTCATAGATCTTGTGCCAACTAGCAGGTAATTACTTGGCACTTAGGTTCTATAGAACATCTTCATGAGTGATTGCATGTGATGACTAGAGTGCAAAGGGCAAAAAGTGATGGAGCCAGTGGAATGATCAACCAAGGCTCCAACTTAGCACCCAATGTGCACACTCCACCCTAGTGAGAAGATGCTTCTAAGTTATATAAAGCCAAGCTCAAACTAGTACGCAAATGATGCAACTTGGAGACAATGAAGTTCTATAGAATTGGTTCTAGGCATAGTGAAGCAACCACCATTAAAACTTAGTTTTAGCATGAGTACCTGTGAAGATCCACCTTATAAAGCCCAAGCTTTCATGTGAGACTCTAGGTTGATAGTTGTTTAGATGAGTTATTTTTGTTAATATAAACTCTATTATTTAAACCTTGGTAATTGAAGAATGGTGTTGCACCTATCTATGTATTGATCTAGTTTATATGGTTATGGCAAGGTTCTTTGAATGCAACTTGAATGAAATAGTTACAATATTCTAATTTTGATATATAAATGTGTTGTTAAGCAAAATTTTATTCCAAGTCATTAATGGCATCTCTATGTTAAATAATGGGGTTGACATCAACTGTAAAATAACCTAAGTGTAGGAAAATGTGTGAGCCCAAGCTTTGACACCTGTGCTAAGAGTGTTAACCGAGCATGAACCCTTGATCTAAGATATTCCATTGAACCCTCCAAGCACCTAAAGGATGCTGAGCATGATAAAACATAGGCGTGTACCCATAAGACTATAGAGCAACCTAAATTAGACTTGTGCCCATAAGACTGGAAGTAGCTACCTAAATAGGCTTTGTGCCTATGGACCCTCATCCTAGCCTAAAAATGGATTACACCAATGAACTTGTAAATGTCTTTGTTCTAAATGACCAAGCCCCTTGAATATTGAGTTGCACCATGGCACAATAAGCCCAACATGGGCCCTGATTCTTTCTCTAATGTGTTTTAGGTGAGTGCATAAGGCTTGTGCCTTATGTGAATTGATGTTGGTGCAGTAGAGTGACATATGTTGAGCATCACAAGTTTATTCTATGTTTGTACCAAGTGGTAACTAGTCTAGAACCAAGTTGGATAGCTAGGTAAGTGTCTGACATATTAAATAGAGTGAATAACCAACCCTTTTCTATAATATTTTTGTTTTATTGTTGGGACTTGTGTTGAATTTTATTGCTACAATAGTGCAAAATAACAAGGCTCCAACTTTCCCTCAAGAACATCGAGTGTTGGCTAGAATAGGTGGAAGATAACTTTGCACTAAAGCATCCATCATATAAAGAATAGAAGCTAAAGAAGTGGGTCCAGAACAACATGTATGATGCTCTATATGAGGTCTTCTTTTGTGAACTACCTAAATATGTGTACTGATGCTTGGCTACTTATGCAGCCCATAAAAGATGAAGCTATGGATAGTGCCTTGAGTGGATAAACGAGTGCTTAAAAAATCTTGAAAACCATGATGCCAATTGGACCAGAGCTGTAGATAAATGGTGGCAAGATATGTTAAATATATACGTGCTATAGTTCATAGTATCGATGTACTCCTACCCTGAAGAAGTAGAGTATATATTTTTCCGTGAGCCTAGAGGCATATTTGTGGAAGAACTTAGAATAGAGATTAAGAAACTAATAGTGGATTATTGATTTTAAATCATAAGGATGGAAAACTAAAGTCCCTTCGCATATGAGCAATGCAATGGGGAAGAAGGAGATGTGTAGGTGAAGCACAATGGAAGGGGATGAGAAGATTGACACTTGAGAGCTTAGGTGATATACTTATAATAGGAGAAGGTGTAGACTGATGGAATATTTGGAACTTAGAATTGTTGAGAGAACCCATAGAGAGCAAGAAGGGCATGGGGAAGGATCTCTTGAATTGCAGCAGTGCAAAGAGAGAAACATTATAGCCATAGACTGAGCTCATCAATTGACAGGTATAGAATGCTTTGGGTTTCTATCAATTTTGACCATTGAAGATGCATTGGAAGCACCTACCCCATTTGACCCTACAATGTAAGCTCATGTGCTACATCCCCTCCAAAAATAAAGAAGAATGATAATTGACCCTATTATCAATACTAACTTTGATCAGTTTATAGACTTGGATTATAATTTTATGATTGAACAAGTTGTTTCTTACAAGGAGATAAGTAAAGATACCTCGAGACTTTAAGGTGCTAAATTGACAACAAGAATGTAAATGAAAGTATTCTAGTTCAACAAAATTTAGCTTCATAGACTAGGCAATAGCCCATAAGAAGTGGCTTGGCACCACAAGTCAGTAATATAGTGCCTTCATCATCTTCAGTGCCAACAATCACCATAGGGGCAATGCCTGACCCAATGGCTAGAGGCTTGGGAGGGCCACCACCATGATAATTACCAGGGGTAAGCACCTCAGATGCCAGTAGGCCCCTATAAAAAATATATTACAAGATGGAAATGCACTTGTTAGAATATCACATCGTGGAAAATGCCAAAGACCATGTGTTAAAATATGAGCTTTAATGGCAAACTCGAGGTATAATCCAGTCATAGCATAATTCAACCTAGTTGGTGACAACTCTACTTGATCACGATCATACCTAGTATATTAAATTTGATCCTAATGAGGCTATAACTAATTACAACACCTTGAAGGAAGCATTTTTTAAGGAATTCAACATACTCAAGTTTGAATAGCAGAGCATCATCGTGCTCAAATAAATTAGTCAAGTGATATGAGAGAGTGTGCCCCTATATGATGCTAGGTTTAAAACTCTTATTTCCAAGATTCTTTATGATATTCACCCCTCCCAACATGTCGAATGGTTTTTTGGAGCATTACTAGTACCATTTAGAAGAGTGCTCTCTATGAAGACACTCAGATCCTCAAGAAGCACTTAAAGATGCACTTAGAGATGAGGTAGTCAGAAGTTTTAGCACTGGGATCAACCCATTCAGGGAAGTGTAGATGTCATCCATGGCCAACTAACTCCAAAAATTGATTACTAGTTTATCGCAAGATGCTCAAAGTGGATCATGGTACATCGACTGCAAGACGGAAGGCCATAACAAGAATAACTGCCCTCAAAGGAATGTGTGTGTATTACTTCAAAGCTATGAGTTTTGTCATGAGGCATATGATTTTTATAACTAACCTTTATTTCAACATGCCAATCAGGTTAAAACAACCCTCTATAACAAGTTGTACAACTTTTATACTCATGCCACAACTAACTATCGAGTAATTGATGAGATGCACAAAAACATGGAAAAAAGCACATGACAGGGAACTAAAATAGCTGGAGGGTAGGCCAACCAAAGAAATGAGGGATATGGCTAATAAAATGTTGACTATGGGATGTAAATAGGCACCAAAAGAAGAGGTAGAGGATGTGGTGGAGGAAGATTCCCACCGCAATCATGTTACAAGTGCGGCTCGATCAAGTACTATCAGCATGATTGCTCGATGCATCCAACATGCAGGTATTGTCAAGGACCACATCCAGTTGAAGAATGCCTTGACTTGTATAAAAATTTAACCCAAGGCTAGCTAGATGTAGAAAAAAGTGCAAGAATGATTTGGCATGAGCCAAAAGTAGAGAAATGGACTCCAAAGGTGCAACTGACCTGTATAGAGTCAATCAAAGTACAAGCAACTACTCATAGTGGATTCACTAATCAGATACCAATTACACCAGTACCATAATTATGCCTGGAATATGGGGAACTAAGTCACATTAAGTGCATCACATGGCCAGAACCCAAAGTTGTGCTTTACCCTGACCCTATGTGTAAGAAGGATGTCTACAATAGGCCATGAGTGTTATTCAAAACCTATAAGGGGAACTCCAACTGTCACAAGATCTAGAGGTGTAAGTTGTTTCCTCTCGTCAGAAGCAAGATAACTAAGAGGCTGAGGTACAAGAGTTAATGAAGATCTTACACCTCCTATAGACAGAAGGGATGTTGCCCCTATTAAAGAATTTGCTTTTAGAACATGCTAGGTAGAAGTTAGTTGAAATTATCGTGCCCCACATAGTTGAAATTATTGTGCCATGCATGGAAAGGGAATTAAAGGCATACATAGAGCAAAGAGTATGATTAAGAGCTCCTGGTGAATGCCACCATTGAAGGATGGTCTATATGCGAGGTCCTCATATACACAAGCATTGAGGTCAATATATTGACAAAGAAGGCATGGGAGAAAATGGGTAGGCCAGCCTTGAGACCTTCCCCTCATGTGTTTTTTATGGCCAATAAATCCAAGACATAACCAATGATAATTCTATAAAGCATTGTTGTAGATGTTATGGGCATCAAATTCTATGTTGACCTTGAAGTGATCAAGTTGGTTGAGCAGATAATTATCTAACACTTATGGGTAGGCCATATGTAGTCATATAAAAAGTCCAAATTGGTAGCTTGAGTGTGGCTTGTGACACCCAATCTATAAGACCTTCTTGCATGCTCTCATGACCCTTCCAAACACCTTTTTGCTTATAATTGGTCATTTGTAGACTTTTGAGACTTGATTCTCGCTTAGTCAGGATCTATTTCCTGTGTTAATCCCATTCCCCTAGGTCCCAAGGCTATAGAATAGGATAACTAAGGTTGGAATATGTGATAGACCTTATGGTATCCCATTTTTTATGCTCCTATCCTATCACATTTTGAGCCCAAACGATTATTTCCTTTTGATTCCTATTCTTCATTATGTCAACCTAGCATGAATACATTTAACCCATGACCAATATATCTCTATAAAATCCCATTCAAAATTCATTTAGAAGGGATTGGAAAATTACAAAGCAAGCAATAATATAAGCAAAACCATTGAGGCAAACTTCTCTATTCTCTACATACAACAATCCAATACAGTTACAAGCATATTCAAACCCTCACACCAGTCCCTAGCCACCTCAAGCACTTTAAGTTTAACATTTTTACATCTGCATAACACTATTGCATAAAACACATCAAGTGGGAGAACTACATATGGATTTGTCCCTTTTCATAGTATTGGTATGTAGGTAGTGTACCCACACAAGGGGTGTGGATACACGTTCAATACATCTTACACACACTAACCCCCCCTCTTTCTCAAAGTTTTATTCAAGAACAATGAAGGTTTAGGGTTCAATATTAAATCAGCTTTACAAAGAGCTCTATCAACATTCATGATTCAAAATTTCACAAGCAGGCTCACATAAGGATAGTGGACAAAACCCAGAAAACTCATATCTTTGTGACTAGTTTGGACAACAACGGTAAGACTTGGACTATAGCGTCAGACATTGAAGAGTCTTATTTTTTATGCTCATGTCCTTTTACCAAATGAAAGCTAGATCCAGGTTCACGACACTATCCCAATCTTGCATAGTTAATTTTATCCTGTCTCAACCATCTCAGTCCAGTTTTAAGCTAAGTTGCATTTCTCCTCTTTCATTAGTATTTTTAGAAAGCTACGAAAGTCAAATAAATTATACAAATCAGTACTGTAATTATTGTAATATTATTTATTGGTTTATTGTTATAGACCCTTACTAAATTAGGAATAAAACTCTAATATTCTCAAAACTGTTAAATCATTTGGTGAACTCGACTTACTTTGTTTGCGCATAAAAACCTTTAAAATCCTAGGGTAAATTCCTTGCTAATTTTTCCAATATTTTTTTGATTTTTTCTAAATATTTAAATATAAAGTTTACATTTAAATTTTTAAATTTATCTTCATAATTTTAAAAACAATTTCATTCAAACCCTAGTTGCCTATACTAGGTCTCGGTATTTTTTCTAATATTTTTCTATTTTTTTCAGCATTTTTTAAATAGAAACTCAAATTTAATTTTTAAATTTACCTTAGTAATTTTAAAAGTAATTTCATTCAAACCCTAGTTACACTATACTAGGACCTATTGATTTTGAGGTATCACCTTACATATAAATCAAAATTTCCCATTTAATTTTTAAAATTTACCTAGTAATTTTGAAAATCATTTTCTTTTAAACCCTTGTTGCACATACTAAGTCCTTTTGCTTCTTGAGGTATCACCTTACATGTTTTTCAGCTTTATATCCTTTTTACGCATATTCTAGTTCATTGTTTAGATATATTTGTTTAATCTTTACTTTAATTATTCAAGTTGTTTTCCTTATGCCACCTAAGTTCCTTGCATCTCTTCCTTTAAGATGAAGTGCAAAACTTAGTGGGAACCCTCCTAAATTCACCCAAATTCTTTTAACCTGACCATATACCATGGATAAACAACCAACTCAGCTTCTTACTATAGATCCTACACATCCAGATTACACCAATTTCCATGAGAATAATTTTGACAATGAGCAGTATGAGAATAACAATGATGATACAAACACCGATGTTCATGGTCCACCACATTGGGTTCTTGATCCACTTCCACCTATTATTGATAATGATGTTGTTCTCAACAAAGACTTAATTCTCCAAAGTTATAGATAAATACATGGGGAACATCCCTGAGATCATACTTTTATCTTACAATCTATCATGGAAATTAAAAAATCTAAGCAAGTTGAGTCTTTCATTCTTTCAAAGCAACCAATTACAAATGACACTACGGGGGCAACCATGTCTCAACAACCCCCTATAACAGCCCAACCTTTTTATGAGGCACCACCAGTTTCGGCGAGTACATGTGGTTGCCTTTGTGTAAGAGATAAAATCTCTTCAATCCAAGGTGTTACATCTTAAGTAAGGTGCCTCTAGACCTACACAGGCCTTGGATTCTTTTGCTCTACTTCATACACCATTGGCATGTCATATTGCTTCTACACCTTTGTCACCATGTTTTGTTTAATCTAAGCTCACTCTATATGATGGTAAGGGTGATCTAGAGACACACTTGAGAGCTTTTCACGCAACATGCTTGGACTATGTGCTAAATGACTAGCTATTAACCAAGCTATTTTCACGGAGCCTAAAGGATTATGCTTTATAATGGTTCTATAGTCTACCGAATCAATCGATCAACACATTCAATCCTTTAGCCGATATGTTCCTAACTTATTTTAGCATTAACATTGGTGATAAGGTTTCATATGCCCAAGTGGCACAATAAGAACAAAGGTCAAATGCACATCTCACATATTATGTCCTTTGTTATAAGACTATCTTGGCTAAGATGACTAGCCCCATGGCCGATCAAGAGTTACAACATCTCTTCAAATAGAGTCTTTTATAAGTTTCACATGAGTCAATAATGTTCAAACAATTCTCCTCCTTCACCAAGTTATGTCATACACTAAAGGAAATGGAAGTCAAACTAATTTCAATGGGTAAACTCAAGTACACAAGCATATTAGAAACAACAAACAAGAGTAATGTTAAAGTCCCATATAAAGTAAATGTTAATTATAGCAAAATTCAAAATCAACCAATGGTTAATGCATATTTAGAGCCCCCTTAGTGAGTGGTTTTATCAGCACCTCCTTGATGAACTTTTACCAATCTACCACTTTCTCCAGCTAGAGTTTTACAACATCTTTTGTAATGTAATATCATATATCTCCCTCCTATTTGGGAAGTTGATCCAACAAAGCCTCATCCATGGGGATATGATCTAAATGCATTTTACAATTTTCACAAAGCACTAGACCACACAATAAATAGATGCATCATTTTAAAACATAAGATATAAGACTTGATAGATGGTAACATTATTGATCTTGGCACTCCAGTTAAGCCTCCACAACCATTGAAAACATAGAACAAGGCTTTAAAAAAATCTTAGATCCTTTCCCACAATATTTTAAATAAGAGACAGGGGATACATTAAGCATTCTCCATGCATATCATGCACATCCTCAACTAGCTACATATCAAGCACCTTTAGTTGAGACACATCCTTTCAGTAACATGATTGGTGTGTATAATTCTAAAGTTCCATCTAGACCTTTGATATCCTTTTGAAAGTAGGAGATAGTTGAGGATAATATGGATTACCATTCACTTTTTATCAAAGCTTACATTCATCATCATCCCATTCATAGTGTTCTCATAGACAATGGATCTAGTGTGAACATGTGCACCATGACCTTACTGTAACATTTGGTATATTTTGAATAGGATATTACCTTGACAGACACAATTATCAGTAGATTCAGTGGGCACATACAAATTTCTTTAGGTAAGATTTTACTTCCTCTATAGTTGGTCCCACACATGTGGCCACACCATTTACTATTGTTCCTAGTGCAGGGGTTTTTGATATGTTGTTTAGTCGACCATGGATACAAAAACCTTGAGCAATACCATTTATTATTCATAGATGCATTAAATTCATTCATTCTAAACAGGCTATTATAGTTGGTGAAGTTCCATATGAGTTACCACTCCCTGCGTGTGAGCCATCTTCTACTTTGCAGTCACCAATTTTAGTTTCTCCACTAGTTTCAGCTTCTCCACCAGTTTTAGCTTCTCCACCAATTATAGTTCTTACTCCAGTTTAGATTTAGACATAGTTGAGGCCTTCATCACCAACATAGAGAGTTAATACACTTCCATGGAGGCCTCTTTTAGAATAGCCATAGTTTTAGGATGCTAGACAGTTTTCAACTATAGTGTTCTCACCTAGAATAATATCATTGAGGTCTCATGCCTCTACACATAGAGCACATGTTCAGAGAGCTTCTCCTACTACCAGATTAGTCCTTAAAATCCTTATAATTATATCCACTTCTTAGAGTTATAGGGGGACACCACAGTTGGTTTCCAATATAAAGATGTTAGAGCATTTACAACATACGTCACTTTCAAAGCTAAAGTCTAAACCTTTCCATCGTGCTTCATGATCATGCATGATCCCTCTCCTTGATACAGGACACCATGATAGAGAATCTCCTATGAGACTTATTAGTTAGTATCGTCTCTTCTTAGCCTTACTTGTACATAGTCTCCTTATGATTGATTGTACATAGCTTATTATCAAATGTCCAAAAACATTCAAATATGTCAAAATACCAAAAATAATACAAATTATCAAAATACAAAAACATTAAAAAATTTAAAAATACAAAAACATTCAAATAATTCAAAACACCAAAAACATTTTGAATGTATGCATTATCCATGCTTTACATTGTTACTACTATGCTAGACTTACATTTGTTGTTATATGTTATTGTTTGTCAAGTTCTCTACATTAGCATGCTTCACTTGATCTTCTTTGAGGGCATGTAGTAACATCTAGATCCTTGATTGCTTCACTCTACGCATTGAGGGGGAATCCACTTCATACATTCGAGACATACATTGATATATCTATCCACCGAAGGCATCTTTTACATGACTATACCATCCAGGTTATGTCATTCCTAAACCACACACTCTAATTATCATGTTGATGTACATTACTTATTAGCTTACATAGATTACTCTATCGACACTCACTAATATATAGCACTCATGTATTTCTCAGCATATACCTAGTCTTATACTACATGTCTTGCATACTTTCACTTCTTGCTTTGATTAGTTAGATGTGATTGTATTTCCAACATATTAGATGCTTTCCTTTCTTACCTTATGTAGCTAGATGTGATTGCATTTCTCAATTCCTAATTTGTCTCTTGTATGTGCCTTTGGACATTTGCCAAGGTCATTTGATTTTATTCTTGTGTGTGCCTTAGGACATTTACCAATGTCCTTTGCCTGTACTCTTCTATGTGAATGTGGCCCTCATGCCAACCTTGTTTGTTTTCCATTATATGTGTATGTCGCATTTGAATATGCCTTGTATGCTTGCTATCCAATTTGAGTGACATGTGTCTATATCCCTTATTTGCTAGGCCCCTCAACCACTCTTGTATGCTTCTTGCTTCTTGCCTTGTAAGCTTATTGCTTGTTTGTTTCTCACTGTTTGCAATGCCATGATCCACATCATGCATTTTCTTGCTATCTTGGATGCCATGATAAACATCATGATCCATCCCTCTTTAACAACTAACAACTAACATTTCCAGTTTCAATTTAGTATACTACATGTGTTATTACATTATTATCTCTATCTAGGCATACCCATGTTGATTTAACAATCTCCAATGCAAATCATGCTATATCTTGAGACATTTTTTTTATTATCATGGCTATATCATGTATTTCACAACATAACACACTTACAAGGCTCTTTCTTCTAAGGGCAGTCATTAGAGGGTCTTCATTCTTACCCTCAGAAGAAGAGGCAATAAACATGGGTTTTGTTTTAGAGATTAAAGCTCTTATCGATCGAAAATTAGTTTTTATAACACTCAAAATAGCAATTAGAGGTCAAACCAGCCAAAACAGACCAAAAAATAGTGATGATTACAGAATAGTTGTCAGATTCAAAAAAGGACAACAATGTTAAACATGGACAATAACACTAGATATTAGGGTGTACTATTTTTGGTGCTCTTATCCAAACAACAAAAAAATTATATTTTCTAAAAAAATGTAGAAAGGTAAGATTAGTTATAGTTTTATCACCTACAGTTCAAATCAGATTCAATAGTTTTAGTACAATTATTCTTAGAGAATCCAAATATTGGGGGCATCATGTGTGGCATGATGGCTCTCACTTTCAGTTTCAGATTGGACAGTTGGTATAACTTCTAGATCAAAATCCATGTTACGTACACCAGTGATTGGGGGCAATGTGCATGACACATTGATCTTCTTTTCTTTTCAAGTTTAATATATTACTTAGGCATTCTTAATAATTGCATGCCTTATTCCATCTACAAGTGGTTGGCATCATTTTGGAGTGGCTTTTATACAAGCCTAACCTCCACATTCCTGAGTCGCTTCCACATAAGCCTAGTTTCTAGTTTTAGAGTGGCTATCATACAATCTTAATCTCCTCCTTCCAAAGTGGCCAAGATTTGCCTAATTTCTAGCACACATTCGACTATCCACACCACATTGTCAGATTATAGAGCATTAATGGGATTCAAGAGCCATCTCATATGACACACATTCATACCGATATCATTTTATAGCTTCACTTAGTGAGCAATGATGGAGCCAAAGGACTAACAATCCTTTGTATTCTTGAGCCACATACTCAGATGGATTGGAAAATAGTCTAAACATTAATTAACACATGCATGATCACATAGATTCACTTAGTAGGCGATGATGGAGCCAAAGCGCCTTTGTATTTTTGAGCCACTCTTGAAGAAATGAGTACTCAACTCTATTCATGATATTACTCTCGATACATTACTTACCCAACATACCCAACATCACTCAACAACGCAATAGGTTTTGTATTGGTCTACATACTCGATGAGGTATATTCGTTCCTTTTTCTTCTTTTCTCTCTTACCCAACTTTGTAAGTTCTTATTCTAGATATAACATATCTAGTAAGAACTGATATACTTTTTGTTTTTCTATTGTAGATTTACACTTCACAATGTGCTCTATCTATGCACACTCAACATCACATAACTTCATGAGCTTCGCCCTTGTAGGTAAGTTCAGGTACGCTTTCTACTTTTCCTTTATCTTAGTATTTTGCTTTGTTGCACCACTAGACTAAAGGAGGGGGGGGCGTAAATGTAGTCATATAAAAGATATAAATTGGTAGCTTAAGTGTGGCTTGTGACACTTAATCCATAGGACCTTCTTGCATGCTCTCATGACCCTTCCAAACACCTTTTTATTTATCACCGGTCATCTGTAGACTTTTGAAACCTGATTCTAGCTCAGCTATGCTCTATTTCCCATGTTAATCCCATTCACCCAGGTCTCGATGTTGTAGGATAGGAGTGTTTGGGTTAGACTATAGCATAAGACCTTATGGTGTCCCATTTTTGGCAATCTTATCCAATCACATTTTGAGCACAAATGACCATTTTCTTTTGATTTATATTCTTCATTATGTCGACCTAGCATGAATACATTTAACCCATGACCAATAGATCTCTATAAAATCCCATTTAAAGTTCATTTAAAAGGGTTTGCCAAATATTATAAAGCAAACAAGAATATAAGCAAAACCACTTAGGCAAATTTCCCTATTCTTTGTATACATCCATATAATATAGCTACAAGCATATTCAAACACTCACACCAATCCCTCGCCACCTCAAGCACTCTCAGTTTGGAATTTTTGCATTTGCATAACACTATTGCACAAAGCAAGTGAAAGAACTACATATGGCTTGATCCCTCTTCAGAGTATTGGTATGTAGGCAGTGTGCCCACATACGGGGTGTGGATACACATTCAATGCATCTTACACACACTAAACCCCCCTCTTTTGTAAAGTTTTATTCAAGCACAATGAAGGTTTAAAAATCAATATTAACTCAACTCTATAGGGAGCTCCATTGACATTCAAGATTCAAAATTTCATTAACAAGCTCACGTAGAGACAACAAACAAAACCTATAAAACTTAGATCTCTATGACTAGTTTGGACAATAGCAGTAGGACCTAGACTATAACGTTAGACCCAAAAGTGTCTTATTTTCAGTGCTCTTGTCTTTTCACCAATGAAAGCTATATCTAGGTTCATGACACTATCCCAGTTGTGCACAGTCGGTTTTAGCCTCTGTCCTAGCCATCTCAATCTAGTTTTAAGCTAAGTTGCCTTTCTCCTCTTTCATTACTATTTTTAGAAAGTTACAAAATTTAGATAAATTAAGCAAATCAGTACTATAATTATTGTAATATTATTTACTAATTTATTGTTCCAGACTCTTAAACTAAATTAGTAATAAAACTCCAATATTCTCAAAACTATTAAATCACCATGGTATTATGTAAATAATGCCAACATGCACTTCAAAAAGCACTATATGAACTTTGAAAATGGCAAGGAGAGGATTGTGATCCCCCTCTCAAGTGAACAAGGACCCCATTATGTAGAAAGTGTTGATCTTAAAGATGAGATCAACCATATCTACAACATCATGATGTAAGGCACTGAAACAATCAACCCCAATGATCAAGGAGTGCTTTCTTGGGATGATGGACAGTCAGCCTTAGACACTACAGATGTAGCTTGTCATTGATGGGTTGAAGAAGCTTACTAAACCACTAATTGGAGGTGTTACATAGTGAGCACCAAGGTGCCAAAACCGATGAAGACTGGTTGGGTCTAGATCGATCACACTTCATAAAGAGGGGTCCCTTGTAATAGGAAGAAGGGAAACATAGTGTTTCACCTAAGCAAAGGTAAACTTGCAGTGTTCCTATGATATGAGGCAAAAAAGATTGTAAAATAATATATCCATGATTAAGAGTCCTATGTCTCAAAAGAAGTAGACAAGATGGGCGCACTGGTGAATACCTTAAGAAGCATTGTCGCTCATTGGTGGGTAGCATAGAGGTTTAGCTTACCAATTTGGTAAGATGTAGAAGCATCCATCTGCACTAGATTTGAAAAAAATAAATGAGGACTTGGACATTTTAGCACACTCTGTTGATTTAGATCTAATAGTACATATACACATGTGCAAATAAACATGGATTGATTGTAGCACAAATGCCCCAAGGAACTTATGGGTGCATGCTTTCTACATAAACTTGAAGGCATGCGCACGAGCTTGGTATGTGGTCAACAAAACATGCCATGAGATAGATATCTAGCATGTCTTGAACGAGAAGTTTGTGCACACCTTCTCATTTTCCTCATATAACCTGGAATTAATCGAACCATTATAAGTCATTCGAAGGGCAGTGTTTGAGGACACTACAATCTTAGAGGAACACCTATAAGATATGTTCGGGGAGAAAGGACTAGTGCTTCCAACTTTATTCAAGGAGAATGCACTCAACAGTGACTCAAGTGATGAAGATATACTTTTTTGGAAAGCATGAAATTGGACATCCTTGATAGGAAAGAGAATGATTATTAACCAAGTGGATGATAAGGCCCCTAATGAGGAAGACCCTAAAAAACTCCACATCGAAAAAACTTAGGGGAGTAGGCAAGTTGAGGACACACACCACGAGATAAAATAACCCTATCACATGCTACTAAAGACCACCTAGGTTGACATCAATGTGGAAAGAGAACCAAAGGTGGCTACTCTAGATGCATATTGGTCAGAGGTAGAGCTGGCACAAATTGTGGATCTCTTGAAGGAGTTTCAAGATTTATTTCCACATAATTACCATGACATGAAGGGCACCCACCCATCCCTTGGGAAAATGAGCATAAATCTAGTGGACAATGTGTGACTTGTCAAGAAGTGCCCCTACAAATTGAACCCCAATCTTCACATGAAGGTCAAAATGGAGATTGATGGTATATTGACCATAGGAGTGATCTACCCAATGCAATAGTCAGAATGGGTGAGCCCAATGGTGATTAGCATTCAAAAGGATGGGTGTATCTATATTTACTTAGATTACTGATTGTTAAATGCCACCTATGTCACTAACCCCTTCTTGACTCCATTCATTGATGAAGTCTTGGATGGAGTTACAGGCTGTGAAATCTATACTTTCATTGATGGTTTATTTGGATAACATCAAATCCAAATTGAAGAGGAGGATAGGAGTAAGACAACCTTTATGATAGAATGGGGTTGTTTCACCTATCACGTGACACCCTTTGGGCTTAAGAACACACTAATCATATTCTCTAGAGTGGTCATCACTGCATTAAAGTATTTTATTCATATGTTCCTCCAGGTTAACCTTGATGATTGAACTGTATATAGGTTCATAAGAGACCATTATGACAATTTGCCCCTCATGTTTGAGAGGTACCAACAACTACAAATATCCTTGAACCTTAAGATGTGCATCTTTACAACACCTTTTGGTACATTACTTGGGCATATTGTCTGTAAAGGCAATTTGTTTATCGATCCCATTATCATTTAGTTCCAGACTCCTTCCACACAAAGAGACGTTCACACCTTTTTTGGCCATTATGGCTACTATTAAAAGTTAATAAGGAGCTATACAAGGATCACAACACTACTAGAGGAACTATTATGCAAGGATGGCCCATTCTACTGGGTTGTAACATAAGAGGATGCCTTTGAAACTCTGAATCTCAAGTTGGATAGCGTGCCTATTCTTTAGTTTCTCAACTAGATGACTCCATTCCACATCCATGTCAATTCATCTGGCCCTGTAATTGGCACCATTTTGGTACAGACCAATGATGGCAAGATGGATCATACTATCTCCTTTGTAAGTCATAAATTGACCCATGTAGAGCAAAATCACACAACTATTGAATGTGAGGTGCTAGCCATAGTCTACGCCCTCCAAAAATTTAGGCAATACTTGTTGGTGACCCCATTCATATTTTTCATCGATCATGAAGCACTTAAGTACCTTGTGAATAAGCCCATTCTCTATGAGCACATTTATAGATGGATAGTTCTATTTCAATAATTCTAGTGCTCAGTTTTAGTGAAACTTAAGAAGCAACACTCAGGACCAGACCATTTATCCCATTTCGACTCTGACGATGTGGCAACACCCATTCAAAAATGACATGTTGGATGCATACCTATACAAGGTCTAGCGCATTCCTAAAGTCTTGGCATAAATAACCACCTTTCTAATGTTTAGGTTTATACCCCAGATCATGACAACCAAAGAAAAAAATTAGCTCATCATTCATACCACCCCTTTTCAGATCATTATTGGGGAGGTGTATAAATTAATTAGAGATGAAGTCCTATGTTGATGTGTTTTGGAACATGAAAGAGAGTCCATTTTATGTGAGGTGCTTGAGGGGATTGCAGGAGTCCATTCTGCTAGAGACATAACATCGCACAAAGTGCTACAATCAAGCTTGTGGTGAGCAAAATTGTTCCAAGATGCAAAAGATTGTGCTAAGGCATGTGACATATGTTAGCACATAGGGAAGACTAACCACTGAGATGAGATTACTCTAATCCCCATTCTTGCCTAAGCACCATTCGAGAAATGGGCCATTGATTTTGTTGGGCCAATTACTCCGATAACAAGATGCACAAGTGTAAGGTATATTATGGTGACTATTGACTATTTCACTAAGTGGGTTGAGGCATCACCTACTAAAAATTGTACTACCACCACTACCATATGATTCATATGGGGGGACATCATAAGTCAATATGAGTACTCACTTAGTTTAACTATTGATAGAGGAACACACTTCCTCAATGAAACTATGAAAATCCTACTAGCTGAGTACATGGTGGCACACCACAAGACCACCCCATATCATCCCCAAGAAAATGACACAAGTGAGGCACTCAATAAAATGTTGGGAATGTGCCTCATGAAAATATGTGATGCTGGTCATAATGATGAGGATGATCGAGTGTCAGTGGTATTATGGGTATACCACACAACCTACAAGTGCCTAAACAAAGCTAAACCATTCCAATTGGTGTTTAACATTGAGGAAATTCTACTGATGGAATTATTGGTACCATCATTACACATTACATGAATTGGTCATCTGGATGACCAAGATTCATTGAGTGCAAGTTTGGAGGACATGGAGCAGTTGGATAAGGTGCACGCCCAAGCAAGATGGAGCTAGCAGATCGAGAAGGTGCATCATAAGTTATGGTATGATAGGCATATTAAGTTAAAAGTACTGACTAAAAGAGCATTCATATTGCTCTATGACTCCAAGTACTTAAGGCATCGAAGCAAGCTATAGATATGGTGGACGGTCCCATATGTCATCCACCACATATTGGAGACAAGCGCATATAAGTTATGTACATTGGCTGCTGAAATGTTCCTTGGGTATTTCAATGGCAATCGATTGAATCCATATTGGTAATAAAATGGTGCTTGCATCATGAGACACCAACTTCTTGATCACGAGTCGGTTGTATTGTGTTGATAAAAATAAAAGTTTGGCACGAGCCAAACAATCATGACTGTTTTATGTTGATTGTGATATTAGAAAATAAGCAGTGCTTTCAGGGTCGTAAGAAAAATATTTTGGTGCTTCTATGCATAAATACAGTTAGGTGAGTCGAGCATGGATGCTTTTCAAAGAACTTGACGCTAGACACCTAAGTTTCTAGGTGCATAGAATTTGCTAGCCTTTGAACATATGTGGACCAAAGGAAAAAGAGAGGCACAAAGGGTGCTCATGCAAATAAGATGAAAGAAAGATGCATAAGATGATAGTACACAACAGATATAAATCAAGTGCACAAGATGATTGTGTGAAAGATATCAAAGGAGAGTGAAGCACTAGAGGACCAGCATAAGGAATTTGTATGGGGTAGGATAGGCCAAGCTAAGAGATGAAAGCACAAAGAAGTTGACTGAGATAAGAAAATGCACTTGAAATGAAAATGCAATAGAAAAATAAGATGTAATAATGGAAGCTAAATCAAGTGCATGTGAGGCTTTGCGCCCAGGTTGCCATAAGGAAGGTGAAGGTCATGCCAAGTGAACAAAGTGTAGGAGAAATATCGTTAGGACACATTGGCATCCACCTAAAGTGAGGTAGGAAGTGATTTTTGAATTACACATCACTTCACCAAAAATAATGTTAGAGGATTTATTAAGGCGATGGTAGAGACACAAAGATATGCATTGAATGCATAGGTGACAATGAATTTTCACATATTTCATAGGATTTTGAGATTTCCAAGAACTCTAGACACCACCACGCCATTAATCACATGTAATAAAGAAGGTAGATAAATTAAAGGTATAACATAATAAAGGGCTGACTGGTTTAGGTTACTAACCTCAAGATAATTTTCATCCAAAAATGTAGACCAACAAACTAGAGCTGAAGCAAACAAATGCTACCAAAGTGAACCCTTGAGCACCCACATACACCAAAAGTGAATAATTGAATAGAGAGAGGAATTGCATTCACTTTGATATTGGTTTAGAGAAGTGTAGGGCACAAATTATGCAAGAAATAGGCACCAAAAAATGGAGTGATGTCAAGGCCACCATTAACAACAAGCAAATCTTGAGAGCTGAAGTTGCAGTCATAGATCTCATGGCTGTGAGGAGTGCTAACAAAAATTATAGGCTTTGAAAATCTAAACAGACCACGCTTCAACACCAGTCGGTTTAGAATGGGGAAGAAGTGCATGAGTTCCTATCCACTACAGGCACAAAAGGACACTACAATGGCATGGATGATACAATAAATGATTATGGTAAAGAATAAAGCACAACAAATACAGGGAGTTAGCATCACCAAGGTTGATCTTGAGGTACTTGCAAAAATATCCTATCGAGAGATGTAATTTCCTAAGGAGGTCTTGGTAGGGGAGAGCTGGGCATCCTTTGTGCACACATGTTAGCTCAAATAATACAACCACCATACCTCAAGCAATGTACAATACCTAGTGCAAGATTTGATGATGGACATGGGGGCCATAACAAAATTAGGCACATTATTGTTTGATGTCTCCATCCGAGACAAACTTACCACCACCAACGTAACTCAACTCTATGAGTTGCAATGTTTTGAGAAGTTTGAAGAACTTGTATAGTTCCTCCTCTAGTGCATCAATGGAGATCACATCTATTTTGGAAGGAGGTGCATGAAAATATCAACATGCCTAACAAGCAAAATTATCGGTCTTACAGACACTGGTGTAGACATCTACCAAATGATGGTAAATGATGTTGAAGTTGAAAGGGTCATGAAACTCCTAGGGTACTACAACAGAGGTTTTACATTCCTAATCAAAGACATAAAGGACCTTAGAATGAGGATAGTTGCATACCTTATGGGTTCAAAACTTTGACTTGGTGGTCGATGGACAGATGTCACCAAGGCCTACCTGCGCATCACCTATCACATGGTGCAGGGGTTAAATTTAATATAACAAAATTCATTGTAGAAGAGATGGTGAAGAAATGCACTTGAGTGTCATACAATGCGAGAGAACTTTCAGTGGGGGTCTATGTTAATTCTAATTTTTATGAAGGAGATCGGAGTGCTTGATGGTGATGAATATAACCTTTGGGTCTTCTCGAGGTACTAGGACTCCTCAATGTAGAAATATCAAAACTTCACCTCCCTCCCCACCTTTTCCCAAAAGAATGAGACCAGAGTAATGAGGTGGTGCACCTAGTATATTGAAGAATTTGGGGAGGAAAGGTGCATCCCAAAGGAGCCACCCTAGAATATGTTTGGAATGATAACCTTCATCTTTATGAAGCACTTTTGTGTTGTGCACTTAGCGCTCACATATGGCAATTGATCTAATTGGCTGAAGCTCTCCTATGTATTTTTAGCCAAATACTTTAGGGATGCGCTTAGAAGAATCCCTAATACACAATAGCTGGACATCCTAGTGAAAATCATGGATTTAGAATGAAGTAGGTTGTGGAACCAATATGTGTGCCTAATAGGGAAAGTGACCAAGGATGAGGAGGATGACTCAGATCACACTGACATCTAGCCCCTCCAAAAAGAAGTGATTCTCGAGCACATCCATATGCTTTATTATGAGATGAATCCAAAGAAGAAGGGAAGGAGCACCAAGAAGGATGATGACCTCCCCCTTTGGATCGATGATGATCGGAAGTTGGTGTCAGTAGTGCAGAAGAAGTCTCCCTAAAATAAAAAGGTGAAGACACTTGAAGAGATGTAAGAGTGCATCAGATTGAAGATCACCTCTGACAATGAGGCCACTCCCTCTGCACCAAAGAAGAAGAAGTGTGTGGCCTTCACACTAGAGACTTTGTCCAAGCCAAGGGAGAAGAAAAATAAGTTAAAGGGTCAATTGCAATGCCCATAATAATCTTGGTGCAAATGGATGTGCAAGAGGTGCACAAGGAATTGGAAACACAAAAGGCACGTGAAGAGATGGATGAGGAATAAGGAGGGATGAAAGTTTACATCATCTAGGAAAAAGTAGCAGAAAAAGAGCCCAACACCTCATCCAAAGAGCCCTCCACATAGCTTTTGCTAACTAAGGAGGAAAGGAGAAGCTAGTGGAAGAAATTGAGCCTCAATGATGAATATATAGAGATAGCACTGGAGCTAAAAATGAGTGACCATGAAGGTAACCAGCATAACCCAAAAAGAGATTGACAAAGTCGAGGCTAAAGAAATAAGGGCTGAGGAAGAAAAGACCATGATAATGATAAAAAGGAAGAAGGCAAAGAAAAAAAAGGCCCGAGAGGAAAGGGCAAACAAAGAAAAGGAAGACAAAAAGTTTGTTGTAAGCGCGGAACCAATGGACGAGAGAGAAACAAAGTTGCCTACCACCCCCACCAGCATAATAGAAGAAGCTACACCATAGGTGTGACCAAGTAGTGAGGGGGCGTCTGGAGATAAGGAAGGTGATGCTGGCACCTTGAAAGAGCAAACATAGAGCACAAAGGAAACCCGACAGAAATATGAGGACGAAGCTGACGCCAAGGAGGAAGAAGAAATGAACCAAGGGGATAAGTCTAAGGAAGAACCCATACCAAAGCAAGAGGAAACCTCAGAGGGAGGTGATGAAGAGGGCGCTAGCATCGATGACGATGAAAAAGAATAGACATAGTTGGCCATAACTAAAGAAGAGGGCACTGAGCCAAGCCTGAGAGAAAAGGCACTAAAGGGGTGGACTTATGAACTTTTATATGTTTGAATACATGCCCTCAAAGTTGCCACAACAAGGACATGCCAACAACTATCATTTGCCTTTGATAGTTATATGCATGAGCCTTGTTTTGAGTTGTTGTAGAAGGCTTTATAGGGCATAGAGAAATCGAAAGCAGGGAAAGATTTCCTTCTTATAAACCCTCGTGTAATGAACCCAGTCAGGTCAACCAACACACTCATCTTGGATGCCCTTTGAATTAGCACAAAAGAACATCATCAATGATGTTAGGGATTCAAAGTGGAAAAATATCACATTATAAGCTAGAAGTTCAAAATTCAATAACTAGTTGAATGTGTAAAGGAAGTCGAGTCATCCAGCTTGGATGATGTTGACACTTTGAATCACTTAAATGTTGACAAGGTTTGTGTGCTAGTGGATCATGGCAAAGGTCAATACTCTGAGTGCCCATATTAAGAACTAGGAATAGAACCCATACCAGAGCAAGAGGAAACCTCAGAGGGAGGTGATGAAGAGAGCGCTAGCATCGATGACGACGAAAAAGAATAGACATAGTTGGCCATAACTAAAGAAGAGGGCACTGAGCCAAGCCTGAGAGAAAAGGCACTAAAGGGGTGTAGTTATGAACTATTATATGTTTGAATACATGCCCTCAGAGTTGCCACAACAAGGACATGCCAACAACTATCATTTGCCTTTGATAGTTATATGCATGAGCCTTGTTTTGAGTTGTTGTAGAAGGCTTTATAGGGCATAGAGAAATCGAAAGCAGGGAAAGATTTCCTTCTTATAAACCCTCGTGTAATGAACCCAGTCAGGTCAACCAACACACTCATCTTGGATGCCCTTTGAAGTAGCACAAAAGAACATCATCAATGATGTTAGGGATTCAAAGTGGAAAAATATCACATTATAAGCTAGAAGTTCAAAATTCAATAACTAGTTGAATGTGTAAAGGAAGTCGAGTCATCCAGCTTGGATGATGTTGACACTTTAAATCACTTAAATGTTGACAAGGTTTGTGTGCTAGTGGATCATGGCAAAGGTCAATACTCTGAGTGCCCAGATTAAGAACTAGGAGTAGAACCTGGAAGAACTCTTTTGTGCTTTGCAAACAAACGTTAACAATCAAAGAGTGATCTTAGATGGAGTGATGAGGGCAAAAAAAGGATAGAGGCCTTCAAAAAAGAGTTAGAGAAAAATGATGTGCTCACTCTCAGTGTTGCCTCAATAAAGATTAACAACATCGTTAAATAAAGCAAGCTTCCCATTAAGGGCTTTGAGGACTTCAGTGCTAAACTAAAGGAGAATGTCAGAGTTTTGTGCACCTAGGGCATTGAAAGACTAATCTAAGGATGGACTAGTATTTTGTATGGGGTAATGTTGGGCCCCTTTTTGCCTAATTCTAGACCCATGCCAACTTAGCAAACATCTCAGTGCAAGGTAATCATGTGGAATGATTATTGTTTTGGCCCCCTTTGCACCAATTGGAGGAGTCTTCGCAGATTTTACACCTATTGACAAGCGATTACTTGGCACCCAAATTCTATAGGACATCTTCATAAGTGATTGCACATGGTGACTGGAGCGTAAAGGGTGTAAAGTGATGGAACTGTTGAAATGATCAACCAAGGATCCAAATTAGCACCCAATGTGCACCCTCCACCCTGGTGAGAAGATGCTTCTAAGTTATATAAAGTCGAGATCAAACCAATATGCAGATGACATAACTTGGAGATAACGAAGCTCTACAAAATCGATTCCAAGCATAATAAATCAACCGCCATTAAAACTTATTTTTAGCATGAATACATGTGAAGATCCACCTTGTATTGCCCAAGCTCATTTATGAGCCTCTAGGTTGATAGTTGTTTAGATGAGCATGTGCTCTATTTCTGTTAATATGAACTATGTTATTTAAACCTTGGTAATTGAAGAATGGCATTGTACCTATTTGTGTATTGATCTAGTTTATATGGTTATGCCAAAGTTCTTTGAATACAACTTGAATGCAATAGTTACAATAGTGCAATTTTGATATATGAATGTGTTGTTAAGCAAAGTTTTGTTCCAAATCATTCATGGTGTCTCTATGCTAAATAATGGCATTGACCTAAATTGTAAAATAGCCTAAGTTTAGGAAAGGGTGTGTGCCCAAACTTTGACACCTGCACTGAGAGTGCTAACCCAACATGAACCCTTGATATAAGATATTCCATTGAACCCTCTGAGCGCCTGAAGGACACTAAGCATGATAAAACATAGGCTTTCACCTATACGACTATAGAGCAACCTGAGATAGACTTGCACCCATAGGACCAAAAGTAATTACCTAAATAGGCTTTACACATATAGACCTTCATCCTAGCCTAGAAATTACTTGCACTAATGAACTTGTAAATGTTGTTGTTGTAAATGACCAAGCCTCTTGAAGATTGAGTTGTGCCATGGCACGACTAGCCCAATGTGGGCCCTGGTTCTTTCTCTACTACGTTTCAGGTGAGTGCATAAATATTGTGCCTTATGTGAATTAATGTTAGCATAATAGAGTAACAAATGTTGAGTTCTATGGGTTTATTCTATGTTTGCACCGAGTGGTAACCAATCTAGAACCGACTTGAACAGCCAGATAAGTGCCTGACAAAGTAAATGGAGTGAATAACCAACCCCTTTCTATAACACTTTGCTACATATTTTTGATTTTTGACCAAGAATAAACATCTTTTTTAATCTCTTCCAATGCCCAATACCAAGATTATTTCCCCAAAAAAAGATTGGAAAATAACTCTACTTGGACAAGAAACACCTCACATAAATTTATCCAATTTAAGACTGCAATAGATTTATCATTCTCAGTAGTATTTAGAAGAGTAGGTGAAAATAAATACACTCTAGGGCAAAGTACAATATTTGCTTACTCTTAATGAGAATAATTTCTCCCCTCTCCTTGTTGTTGTTGTCTCAGATACATGGTCATCATCACACCTTGGACAAGATTGTTACATCCATCCAAAATCAGTTGGAGTAACTGTCGGTCTTAGCCAATAGCCAACAAACTAGTTTTAGTACAATAGAGTAGTAGGTGAACAATCTTTCACATAATGCATACAATCTAATTAAATGTGGACACGTCTCCCAAAATGTGGTAAACAAGACATGAAACTTAGAAAATGCCTTGGTTAATTTAGTAACTCAATTTTCTCCAAATGATGATTGACTTGTAGTTACTTGTTTAGCCATGGACATTCTATAGAGTTTTCTATAATTTTTGGTGTGATATATTCCATGTTTTTTTCAGTTCATTTTTAGTAGTTTATACATGTTGTAGTGTTTGTATTCACATAGTTTTTATATGGTTTACTTCCTCTTGAAGGGTTTAACCTTATGGGATGCACTGCCGTCATGTGATGGATTATAAGACAAGCTACTTTTTAAAGGGGCCCTGCATTTCCAAGTGTAATAAGAGGGTGCCCTTTTTACTATCTATGTATTTGTTAACTACCTATGTATGTGATCACAAATGAGGAGAAGAGAATGCTAATTAGGCAAACATACTCACCCTTCAACAAATAAACCATTATGTTGGTAGGAAGGCACTTCCATTGTGGAATCACCTCCATTGTTGTAAGGATCATGGCCTATTAGGTTTGTATTTTGAAACAAACCAAGCCTATAAACTAATGTGGGATTATTTGTTTTAGAGAATGATGGTTTTAGATTTGTAGAATAAATTCGAAGATGCACTAAAGAGGCATATATTGCTTGTGGTAGTAAGGCATATATTTAGAGCCAATTTAAAGAGTTTTTCTTAGGTATTATGAAGTGATGCATATGGGAACCAGGTGTTCAAATTAACGATTGCCTTACTCCCTATCCCAAACTTACACTCACCCATTGGCACACTCACTGAAACACCATAGTCAAACTTGACTCTAAAAACACACTCTTCGTTGGATTAAAAGACAATGTTATAGAGATTTGATTACATAGACACTCTCGCACACTTTTCTTACGGGCTTATGCAAAAATTATATGAAGAAGATACATCCTAGTTTAGTCCCCTGATGTACTTCTCACTTTCTCCACGCTCACTTCTCTTCTTTGAGAACTCCTTTCCAAAACTCTCTCTCCTCTCCTCTAAAACTACTCCCATGACTAGTATAGATCCTTCTTTGACTTCCTTTGATTCTTGGAGTGCCTCTTCAAACTCCAAAGCATCCTAAAAATGCTCAACAACTAATAATTCATCATTCTAGGTAATTACTTTCTTTTTACATTCCTCATAGGTGAAACTGCTACTTCGTGCAAAGTGATGGTTATGTAACCACTACTTAAGCCTTGCAAAATTGTCTTAATGGTTTCATCACAATGCAAAACCCATCAACTTCTACATGCAATATATTTTGCAAATGTGCTTGAGATGAGATACCATATTTTTTGAAAGTGTAGGAATTTTTGAGGATAATCCAAATATGCAATCAAATTCTACTTTGGAGGTATTCTTCATGCCCTTTTTTTTTTCCTATGTCTGATAACCTATCATTTTAGTTCTTCAATAGTCACACCCACACCATGAATGTTGATGATAGTCAAATGACTCAACCAACACAATTGGAACCATGTTGTTGACTGAAACTAATCCTCTTTGATGCACTTGATTCCCCTGAAGTGTTGAGTCTTCCCTTGGATCGACTTTTACCATGCCAAAATGATGAAAGGATAGACTAGTCTACATAAACACACCCCTACTATTCGTTTTGTTGATGCAATATTTATTGTACTCTTTGGATGTTCTTCCATCATGAAACCACAAAGGAGGTGAAGGGAAGATTGATCAAGCAAACATACTCATCAACCATTATGTTAGTAAGAGGGCCACTTCTACTATGGCATCACCTTGATTGGCATAAGAATCATGGCTTGTTGGGTTTATATGTTGTCGTAGACTAAGGCTATCAACCAATGTGGGATAATTTTTTGAGTGAATAATGATTTTAAAGTCATAGAAGTAATTACAAGATGCACTAGATAGGCATATCTGACTTGGGTAGTGAGGCACGTATTTAGAGGCATTTGAACAAGTTTTTCTTTTTGAATTATGAAGCCACACAAGAGGAGAAGGGAAGGTTGAGCAAGTAAACGTACACATCAACTATTATGTTAATAGGAGGGCCACTACCATTGTGTCATCATCCCTACTATCGTAAACCAAGCTTACTAATAAACTGATTAAGTTTTTGAGTGAACGGTGGCTTTAAAGTTGTAGAAGCAATTGCAAGATGCACTGAAGAGGTATGTGTTTAGAGGCATTTAAATGGGTTTTTATTTTGGGATTATGAAGCCACAGAGGAGGAAAAAGGAAGGCAAAGAAAAAAAACATATTATCAACCATTGTGTTAGTAGACGAGCCACTTCCATTGTGGCATCACCCCCATTATCATAAACTAAGCCTACCAACCAGTGGGATTAATTTTTTAAGTGCGATGGTTTTAAAGTCATAGAAGTAATTTCAACATGCACTTAAGAGGCATATCCAACTTAGAGTAGTAAGACATGCATTTAAAATCATTTGAACAATCATAAAGAAGGATAACAAAAGGTTGAGCAAACAAAGACACTTATTTAACACCCAATCAACAATTATGTTAGTAGCAGGGCCACTTCTTTTATGACATCTTGTCCCATTGACATAAGGATCATGATCTATTGGGTTTATACACGCTGTCACAAACCAAGCTTTCCAAACAATACACAATTAATTTTTGTACTGAATAAGAATTTTAGAGTAATAGAAGCAATTCCAAGATGCATTTAGAGTCATTTGAAGGGGTCAATTTTTTTGAGGATCATGAAGCCGCGAAGGAGGAGAAATGAATGTCGAGTAAGTAAACATACTCATCCCATGACTAATCTACTGTTATAACACGGAATTGCACCCCTGTGAGAGAGTTTTTGAGGCTCTCCCACTTCCAACCATAAGCATGGGGACAACCTCTAGATGTGGGTGTCCTATGGTGAGGTTGAGCCTCTAGGATTTTTAAAGAGGCTAGTTCCTCTCAATGGATCACCTAAACTACTGCTGAAATAAAACTTTCACGAGAAAAGGGTTAAAAGGGGGAAAAGGGCTCTTAAGAATTTAACCAGGTGATGCACCAATTAAAAATGGGAAACTCCCATAAGCTTGAACCCATAATGATTCTGTAGAGGACAATACTGGATTACACAATCTCAAGATCAAGCTAGTTGCATAAATATTTCATGGAGGAGGTTCAGGAAAGCGATGAATGCAAAAGGAGAGGAGTTCTAAGACTCACTGGAAGTTCACATTAATGACAAAAAGAACACTCAACCAGACCTGCAAATAACATCAAAAAATCCTTAAACAAGGTCAGAAAAGAGGACCATGGATGAGGAAGACTCTCCTTCACGTGATGCCATATTACACAACTCAACAAACACAAGTCCAAGGTAAGAAAAATATTTTATTGCATAAGAGGTGGTTCTTACAAATGCTTGGTAGGGTCGAGCCTAACCAACTGAGCATATATTGCGATATCTCTAAGAGTGTCCCATCTCCCAGGAAGATAAAAAAAACTGTCTAAAAATTAGGAACCCTTTACAATGGTAAATCATGAGATATATATAGAGAAAGGAAGAGAGAGAAAAAGGGTTGTGTGAGAAAAAGAGAAGAGGGAAGAAGTCATTAAGTCATTGATGACTGGGATTACTGTTGTTGTCCTCCTTTAACCATGAGGTGCGTCGCCCAAGATCACCGCCAAATCTCCTCAAGCCATTCCCACATTCAAGTCCCTTCCTTTTGACTCGACATGGCCATATCAAAGGTAGCTGCATGTAACGAACCGCTACACCAAAAGCCCAGACTGTTAGTGAATCTGCCCACCAGGATCATAACATCCCACCATGCTTCTGAAGCCCAGACTCTGGGCTGGCTTTGCGCATGTACACGAGATCCACTACGTGTACGAGCCCCAAACGAACACTGCAATGCCAGCGTAACCCACCGGCTCCGTGACTCGAACACGGGTGGTTGCTCTGATACCAAATGTAATGAACCTCTACACCAAAAGCCCGGACTGTTAGTGAATCTGCCCACTAGGATCATAACACTGCATGTTCCCACCTGATGTGAATGAGATGATCCTTGCATTAAGACTCGACGTGCTCCTTTGACTTTTAGGTGTCCTACCTAAAAAAGGACAAAGTCTCCATAGATGCCCGCAAGCTATCGATCTCCTCGCCAGTTGGATTTATTCATGCCACTTGTCACTAACTGATTAGCCCTCTAGATTTATGCTTGGAGAGGACTTGTCTTTTTGAGAACCTGAGAAGCACTTCTAAGACCAAATTTGGCTTTTGATGTCTCATTACTTATTTCAGGTTTCTGACTGCTCACAACTTATGAAGCAATTAAGTGGTGTTCCTTGAAGAACCCGAAATACACTGCCCATACCAAATTGAGCTTTCCAAGCCCCACTACTTACTTCAGATTTATCATTAGTTGCAACTTATAAAGTGAAATAAGTAGTGCACCCCCAGAAACTCAAAATACACTACCTAGACCAAAACGGGCTTTCCAAGAATTCTTACTTGCTTCGGGATTTCGACTGCTGATTACTTATAAGGTTTTTTAAGTAGTGCTCATCTGGAAACCTGAAGTCTGAATACTTTGCCATTTTTCTCCCTGAGTTATGTCCATTTTTTTCAAACTAGCAAAATTTTAGTAAGTGGGCCAAAAATGGCCAACATCAACCATTATTTTAGTAGGAGGGCTGTTTCTATTGTGACATCACTCCTATTAACATTAAGATCACAACTTACTCGATTTATATATTATCGTGAACCAAACCTACCAATCAATATGGATATTTTTTTTAGGTGAATGATAATTTTATATTGACAAGAATAATTCCAAAAAACACTAAAGAGACATATCTAACTTAGAATTGTCACTTACTATATTTAAAAAACATTTCGTTTTATTTTGTAAAATGGTAATCGCAACATTTTCACTTTGAAAAAACTAATAACCTAAAATATCGTTTTAATTATCATTTATCAGGAGCACAACGCCTTATTTTCCACGAGGCATAATAAAAAGATCGAAAAGAACAAATAAAGTACAGCACCCTATTAAAAGAAAAAAATGTCGAGGGCTTAAGGCGGGAAAATGAAATGAAAACTTTAGCGACCAAAACCTCTAACAGATCCCAAAATATTCTCGTTAAAACTTCACACAGACCAAAACCCTCTTCAGATTCGAAAATATTCCCGTTAAAATTTCACAGAGACGAAACCCCTCTCCAGAACCGAAAATATTCTGTCTGTTCTAGTCTTACTGTAAAATTGCCATGGAGAGAATATCCGTTCTGGTTCGCGTGAGGCCACTCGATAAGCAGGAGGGTTCAAAGGGAAGCGCATGGAGAATTGCAGGCAACACAATTTCTCTATGTACTCAACCATCTAAGTTCGATTTCGGTAAGCTTCCTTTACATTTGCAGAGTTTTTTTCCAGCACTCAAATGCAGAGAGCGAAAATTTATATTTTTATAACTTACTGCAACAGACAGAGTGTTTGGCGAAGATTCCAGTACTTTAGACATCTACGAAGCGCACACAAAAGATATTGTGGCTGCAGCTATTCGAGGATTCAACGGTAGGAAATACATAACTCTGATATATGCTTGATTAGGTTTAATAAACAATCAGGCAATTACGGATAAGATGATATTTATGCTTGAATTTTAACTCTGGTTAACCTGTGAAGAGAACTAGCTTAAGATTTGTACGGTAAAATATCTCTTGACTTAGCGTAAGGGAGTTCCCCTAATTTAGATTTAAACCATTCAGGTAGACTTTATTGCAGTAATTATCTCTGATATTTGTTTGATTAGATATAACAAGCAATTAGGTAATGGTCGGGAAGATGGTATTTATGCTTGAATTTCATCTCAAGTTAACCTGTGAAGGGAATTAGCTTAAGATTTGTACAGTAAAATATATTTTGACTAAGCACAAGGGATTTTCACAAACAATTAGGCAATTATTGGGAAGATGACGATATTTATGTTTGAATTTTATATCAAGTTAACCTGTTAAGGGGATTACCTTAAGATCTGTGCGGTAAAATATATCTTGACTTAGCATAAGGGATTTTCCCTAATTTAGATTTAAACCATTCAGGTAGACTTTATTGCAGGAATTATCTCTGATATTTGTTTGATTAGGTTTGACAAACAATTAGGTAATGCTCAGGAAACTCAGTTTATTGCTTGAATTTCATTTCCAGTTAAACAGGGAGGAATTGGTTCATATATATTTTAACTTGGCCAGGTTAGTGGATTTTACCAAATCTAGATTTAAACTTTGAATATTTTGACTCAGCAGGGTTTTTCCTTGCTTTTAGGTTTAAAGCTTCACTGTACACTTTTTTCATATATTTTGACTTAGCCAGGCTATGCAAGCGATTTTTCGTACTTTAGGTTCAAAGCACACACTGTACACTATAACAGGAATAAAAATATATGCCTTCTTACCCAGGCTAAGGCTTAGTGATTTTCCCACACTTAGCCTTAAGCCGTGCACCATACACTTTATTACAGGAATTAACTCTGATTTCATATTGTCTTATGTGCTTTAGACTTAATTACAGGAGAGCTAGGGAAGAGATCAACTCTAATATCTGGTTGGGATTAACTCTTACCTAGGCTAAGTGATTTTCCCACATTTAGGCTTTAGCCGTGCACTGTACACTTTGTTACAAGAATCAACTCTGATTTCATCTTGTCTTATTTGCTAAAGTTGATTTTTACAGCAGCTAGGGAAGGGGTTAACAGCTTAACTTTGATTTCCAATTGAGCACTGGACTTTGATGTTAGTATTATTATAGGAATTGTTTTATTTAGGTTTTACCTTATTGTCGCTCTTTTTTTTTTGGTACAGGGACAGTCTTTGCATATGGACAGACTAGTAGTGGAAAAACTCATACAATGCGAGGTTCTCCAGCTGAGCCTGGGGTCATTCCTCTTGCTGTCCGGGATGTTTTTAGGAGCATCAAGGAGGTATTTGATTTTGTGAAGTTTATGGGAATAAAAATGAGATAATGATGTTTATGATAATAAATCTGAATTGATAGGCTTTAAAATCACAAAAACAGCAAAAGCTTATTGTGTAAATAGCACACACAAATAATATAATTCACGAAAAACAAAGCTTAACAGTTTAAACCATCACCATATACTTTGTTTTATCGAGCCACAATATAAAAGAGAACACAGTTGCAAACTTGGTTATGATTAGTTATGACAGCTGTGTGTTCATTTTGGTACTATAGTTGTCTCCTACATAAATGCCTACAACGGTACAGGTTGTTCTCCTACAGGAATTTGATCTTAAAGTTGTTGGAATAAGATTCTACTTATTAAATAAGAGCCAAGGCTATAGAACCTGGTTAATGCCTAGTATGCTTTATGATTTTTCTGTTTTAACATTATTATACTGTTCAACCAAGGGTAGCTGCTTCTGTTTCTTCATCATCCTGTGCCAAATTAGTTTTCTACGTCTTCTTTTGGTTTGTACAGGGGAACTAGGTTCCCTTACAGAAATATCCTCATCAGCTTGTGAAGGAAGATCTAGAGATTCAGGATTTGCACAAGACTGTGAAACCCTTGGTCTCAGTTTTCGTTTTGTGGTAGTCTGCTGAGAAGCTTGCACAATCACTTGTGTGGTTTGTGATCTAGTTTGGCGCCTCTCACTAGGTAAAACCTTGACCTTAGAGGAGGAAGTTGCTTCTTTTGTCTTGGCCCTGGGTGGTTTTCTGGAGGACTTTGAAACTTATGTTGAATGCTCACTGAACCTGTTACTCCAAAAAGTATTCCATGTTGTTTTGCTTTGTCGAAGAAAATGATGCTGAATGATTAGATGGATAAGACCATGATGTTGGAGAGGGGCTGATCTGTTAGTACCCAAAATCTGAATGGCTCCATACAAGAATAAGGGAAGGTTAACTTTATGTTGATTTTGCTGTTGCCCATATTTAAGATGAAGAATGATATGCATTGCTTCACACCCCAAAACGCTATACTGCCCATCACACATGAAATATTTCATTACCTAGAAAGAAACAGACTTCCAGGGTTCAGGTAGGGTTTCTCTACTAATCCCTTTTGCTTTTCCTTGATGGTTTTGAACACATGCAACAGAGAATTGTTCATTTCCATTGAATTGGGCAATTGACTCAGAAAAAAAGGGTTCTTTCAAGTAGTCTCTTACCTTCTTCAGCAATTCCAAAAATTTCACTGATGACTGAGTTGGAGATTGGAATGCAGATACCTTGCACTGTAGTGGAGTCTTTTTTTAGATTGGCAATGAATTCTTATACTAGAGCTTCATCATATCCCTCAAATTTTTGCAAAAATGATAACCAAACGACCTCTTCAAAAATTGCCACAGAGATATCATCTGCCATCAACCCGGATATATTCACAGGTTTTGTAATGACCCCTTCTCGAATCGGATCTCATAATGACCGTTGGCCTATTCCTGGAAATCCGTAGGCAATTCGGAAGGTGCAAATGAGGGTTTCCTATTTTTTAGGATGTCTTTGTTCGAAGTTTTGATGGCAAATTCTTTTTGGGTTTTTCGAGAGCTTCGCGGAGGTATGTCTGTTTCAGTTTTCTGAGCATTTCCAGGAATTTACTATTTTTAGTAAATTCTATTTTTGGCAGCTAACAAGATTATCACAAGGAGTTAACCTTCCCGTCTAAGTTGACTCATTCAGTTTTGGGCTTCAGAATTCGGTCTTGGTGGAATAAGTGAATTTCACTTAAAAATTTAATAATAACGTTATATTTTAACGTTGACCTTGGCCTAGACCAAAACAACTTAATGTTGTTTTAAAAGAGGGACTTGAAGGGGGGGCGCCATCATGACATGGAAAGGGGCGCCACTTTTGGGGAGAAGTTTCAAGGGAAAGCCAATTGAAGCCTATAAAAGAAGGCATTGGGTTATCATTTCGTCATCTTGGTTTTAATGTATTGTTATGCTGCAGCTTTGGCTCTGGAACTGCTTCGGGGAATGAAGGCCTCCTAGCAAGGGCATCTCTTCATGCTTGCAAGACAGCATCTAGGGGTGAATTAGTCATTGATATTTGTATTTACTTACGTATTGCTTTCAGTTATTTCATTGTCAGTTCCTTTGGTATCATTAGAGTTTCAGATATTGTATTTCTGTACAAGATAGACCTAGGTTTTCATTCATAAATCAAAAAATACAAAAAAAATAGTTCTGGGTATCATCTGATTGTTTTGGGAAGGCCTAGGCGCCCCTTTGCTTAATTTTGTAGAATTTTTAGAATAAGCATTGAATTTTTAGAGGAAATCGCCCTTCTCCTACTGGGATGCCCCTTTGGGGTTTGGCATTGGTTTTTGTGTAACATTTTGGATGCAGATTTCACCAGTTTATTGATGCTAACTTGGGCGCCACATCCAAGAAGAGTCTTTGCAACAAAAATCAGGAAGATTGATTAAGTTGTGCATGAGTTATGAACATCTGAAGAAATTAATAGGTGGCTGGTTTTTCTTCCTTCTAAGAGCAAATTCTTCTTATTTTTGTAAACTGACAGTAGTACTGGCAGCCCTTTTTTATTTGTTCAAAGCTGATTTTCAAAAGTTCAAGTTCCTTTAAAATATTGTAATAATTACAGCCCCACCTTATGGTAGCTACTTTCCCTATTGGGTTAGCAAGCACATTCTAGGTGTGTAGAGCATCCCGCCCTATGGTAGCTACTTTCCCTTCTGGGTTAGCAAGCACATGCTGGGTGTGGAGTAGTTTCCTTTTCAGTATTTCCATTAAAGCATTGTTATTAAGCTCACTCCGTCATATGGTAGCCCCTTATGGGTAGCACATACTTGACGTAGAGTTCTTATTTGTAATTACTCCGTCTTATGGTCGCCCCTACTCCGCCTTGGACTGGGTAGCACATACTGGACGTTGAGTTCCATATCTTGCATTCTAGTGGCAAAGTTATTTCAGTTTATTTGAGATTAACTTTTAATCTTGACAGAACTTGCTTGTGATGTTGTAATCCAAAATCTTAAAAAGTTGAAAAAAATTTGGTTCGGAATATTTCAGTGGTATCAGAGCCACATATCCTGCCATCATGTGGACAAACCATCTATGAGTGACCGCGAAAAGAGATATATTGCAAGAGAAGATAAGAAAATTGCAAAACAGTTCCAGTGGTACCAAGTTCCCGAAGGTCAGACTGCTTCAGAGTTCTTGAGGGCTCATTGGGAGTCTTCTCAAGAAACAAATATGGCAGAAGGTGAGAGATCAGTAGGGGGTAATGAGAGGTTTACCAATCCTAGAAATGATAGTGGGAAGGGTAGAGAAAGATCCCTAAGTCCGGAAAAGAGATTTGAAAGGAAAATGGATGCCTTAATGGATATGGTATCCCTCATGTTGGGAAAAGTGGGTCAGAACCCAAATCTCCAGACCAATTCCGGCTATAGAGGAGAGCCTAGTGCCTCAAATCAATTTGATGGAAGTGTTGCTCAACCTGTTTCAAACAACACTTACATTTCGTCAAGGCCCTTCAAACCCACCTTTTTAGCTCCAGTAAATACCCAACCTGATCCTGAAGAAAATTCTTCATTTGTGGAACAATTGAGACGTGGTCATGCGGAGTATGACTCTCTCCCTGAAGACATCAAAATGGACATGTCCTATAATGAATTTATTGATCATAAAAGAAAGAGTAAGGGACAAGGGAGAAATTATGATCACAGAAGAACTCCTGCACAAGGAGACTTGCATCAAGCCATCAACAAGATAATGCTTTCCCACTTTGATGGAAGTGACAATAGTTCTGCTCGACCCTGGATTCAGAAATTAGACAACTATTTGGCCCTTAGGCCAATGGCTGAAGAAGATGTGATTAAATTTGCCACGCTACACCTAGATGGGGTAGCGCATGAGTGGTGGTACCATGGTCTAGTCACCTTGGGACATGGATCAATCACTAGCTACGATGAATTCACCAATAAACTCATTGAGAGGTTCGAGAAGGACCCAGAAGTGCATTTTAGGGAGTTGGCACAGTTGAAGCAGTATGGCACTGTTGATGCCTACATAGCTGAGTTTCAGAGACTTTCAGTTATGGTCACTGGAATCATTGAGAGAAGATTAGTGATCTTATTCAGCGAAGGGTTGATGGAACCACTCAAGGGATGGATCAAAGCTTTTGATCCACCGTCCTTACAAGAAGCAATGAAAAAAGCTAGAAACATGGAGTGGGCAGCTCCTAAAGCTAAGTTCCATCCTAAACCATCCTTCCACAAGAAGGATCGAGGGAGAAGGTTTCAACAAAAGCCTTACCAAAAGGAGTTTAACCAGCAGAAACCTCTTGGCAAAAGATTGGATCCGGAAACTATCAATGAACTCCGAAGAAAGGGGCTATGTTTCAGATGTAAAGATAAATGGTCTCCATACCATGTTTGCCCAAAAGGAGTCAAATTCCACCAGATTGAGTATTACTCTGCTGGTGAGAGTAATTCTGATTTTTCGGACCAGCAGTCTGATTCCGAAGATAGTGAAGTTGAAAAAGTCCCTGAAGAGCCCGAAAGCGAAAAAGAAAGTGGTGGCACGTTGGCTCAACTTTCAAGCTTCCAAAAGAATGAGTCTTTCAAAATACGTGGGATGATCAAAGGGCAGCGTATCGTTGCTCTAATTGATACTGGAGCAACCCATAACTTCATTGATGAAGCTGTGGTGGCAAAGGAGTTACAAACAGAAGATTTTGAAGGGTTCAAAGTTATGGTGGCGGATGGATTCCACATTTCTTGTACCAAAAGGGTTCCCAACTTGTCAATGCAATTGGGCAATTACGAAGTCAAAGATGACTTCTATGTGGTGAATATTGGAGATACGGATGCTGTCCTTGGCATTCAGTGGCTGCGATCTCTTGGAGACATTTCTTTAAATCTGCAAACCATGGAACTCAGGTTTCAATCCGATGGAAAGAAGGTGGTGTTGAGAGGGATGTCAAATGGTGGCCCTCGAATTGTATCATTCAAAAGGATGGCAAGACTGATACGACATGATCAAGTGGATTGGGCCGCAGAATTCATGGTTCTTCCGACTAGTCCTGTTGAAACAAAAAATGAGCATCCTCCTGATATTCAATCTTTACTCACCAAGAAGAGTAAAGTGTTTGCTGATTTACCTCCTAGACCACCTCCTGATAGAGGATCAGAACACATCATTGAGCTCAAAGAGGGAGCAAAACCGGTGATCATAACTCCATACCGGTATCCGAAGCGGCAAAAAGACGAGATCGAGAAGAATATTCAAGAACTCTTGAAGATGGGTTTCATTCGCCCAAGCAAGAGCCCCTTTGCTTCTGCAGTGGTTCTTGTAAAGAAGGATGGTACCATGCGCATGTGCGTGGATTATCGTGCTTTGAATCAAAGCACCATCAAAAACAGATATCTCATACCCAGGATAGATGAGCTCATTGATGAGCTACATGGTGTCAAGTTCTTCTCAAAAATTGATCTAAGATCGGGTTACCATCAGATTCGAATGAGGGGATCGGATGTTGAGAAGACAGCCTTCAGATGCCACTATGGCCATTTCGAATTCTTAGTCATGCCATTTGGATTGACTAATGCCCCGGCTACCTTTCAATCTTGCATGAATCGTATCTTACAGAATCATTTAAGGAGGTTTGTGTTAGTATTTTTTGATGACATTCTGATTTACAGTAAGACTTGGGGAGACCATCTTAAGCATTTGGAGGAAGTACTTAGTATTATGGAATCTGAGAGTTTGTTTGCAAAAGCTTCCAAATGTGAATTTGGGATGACCGAGTTACTATACCTTGGCCACATAATCAGTGCTGAGGGAGTGAAGGTGGACCCAGAGAAGATCAAGGCGGTAGTTGATTGGCCACCTCCTGAGAGCTTAACTCAGTTGAAAGGGTTTTTGGGTCTATGTGGATTTTATCGGAGATTCATAAAGGGGTATTCACAGAATGCTGCACTCCTTACCGATCTTACTAAAAAGGGAGCCTTTGTTTGGTCAGAAAAGGCTCAAAGTGTTTTTGACAAGTTCAAGAAGATCATGAGTTCATGCCCGATTTTG
This sequence comes from Torreya grandis, assembly GCA_037957365.1. NCBI lineage: Eukaryota > Viridiplantae > Streptophyta > Pinopsida > Cupressales > Taxaceae > Torreya > Torreya grandis. The sequence goes on from JARHVA010002622.1 coordinate 1,328,579, forward strand.
GCAATACCGGATTTCTCCAAGCCATTCGAGCTGTAATGTGATGCATCAGGTGAAGGAGTGGGGGCTGTCCTGATGCAAGACAAACACCCTATCGTGTTTGAGAGCAAAAAATTACGTGGAGTTGAAAGAACATATTCAATCTATGATAAAGAAATGCTTGCTATTATGCATCCATTAGCCAAGTTCAGACAATACTTGGTGGGGAATAAGTTCGTGGTTAAGACTGACCACAATAGCCTCAAGCATTTCATGCACCAAAAGGATCTAAATGAGAGGCAACAGAAATGGGTGAGTAAGCTTCAAGCTTACGACTTTGATATTGAATATGTCAAAGGAAAAAATAATATAGTGGCCGATGCTCTCTCCAGGAGACCTCATCTTAGCTCCTTGAGTGAGCTTACTTCAAATTGGAGAGACATGTTGCTTGCTGATTATGCTAAAAATCAGTTTGCAACCAACATTCTTGAGAGTACTTTTCATGATGAAAGGTACAAAGTGGTTGAAAGATTGATACACTATAAGGGAAGAATCTTTCTAGTGAATGATTCTAAGTTGAAGAAGAAAATTCTTTTGAATTTTCATGATATTCCAGTTGCGGGCCACCAAGGTTTTTTCAAAACATATCCACAGATCCGAGAAAGGTTTTCTTGGAAGGGATTGAAAGGAGAGATTCAACGCTACATTCAGGAGTGTCCTGTTTGTCAAGCAAATAAAAATGAGCATACTTTACCAGCTGGTTTGCTACAACCACTCCCTATTCCCAATCAAAAATGGGAAAGTATTTCGATGGACTTCATCACAGGGTTACCCAAAGCCTAAGGGAAAGATTGCATCTATGTAGTGGTGGATCGGTTAACTAAATTTGCTCACTTCTTCGCCATCACCAGCACCTTTTCTGCAGCCCAAGTTGCAGATCTCTTTTTTCGAGAAGTGTTTAAGCTACATGGATTGCCAAAGAACATCGTGAGTGATAGGGACAGCAAGTTCCTAAGTAAGTTTTGGCAAGAAGTCTTCAGAATGAGTGGCACTGTGCTTACCCCAAGCACTAGCTACCATCCGCAAACTGATGGACAAACTGAAGTGGTGAACAAATGGTTGGAGGGCTACTTGAGAAATTATGTGTCAGAACAACAGAGAACCTGGGTCAAATGGCTGCATATTGGTGAGTATTGCTACAATTCTACTTTTCATATGTCTATTAAGATGTCTCCTTTCTTGGCACTTTATGGGTATGAGGCACCTAGTTTTGCAGATTTAGTGTTTGGTGACAGCAAAGCACCTCTAGCCAAGGATTTGTTGCAGAATAGTCAGGATATAATGAAATCCTTGAAGGATAATTTGCAGATGGCACAAAATCAGCAAAAGTTGTATGCGGATCAGAAACGTGTTGAGCGTTCCTTCGAGGTGGGAGATATCGTATATCTGAGATTACAACCATATAGACAATCTACTCTCAAGAAGAGTGGAGTTGAGAAGCTCAAACCTCGCTTCTATGGGCCCTTTAGGGTCATCAGAAAAGTTGGAGCTGTAGCTTATGAATTAGAGCTACCTTCTGATAGCAGAGTGCACAACGTCTTCCATGTGTCTCGCCTCAAGAAGGCACTTGGACATAATGTGATTGCTTCATTACAGCTACCACCTTTGGATGAAGAGAGACAGTTGGCATTAATTCCAGAAGAGATACTTGATGTTCGAGAACGTTCTTTGAGGAAAAGAACCATCAAAGAGTACCTGGTCAAGTGGAAGGATCTACCTATGGAGGATGCAACTTGGGAAAATGATGAGATCTTGCATCATCTTAGTTTACAATTGTTTGAGGACAAGCAATTTTGGGAAGGGCGGACTGTAATGACCCCTTCTCGAATCTGATCTCATGACCGTTGGCCTATTCCTGAAAATCCGTAGGCTATTCGGAAGGTGCAAATGAGGGTTTCCTATTTTTTAGGATGTCTTTGTTCGAAGTTTTGATGGCAAATTCTTTCTGGGTTTTTCGAGAGCTTCGCGGAGGTATGTCTGTTGCAGTTTTCTGAGAATTTTCAGGAATTTACTATTTTTAGTAAATTCTATTTTTGGCAGCTAACAGGATTATCACAAGGAGTTAACCTTCCCGTTTAAGTTGACTCATTCAGTTTTGGGCTTCAGAATTCGGTCTTGGTGGAATAAGTGAATTTCACTTAAAAATTTAATAATAACGTTATATTTTAACGTTGACCTTGGCCTAGACCAAAACAACTTAATGTTGTTTTAAAAGAGGGACTTGAAGGGGGGGCGCCATAATGACATGGAAAGGGGCGCCACTTTTGGGGAGAAGCTTCAAGGGAAAGCCAATTGAAGCCTATAAAAGAAGGCATTGGGTTATCATTTCGTCATCTTGGTTTTAATGTATTGTTATGCTGCAGCTTTGGCTCTGGAACTGCTTCGGGGAATGAAGGCCTCCTAGCAAGGGCATCTCTTCATGCTTGCAAGACAGCATCTAGGGGTGAATTAGTCATTGATATTTGTATTTACTTACGTATTGCTTTCAGTTATTTCATTGTCAGTTCCTTTGGTATCATTAGAGTTTCAGATATTGTATTTCTGTATAAGATAGACCTAGGTTTTCATTCATAAATCAAAAAATACAAAAAAAATAGTTCTGGGTATCATTTGATTGTTTTGGGAAGGCCTAGGCGCCCCTTTGCTTAATTTTGTAGAATTTTTAGAATAAGCATTGAATTTCTAGAGGAAATCGCCCTTCTCCTACTGGGATGCCCCTTTGGGGTTTGGCATTGGTTTTTGTGTAACATTCTGGATGCAGATTTCACCAGTTTATTGATGCTAACTTGGGCGCCACATCCAAGAAGAGTCTTTGCAACAAAAATCAGGAAGATTGATTAAGTTTTGCATGAGTTATGAACATCTGAAGAAATTAATAGGTGGCTGGTTTTTCTTCCTTCTAAGAGCAAATTCTTCTTATTTTTGTAAACTGACAGTAGTACTGGCAGCCCTTCTCTATTTGTTCAAAGCTGATTTTCAAAAGTTCAAGTTCCTTTAAAATATTGTAATAATTACAGCTCCACCTTATGGTAGCTACTTTCCCTATTGGGTTAGCAAGCACATTCTAGGTGTAGAGCATCCGCCCTATGGTAGCTACTTTCCCTTCTGGGTTAGCAAGCACACGCTGGGTGTGGAGTAGTTTCCTTTTCAGTATTTTCATTAAAGCATTGTTATTAAGCTCACTCCGTCATATGGTAGCCCCTTATGGGTAGCACATACTTGATGTAGAGTTCTTATTTGTAATTACTCCGTCTTATGGTCGCCCCTACTCCGCCTTGGACTGGGTAGCACATACTGGACGTTGAGTTCCATATCTTGCATTTTAGTGGCAAAGTTATTTCAGTTTATTTGAGATTAACTTTTAATCTTGACAGAACTTGCTTGTGATGTTGTAATCCAAAATCTTAAAAAGTTGAAAAAAATTTGGTTCGGAATATTTCAGGTTTAGAATGTTTCTTGTGTCCCATGGTGATTCTAGCAAAGTACTGAAAATTGGGGGGTTATAAGGTGCAACAATCAATGTCAATGAGAACAACAATGTGCAAGTGAAAATGGAAAGGAGTGATTCAAGTGGATATTTGACTTGATGATTGCTGACATAATCCAAAGCAATCATCACACGTGGAAGTGAAATGAAGCTATTTTTGGAAAAGATTTGATGTACTTCCATACTCATGAGACTTGTGCGCTGTCAATTTTGGTGGCTTGTTCAAAATACTTCGGAGTGAGTCAGTAGACGGTTGCATCCACGAATAAAGGTGATGCGACATTCCATTTCCGTGCATGTCGTTTCACTCATGATTTTTTTGTATCAAATGTCATTTCTTTTGCTTACATGTCTCCTTATGACTTTTTGATGTCAGCAAATAATTTTGGTTGGTATTTTCTTTGACAGTCTGCAAGACGTTTTCTTTCCAAATCTTCTCTTAAACATAAACATACAGGAATCAAAAGACTCATATTAACTTATGCAGATAAATAAAATGCTTTACTTACCAAATCATACTCTTAACCCTCATTCTATTTATGCCATCTAATTCCAACACAAAGCAAATGCATGAATTAGTCTTTATATAAATATATACAAACAAATGCTGCAGCGATTTGCTTATCTGAAACAAAAGATCAACTTTTATTGTTTTTTCTGATTTTTTTTTTATATGGTATTTTGCCCTTAACCAGCCATTTATGGTTTTCAAGCCAAGGCTCATTATTCAATGCATGACTAGCCAACAAGTTGGTTTTCTGATCAACAGTGTCAATAATGTCTTAAAAGGATTTTCACTATTGATTTTGAAAAAAAAATGTTATATTTTTTTATATTTTTGGAAGAAGGAAGACCAAGAAATGATCCCCTTCTTCTATTTTATAGAATATACCATCATAGAGTTGTTAGCATTGAAGAATTAGATTCTTCCATGAAAACTACCTCATGTCTAATGTTTTGAACAAATTCTTCTTTGTTGACAGTTTTTTGGTAGAATTTAATTCTATGTCCGTTGGCCAACAAAGTTTTCTGGTTTTTATCTATTGGTAACAATTGCATTGATCCATTCTCAAATATTTCTTCTATTTTATATGGACTAACCATCTTGTCCTCAACTTGCCTTTGAATTGCTGAAATTTGGAATCAAACCAAAGTGCCCAATCTTTTTTTTGAATTTTTTTTGTTTTGACGTGAGAATCATGTCATATTTTTCTTTGATGCTGCATCATCTCTGTTTGTTGCAAGGCTTCTATTCTTTCTTGCTGTGCCTTATCTAAATCAATACCTATTCCCATTGCTATTTTCAAAGTTTGTAATTCAAATTCCATGGAAAGTAAAGGCTTCTTACCATATACTAACTCATAAGGTGAGAATCCAGTGGTTGTCTTTCAAGTAGTGTTGTAGGCCCATACTGTTTCTGTCATTTTGGCTACCCAATCTTTTCTACTGTTACTGACTATCTTGGTTAGAATATTTTTCAGCTCTTTGTTAGTAACTTCTACTTGGCCATTGGATTGTGGATGGTAAGGAGAGGATTTTCTATGATTGACTTGGTAGACTTCCATAAAATGTTTAATCATATTAGACATGAATTGTGATCCTTGATCTGAAACTACGTCTCTAGGTGCACCAAACCGTTGTGCATGATATTAAAATACTAGAAAATTGGCCACTACTCTAGCAAAGGTCAAGGCCTGAACTTCAGTTCATTTAGTGACATAATTTGTACATACGAAAATATATTTTTTTCTTTGAGATGGAGGATCTATAGGACCGACAAAATCTATATTCCATTTTTCAAATGGTTCCAATACTACTTGTGGATGAAGAGACATTTTTGCTGATAGTGTAGGTTGTCCCATCCTTTGGCATGGATCACATTATCTAATATGCTTCTTTACTTGTCTATGAATGGACGGCCAATAATATCTTGCTCCTAAGATCTTGTGCATGGTTTGTTTTGCTGAATAATGCCCTCCTCCTGGTTTATCATGGCACGCTCTAATGATATCACATGTTTCATTATTTGCTACACACCTATGAAATACATGATCATGTCCATATTTAAATAACATGCCATTAATCCATTTGAAAGAATTTTTGATTAAAAGTTTTCTTTTTTTCCAAATAAAATGAGAAGGAAACTTCTTTGTCGCTAAGTAGTTGGCTATGTCAGCAAATCATGGGGATTTTGTTGAAGCAACAAACAATTGTTCATTTGAAAAGCTATCCTCCATTGGTTCTTCATTACGTGCATTATGTATGCTAGACAAAAAGTCTACAACCACATAAATTTTCCTGGTTTATCAATAATGGTTATATCAAATTCCTACAAAAGTAACAACCATCTTATGATTCTTTCTCTTACTATAGGTTTATTCATAAGATACTTTATAGTTGAATGATTTGTGTATATGATGACCTTATAACTTGTAATATAATGTCTGAATTTGTTGATGGCATGAATTACAGCAAGGAATTCTTTTTCTGTTGTTGTATAATTCCTTTCAGTTGGTGTGAGATTCTTGTTGATATAATAAATGGCATACATATGATCATTCTCATCTTTTTGTCCTAAGATTGCTCCCATTGCAAAATTAGAAACATCAGTGTAAATGTGAAAAAGTTTTTCCCAATTAGGACCTCTTAGTACTGGTGCATAACTCAATTTTTCTTTGATGACTTCAAAAGTTTTTTGACAATCCGTACTCCATATAAATTCACTGTCCTTTGTCAACAAAGTGAATAGAGGAGCAACAATTTTACTGAAGCCTTCTATAAAGTGTCTGTAAAAACCAGCGTGACCTAAAAAACTCTTGATATCAGTTTGATTTTATGGGACAGGTAATTTGGAAATTATTTCAATTTTCTTAGTCCACTTGGATTCCTTTGGCAAAGATGTGGTGTCGTAATACTATGCCTTGATCCATCACCATCCGACATTTCTCATGACTTAATGACAGTTAGTGTTCTTCACATCTGGTTAAAACCTTATCAAGATTGTTTGGGGCCTCATCAAATGTATCTCCATGAGTGGCGAAGTCATCCATATATACTTCCACACAATCATTAGTCAAATTACAGAATATAACTAGAACTGCTTATTGGAAAGTATCCGGGGCATTACAAAGACCAAATGGGAAGACTCTATAAGCAAATGTACTCCATGGATAGGTAAAGGTGGTTTTATCTTGATCTTCGATTGCCATAATTATTTGATTGTATCCATTAAATCTATTCAAGAAGAAAAAATATTTCTTTTTTGCCAGATTATCTAACACTTGATCAATAAAAGGAAGAGGAAAATAATCCCTCATAGTGGCTTTGTTTAAATTTTGGTAATCCACACGCACTCTCCATTTCCCATTTTTCTTTGGTACAATTACAGGTGGGGAAACCCATTGGCTATTCAAAATAGGATAAATGAATCCTACGTCCAACAATTTTTCAATTTCAGTTTTTACTGTCCCTTAATGCTGGATTTATCCGTCTTTGTGGTTGTTTGATTGGTTTGTCCTGACTTGTGTAAATGTGATGGATACACAGACTTGGATGAATTCCTCTCATATCCGTATAATCCCAAGCAAATGCTTTGGTATGTTTTTCGAGGACATCAAAAACTTTGATTTCTTGATCATGGTTTAACCAGCAATTGATGTTCAATGTTTTTTCTGGTAGTACCATAATTTGTTTAGTGTTAGGATGGACAGGTTCTACTTGTTTAAATTCACTCATCAAAAAATTAAGAGGACATGGATGTTATATAACAGATAAAATGTAGTTACATTTTTTACAAATCCATCTCTTGGAGGAATGATTCTGGCTAATGGACAATGGAATGCAGTTAAAAAAATAGTTGGTTTGTTTTTTGTCTAACTCCAAATACTTTCTTGTAATGGTCTATGATCATATGTTGAATGTTCAAGGATTGAATTTGTAGTGACAAGTCTGGTAGAGTCCGTAGCTGAGAGATTGACAGAGTCTGTAGCTAAGAATTGGACAGAGGTCGAAGTAGACAAACTGACAGAGTCCAAAGTAGATCAACTGACAGAGTCTGAAGTGGATCGATTGACAGAGTTGGAAGTGGATTGATTGATAGAGTCCAAAACTAGACTCATGAAGTCAATGGTTTCTTCCAGATCATGTACTAATTCATTAGTTAATTATTGCATGTGTCCCTATACAATTATCATGGCCAAGGACGAGAGACTATTCTTATTTTGTTTTGGTTCATCTACTCATAGTGTTTCATTATAGTCCAGTGATGGTTTTGCATGAGGATATCAAGTTATTCATTTTGCTTTTCGACCATTTAAAATAGTCATGTCTCCTGATCTGTAATCAAGTAGTGCTACTATAGTATCTAACCAAGGTCTTCCTAAAATGAGGGAGTATTCTAACTTCTTGGTTTTAGATTGCAACACCATAAAATCTACTAGATATTCTCATGATTCAATCATTACAGCCATATCTTCTATAGTACCTTTTAGTTTAGCGATTGACTGATCAACAATTTGAAGAATGGTGGAGGTAGGTTGCATTCCCATAAGAGACAGTGTTTGGAGGGTTTCAGTTGTCATCACATTGATTGTTGCACCCAAATCTACTAGAATATTGGGTATTTTTTCTTTCTTATGGTAACTGTTATGACTGAACTTCCTGGGTTTGCATATTTAGGTAACAATAATTTTCTTGCTAAAATATCAACAAGTTTACCATCTACATGTATGGTTTTTGCGTATTGTTTCTTTGTTTTAATACACAGGGTTTTAATGATTCTATTTAATTCTGGAATATCTCTGATGGCTTATAATAAGGATATTTCAATGTTCAATTTTCTTAATTCCTAAATCAAATCAAATTCTTGTTTGGCTTCAATCTCCTTTAGTCTATTAGGAAAAGGAACAGGTGGAGGAACAGTAATATGTTCTTCCGGTTTTTTGACACTTTTTCAAGTACCTCTATTCTGACTATGGATTGATGCGTATCCGTTTTTGACTTTTCATTGGGTAATTCGGAAATGGTGATAGAAGGTTCTTGAACTATTCTTCCTGATCTCAACTGAATGTTTGCAAGTTCAATAACTCCTACATTCATGGTTTTTCTTTGTTCATTTACATATACAGGGGTTGATGGTTTATTCTTGGGGTTAGCCACCGGTTGAGCAAACATTTGAGGTTGATTAATTTGTTCTGCAGGTTGAGTTGCAGGAGGTGCCATCAAGCTTGCTGTGGTGGAAACTTTCTTTAGGGGTTAAATTGTGGATTAACATTCCATTGTGTATTTTCCCATTGTTGTGATTGTGGTTGGAGTATCCATGATTGTTGATGTATCATCCAAGGTTGAGGCATCATCCATTCTTGATTAACCCATTATGGTTGTACTTGTCCCCACATATGTTGAGGTGTCTAAGTAATCCAAGGTGTCATCCATGGATTAATGGGATTTTGTGGACCGAATTGACCTTGGGTTTGATTTTGTGGAAATAGATTGTCTTTGGACATAATTCAATTCTTCTATGGGCTGTGTATTTTGTTTCAATTGATTTTTCAAAACAAAAAGATGACTACAATGATGTGTTATGTTCTTTACTATCACATATCCCAAATATTTATATTTTATCCAAAGGACAATCTCTGAGAGCATGTTTCAGTTCGCATTTTGGACAATAAATGGCTAAAGGTTCGGTGGTGGAGTTAGCTTTTGCTTGAAGGCCATCTAATGTAGTATTTAATTGGACCAAAATGTTAGTTTTTAAATTGACAAATTTTTCCATTAGTCGACTTACTTCATTGGATTTGCCAAATTTAATTAGTACATAGATCTGAAATCTGATGGAATGTTAATTTGACAATATCTCCTTTTCCCATCAGATTCAAAGCATCATTGGATTCATCATCTAATCCCTTAATAAAAACCATTTTTACTACCTCCTTTGTCAATGGATAACCACTACATTTATGGGCAAATGTAAATCTATCTAGATAATCTTCCAAACTTTCTTCTTCATTCTGTTTGATCTTGAAGAAATCTTCTTTTCTGTCCCTTACTCTATAATAATTTTGGTATTTATCAAGAAATGTAGTTTCCATGTCTCTCCATGTATTGATAGAGTTAGTTGGAAGGTCCATGAACCATCTCATGGCTGCCTCCTTAAGTGTAAAAGGGAATAGTTTGAGTTTTGGACTGTCAGTTGTGTAATCATAAGTTTGGCATAGGACTTTGAATTCAAATAGGTATTGATCTGGATCTTCTGAAGATTTACCCCTAAAAGTTGGCAGAATTGATGGTGAGATGTTTTTCTTTGAGGTTTGATCTGTTGGATCTATGACTATAGGAAAAGAAAAGGTTATGTCTTGTTGTAATTGCATTTTGTTTTCTTCAGGGTTTTCTATATTTCTTTGGTTACCAACCATTGTTTTTATTTTTTCCCAATTGGTATTAGAGATCCAATTTATTGCTTCTTCTTGATCTTGTTAAGATGGAGGTCCAGGACTTACTATTCCAGAGAAAGGATCCTGAAGATTAATTCTTCCTATAGGAGATCTCTCAAATGTGAGTCTTCTTACAGGATTTTGTTGTGAGGATGACCCTGATTCTAGTGATGATTCTAAATGTGATTCAAGTGTTTTTCTTATCCTTTTAGATCTCTCAGTCAAAACTTTTATTCTTTCCTTTTCTGGTCTTTAGAAACTTTGGAGATGAACCTTCCTTTAGCGTTTCTAGGTCAGTTGATAAATTGCTTTTGTGATTTTTAATTGGTTTTTTCAATGTTTTTGGTTTTTTACTGTAGACCAATAAGGATTGCCTTACACCTACAGTCCTCAGCAACGACGCCAAAAATGATGGGTGTCGTTAATCCCTTCATTTAATCAACTTGATCTGTTGATGTCATTTAAACCAGGGGCGGTGTCCAAAGTTGTTTGCAATAAGGCTTATGATTGCAGGGCTTACAGATATGATTGGGGGTTTTGTTGTCTTTCTAAATATCTAATCTAATCTATCCTAGAAAGTATTGGTTTATGCAATAAAGAAACTCAATTGCAGAATTAAAATACTTTGTAATTTAATTTGCTGAAATGAACACACTAACTGGAATAAACACATTGCTGGAAATAAGCATGCTTGCTGAAGATAAACACAATGGAAATAAACACCCCTGTTGAAGATAAACACACTTAATAGAAATAAACACACCTGCTGAAGATAAACATATTTGCTGGAAATAAGCACACTTGCTATAAATAAACACACTTGTTGGAAATAAACACAATTACTGAAATCGGAAATCAACTTTTAGAAGATAACTTCTTGCAGGTTTTTAAAGTCTATTTATAATTATTGTTGTAAACATGAAATGAATTACTAGAAATTGTAAGTACATAAAATACCATATAAAATATGTTTGTGATTTTTGAGGAGAGTGGGCCCTTGCTCGCCTTGGGAACATGAATGAAAGAGGACTTAGTACTTGGAAATTGGAATTTTTTTCATTAATCAAATAAATTACATAAATGCAACAGTAACTCCCTGAAATATTAACAAAAAAGTCTTTATTCCTTATAGGCAACTGTACATCTGTAAATACACAAAATGGAGAGACTAAACATGCAAAGAGTTAGAATTAAATAACAGAGTTAGTCATTTAGGCTTTAGTTACATTGAGTAAGATAAAACACCCTATTTACTACACTAAGATTAGATACAAGCCTAAGATCCTTGCATTGCTTAGTCCAGAGGAGAGATAATGGAAGAAGAACAAGGATAATTGATAGTAACAATGAGCCATATTTTGGACTTATCACTCAGTGTAGCTAGAAAAAATATGTTTAGTCATCAGTCACCCTGGGCGTTGGTGATGTTGTAGTGTCCTCCAAGGCTTCCATTTTTGCTACCACTAAATGTGGCAAGCTTTTGTTTCTCACTGTGGGTTACCATTTTTGCTTGGTTTTTTGTATTTTGTGATCTTCTATACATCCTCCTTTTCACTGTTTCCCTTCCCACAACCTACACCATTGACACTGTCTAGTCCTCTTTCATATCCTTTGACAAACTTGTTGAGTTTCCCTTCTCTTCACCTCTGTTCTACCCTTGCAAGTTTCCACATGTGCTTGTAGAGATGGTGCAATAATTTTTTCATTAATCAAACCTAGAAATTAATTCAAAGGACAATCTTACCAAATTTCACCTTTTGAGGTTTCCATGATGGCACAAGCAACATTGTACACAATGGCCTATTTTTTCTCTTGTAACTCAGATTATGTGTTGTCAAACAACACCTGTTCTCTGTGTTGTGCAGCTTGTCTTAAAGACCTTTGAAGTCCTTGACCATTTGTTTGTTTCTTTTTTTACTTGAGATCCTGGCATTGATTCATGAACATGGATCATGCTCTCATTATTTCAATTTTCTGCCAATTGTTTGTTGAATGAGTTAAGGGTCAATCACAAAAAAATCTATCAACCTCAGTGATCAAGAATGTAATCATGAATTGCTCTTTTGTTTAATGGATCTGTCAGGCATCATTTGCAATGGAATCCTCAAAAACTTGTTCCTACCGTCAGTTGAGAAGCTTATTCTTGTGTTTCTAAACCAGTGAAGAGGGCGATTGAACTCACATACATGGTTGTTGTTGGCAGTCATTTACCAATTTTATTTTCCCTTAGACTTATGGTTCATGAATTTTTCTCACAGCAAGTTTGGGGCAAGCTGCTGGCAACTGCTCATAATTTTAAATCATATGTTTGTTATATTTGTATCGTTCATGTCATGGAGTCGGTACAAATGTCATCATACATAAATTGATATGTTGCTATCTATAGTTCTAAACAATTTCTGATTTTCAAAATCATGGAGTCTGTACAAATGTCATCATATTTAAATTGATTATATGTTGTTATCATAAGTTCTAAAAAAATTCCAATTTTCAAAATTGTGTGTGTACCTGATCTTGCCTGTGAACTTGATATCGCACTACTACCATTGTACGCTGGCAGTCTATCAAAACTTTCTTATAAAATTCATTTAAACTGGATCATCATTGCATACTAGAAGGTTCACATTCAACAAAATTCATTTGTAAGATATGCTCTGAACTTGTATCTTTGTGTTTATTGTTAGGTAGAGGATAGAGAGTTTCTTCTACGCATGTCTTACATGGAAATCTATAATGAGGAAATCAATGACTTACTTGCCCCCGAACATCAAAAGTTGCAAGTGCATGAGAGTTTGGAGGTATGATTTGAAGTTAGGTATTAACAATGTAAAGTATCGCTATTTAAAGGAGTCTCCAGCTTAATTGCTTGCTTTTATCTCCTACAGCGTGGAATCTTTGTAGCTGGCTTGAGGGAGGAAATTGTTGCCAGTCCTGAGCAGGTTCTGCAACTTATGGATTTTGGAGAATGTACGTTGCATTTGGTATTTGAATATTGCTTTTATATATTATTACTATGTAAGGATGCAATTAAATAATGCACGGACATACTTGAACTTATGTTCTTTTCAGCTCATCGTCACATTGGAGAGACAAACATGAATGTATACAGCAGCAGATCTCATACCATTTTTCGTATGGTGAGTGTAATTCATGGATGCACTGTTGAAGAGGACATAATAGCTAATTTATAAGCATTCATTTAGTAGAGTTTATGTTGTGCATTCTAACACAGTTTTATGTTTGTTCTTCTATTTTTTGAAACACAGTTCTATATTTTGGTTTTGCTTTGTAGAAATTGAGATGGTTATTTATGGTATTTATGATGGACATATGCCAGGTCATTGAAAGCAGGTATAAGAATGAAGATGATTCTGTTGGCACGTCATGCGATGCTGTTCGTGTGTCAGTCCTAGTAAGATGCATGTTGCACTGGGATCATATATTTTTTTCTTAGCTGAGATTTTCAAAATGCTTCTTTGTAAACTTGTTGCTTGTTTAATGTTCTCATTTGAATAAGATCTTAGTTGCATACATTTGTTTCTAAATAAAGTTGGGTTGTGTCAGAATTTAGTCGATTTAGCTGGTTCAGAACGTGCTGCAAAGACTGGTGCTGAAGGTGCCCGCTTGAAGGAAGGATCGCACATAAATAAGAGTCTGATGACTCTAGGCACTGTTATTAACAAGCTGAGTGAAGGTGTAGAGATCCAGGGGTAACTAAGATCTTGCCTATCTTAGAATATTGAAAGATGACAGGAACACAAAATTTACTATGTTTCAAGGAACTGAATAATTATTCTAGATTCTTTTTGCTTTTCTATCTACTATAGTTAACTTAAATGCCAGAAACTAATCCAGATAAAATATGTTCTACAGTCTGTTGCATTTGAAATCCCCAACATATAACTGTTGCTCGTTTTATATTGGCTGCAGAGGACATGTGCCATATCGTGATAGTAAACTGACTCGAATTTTGCAGCCTGCTTTGGGTGGTAATGCAAAGACTGCTATTATATGTAATATTACACCTGCTTTGGTAAGTTGCATTGAGAATTTAACATTATGGTGAATGCATTTGTAAATATAAACGAGGGATTGGAAACCCCTGAGCATCACTTCTTTTGTCATTGTGGAGACAAAATATTTCCTCTGCATGCTGCTAATTTAAAATATGAAATATTTAACTGAGCAAAGTTATGTATACTTTTGATTTAGCAGACAATTGAAGCAATGGGAGATTTTATGAATGAAGTTTTAGTATAGAGGATATAGATCTCCATGAGATCTTTGACTTATCAATGTGCATGGACACATGGTAGTAAAACCTTTGGAGTTGATTAATTGCATCTCTGTGTTAGTGGTACACTGCTTTATTTTATCTTTTTGTACTTCTATTCCTTTATTTGGATTCTAGGGTTATCTCTTCCTAGAACTTTCTATTGTTAACTGCTGTATCCTTGAGTCCCATTGACCTACTTTTGGTCATCTGTGTATGTTGATATAATTTCTTTCTTTCTTTCTTCTTTCATATAAATGTCATTAGATACATTTTTTTCTCTTTGCCCATTGCTAAACATACACCTGTAAATTGAAATAATTGTATATTTAGCTTTGTTTGCATAAGGTTGTTAAATAAATGAAGAAATATAATTTTTCCTCTGTAAATCTGTTTCAAATTGAAGTAGATAGAAATTTAAAATATTACCCAATTAAGCTATGTGAAATCGATTTTCAAAGAAAAACAAAACAATTGTGGTTATGGCAGAAAATCCTAAATATATTCGAAATAGGACATATTCATGCTCTCAAATGACATGATGTTTAAATCATCTCCACAACATCCTAAGCTTCTTACTTGTTAGGCCCATATTTGTAGTGGGTGATAGTTGAGAGTTGAAATTAGGTTGATTATGGTTAGAAATTGGCGTCTTTGCACTTAATAGAAGTATACTAAAAAGAAGGAAACTGGTTAGCATTAGTGCCAATCAAAGATTCAACAATGTGCTCATAAGTTGACAATCTCAACAGAGATTAATTACGATGCTTCAATTGAAACTTTTACCAGTCATTTTCAAACTCTTAAGTAATCTTCTTAGTGAGATTATTTTTGGACTGTTTGAGTTTTAGACCCATTGACTGCAAATGGAATTACCATTGTATTGGCTGTGTATGGTTTTTGCAACATGAAACTAACAAGGCAGTGCCAATATGATGCTTTGGATTCTCAAGGGTTGTTTTGTAGGGGTGAATATCTTTTGGCATGCCACAATAATTAAACTTCAGACTTGGTATCCTAGTTCTTAGGGGATTTATGCTCAATTTTTCTCATTAAAGTTAAAGTCTTGCTTGGTCCTTCCCTTAGTCTATGAACCAACATCATATTTTGGCAATCAAGTTTATTTGCAACACATCACAACATGAAATAATTCTAATCACACTTTCATGGTTACTTGGAGACAACTTAGGTAAAATCCTCTATTATTGTGAGGAAATGGGGTAGTATGACTATGGCCCTGTTGTCAACCTGGAGTTGCACCTTGAATCGAAAACATGCTGAAATGGTTAATCCTCTCTTCAGTTGAAACAATGGGATCTTCTCACGAGGGTGGGTGCCTCAATGGCGAGAAGAACCTCCAGAGAAGGTTGGTTCATGTAAGATGTATCAATGAGGATCTCTACTCTGTGTTGTTAGGGAAATCTTCTGTAGTACTACTATGGAAAAGGGAGAGAGAAATTTGAAGGGGAAATCCTATCTAATGACGGTGATACACTAGAATGTTGATCCATTCTATTTGGAACCTTGAACATTGAATCAAACAAGGGAAAATGAAGACCTTTGATTTCAATTGATCACTATGCATAAGTATTTCCTGAGAAGGTTCGATCCAATGACAAAAACGTGAGGAAAAACGATGGAGAGAGGTCTGATACAAGACACTTTGCAGCCACCTAACATCCCCTTACAGTTTCAGCAAAAGACATAAAACACTGAACATGACCTGCATAACATGATAAGCTAGCAACTAGGTACGAATCAGAATTTGGGAAGGGAGAGAAATCTACCACGTATGTAAATTGCTGAACGAATGTACACTATGCCAGCACTTGAAATCTGAAAGTACAGTCCTTTTATTGATTAAAGAGGTTACACAACTCATCAATGGCAGAGTTTGGTCTTACCAAGAGAGGGATCCATTTTTACAAGGTTGAAAAGCCATTAATATAGAAAAATTACAAAAAGCCAAGAGATTGGCGTTGGAAAACAAAGAGAGAGTAAATTCAAACCAACTCAACCTTTACAAAAGTCTATTTTGTCTTGCATGAAAATTCCTTGCGTTGAAAAAGAAGAAGACAAGTTTGGGATGCATGAAATCTACGAATAGATGTCTTGACTTGAAAACCAGTCAACTCCAAAACAAGAGTAGTCAAATCCACTCGAACTGCTGGAACGTTTAAAAGTCTCCCCTTTGCATGAAATCAATGCAAATGCCAAATTAAGAATTACGTTTGAACCGCCGAAACGTTTCAAGCTTTGAGACAATGAGAGTGCGTGCATGGAATTTTTGGCTATTTGAAACGTTCAATGCTTTGCTCGTTCATCATGCAAGACAACTCTATTTTCAGGACTGAAGCATGCTTGCTTTTCTTAAATGCGTTCACTTCGTTGGAGTCACTCACGTTAGTCTGTGCATGATCTTTGTTTATCCTGCCTTTGTCTTTATTCTGCGCTCGTTTTATTCACTGTTCATGCTTATGCCCATGTTCAGTTTTGCTTTAATCTTTGCTCATGCCTCTATTTTTGCATTTGTCTTACTTCTTGTTCAGTCTTGTTTGTGCTTACGTCTCTGTTCATACTATTGATCATGCTTAGTTCACTTCGTGTTTTCTTTGGCTTTTCTCGTGTTCTGCTTTAATTCGGGATTCGGGCTTTACTTTAGTTTCCGTCATTCAGACAAATTGTCCAAAAGATTCTCTGTCTCTTCTCTTTCTCGAGCTTGGCATTTCCTTTTCTCTTTTTTGGCCTTTGCTTACGCCCTTGTCTTTTCTATTAGGATTTTTCTCCCTCCCGAAATACACTGTCCATGAGTAATTTGAGTTAGTAAATCCGAATTACTTCTACTTATAAAACATTTAGAAGTCAAGCACCATTGGAAATCTGATTTGCACTGTGTCCTCAGAAACTCGAAGTCTTGCGACTTCGAAAGTCCAAAGACTTCTTCTTTGGAGAACCCGAGGTTGTCTGAACTTGCCACTTTTGCTTGAATGTCCACCTTCTCACACTCGGGCAAAATTTTGGTATGTGGGCCAAAAATGGCCAACAGGAAGTATGCATTACTCATGATGCGTTGTGGTGTCAATATTTAAAGTTAAAATAATTTGCTCATACTACTTTTTTGCAACTTCCTTACCTTTTGTATATACTCTCCGAGACTTCTATTTGGAAGTTGATTAAAAATGTTGTGGTGCTCTATTTTTTTGAAAACATGCGAAGGGCAATCTATATATAAAGCACATGATGTTCTTGTTGAAATTCTTCCACAGGCCAAAATTGTCAACCCTACTATTCGAAACTCTGCTTATAGTACCAATTTGTCTTGTAAATCAGTTTTTGGGGTCCTTAAATAGACACCTACAGCCATGCAAATTCTAAAAGACACCTACATCAAGTTCAAAGGCCATATCTCCTGTTCAAAATGTCACATACAATCTTAAAGCTCTAGGCCTGTAGGTTCATTTACAGATGAAAGCAAGCGATCATAAGCGTGAGCACAGGGAACAAATTCTGGTTTCGCCAACCGAATAACTATGTCTAGAGAAGGAAAAGTTTAATTTGGTTCCCTGAAGAGTATTGACAAATCATCTCAGGAGGCTGCACCATTACACTTGTTCCCAAGAGAGATTAAGAGAAACGAGTCAGCCAAATTGAGTTCAGTAACATTGCAGGCAGTTCAATTGATTAAAAAAAACTTGAGTGCAAGTCATTGTTACCATTTTCAGAATGGAATATTGAATCTTCTGAGTCGAAAACTGGGGTTGTGTTGGCATCGGTTCATTTGGAGAAGTTTTTCATGGTGTGTGGAGAGGAACGAAAGTGACAATTAAGATCTTGCTTAAACAAAATTTGACAGTGACAACGTGGAAGATTTTTTGCAATGAAATATCTGTTCTGAGTCATTTTATTTCTTGGAGCTTGCAAACACCGCCTCGTCTTTCAATGGTTACATAATATATGCACATGGGTTCTTTGTATTACTTAATACATACAAGCAGCCAGGGAAAAACGCCTAGTTGGTAGAGGAGATTAAGGATGTTTTATGATATTTGCAAGGTCATGATGTGCATACAGCGAAAGACATAATTTTGAAAGACAAAATCTGAGGGAATAAAGGCCAAGTAGAAGACAGGTAAAAACCAGAAGAAAATAAAAACAAAGGCAAAGAAGGAAATGAGAAAATTTAAGGAAATCCTTCGAAATAATTGTCAAACACGAAATCTGCGGGAAGTTAGAACAAGATAATCTTGAGACTAAATATAGATAAGAAAATCCAAATATAGAACCCTGCCAAAAATAAACAAGACACGAATAGGCAGACCAAAACAAGAGACGGAGTCAACGTGGAAATACATGCAAGCAAAGGCTATTTTTGGTTGACTGGTCAAAGCTTCCATTCACTGGTTGTTGAAGTCAAGCTCATCTCTTGGTCAAACTCGTGCCAAATGTTTCAACTCAGCTTCCAACGTTTCAATTCGAGTTCTAATTTTAGCATGGTGTGGATTTCATGCATGCTTTTGTTTATCTCATGCTTTCAAACGATCAAACAACTCAAGAAGTCCATATTTGGAGGTGGGCGCAGCATTTTTGCATGATACGAGTTTAGCAGCCCAAAATTAGCCATTGTCCACTTCAACGCCAAGGATTCTTCATGGAAGACAGCCAGGTATAAGCCAAGGAAAGACAAATTTGGAAGACTCATGCAACACAATTTGGACTTGCGCTAATGAAGAGTTAACTTCCTCTCCTATTTCCAACGCCAATCTCTTGGCTTTTTGTAATTTTTCTATTTAATGGCTTTTCAACCTTGTAAAAATGGATCCCTCTCATGGTAAGACCAAACTCCGCCATTGATGAGTTGTGTAACCTCTTTAATCAATAAAAGGACTGTACTTTCAGATTTCAAGTGCTGGCATAGTGTACATTCATTCAGCAATTTGCATACGTGGTCGATTTTTCTCCCTTCCCAAATTTTGATTCGTGCCTAGTTGTTAGCTTATCTTGTTATGCAGGTCATGTTCAGTGTTTTATATGTCTTTTGCTGAAACTGTAAGTGGATGTTAGGTGGCTGTAAAGTGTTTTGTATCAGACCTCTCTCCATCATTTTCCCTCACATTTTTGTCATTGGATCGAACCTTCTCACGAAATACTTATGCATAGCGATCAATTGAAATCAAAGGTCTTCTTTTTCCCTTGTTTGTTCAGTGTTCAAGGTTCCAAGTAGGGTGGATCAACATTATGGTGTATAACTGTCATTAGGTAGGATTTTTCCCTTCAAGTTTCTTTCTCCCTTTTCCATGGTAGTCCGCAATGCAAAATAGAGATCCTCATTGATACATCTTACAAGAACCAGCCTTCTCTGGAGGTTCTTCTCACCATTGAGGCACCCACCCTCGTGAGAAGATCCCATTTTTTCAACTGGAGAGAGGATTAGCCATTTCAGTACGTCTTCGATTCAGGGTGCAACTCTAGGTTGACAACAGTTCTTGACTAGACAAATAGTCATGTATAAAATAGAGGTCTTGTGAAAATAATTCAAAGGAACAAACACAAAAATGCATCAATCACATCCTTGAAGGTATATGGAATAAGGAGAAATATAGGCAGGGAAGAACTAAATCGTGGAAGGAAAGGAGAAAACCTATAAAAGAGAATAACAACAGGGAAAAATATGAATACCAAGGTGTTTATTGAGAGTACCGCTTGGGACCACTTGGACATTTTTACTAGGAATACACAGTCTATACATGCCGAGGAACAATTATAACTTTCATATTACTTTTGATAATTTAGTTTGCTCTCTTACTATTTTTCTCTGTATATATAGCAAAAGAGATTGCGACAATTTGCATGAAGTAATCCAGCAGTTCAGTCATTATGGTTGCCTCTAATTGATAGTCCAAATGGCTAATGTTGTCATTGCCTCAATCTTCACGAGTTTTTCTTTTTTCCAGTAAAGAACAGAGATGCTTTCTAATTGAAGAGTTCATCAAGCCACTAAAAGGACATGGACCATTTCTAATTATGTTCTATGTAAAATGAAGAACATCAGCAATGTGATCAATTTATTAAAATTTGTTAAGTTGTATTTATATATCATACTCACCTTTTAGTAGCGTTGAATGCCTTTATAATGTCGATGAATATGGAGATGCTCATTGTCACGGCCAAAAGTTCAATTGGATTTTCTTCTATTTCCCTATAGGCTGATAGTTTTTCTGTAATTTGCACCTCATTCAATGTTGATTCTGGAAGTCAGTAAAATATAAGATTTGAATGTTATTTAATGCATATGTTTTTAGTAAACTATGAATTGGTCCCTCTCTGTGTATGCACACGTACGTACATTTTTATGACTTTTTTTCATTTTAATTGGATTTCTCTTTATTATTTGAAGCGCAGCATACAATAATTTACATGTTTTTCATTGACCATTTACTCTAGATCAACAAAACTGTTTATTTTAACTTGCAGCGATTTGAATTGTAGATTCATGTTGATGAAACTAAAGGGACACTTCAGTTTGCAAGCAGAGCATTACGAGTCACAAATTGTGCTCAAGTCAATGAGGTGTTATTTGGTTTAAATTTTTCTTTAATTGTTATTTAGGTCATGTTATGTTTACTCCGCTCCTCAGAGTTGCAAGTCTTTAATGACATGATGCCATGGAAAATTAGAATATTGCTTTCTGAATCACCCTGCAATAATTGGCACGTTTTTTTGCAGTTGATGCCACCTACGCTTTCATGATTTTTTTTTGGGGATTACAGGTCTTGACAGATGCTGCACTGTTAAAGCGGCAGAAAAAGGAGATCGAAGAACTCCGTGCAAAGTTGCAGGTTGTTGCTTCACATTTATAATGGCATTGCAATTATTCAGATATTGTATGTGGAATTTCTGTTTTGCAATTGGTAGATTACATCTTATAACTCGTTAATGGTATTTTTCAGGGATCTCATTCAGAGCATCGTGCGGAAGAAATATTGAATCTGCGCAACACGCTATTGCAGGTGCAAGCTTACATTAGTTTTGTTTTTGAGAATTTCATGGTTGAAGTTTCTGTTGCATCAATAAGCTAAACTGATCTGTTTTTGTGAGTATGCTTTTTAAGAGTGAACTGGAGAGGGAGCGCATTGCTTTAGAGTTACAGGAAGAGAAGAAAGCACAGGCGGAACGCGAACTACGGTTAAAGGAGCAAGCTCAGAAGATTGAGAACTTGAGTACGATGGTTTTATATTCGAGTATGGATGACAGAGATAAACGTGTTAAGAAGGTTTCCTCAACCTGCTTTTTTATGTCTAGATCCATGGGTTTAAAATCAATTTCAAATACAAGTAATAGTTCATGCAAAAATAAAAAATAAAATGTTTGTAATTGCATTTCCTTTGAGGAAGTGTGGAGTAGATTGCCGATTTTTAATTACTATTCTTCTTAGGAAGAGCAAAAACAGGTTTTAGTTGCTTGTAGGGTGTCTGATTAATTTATTTCTGCTTACTTTATTAGTTATGAAACTTGGAATTGTCTTTCTTATTGATTAAATCTGCTACAAAAGTAAAACGTATCTTTCTACTGTAGGACGAGAGTTTTGTTCTGTCTGGAACAGGGTAAATAGATCAGGAGCATAACAGAGTCTTTTGTTTGGATTTGATGTAAGCTATCTATTTAGTATTGCCGAATAACTGACAGAATAAAAGGAGAAATAAATCATGCACACAGCAAGTAGTTCTTTTTTGAACATATGTGAGTTTTATATTTTTGCATTGCAGAATAACAGACGTGAAACTTGGTGCCCAAATGTTCCATTGAAAGAATTTCCACAAGAGGTGAGTTTTTGGACACGAGTTTCTACAGTATTTATTTGAAAGTTATTTCATGAGTATGAAGTAATTTGAGATATCTGTTTGTTTTTTCTGTATGGCTTGGAAGTTGCCTTTAAGAAAAGTAACTAAAAATACAGTCATAAGTTTTTTCTTGCCTTTGTAATGAAGACTGTTCTGCTTTGATTTCCCATAGTGTAGAAGAAAGAGTAAATTACAACGTAGTTTTATGTCAGTGTGGAGGAGGCTTGTATGGGGGTTCATCTAGCCACATCTTTAAGAGAACATAAAAGGAAATGCATCGCACCTTGTAATTTAGGATTTAAAAACTGATTTAGTCTGCTGACAAAGCACATCGAGGATAGAGAATAGCTCATTTGGGTTTCTCCTTGTACATGTTTTTAGCTCATTTTGAAATGTAATAAACTTCAATTGTTCTATTGGCTATATTTCCTATATTGTAGAGGATAGAGAATATAAAAATTGGGTTTTTGAAACAACAGATTATAGTTGTTGTGAAGTCACTTCTTAATAAGTCGATCTCTTTGGAGGTTATAAAATGATAGATGGTATTGGCAACAGAACAGGTATTTTATGAGTTGTTTCTTGGGGGCTGATTACAATTGAGACTTGTCACTTCATTGAAATCAAAGGAAAGGATTAGACATAGAAAGAAAGAAAGAATTTTATTAATGCCCGCGAATAACCAAAGTAGGTCATGGGACTCAAACGAACAATCTATAACAATTGCATGTGGGAGCCAAAAAGAGCTCCAACCATAAAAGAGATAAAAAACTCCAAGCTAAGAACTCTAGTTCGGGAAATCTAGGATTGGCAGGGATTGAAGGCATTTTCATTCTAGTTTGGGCATCAAGAGGACAGCCTACAAGGAGTTTATTGGCTGAAATACTAATAACTTTGCAGAATGTTCTTAGTGGACCTTGCTGACTCCCTATCAATTACCCTTTGAACTTGAAGGAGATTCATAAATATTTATTCACACAATACACTAGCACTACTTGCTCATCTAGAATTTAGGGCCCGATTTGCTCATGTAAGGCAGGCACTTAATCAAATTGCTGACTAACTGGCCAAAGAGGCTGCTTCTAACCCTAAAGCTGCTTGGGGTACAATGTACTACAAGGAGATGGAGCTCTCGACAACTTCAACCCCTTAGGCCAAGTAATGATGTTACACACTATTTTCGCTAAGATGGTTTGCCCATAGTTAAACATGTTTCACTCTAATAGGTCTTCCCTATATTTTCTCCCACCCACTTACATGCTTAGTCATTTTTATAAAAATTTAAAACACATGTTTCACTCTCATAGGTCTTCCCTATATTTTCTCCCAGCCACTCACATGCTTAGTCATTTTTATAAAAAATGTTGTTTTAAATGACAAACTCCGACCCCACACCCAAGGGCACAACTTTACACTATGCTTTTTAATTATTATTTAGTTCTCATACCCTGCTTAATCCCTTTTATGACCTTTTGTCTATTCCTAAACACCTAATTCTAAATTTTACCCTCTTTTATCTAACACCAAACACCATGTCCTCACAAATCCCCTATATCACTCTCTTTTGTTATTCAAATCTATTAATGTTATTTCTATTTTTTCAATCACTGTCTTTCACTCCCTCATGACTACCTCCATTATTATTTTTTTTCATTGCATACGGCAAAGATTTATATTTGCAGCCTTGTCATGTCGAATGATGCAAGAGCATCCAAGTTCACTTATAATCCTACATCAACCAAAAACACTTAATCAGAAAATAAGCACTTTACAATTTGGCAAGTCCTGATTTGTGCACAATTACTGTGTTGTTTTATGTCGCCTTTTTGCGTGCACTAATTGTTTGTAATGTTTTGTGCAGCCTTTATGTGCACACATTTGTTGCTTGTTCTTTTGCGGAGCTTTGATGGTGCGTATAGTTTCGGTTCATGTTTATAGTTGCTTGTGAAAGCTTTGTGCGAGTATATTTTGAAGGTCGTTTGGTTTAGTGCCAGTACAGAAGATCCATGGAGAAAATTGACTTTTGAAGTCTTGCAAGTTCTAGTGTGCAAGCTTGCGACATCTTATGTACGATGTTAATATGCAATAGTGTGAATATTGGGAGGTGTTGCAACTTAGCCTTGCGAGGTTGCAACTTGTGCATAACTTATGTTGTGCACTATTTGTTTTGGGTGTATATGTTCTTGTGATGTGTCATGGATAAAGAGTTGTTGTAGTTTCTAACCGGTTGCATTTAATTCCTTGAATCATGGAAGGTTGTTGGGGTTTCATTTAATGTTACTTTGTGATGTGCTTTGCCATGATGCCTTATGTTGTCATGTGTTGTGGTGCTTTGGCATTCTAATGAACATTTAATGTTTGTAGCGCACAATGATGTGTTACAAATATTCATTGAAGGTAGTGGGCTGGCGAGTGCATTTTTGTAAGTAGGTGGGTCTTGTGCCTATATAAACTTGTCCCTGCACTTGAGCCAGCTAGTCAACGAGTTTAAGGATTAGATCATAGTGAGTAATCTGAGAGATAGCTATGCTTGCAAAGGCCGTGAGTTGGTAAGTAGAGATTTGAAGATCTGATGTTGCAATGCATCTCATTCGAGATTGTAGTGTTCTTATTGTGTGTGCAAGCTGTATTTCTAGCCGTTGAAATCTAATAAAGAACATTGTTGTTTTGTTGTTGCATTCTATTGCATTATTCCATTGTGTAAATTTAAAGGTTACGTGGTCTAAGGCATCTCTTTATTGAGACCACTGACAATGATTGCATCATTTGGTATTAGAACAAGGTTTCTTCCTTGCAGGGGAGCATGTGGATAAAAGTTTGTTGTCCGCATTTGAGTGTGGGTGAAAAACAACGAGGACATCTTCCAGTGAGTGTTGGGTAGAAGGTGTAGGGATTGTTCTTTGATTTTGAGGAAATGACACACTCAACAAGAGTGCCAAGACTTGCAGACTTGGTAGGATTGAGATGAGATATGCAAGCTCGTTTAGAGGCTATGTAAATTGCACAATGTCGAGGTGTTGGGGTGGTGCATGATGCAAGCGACAATGAAGCTACAAAAGAAGTGCTTGAGAATTAGGTCGTAGATTAAGAGGTCAATGAGCCCAAAGATAGATTCTTGTGTGTAGTTGGAAGGATGATTGATACGTTGAAGTTGGACCTCCTAGTTATTCAGGGAGTTTGAGTCCTGAAGAACTCATCAATTGTATCATTGAGTTAGAGAAATACTTTGAGGATGAAAGTATGGAAGATCCCAACAAGGTCAAATTTGTATGTGCACAGTTGAAGGGTCATGTATCCTTATGGTGGGAGTAAGAGTAGGCGAAAAGATTTTGCTGAGGTAAAGACAAGATCAAGACTGGTTGCAAAGTTGAAGGCAAAATTCATACCTTCTAATTACTAGTTAACTTTGTTAAAAAAGTTGCAAAATTTGCGACAGAGGGAGATGAGTGTGAAAGATTACATCAAAGAGTTAGACTCACCATTAGAGCGGGTCATGTTGAAGATGATCCTGAGAAGATCTTGAGGTCCTTGAATGGTTTGCAAATTTCCATTCAAGAGTATGATATGATCCGATTGTGATTTGTTGAATCAGCCTATTAGTGCATGTTGAAGGCGACGACGCGTGGGAAAGGAAATTTTTTGTTGCGCAAGGACTAGGAAACAACGATAATGGTTACTCTGTGCAAGAAGGAGAAACTAGTACTTTTCAATGCAATGATACAAGTGCGCAAAGAGGTAGAGGAAATCCTACTAGAGGTAGAGGATCCTATAGATGAGGTAGAGGAAGAGGATTCATGGGTATGTGTTTTAGATGTGGTTAAATTGGACATAGAGTATTTGAGTGTCCACATGTGCACAATGAAGGTGGTAGGATAAATGATGCGAATGCGCATATCGCACAAGTAGAAGAAGGGAATATTGTGTCTATTCATAACATAGATTAACTATTGATTGGAGAAGCTCTTAGGATGAAGAGGATGTTGTTGAAACTAACAAAAGAAGAGAACAATCCCACGCAGAGGCAGATTCTATTTAGAACCATTTGAAGATATGGATGTGGAGGTCATTGCTGCAAGTTGATTGTTAATGATGGTAGTACAGATAATCTTGTTTCGCAAGAGATGGTTGAGAAGCTTGGTCTGAAGAGGATTGCGCATCCAAATCCCTATACCGTGTCTTGGTTATTGAAGGGACATAAGATTCTGGTGAATGAGAAATGTCTATTAAGTTTTTAGATTAATTCCTACAAGGATGAAGTTTTGTGCGATATAATGTCCATGGATGCTTGCCATGTGTTACGTGGAAGGCCTTGGCAGTTTGACAGGAGGGCATACCCTGATGGCTGTGCAAACACCTACACATTGATGAATGATGGAGTAAAACACACTTTAAATCCTTTGAAGGACAAGAGCAAAGAATTGGATAAAGGTCCAAGAGTTTTGATGATTTTGGTAAAACAATGCTCGAGAGAAGTGAAGGAGCGTGCATGTTATGCCTTCATAACATAGCTCGTGCAAGCTATAAGTGTAGGTGCAACAAAATAAATACTTATGCGTGATGTGGAGGAGATATTGAGCAAGTTTGTCGATATTGTTTCAAATGATCTACCAAATGGGTTGCCACCCATGCAAGGTATAAGTCATCGAATGGATTTTATTCCAGGCTCGAGTTTACCGAACAAAATGGCATATAGGTTGACACCTAATGAGAATGCACAGGTGCAAAGACAAGTTTAGGAGTTGTTAGATAAAGAGTTGATAGGAGAAAGTTTGAGCTCGTGTGTAGTTCCACTAGTGTTAGTGCCTAATAAAAGTGGAGAAATATGCATTGATTCTAGAGTATTCAACGAGATTACTATTAAGTATAGATAACATTGCTGAGTATGGATGATTTGATAGATTGCTTAAGTGGAGCGCAATACTTCATAGAGATTGACTTGAAGTGTGGATATCACCATATTGGCATAATGGAAGGTGATGAGTAGGAGACAACGTTCAATACGTAGGCAGGATTGTATTATTGGTAGGATTCTCAATCAACTAAAGGCCAAACTGCAGTCACCGCATAATCTTCACCTTTACCGCATCAACAAAATACATCTCCAGGCCGACGAAATTGGGGATTCTATTGATTGGGCCACGTAGTAAAAATTGAGCTTTGAGTTAACACATGATGGCTTGATTGGAGAAAAGACATATCTTACATAGACATGACTATTGAATTGTAGGGTACCTATTCGGTATTTATACCGTGACATTATAATAGATTAGATATAACATAGAGAAGAGTTGAAGTATAATCGTGAAGTGTATAAAAAGGTTACAAAGCAAAGTAATCTTTGTAATAAAATAGTATAGAAGAGAAATAGATTAAAGAGTATGGTGGTATAGTATAAAGAGGACTGTAGAACTTGTAACAACTATTTCTGTTATATTGATATAAATAAAGAGGAGTTAGAGTAGAAATTACTGTGTACTATGTATTGTTTATTGTGGATAAGCACACCTACTTTTTATTTGTGAATGCATAAGTGAATTAACTCTAATCAATACTAAACTCTTTGCCACATTAGTTTCAACTGAAGTTAATCAAACATAAAACATTTGTAGCTAACAGTTCCAAATTTTATGTCAAAATTTGGTGGCGCCGCACGGACTTTAGTTAACTAATGTCCTGGGGAAGATACCCATTGGAGTTTTGGAAACCAATGCTAACAAAAATAAAAGAGTGGTGGGAAGAGATGTTCAATTTTTTTTCACTTTGAGACTAAACGAATGGGGTGAGTCCTTACTTGAAGTAAAGGCATCATTCTTTAGATCCCAAGAAGAGGAATTTTGGGTTACATTTGCACAAATCTTGTGGCATTGGATATTGCGCCAATCTCAACATATGGAAAGCTGCAGAGTTTACATTAAGAAACCTATCCAGTGGATTGCAAACAAGCTTAAGGCACTCCAACACCTTGACACACCTTTAACTCAAGCTATTGATTATTGGTTCGAGACTACACTTGATTCCTTTGTAATAGTTTGGGCTATCCAAGGTTGGACAAGCTTCGACGCAAAGAATAGAGGAAATCCTATATCATACACCGCAAAAAGTCATGATTAACATGTGACAAGGATTATTAGATTTAACTGCACTGTTTGGGACCCCCAAACTATTCAAAAACTTGGGTGCAGAAGAACCAACCGGTGACAAATCGTTTGGCCCATAGTGGACGAGGCCTAGAGAGTAGTAGAAGAAGAGAATATTATTAAAATATGAGATTTTAGTTATATAGTAGAACTAAGGGAAGAAATTTTAACAATAGAAGGGAGCCGGACATGAAGTAATCAAGAAGAAAGTTATGCAGATAATATAGAGAAGCAAATAGATGTCGGAAGGGGTACCGACCTTAAGGAGAAAAGTGATTTAGAATTAAGTATTTGTAGTCATAATAGAGATATACAAAACAGAGATCAGGGGGAAGTTAGATCAATAGAAGAGAGATTAATGAATAAAAACATTGGAGAAGAAAATTAGTTAGAGATAGAAGATGATGAAGAAGATACTTGAAGTGACACAACCTCCCCAAACCCCAACCACAAGAGGCCTCGCGAGGAAATGAACCCTTTGGACCAAATGCCATCCCTCGTGCCGCTTCACAATAGACACGGACATCCATCTCTTAGACGAAGAGATACATGTATTGGAGAAGTCGCAGATAAATACAAAAGTTTTAACGAAGAGATTGAGAATAGAAGAGAGTTTATAAGAAATCAGGCAGAATTATTAGGAAAAAGATACTGCCAAGAAGAGTTAAACAAAGACAAGGGATGTAACCAAAATTTGGTTAAGCAACAAAAAGATAATCAACATAAAACCTCTAATAATAGTCTAAAAAACAAGTACATCGAGCAATCCGACTAATAGCAGTAACAATACTACTAGTGGTATTCACAAACCACCTAACAAAGCAAAAATGCCCCAAAACATAATGAAGTTGTCATTGTTTGGCAAGGATACTAAGGATGCAGAAGAATGTTTGTTTGTACTAGACTCATACTAGTGAAGCCACAATATCACTGATGAGAGAGTTATGTTGTTTGACTTTTTGGGAACACTTAGGGATGATGCCCTTAAATGATATATGAAAAGTTATTCTGGACACACAAGTACTTGGGTAGATGTACATAAAGCCTTTAAAGGAGATTTTCATTATCTTGATATTTCCATTGAAAGTGTTAGTAAGATGTGAGAGTTGATATAGAAGGAGAAGGAGAAGAATATGATCAAAGATTTAAATCAATAGGGAGGAAATTAGAGGAACCATTGAACGGAAAACAAAGAATTGAATGGTTTATTTCTAGACTGATCCCATGCCTCCGAGCTAACATGGATGGGAATATCTTTAATACATTTGTGGAAACGATGGAGATGGCATCATGCTTAGAAGCTCAGTTGTGGAGATGTGTCATTGACACATCACTAAAAGATAATGTGGAAAAACTACAGTTGGAATTGGAACAACTAAGATTAAAACAAGAAATTTAGATTAAAGGTGATGAGTTTGGGTCACTGCAAGTTAAGAATAACTCACCGTGGGCAAGAATATGGTGCATTACTTGTTGTGCAGAAGGATACTCAAGGACACAATGTCCCAATATTGAAATGGCAAAAAGAGCGGCAACCATAAGATCATTGTCGACACCTGTAGGGATGCCTTCTCCCATTCATCAATCGATCTTTGGTGACCGAATGTCTTGCAGGATCTGTAGGATATATGACTAACATCCTTAACATTTATGCCCAATGATGGAAGTGGCCCCACCCACAAATTAGTTGATGTATTGCACTAATTACGGACTTTTTAATCATTATAATTATACCTGCCTTGCTATAGATGCACTACCAGATGTACAAGATACTAATCGAAGAAGAGTAGCAATAGTTCAATAAATGCCCTCACTGCAATTGCCTATGAACAATTGTAACCTATTGCACCCTAGTCAATAGTACCAAACACCCCTCACAACACAAGATTTCAATCACAAAACACCCAACCACAATATTATAACAAACACCAAGGGGGATATAGGGGAGGTGGCTAGGGTGGATACAAAGGAGGATACTGCGAAGGATGAGGTAATTATCAAGGGGGAAGAGGGTATAACCAAAATTACAATCAGGTTTGTAAAAAAATTTATAGCCAAGAGAGACCCCCACCAATGTGCTACAAATGCGGAAAATTTGGTCATATTGCAAGAAATTGTGTAAAAGAACCACAAATGAAGTGTGGATTCTGTCATGAAAAAGGAACTCATGATTCATTCTCGTGCCCTAAAGCAACACAATTCTATAAGAATGGTGGAACAAAGATTGAGGATTTAGCAGAATCGTCCCTAAGAAATGGGGCAAAACATTTGAAAAAAATACCAAAGGGATAGGATACAAAAGGGTGGTGTAATGAAGTTCACTGCGAAATAGGAGATGATAAGATTGTAGATGGAGGACCATTAAAACAAACATTTATTTCTGACAAAATTAGAGAATGTCGAGAAACCATGGAAGAACATAAGGAGAGACTCGGAAGAAAGCTCTCACTATTATCAATGATGACCCAAAACCGCGAGTCGCAGTAACCTCTCGAAGTGGAATGAAAGCAAAGAAAGGAAAAGAGTTAGTTATTGATTCTGAAGAGGAATCAGGTATAGATTTCGATAAGGAAAAATCCAGTATACAAGAATATGACTGCATAGTGGAGAAAAGCAGAAAAACATACAAGAAAAACAAGACAAAGATTAGCTCAAATTGATGTATTTTGATGAGGATGAGATTGGGAATTTAAAACGAACAATGAAACTAATTAAAAATCAGGATTTAGTGACTAAATTAACCCAGTTTTTTAAATACTGGAATAAGCAACAACGAGAACATATAGTACAACGGATTGAGAAAAACCAAAATAAAAGTAATAAGAACGTGTTTAGAACAACCAAGAAGTGGAAGAAAACAACAATTTTGCTAAATATCAAAATAGATGGCCGCAAGGTAAAGAAGACATTATTGGATCTTGGCACAAATACAAATGTTTTACCATGCAGTACATGGGAGCTACTAAGTAAACCACAACTACATGCCACAACTTATGACATTGCAATCGTTGATGGCATACCGCACTTGCCAATTGGAACCTTAAGAGATGTTCAAGTTAACTTAATGGGGATAGCAAGAAAAGTAGATTTTGAAGTGATCGATATGTATGAAGTAGGACACAAACTAAAGAAAGATAAGACGTTCACTAGTGAAAGTGCTAATGAATATTGTGCTCTTGCTACACACAATGAAGACCCTCCCCATGAGGGTAGTGAAGAGGATTATGTTTATTGAATGGAATTGTAAATTTGGCTTGTTGAATGGAATTCAGAAGGGGGTGTTGTTCAATGACGCGAATTCCCACTAAGGCAGCACAGTGAGACCTAGTCTCACTATTGTTCTTGGTGAATAGTTGTGTGTTCTTATTCACATATAGTGCTCTATTATGGATAGTTGAGTGTGCCCTTTTTCATATACACATGAGGCCCATTACCATTATTGTTTTTTGCGAATAGTTGAGTGTGTCCTTGTTCACACACAATGCTCTTTATACACAATTGTGTATGTCCATGCTTACATGTGTGTGTATTGATTAGTTATAGACAATTGTGTATGCCCTTGTTCACACGAATGAGTATGAACTATAGAGTATGTCCTAGTCCTTGCTTTTTTGATATTTCTCAATGAATTGATCACTGTGTCCTCGTTTATCTATTAATTGTAAGTATGTTGGATTGTGTGTTTGGCTTAGTTCATATGTGGAGTTTATTCTCTCCAATTCTTGGGACTAATGCAATAGGGGGAATGTTAGGGGGGAATGTTTGTCTCACAATCTTTCTCGATGCTTTTGCTTTCCTTGCCGCTATCGCTTCTTTAGCTTCCCTCTCGAAATTTGCGACCTCCTCCTCAGTAAACATGGGCTCTTATTGCGCATTCTCAGACTCAACAATCTAGTGTGCGTATGGATCAATATCCTGCGAGTCAATTGCCTCTTGACTAACTTGCCCTTCCACTTGACTCACACAAAGATGAATATTGTACTGCACAAATACAAAGTTGTTGAGGCGTTGTGTTGGTAGCTTGTTGTACTTTTTTATGTGAATGGTCTCAAACATGCTTCAATTTCGTTCACACCTAGAATGTAACAATCCTTGCCCAATCTGCTCTTAATTGTCTCAATTTGCTGCCTTGTAATTTTTTCAAACACTTTGTAAGCAAAGTGCTTCTTGCTAGTTTTTGTCACAATTTTGATGATTTGTTTAAATGACGATGGATTAAAGCTTCAAGTGTTTATAGAACAATGCAAGAATGACAATGCTAAGTTCTAGATGCAGGAATGACTTCTTTTTTTGTTTTTTTCTATGCAATTAGATGAATTCACAAAGCAAACTAATCACTTACATCCAATGGACATTTAGTCGAACAGTTGGCATGCAACCTACTATCTCAATTCAAATGCTCAAAAGATAACTATAAATGACCAGCAACTTATGATTCTTATTTGTATTGATGATTTGATACAATGCTCCACTAGACTAGCCAAGACTCTTGGCATAAACAAGAATTACAATTATATGGTATGCTGGTATGAAGGACGCACATCTACAACTGTAGATATAAACTATACTAAAGGATGAATTGTATGCAATGAACCTTGGTAGGATTGAGGCGCCCTTGAGAATAGATGAAGGATCAAGCAATTTCCTAGTGAAAGGATGATCTCCCAAGCCAAATTGAATTTTCCAAGCCAACTGCCTTTGTTCTGGTCTGATTCCAAATTTAAAAGAATATGCAATGAATATGCGCTGCCTGAAGCATCTAATATCATCTCCATGCTCCAAGGAAGTGGGTGCACCAAGCCAATAAGATAATCGATGCAAAATGGAACCCCCACAAGCAAAAATGTCCCTTCTAATGGCGTCCTTCCTTGATTGTAAATATCTGATTTTTATATCAGATTTCTCTACACAACAATTTGCTCTCTTAACCAAGGAAAATCGATCGATTTCTCCAAAATTTGCTCCAATTGAGATGACTGAAATATCACCTCCAAAATGCAACCCTTAAAGAGATATTTCACTCTCTCAGTTATGCTATCAATGGGAGTTATCGTTCCCAAAGACAAATTGATTCACTGCAGGAAACTCTAGGCTCCACCAACATATCACGGCAAAGACAACATCAAATCGAGATAATTCATAATGGCAGCCCACACCTCCCTTTATACCCTTTTTATTTTTTTTCCTTAATTTGGGAGTTTTTAGAAAAATTATAATATTTTGTTATTATTTTTCCCTTTTAATATATTATATTTGCACTTTAATATAAAATAATGAATTATATCATAAAGCACAAATATAACATCATCTTGTAACATGAGGTTTCTAAAAATAGAACATTCTAATAAATCATTAGAAAACCTCCAGAAAATGTCGAAACTTCCCCAAAGAAACCAACTGCCATTTGGGTAACTACAGAGAGGACCTTCAAACCATGCCGTATTAGCCTACGAGGGCCATTGATAGGCTAATCATGTTGAAAGTACAATGTCTAATTAGAAGGGGACATTACATAGAAGCACTGCATGGTTGGGACAAAATGTGGATGGCTATCTTCTGAATGCACCATAATCATCCCACCACAAATTTGCAAATAGTACATTTATAACTTTGTAAGTCAACTAAGCATGCATTTATAAAGGATAGTGAGACTACAATCAAAGGACTTAATTAGAATTTTGATTTTTCTTAGTTGATGGGTCGTTCTCCTTCGAACGCATAGAAGTTAAGAAAATAGCCTCTCCTCTACAGTCTTGTAAACCTGCAACTTATCGACAATTATGTCTTTAGGGGATCACGCTCTCTATGCATGTGTTTAGGTCATCCATGACCTCCATTTCGACCCTTAATGAATCGACGAAGAAAACTTTTAGTTCAAGTAGTAGGTCGCTACATGTATATGTCAGTGAAGTTGCTTGTTCCAATTTCGATCAATTAGGTGCCAAATGGATTCATATATATTTATTTATATTGTCTATAATAATTTGCCATGGCCTCCTTGGCCTCATACAAATACTCTATTGGATTTTTTTCTCCATCCACCAATTATAAAACTCTAATTAGAGGCTCTGACACTTAAAACAAACCAACGTACAATTTTAAAATTAAAATAAAGAGAAATTTGAGCTAAAAAAATGTGATGTCCCCAAATGGGACGATTTCAAGCCAAATGAGTTTTCCCCAAAATCCACAAATCTGACAATGCAATCAACAAACCATGGTTTGTAAAATAAGCTCACAAAATCCTTATTAAGCCCTAGAAATCCTAGACGCCAAAATAGTAGGGTTTTATGGGTAAATTTCAGCCAATAACTTGTTTCAAAATAACTGAAAAATTGTAAGAAAAATTCAAAATTTAATTTGCACGAAACAAGTACATTTTAATCCAATTTTTGAAGCTCAAACACTACTTTTCGATAGTAGAAATTCTAAGTAATTATCAAAAATTACAGTTGCTGTTCGAAGTGATTTTCCTCTTCAAACCCTTGCCAAAAATAGCCATGAATCTCCGAAAAATACTAGGAAATTATGACGACTTATTTTGGGCATAGAAATTGCCAAACTTGCCTCTCCAAGCTAATCGCTCCATTTCCCAAATGCAGGGAAAAATAACAAAAAATTAGAAAATGAATTCTTACCTTCCCCAAGTGGAAAAACCTTAAAAAACCTGTCAAATAATTAAATAATAATTTTGAAAATTATTATTTAATTTTCTCTTTCAAACCTTTCACAAATTCGTCCAAAACTTCACACCAATAATCATAAAATTAACAAAAAAAATCAGATTATTTAATTTGCAAATTTTAGATGAAATAAAGCCTCCAAACCCTAGATCCAAGCTCCTCAAGTGGTTTGATCCACTTGCAAAAATAATATAATTAATTAGCAAGCTTAACATGCAAGGAAAAGACCACGAAACCCTTACAAAAATCCACACAAACCCTCCAAAACAATTTTCCCCACTCTTTAGGGCAAGAACAAGATCTCCTTAAGCAAAAGGTGGTGTCAAAAGACACCTTTTTAGATTGATCAATCACCAACGGTAGCGAACCTCTATTGGGCATGCATCCCAATAGTTTTCTGCAAGCATGAAGAACAATTTTATCAAAATTTAGCGTATCTTCAATTGTGATTTCACTTTGTATTTGTACTTTTTTCTTTCTTTGCTTTAGCTTCCAAACCGACATTCCTTTTAATTTCACTTTAGGCCTTTTTGAAATAATTAAATAACTTGCCTTAAGAAATTAGTAATTAATTTTTTTTTGGCAAATTAATTAATTAGGTCCTTAAATAATTAATTAAATAACTCTAATAATTAAAATGATAAAAATCACTTTTCAAGCAATTTATTAATTATAAAGCCTCTTAGAATAATCATTAAAATTACGCTAATTTTTCAAATAGTTAAAACCATTTTTCCAATAATTTGAAGAATTATCCAAGATAGTTTTATTTTAATAATTAATTAATTGCCTTATATTTTTGAATGATTAAAATTAGTATTCGAGCAATTTTATTAATTATTAAAATTATATGAAAAGGGGACATCACAGTCCTCCCTTCTCAAATTTGCTTGCCCTCAAACAAATGCAAGCTCATATGCCCAATTACCATGTCCAAATGGTAAAACTCGCTGTAGTGCTAAAAAAGCCTTGCTCTTGTACCTGTTAAGTGGATTAACTTTTGCCAAAAAACATAGTGTGTCAAACCCCAAATGGATATTGAATGCTATTCCACCTCGCCAACATATCCCATTGTGCAAACAAAATTTGTGCTTGCTTCCCAAGAAGTGGTGGTCCTCAATGGAGCCATGAACCCGCTGTACCTATACTTTGGGGGCTGCCCCCAAGTGCTAGATGTGTCCTCATAGCCTTCCAAGGGATCCACATTTTCCCAGCAAACATCCCTTTCAATACCAAGTGGTGGATGAGGAAGCTCCTTTCCCTTATACCCTCCAAGGAAGTGATGTGGCCGAAAGTTAATAAAAACATAATAGAATTTGATTACCTTGCTGCCCCGAGGGTAATGACCTTCCAAATGCCATGCTATAATTCTCCAAACATGTAAAAATAAATCAATTAGGTACCATCTTGTAAACTTATCATGATCTGAAGCCTCAAGGTAGTTCAAATCATCATATATGGGCTTCCTTGTACACGCCATGTGCCCTTCCAAAGGCTGCCTCTTAACAACATTCCCATGCATGCATGTAACACTCCATAAGCTCATCAAGAGTCCCCAAAAATCAGTGTTTTGTTCTTCATGATACTGCTATAAGTACATGTCTAATTCTGATTTTTCATGATGACAAAATTCAGTTCTCTCCTCTTCCCATGATCTATGGGATGCCATCAGAACTTCTTACCTTGCCATTCCTATACGTAGTATGGTGCTCAAAAGAACTCAATGTGTCATACAACTCAAAATGACAGCTATCATAGCTCTTATCGTGCTTTGAACTTATCCACAAGGTCCTTTTTTGAGTTGGAAACTCCCCCCATAGATTGCGCATGCACATATGTTGGCTGTCATAGTAAAATACAGCCATGCCTCTTCTTAGAAATTTCAATTTGCTCATTACCAAGTTGTTTCTTAATGGGCTATCTAACTCCATGCTTCCCCAACAAACCATCATGGACTTATGCTCTATATGAAGATGATTATGACTGCAAAACTCAACCAAATTAATATGCTTAGCAAGGCTGCCCATAATTAAATTCATCTCATTGAAAAACACTAGAGGATGTGTGCTCCCATAGTGTGCATTCCAAGGTGTGCTAGGGCCTTTTTTTAACCATATCCATCCTTTATTTTGAAAATATAATCCTTTCGTTTGTAGAAAGAAAACAACCTTAACCAAATTGGAAAACATACTTTGCAAATGCATATCATAACCATCTAAACCCATTGGTAGGGATCCTCTTATGTAAGATGTATGTCCTTCCCTTGGCTGCCTTTTGTTAGCTTCTTCACACATGTATGCACCATCAAACAAACCCCACCAATACTGGATTTTATCCCTTTTTATATACTGCTGTACCTGCCATGTTAATTCAGAATTTTGTGAGCAATTGATTTCAGATTTTGTCCATGCATGAACTCTCCTCCTTGTGAATCGAATCATATTTCGAGAGGACAATGTTATGCTTGTATGTAGGGGTTGGAATTGACTAGATGTCTGAATTTTTTGAGTTATAAAATTCAGATTTAGATCCAACATATGCATGATAGAAATCAAAACTAGGTAAACTTACCATTTGTGTTGTAGCGTCCTCTTTTTTGCAAGCACCCAGCTGTCCATGATGTCTCATAACAGCCCTATAATCGTTCCTTTCATCTTTTTTCCTCATAAAATATCTTCTTATCTTGTTGATTGATGAAGATAAAGGAGCCTTTGTGTCATTCAAACCATGCAAAATATCTTCATAATCTCCCACTTTAAACTCTAGTTCTAATGTTAACTTGTGCATGCTTATATTTCTCCATGCCCCAAACAATTTTGATTCTTTCTTTATTCCCATGGAATTAGTTATAAAGAATATAAAATCATGATTGAGAACCTTTGTAAAACTTAGAAACTTACTAGGATCCCATACCTCTTGATGCCAATAATTGTGAACTTGAATCAAGGAGCCCTCATGTCTCATTTGGCAAACCATGTCTTTCATTTTATCATCTTTGGTGACTTCACTGTCATGTATATAATCATTGAAAAATAAATAGACATCTCCAAACAATAAAAGATCTTTACCTTGCACTTTTTTTATTTCATGCTTCTTGGTTTCCTCTTCTCTTTTATCACTCATTTGCACCCCTATGGGCTGCCCCAAAATGTTATCTTTTTGTAGCTCACTTTCCTCCTTCAAATTTGATTTTTCTTTTTTGTTGATTCCTCCATAAAAATCCTCATGAAGGGCTGTCCATCCACTCTTTTTGTCTTCTACTTGCAACGCTTGTTGCTTATAAATTTCTGGTTCTTGTGCCACAAAAATTTCGGTTAATGGCTGTTTACAAACTTTTGATTTGTCTTCCCCTACATGCTCCACTATCAAATATGGCCTTAAGTTTTTCTCACAAATATTTGCAACTTTTTTAAATAGAATTTGGGCAACTGAAAATTTATTCTTTTCTAACCTCAAACCTGCCAATAAGATAAACAACAATGACTCGGAAAGATCATCACTTTCATTGAGTGTTAAGGTCATCACCTTTTGTATTGACGTTATCATACTTTTTGTAAGATTTTTACTTGCAGCTATAAAGAAATGTTGGAACATTTCAAAAGTAAGTGTATCACACTTTAAATCCAACATTACCACACAAGATTTGATTTTTGCCATGGTTTTCAGAATAGTGATCCTCTTAATAAAAGAACTTGTGATGTCACCAAGACCTTCAAAACTTTCTATTATCAACTGAAATATTTCCTTCATGATGTCACTGTAGGGCTGTTCCGGAGTTATTATCCTTGTAATTTCACTAATACAAGTGATAACTACAAGTCTCACATCTGAATCTAAATGTCTCAAAAACTTGGGTTTAGCCAAATAAACCATCAAATGATTCATTGCCGAAAACATAGACTTAGAATATGATTGTCCTATCATGGACAAACAGTTTGCCACTTCCTCCAAAATATTGAGCAAAACATTTTTTGAATGACGTGGATGCTCAAGCTTTTTCCCCAATTTGCAAAGCTTTGTTTTCAATTCATTTTTACTCATTAACTCTATGATTCATAGACTATGCATCCAAATCTACAAACACAAACCCTCACATGTTGGCAAGATCAGTGCTTTGATACCACTGTAATGTACCTGAATGGGACGATTTCATATAAAAGGGGTTTTCTTCAAAATCTAAAAATCTGAAAATGTAATCAACAAACCCTAGTTTGCAAAATAAAATCACAAAAACCTTTTTAAGCCCTAGAAACCCTAGACACCAAAATACTAGGGTTTTATGGGTAAATTCCAGCCAATAACTTATTTCAAAATAACTGAAAAATTGTATAAAAAATTCAAAATTTAATTTGCACGAAACAAGTACCTTTTTACTCAATTTTTGAAGCTCAAATGCCACTTTTTGATGGCAAAAAATTCTGATTAATTATAAAAAATTACAGCGGCTGTTCTGAGTGATTTTTCTCGTCAAACCCTTATAAAAAATAATCACGAATCCCCGAAAAATATTAGAAAATTACGACCTATTTTGGGCATAGAAATGCTAAACTTGCCTCTCCAAGCCAATCGCTTCACTTCCCAAGTGCAAGAAAAAATAACAGAAAATTAGAGATTGAATGTTTGCCTTTCGCAAGTGGAAATACCTTTTAAAATCTGTCAAATAATTAAATAATAATTTGAAAAATTATTATTTAATTTTTTCCTTCAAGCCTTTCACAAATTCGTCCAAAACTTCACACCAATAATCATGAAATTAACAAATAAAATTAGATTATTTAATTTATAAATTTTAGATGAAATGAAGCCTCCAAACCCTAGATCCAAGCTCCTCAAGTGGTTTGCTCCACTTGCAAAAATAATATAATTAATTAGCAAGCTTAACATGCAAGAAAAAGACCACGAAACCCTCACAAAAATTCACACAAACCCTCCAAAACAATTCGCCCCACTCCTTAGGGCAAGAACAAGATCTCCTTAAGCAAAAGGTGGTGTCAAAAGACACCTTTTTAGATTGATCAATTACCAATGGTAGTGAACCTCTATTGGGCATGCATCCCAATAGTTTTCTTCAAACATGAAGAACAACAATTTTTTCAAAATTCAGCATATCTTCAATTTTGATCTTCACCTTATATTTGTACTTTTTTCTTTCTTTGCTTTAGCTCCCAAGCCGACATTCTTTTTAATTTCACTTTAGGCCTTTTTGAAATAATTAAATAACTTGCCTTATTAAATTAGTAATTAAAATTAATTTTTGGCAAATTATTTAATTATATGCTTAAATAATTAATTAAATTGCCCTAATAATTAAAGTGATAAAAATCACATTTCAAGCAATTTATTAATTATAAAGCCTCTCAGAATAATCATTAAAATTGCCTTAATTTTTCAAATGGTTAAAACCACTTTTCCAGTAATTCGAATAATTATCCAAGATAGTTATATTTCAATAATTAAATAATTGCCTTATACTTTCGAATGATTATAATCACTATTCAAACAATTTTATTAACTATTAAAATTATATGAAAAGAGGACATCACAAAAAATTATAAAAATATAAATGATAAATAAAAATTATTGAAGTTTAAAGTTACCTTAATGACTTCATATATGTTTTTTGCAAACGCATCATCAAAAACGATCTTTACAACCCTTTCCCTTCAACCTTCTGGCTAAAGGGACACTCCAACAACTAGGTGCTCACAAACATCTTCTTAAGAGATGTTAGTGAGGTTGCAATGCTCTACAATGTGATGAAGTTTGTGGCAAATCGTATGGCTTTTGGTTGCACAAGCTCCTTTCCATTGGTGTGCTCTCTCATCAAGTTTAGCACCCAAGGATATTTGTAGATGTATTTTGTGATATTTCTTGCCTCTTAACCACATTTTTAACCAATGTTATATTCCCTATGTTTTCAAGTAGGAGATCTATGCAATGGGTTTATTAAGGGCTCCAAAAAATGTGAAGGGTGTCTTTTCCCAAGAAGTCTCTCCACTGCTACATATGTTGTTGCATTGTTAGTCATAACTTGGATGACGTTCTTCACACCTACTTTTGTGACCACTTCATCCAACATATCACACAAAGTGTTAGCATTTTTCATTTGGTGGGAGACATAAATGGACTTCAAGAACACCAATTACCCATTTGAAGCCACTAGAAAGTTAATCAAGGTGTAGTTCCTTTCATCCATCGACCCATCAGATAAAACGTTAAAAGTCCTTTTTGTGCCATTTTTTTTTGCTCATCTATAATTGTTTATGTATTCCAACAATGGGCCTCTCAAATCATGAGTAGGGGCCTTGAACCCCTTTCCAACAATGGTCAATGTGGTCACCAAATTCTCCTAGTATGGGCTTTTTGCCACATTTTATGGAATGTTGTTGTAGTACCAAAATTTTTCCACAACTACTCTTGCTTCATTTTGCAACTCTCGGTTACAAGCTATACCTTCGAGCAAAGGCTATGCCCCAGGGGTATTTCGAGGAACATAAAAATTGTCTTGGGGAACTTGAACTGTCTTGAGTAGATGAGCTAAGGAGGAGATCCATGACACCAAGTAGAAGCAGATTCCCATTGTCGAGAGCTAGTGTGTTGGGGTATCTTATGAGTAGTGCTGTGTAGAGATGATTGTTGCCTCACTGACCTACCCCCTCAGTGTGTGAAGCAACAATATCTAAAGGGCATTTAATGCCTCTAAGCGAAAATGAAGTGCTCCTTAGTTTCCACCCCATGAAGGGCGAAAAGATGACAAATCCAGTTCCCATGTGGAATATGATGATCAGTCTCAATCCGCAATTGGTGTGTGTATACCCCCTCAACTGGTAAAGGGGAGAACTCAAGCCGTGAGACCAATGATGCTGGAGATAGTCAAGGCTACAAATGACAACATCCACCACCTGCAAAAAATGCACTGCATAAAAGGCAGGCTTGGGGTTGTTTAACTAAGAAGGTGAGGTCCAAGTGACCTATATGTATTGCTTCAGACAACTCTAATGATGACCTTATTTAAGGGAAGAAACTTAGGAGGGGCATCCAAATAGTACTTGGAAGGAGGCAAGCTATCAATAGAGATGTTGATATATTGGAGGAGGAAACTATTTTCAGGAGACCAACAACATTGACATCTATTGGGGCCCAAAGATGCAATCCTCTCTGAAGAACAAAGGGCTAAGTAGGGATACCTTGCATGCTTGAAGGTGTGTTCCCCATGGTTTTGAGTTTGTGAAAATAGAAAGTAAGCTTGAAGATAGTCTCAAGGCACAGAGGTTGGGCAGAAAACTCAGCTTGGACGATGCATTGAGGAACATTTTGTTTGCAATGGATCGCATGTTGAATCATGAGAGTTTGGACCCTCCCAATACAAGCCCAATCAACATAACCTAGACCAAGTCCCCAAACCTAGGACCCATATAAAATTGTAGGTTTGATGATTGTATCGAAGAGGCACATCTATGAAGGGATATCTTGGAAGTGGATTTGAAAGCGTTGGCGCTCCAAGACATAAAGGGAGGCATATACCTTGCAAAGGTGTGACTGAGAGTCAAGCTTCATTCAAAAATATAGATACATGTTTTTTATGGCAAACTAGTTGAGGGCATGATAGTTAATGTCGAAATGCCATGAAGTATCCTTCTTTGGTGTGAGGATGGTTGGACTAGCACAAGGAGAGTAACGTGGCCGAATCTTGCATTGGACAATGAGTTCTTGAATTAGTTTACGAATCTCTTCATTCTCCAAAACAATCTGCAATCAAGCGGACTAAATGAAGCTAGAGATCCCAAAATGAGATCAATTTGTTGCTTACAAGGTATCTTGATGGTATGCCTTTGGGCCCTTGAAAACATTTTCGTATTTTTGTGGAAGGTTGTCAACTTGTTGCTTTTGATTCCCAAACTCAACTAGTTTGAATCATGTGTAACACAAACTTTTGGACATGGGAAACAAGGTTTCCTCATTGCTTTGTAGATACTAGTGAGATATTAGTATGAGGATATTATCAAATGTGATAAAGACAATTATTGATCTTGATGGACCAACATTGTGGCAGTAACATCTCAGTCTTATAAGGCTAGCCAAGAACATTGTAGATTTCGAGTGGTGCTTCATTGCCTATAATAAAACACGCATGGGTGTTATACCATATTCATATGTATAGTGTTGTGTCACATCAAGTTCTTGTCCCTGTTGAAAGCACCCAAGACCCTTATTCCTTTGTGAGGGGCCAAAAGAGGTTTTACCTTTTTACTTCATCTT
The DNA here is from genome assembly GCA_037957365.1 of Torreya grandis. Lineage (NCBI taxonomy): Eukaryota > Viridiplantae > Streptophyta > Pinopsida > Cupressales > Taxaceae > Torreya > Torreya grandis. The sequence goes on from JARHVA010002622.1 coordinate 1,371,726, forward strand.
GGATTGCTCCTTTATCTTGGTGGCATGTCGTTCAGCTTGCTCTGTGGTTTTACAAGGCAAGATTTCCATTGCAGCCTATATGTAACTATGAAGCCTGTTGGTATACTCGAAGACTTTGTGAAGCTATGTTTTGTAGATGTGTAGGCGGGCAAAGTTTAGGGAACTTGTTTGTGTAATCTTGCATTGGTTTCTCCTTGTTTTGCCTTGATACTTGTAACTTCTTACCTACATCATTATAGTGCTTGAGGATCGTGTTCTTCATGTACAACAGCGATAAACTTAGACAAGGTATCAACATGATTACATATTTTTCTCCCTTTGCACTAGAAGAGGCCGTCAAATGAAGCATAGGTTTAGACACCTTAAGTGCTACGGAGGTGATATTTTCAGCATTTGCAAACTGATTGACAATGTAGTATGCCTCCAATTTTCAAAGCCAATCATATAGTTCCTCAACATTGATTTTTCCTTGGAACACAGGGACGTCAAGATTGACTTATACCTTGAACAAATTTCGGCGTTGTAATTGAGTGTTGACGGTGGTTGAAGGTGTTTGGTGAACTAGTTGGAGCCTTAGATCTCAGAATTGCAAAAAAGAGTTCTTCCCTTTGTCCTTCCAAAGCTTCTTAAATAAGGGTCAAAACATTTATCGTGGCTGGGTTCTTCCCATGCTTGGACATCATGGCCTTGAGTGTCATTTGACTAGGTAGTATGAGATGGAGCCTTGTTGTATAACTTCTTTTCGATACTAGGATCAAGATGGACCAAGGAGGGTTTCTTGAGAACCGACTATAGGATTTGGACTCTAAGGTAGAGGACAACGCTTTGTGCCAAATTTAAGAGTGACACAAAGGACATCTAACCGACTATCCAGGAAATGGGTATATCTGCTTAACCGATATGCTATATTTGAACATGCAATGGAAATATAAACAAATGTGGGAGTACTATTACACATTCAATCAAAGTCAAGATAGCGAACAAGCTCTTTTGATTTTCATGAACTTGATAAAATACATATGAATACAATGTTGGACTCAAATGCAATATTGCATATCCTTGTGAGCCTAGTTCAGAGAACTTTGTGGCGTAAGGATGTGCTTATAGGATTGAATTCTAAACAATGTTTAACTTGATGGAAACTGAGAGGAGTTCAATTAAAGAATCATTATATTAGTTAGAAAATGATCTAGTTCCTTGAACTATTTGAGTTTCAATTGGTGTCGTTTCCTTGACCGATTCTTGATATGAATAATGGCATGCCACATGGCTTGTAGATGTCAAATATGCCCCTCAATTGGTTACCCAATGCATGCGTTCATTCAATGTCCTAATTTTTCCTTGTAGTGCTTGTGAGACCTGAGATGCTAAGGTGGATTTTTTTGTGGATTGCAAAATCATTGAGTCCTTTGCACTTGATAGATGATGGCAACATTATTACGAGTACTACAAGGAAAAATTACTCAATGATTTTGCAATCAAGTGTAGTGTGCTTGGATCAACCTTTTATACCCTCTTTCAACCATCTAGATTTGACTTTTTTTGTCATCCTTAAGATTGATACTAGTCGTATAATGTGATTTCTTGCTTTTCCTTGATTAGGTCTTGTGGGAAAATCAAATAACAAAAATCATTCTGAGCTTTCCAAGTCATAAGGCTTTTCTTTAGCTTTCCTTAATACTTTTTTATGATTCAAATTTTCCATTCTACCATCATCTATCAAATAAGTCTCGACATTGCTAAAATTATCTCAATTATAATAAAAAATATTCTTTCACTAACTTCTTGTATACATTGGTATTTTTCATCTTTATCTTTTACTGAGGATCTCTCTTGTAGGATTTGTTGGTGCATCAATCTCCCTAAGTGCACATCCTAAGGAGTGCATGGGGAAAGGGGTGGGATCGGCCCATTATACTTTGTAACAGATGTTCATGTACTATCAACCTAGCCAACATTGAGTCTTTTTTCCCTTTTCTTTCTCCGTCTCCTTTCGTTCAGCTTTGTAGCCTCCCTTGAGGCTCTTTTCCTTTTTCATTCTTTGTCTCTTTCCGTTCAATTTTGAAACCTCCTTGTATTTCCTACTATATCGTCACTATCGATACAGTTGTTTCTTGCTTGTTTATCCCTATATTGTATCGACACTACTGATACAGTTTTGTGCTCCTTGTACTATATCGCCATTGGCGATATAATACTATGTTGGCCGATACAATTATGCTGTATCGATTCGGATGGATATTATCGACTTGGATTAACAAGTGATTTCTAGGTTTGGTTCCGTATATATAGGGTTCATAAATATCATTTTTGACACACACAACACTCATACGCTCTGCCTGCACTCGCATTTTTTCCCTTTAAGTAGTAGGAGTTAGTGGATAGAGGCTTATTCTTGTGGAGGTCAAGTCTTGCTCAAGTTCATTGAAGCTCAATAGGAGGGAGGAGGATGTTGAACCAAGGAGGTACCCATTAGTCTTTAAAGTCCCCAATTAAATACACGTAGTTTTTCATCCTTGCCATTTGAGGTTTTCACCTACAAACATCTCTTGAAAAGTGTCACTAGTGCCAAAGGGAAGATTAATGCACTGATAACTCAAGGTAAATATCTCTATCCCTCATCTCTTTCCTATTCTTTACTTAGTAGATATTATGTTTTGCTTAGTGTTAAGAGTAGTATGTATCTCATCATCACTTTCCTTGCCTAGGTTGCCTTTATGTTTAGTACTAGCATATTATAGGGTGCTTAGGTCTGCAGGTATTGTTGTAGCGTAGAATTGCACCCTTGTGGGAGAGTTTTTCAGGCTCTCTCACTCCCAGCTATAATATTAGAGCAACCTCAGGCTGTGGGTATCTTGTAGTGAGGTTGAACCTCCAGAGAAGGGCGGCTTCCTTTTGATAGATCAACTAAAACTAATGTTTTTGTTTGGAAAAGAGGTAGAGAGGGGGATAAGGGCTCTTAAGAAAGCTATCCAGGCGATGCACCAAAATAAAATGGGAAACTTCCATAAGCTTGAACTCACACTAGTTCTAGAGAGGACAATATTGACTTACACAATCTCAAGATCAAGCTGGTTGTATTAATATTTCCTTGAGGAGGTTCAGGGAGCAATGAATGCAAACAAAGAGGAGTTCTAAGACTCACTGAAAGGTCACATCAATGACGAAAAGAACACTCAATCAATCCTACAAACAACGTTGAAAAACTCCCTAAACAAGGTCAGAAAGGAGGACCATGGACGAGGAAGATTATCCTTCACACAATGCCATAGTGCACAACTCAATAGACACAAATCCAAGGCAAGAGATAGGCAAAGAAAATCCTTTATTGCATCAAGAGGTAGTTCTTACAAATGTTTGACAGGGTCGAGCCTAATCTAGCTGAGCATATTTTGCAATATCTCCAGGAGTGTCCCATCTCTTAGAGAGAGAAAAGTCTAAAAAATTGGGAACCCCTTAAATGAAAAAACATGAGATATATATAGAGAAAGGGAAGAGAGAAAGAAAGGGCTTGCGTGAGAAAACAAAGAGAGGGATTATAAATGGCTGCAACCACTACTATGTCCTTGCAACTGTCTTGACCATGAGAGGTGTCGCAGGGAGCTGCATGTTCCTGCCTGACGTGAATGAGTCGATCCTTGCATTTAAAACTTGGCATGCCCCTTTTGGCTTTGCATGTCCTGCTTGAAAAAGGATGAAATCCCCATTCTCTGAATCAAGACCTAGCCATGTTGCCTTTGATCGAGCAAACGCTTGTTGAAGATGAGAGCCATATCAAAGGACAAAGGCTTCTCCATTAATCCACACCTACCAGCTCCTGCTAGTCGCTTGGGCTTTCCTTTGTTTTGATTGGTCATTAGAAACTGACTCGGATCCTTGATTCGCACTGTCGATCTGCTTGAGATGGATGCTTGCGAGTCGTCGATCTCCTGCCAGTTGAATGCGTCCTTGACACTTGTCATGTACACTTTTGCCCTTGAGATTCGTTGACTCCCTTTGACCTCTTTTGAATGCAAATGGCTACTTTTTTGTACTTTTTGCTTTGAACAATTCCTTAGGATATTTTGTCTAAAGGAATTAGGTTTTCAGGTTTTTTGCAATGGACAATTCTTGCGGACAATTTTTCTGAAGGAATTTAAAGAAATGACCCTCCGGCTTTGTTGAAAAGGACTTTCCGAAGGGAAAGATACCCTTCGGACTTTTGAAAAGTGACCTTCTTGAAAGGAAAAATACTCTCCAGGAATTTGGAAATGGTCCTTTGAATCTTTGAAATGAGCCTTTGGCAAAATTGCAACGGTCCATTTCCCTTTGAAAAAGACCTTCGGAAAAGTTGCAATGGTCCACTTTCAAAAGAAAGTGACCCTTTGGCAAAGTTGAAATGGACCATTTCTTCAAAAGAAAGTTACTCTTCGGAATTCTTCTTTTGGTCCACTTCTCCAAAGAAAGTGCCCTTCGGAAAAATTGTTTGGGGCACTTTGCTTGGAAAAGATAATTTCTTCGTAACTTTTCTTTCGGACAAATTGTTCGAAAGAATTCCAACACTTAGTTGGAAACAAAAATCCCAAAAAGAGAACACTTAGCCGAAAGAAAACTTTCCTTCAAGAAAATTGTGCGGACAGTTTTCTCAAAAGAAACCATGAGACTGAGCCCAATAAAAAGGCTCGAGAGAAAAGAAACACTTAGTCCCCACAAAATCCGAAAGAATGACCAAGGACTTCGCTGAATAAAAGATTTTGCACTTAGCCATTGGCTTGCAGGCTTATCCTTGAACATTGCTGCTGACCCTTGAAAAACTTTGCTTGGATCCTCTCTATTTGCAAATGTTGGATCCATTTCTATGCCTTTGATCCAATGCTTCATCAAACCATGCAAGAGCTTTATATGTGGGCCAAAATTGGGCAACAGGTACAATCATAGTTTAGGTCCTCATCTAGACTGCAGCTGCAACCAACGATTTGACATTTATATCTTGTTTGGTCTAGTTTTTTTACATCTTGGATCTAGGATACTCTAGCATTTGGTTTTCTTATATCTTTGATACCTCTTTTACAACTTTTGCTTTACACCATTGATATTATCTTGGGACCTAGTTAGACCACATATCCCATATCTTAGGTGTAGACTTCGGAACCCTATACCCTTTATATTGAGTGCGGATTACTGTCTATCAAATCCTCAACTATTTACACCCCTTGGTTACGTTGCCTTAATATCTATGCATGTGTGCAGGATCTAGTTTGGTCTTCTACTTATATATCTGAATCTATAGAGAGAAAGAGGATTGTTAGATTGATCATCTTACCCTGCATACACTTCTTTCATAGTATATTGTAGGATATTAGTTCCTTTTTTTCAGTACAAACTTCAATTGGATGAAAATGATTCATATTGTTGACTTTCATAAGAATGTGGATGTTTATATATTTTTTTGTTGTTTTCCTTGTCAACTTTCAAGCCAATAAGGTTCTACATGTGCAAAACGATTTTCTTGAACGACTCTTTTGTTTACGATTGATTCTTTCTCTATTTTATTTGGTTCTTAGTTATTTTGTGGTATGTCTATTAAAATGTTTTCCGACTTCTTCCTTTGTTCTTATATCTCAAGATTAAACTTTTTGACCAGTTCATGTACCTCCTTTATTATTGCTTGTGTGCCTTTTTCTAATTTTTCTCATTTCTCTTTTCCAAATTGGGTTCAATCTCTATTGTTACGTTTTGAATTTGTTCTTGTATATCTCTTTTCCAAACCTTTTGCTTGCCTCTTTTTCCAAGCCGCTCATTTCTTCTTCTATTTGTCATTTGATGCTTTGTTTCCTTCAGTAGTTTGATTTTTGTCAACAGACACTGATTTTACTTTCTAAGAACTTTTATTTTCATTTCTTCATTTGTCGTCCTTCAAATAGTGCAACTTTGATCATCTATTTGATAGTGCTTATTACTTAAGTTCTTCTTGCCAACTTTGTGCTTGTTCTGCGGCTTGTTGATGGGGCATTAACATAAATTCCATTCTATATTGTGGACCTATAGATCTATAACAATTGTCGAATCATTCAGACCAAACTGAAAATTCAAATCCTATGCGCAAAATTATGCAAGATAAATAATGTTTGCTTTAAAATTTTTTCCGTATGTAAAGTTATGCCCCTAAAAATTTATTGCTTAATATCACTATTTCTATCAGTTAAACATTAGTTCTGGAAGGTCCACTTTTATAGACAATATCTCTTGTATTATTGCTAAGAATCTATTTTGTCCACTTTTTGGAAAGTGTGTACAATTTTCATGCTAATGGTTTTAATGCTACTTGATTTTGACGTTTTGGAAGAGAGATATTTTCTGACAGGAGAATTGCAGTTTCAGATTACAATAACGACCAACATTTAGATATGCCACAAAATCTTAGTTCCAAATGGACGAAGATGAGCCACAATCTGAGATCAATGTCGAAAGATCTCATGTCTGGATTTAAATATTGTTTTTAAACCAAGATCATCACACTAATGCCTCCTTTCTTGCATGCAAGAAATCCAATATTATTTAAATAATTGTTGAAAGATTCACCAGTAGTTTACTCACTTGGCAGAAAACTAATATGGCAACAATTGAAAAGGTTAGACTGACCACAGGCCAATGAGCTGCCAGCTTGATGAACCTTTTTTTGTGACACACAGGGAATGTTATGAACTGAAATTGATTCACGCATCAAATGATAACCAATAATGAAATATTATGGCATGAGAGATAGGAGATATGCTATTATGACCAATTATAAATTTATAATGATAATTAATATGTATGATGATTATAAATTAATATTTGCAACTCATCTATGCATAGTAACACTTCATTTACAGAGCATTGTTATGGCATGGTGAAAATGTAAATAGAATTCAGTTACTTGGGTTTAAAACCTGAAATACTTGGCAATCTAAAAAAAAACGTAATATTTGTAAAAAGGGGGAAAATACTGCTTTTGTTATTTCATGTCAAATATAGTGTGTAGAGATAAAATTGAACATAATACATAAAAGATGCCTATCACAAAATAAATGCAAAGGGTTCAAGAGAAACTATTTTACTTTTATCTAAGAAGGTTTATGTAAATACAAAAGTCTGGCCCCAAATGGTAGGCCATGCAATCACGGACCATGGCCTTCTGTTTTAGGGGCAGCCCCGTATTTTTTAAACCTGAATCCTCATTAGTCTGTAAATTAAAATGACATTAGAGTTTAAAATTTAACTTCTAAAACAAATCTATTCAAAGTAAAACTTAAAAAACTTTAAAATTCTGCAACTTTAAAATTTTCTGTGTGCTTTTGCTTTGTATTCTTCTGCTTCTAAGTGGAGAAATGAGCAAAAAAACAGACAAGCATATATAAAAAAATTCAGAACCACCTTTCTGAAAAACTTGGAAAATAGCACAGCAAAACTGCGATGTCTCGAGTAATGCAGGTAATGCTACCATGTGGCTATTAGATTGACTCCTCTTTACTTATTCATAGGGTATATATCACATTGACTTTTAAATAGCCGAGAAATATGATTTCTCAATTGTTTAATTTGACAAAGGTTGGCCTCTTCAGCTTGTGATGCTGTTATAAGAGGAGATTTCGGTCCGTGTTCAAACTTTGCATGGATTGTCCTGTTTTACAGAGTATCCATAGATATTAGCGTCAAATTAACTGTTCCCTCCATGCGAGATTTACATAAATAAAAATGATGATACTAATGTTACAAAAGGTTGTTGGTTTAATTGGAGTAATGGATCCTCATCATCCAGGATCAATTCTGCAGACCATAACCACAGTGAACAAGCCAGACTGTAATGCACACAGCAATAGTAAGCACAAACTGTGTATATGCCTCTCATGTCTCTGATATACAATCTAGCCAATATTACAATAGGGAGTCGAAGGTATAAATAACTGGGAAAGTTTGTTTCACAACAACCAATTAGTTGTTGTAAACAAACTATTAGTTAGAGTGAGTGACTGAATATGCACTCACACAAATTATTCATGCACATAATGAATTGTCACTCAAAACCACATAGCCACCTCCCTAAATTAAGCTTAACCCTTTTTAGTGTGAACCTAGACAAAACTAATCTAGCTAACTAAAGACTAGTACTAGCCTAGTGTGAACACGCTAGTAGGTTTTCATTATTCAACTAAGGTTTCCTCTAACCTAATGTCTGTAGGGTTTTGAACTAATGGTTGTAGTTCTTGAATGTTCAACTAATGGCTGTATTTCTGAAATGCATTTGTGGTTGGGGATGCGTCATGGCCTGCTATGGCGTCCATATGTAGTTATCAAACTAGGATGAGACTATGTTGCCTTATACTTGTTTATGGTTGAATGTGAACCTTGCATGGGCTTTATTTGTCTTCTCCAACAATCACAGATTCAATACTATACATGTCAGGATAAGTTTTCTGTTGCTCCATTTCTAGAGAAATTGTTTCGTTAGGGATTTTAAACAATCAGCCTTTAGGGAGTCAATCATATTCACTCGTGCTTCAGATGTGCCATGTAGCATTCAAAGATTTTTATAGTTGTGACTAGATTAACTTAGATAGGGACGAGTTGCACTCTTAGGTGGTCGTTGGTGATGCAGTGTCATATACTGGTTTGAACCTTTTGTCGGGATTTTTTTTGGTTTTTTAGGTGTTATTATGTAATATCTCAATCGAAATATTATACGTTAATTTGGATTTCTCAGAATTCCTTTTTAAAGTTCGAAATAATAATATTCAATGAATATAGAATTATGTTCTTATTAACAAGATAATAAATTTATATAACAAATAATGTTGTATAATGATCAAATGTGCAATGCGGAATTCTGGTTATAAATATTCTAATAGAGAACTCTCAAAGGGTTTCGTCCTTGAGGGGTTGATATCAAGGGGTTTGATCCTTGTATCTAATAAATGAGGGGTTTCGTCCTCAATTATAAAAGAAGAGGCTGCTGCCTAAACTTCAGATAAGGGAATGAATGTCAAATCTGAATATATATCCTCTTCTTTCACCAAGTTCTTATAAATACACTTCATAGCTTTGCATCAAATGATGTGTCTCCTTTCCAAGGTGATGTGTCTTGTCATCAAATGGGACGACTTGCATTAATATAACTTCTATTCCTTGCATTAAATGTGGCGCTCTTTCCCATATGGACAATTTATTTAATTTAGTTGCTGCTGTAGTTAATATAATTGCTGCTGGTTTAGGCGATTCCATTGGTGATTTATTTACATTAATGCAGTTCATGTTTATGGTCTCCTTTGCATTTGGGGATATTACATATTATCATTTGTGTCCTTTTTTTATCTGTTCCTTTATAGACAAGTTTGAGGTATAGCCTTATTGCTTTTCTTATTTGTATTGTTTTTATATTAATAACATTGAGATATTGCAACAGTGTTACGGTGCTTTTATTGTTTGTATTGCCTTTGGAGTATGAAAATTGTGAAGATGATGCAGGAGTCTATTTTGCCTTCAAAAGGAACTTTGGGTGAAATAGTACCTGGAAGGAGGGATAGGGATTTGCCACCTCCATTTCAGAAGTTATGTGAAGAGCAGGAATTTAGTTCGCATACTTCTTCTAAAGACTCTGGACATGCTTCTGGTCAAGGAATCCTAAAAGAGAATGCTGATTTGTCCAGTTCATGGGCTGAATGTGCTCTTCCAGATGCACGTGCATCTGTAAACGTAACAGATAGAAAGAAAAAGTCTCCAGTAGAGAGTATGACATTGAATGAGGTATGCTTATTTTGTCGTTGATTAGTATGTTCAGGCTGCATCACTTTATCTTCAAGTAATTCTATTAGCATGGTTAATGGGACATTGTTATGTTACTTAGGTGCTTAGGAATCAGCAGATGACAACAGATAGAAGACCCAAGTTTTGACCGTTTTGTTGACTTTTCTTGATCTGCAGGTGAGGGATGAGCTTTTAGAATTACAAACAAGATATCAGGATTTAGAGTGCGAATGTGAAAACCAGGTTTATGTCTATAACATTTGATGATCCAGGCATTTTATCGTTGTTAAACTTTCATAGTATTATGTTTCTTTCTCATACAAGTATTTTCTGATGGAATAACATACATCCATGTGTCTGAGTATTGATGTCATTTGAACAGAGAAAAATTAAGAATTCTGAAATAGAAGATTTGAAAAAGCGGTTAGCCAAAGCTGAAGCTGCTGCCGATAAGCAACAAAAGGTTAATAAACTTCATCTTGGACAATCTACCGATAGAAGAGCAAAAAGTTTGACTGGATGGGAATCTGAAGCCTTTTTGATGAATAAACAGCTTGAGGACGAGGTGAACATCATAGTGGTTTGATTGGTTGAGACATTTGTTTTTTTTTGGTTTTCCTTCTATGGTCTAGGTTTTATAAGTTCCTGTCATGTAGGTCAAAACCTTGGAATTGGAAAAGGTATACATGCAGAGAGATCTAGACAGGCTTTTGGAACTGGCCAAAGAAGAGAAAGAAAATGCAAAGAGGGCCTTAGAAGAGGTATAATATATTAACCTTGCATCTATTCGATCATTTAACAAGAAAAATTATTGCAAGGAAATTCTGTTGAATCTGGATAGCCGTTATTATCTGTTTCTGTTTTGGCAAAGAAGTAAATTAGTGTACTATTTGATAGCTTTGGTTAATAATTGGTCTGCCAATTCATCATTTATGCATGTTAAGTTTTGGAAATAGATCAACAGACAGAACTGTGATTCATGGTAATTATCTGTCACATATGGCAAACAAAAGATTTTGTGTGGCTGTTGATAATTTCCTGAGATCAGTTGCCCCCTCTGATTCAGAGGCATCATTCCATACCTGTGTTTTACTTTGCTAATTCTGCGTGCAAATTTAGTGTAGATTTACCTTCAACCGAAACCTGCATGCTCCTGCTTTATGAGGAGATGTATCTGATGAACTTATAAGGTGGTAAGAATAAGTTCTTATGACATCTTGCCCAATTTATCAAACATTTATTATTACTGAATTTTCCCGTTGCTATTAATGTTTAAATACCTCTCATGTTCTCAACGTTGGTTCGGGTGTTAAAGATGTAGCCAAAATATATCCATTGTCTCCTCAGAAAGTTCACTTTTAGTGCTGGAAAGTAAGTCCAATACATGGATTAACCTTACTTTCCACAAATCGATACAACACTTGTAGAAGACCAAACGTAATCCTTAGTGCAAAGTGCATGTTGCTTTGTAATGTCCCCTAATGGGACGATTTCACATAAAAGGGGTTTTCCTTAAAATCCACAAATCTGAAAATGCAATCAACGAACCCTAAACTGCAAAATAAGCTCCCAAAACCCTTATTAAGCTCTAGAAATCCTAGATGCCATAGTAGGGTTTTTATGGATAAATTTCAGCCAATAACTTGTTCCAAAATAATTGGAAAATTGGAGAAAAAATTCAGAATTTAATTTGCACGAAACAAGTACCTTTTTACCCACTTTCTGAAGCTCAAACGCCACTTTTTGATGGCAGAAAATTCTGATTAATTATAAAAATGTTGACCATTTTTGGTCCTGTAGACCAAAATCGGTCTTCCTTTTCTTCTCCTTCCATTTCCAAGCTCAGAGATGAAGGATAATGCAAAAGTATACTTTGTTGGTTGAATATTTTGTCTATCAGCGTACTGGTAAACAAAATAGGTCTTATCAGCCAAAGCAAGAAGATTAGTCGTCCTAATGTGTAAGTTTATCACATCAGGAGACTGCTCTCTCCTCTCATTAAGGGGAGGTTCCCTGTGGATATGCTATGTATATGTTTAAACAGAAAATAATACTCAAGGGTAGGACATGTCATCCATCTCTCTTTTTTCAAAGATGATGTAAACAAAACAAAGGAAAAACTCAAGGGAATGACAGACAGCTCTCCTCTTCTTTCAGAAAAACTATTCAGCCAGTCACAAGAATACTCTTGGAAATAAAAGTAGAATGTAACTGAGGATGTAGTAACCAACAAATCGAGATACAGCACAAAGTTTCTACCTGAAATGCTCAAGAGTAATATACGAAAGACAATGAGGGCACAAAGTCTCCTCAAAGTCTTTTACACATCAATGAAAAGAAAACACACTGAAGGCAGCTATGGGGGCACAAAGTCTCTCCACAATTGATTCTTCAGGACACCTTCCTGACTATTTATACTAATCCTGCTTGTTAAATCAATGGAACAGAAAATAAATCAAGGAAATAGACATAAGAATAGTTTCCTCAACAACAAAAGATATCACAGCACAAAGTCTGAAAAAGTCCTTTGCTTTCTTATTTCATTAACAGAATATGATCAACAGACTGAGCACAAAGTCTCAATGATGCCTCTCAATTTGGGCAGAGTTTCGTTCAGATTGTCAAAAAGAAGATCCTTTTACAATGAAAGAAAGTCCCTTATATAGCCACTTCAAGAAGGACTCGGGAACAGTAATACATCATGATGGGTTGGGAAATGTTAGGAAGACCAGCTGGAACTTTGGGCCTTTTACCCATTTGATCTTTTCAATGTAGATAAACAAGTCATGCAATTGAAAGATTACAACTTTCAATGTCCACCTGGCGGTCTGATCTTGTCTTCATCGTTCCTCCTTTCCAGATTAATTGAATCGGGGCCTGGATTCATCCATTATTCTGTCTTTCCTCGCTTTCAGCTAGTTTTGGTCTTGAATTCTAGGAATAGATTCGAGTCTGTGAATTCAAAGGATCAACGGCTATTTCACTGTCTTTAAAATTGACGTTTACATGCCCGTGAATGTGATCTCAACGGCTAGTTCACTATCCTGAATTTGACGTCTTCGGGCGCGTCACCCCTTGGTCTTCTTGCGGCTTTTGGCTTTGTATTCTTCCTGATCGGACTTGCCCTTTCGGGTCTTAAGAAATGGTCTGTGTCAAGTTGGAATGATCCTTCACTTTGGTCGCCAAGAGTCCCCCGCAAGGGCACCTGCCCTTTAGGGTCCTTCGACAGCCCTTTACCAAGCAGTGCCCGTGGATGAATATTTCCCCGGGCTTTTTATCGTGAAGTTCCCTGCGGACTATCCTTCGGACAAATTTCCGCAGACATTTGTCTCGCGGGAGTTCCCGCGGACAATTTGCCCGGGGAAAATTCCCGCGGACAAAAGTCCGCGGAATTATTTGTTTCGGCATATCTTTGAACAAGTCTTCGGATCTTTTGAGCCTGCAGCCACTTCAAGAATTCTTTCGGACTTTTTGTGACAAAAGTCCGAAAGAGTTAAGTGTTAAGCCAATTTTCAAATGTTTTAAACAAATCCGAAGAAATTTACTTAACTGTTTCTTTGAAAATAACCCTTCCGAAGGGTATTTTGGTCGATTAAGTGTCCTCCGCAAGGGCACTTGTCCTTCAGGAAGTCTTCTTTTGCATTGAACCGCCCCTTTGAACTTTGACGTTGAACCAATCGGTTGAACCAAAAATGGTTCAAGCCGATGGTTCAATGAATGAAACAACCCGATGAACTTGCCTTTGAACCAACAGGAACTTTGACGTTGAACCAAAAGATTGAACCAATCTGTTGAACCGGTTCAATGAAGTGCGTCGAGCCCCTTTGAACCAAATGATTGAACCAATCGTTGAACCAAGACGTTGAACCAAGTTTTGGTTCAATGGTTCAAACAAAGCTTTGAAAAATGTCTTTGAACCTGCTGTTGAACCTGTATATGTTGAACCAAAGGATGAACTGAAAAAATGAACCAACTGAGTGAAATAAAGAGTTGAACCACTTGTTTGAACCGAGCCATTGAATTGTTCCTTTGGTTGAACCTGCCATTGAACCTTGAACCCGTTGAACCTTTGAACCAAAATGGTTCAATGGTTCAACAGTTCAAGTCTCTTTTTGCACTCAGATGCTTGCCGATGAAGATTTTCAATTGAATTGAAGTTCTGAACCAATTCTGGAAAATGACCAAGTGTTGAAAACCATATTTTGACTGAAACCGCCTGCAAAAGCCTTTGAACCTGTATAAATGAACCTGCCTGTAGAATCTGAAGATACAAAGTCCGTAGAAATCAACATGTAAAATCCATTGAACTTGACTTGCAAAGTCTGTAGATTTTCTAAGAAGCTTTGAAAATGAGGAATCTGAATGTCTAAGACAAATTTTTGAAAATGGAAGAAACAATTTTGGTCTGTAAGACCAAAATAGTTCGAATGTTGTTCCAAAAATGACTGCTATTTTTGGAGGACAACATACTTTTGCAACTCGTTTTTTATCTTGGCATGCAAAAGGCTTAGCTTCAAGTGTTTGCAAGAACAGGCAGGGTTGGAAGGAGCGATTATACAGGTGTTTGCAAAAGTTGCTAGCTTCATGAGAGTTCCCAAAGTTGAGTGTAAGTTCCATGTCTTAAACGTCTAAGTAGCTCCATGATGTGTTCTCGGGTTTGACAGAGCAAATAAACTGTTTTGGAGGACTTTTATTGGCAAAATAGACCAAGTTCAGAGGGCAGAAAACGCTTGAAAGGGTCAGAGTTTTCCTTCAGAAAAAGGACGAAGGCAAAATAAAGTCCAAAGGAAATAACAAAGGGGAGCCTATAAGCAAAAGGAAGTAATTCCTTCGGACTTTTGTCTGAAGGAATACTTCGGAGAATCCAAAAGTCCATTCAAACAAGCAAGGCAAAGGGAGTACCCTTTGGAAGGGTCATTTTCAACATTCTCGAAGGGCACCTACCCTTCGAGAAGGTACGTGAACGAATTCGGGACATTTTCGTAACACCTGGGTGCCCTCCAATTTTTTCGAAGGGCACAGAGGGAGAGCGACTAGCCCTTGCGGAGGGCACCTAGTCGACAACAGTACCGAAGCAGATTTTCTGAAGGGCACTTTTCGAAGGTAGTCGAAGGAAAGGACAAGGACATAATTTCTTCGGACCTTTGTCCTAAGGAATTCCTTCGGACAAAAAATCCGAAGAAATTCGGAAAGGCTACGAGCAAGAAAGGCCGAAGAAAAAACAAGTAAAACGAAGGCAAAACAAAAGGAAAGATATCCTTCGAACTTTTTGTCTGAAGGAATTCCTTTGGACAAAAGTCCGAAGGAATTCAGCCACCAAACAATGAGGACCCGACAAAGACAAAAGCCTGACCAAAGGAAAAGGCTGAAGGAACATAAAGCCAAAGACAAAGGGAAAGCTGAAGGAATTCCTTCGGACATTTTGTCCGAAGGATGAGACTACCAAAAGGACCCCGAAGGGCAGGGGCCCTTGCGGGGGACTCTCGACGACTATAAAGGGACACTTCCGCAAAGCCGAAGGGACACCTCCCCTTTGGGAAGGATCAAACAAGAAAGCCGAAGGAATTGCAAAGGGGGGTGACGGGCCCGAAGATGTCAAAATTGAGCATCGCGAACTAGCCGTTGGAATCTAGACGTCCAATGACTTCCTCGCAGATGTCAAATTCAGGGCAATAGAATAGCCATTGGCTTTCATATAACGATGGGTGCGTCAAACGCCAACTTTACGGCAATGAAATAGCCGTTGATCTTTAAAGGCTTGAGCGCGGACCCGAATGCATTCAAAGGCCTTAAGGCCAAAAGGAAGAACTGCTGAGAGAAGAGCCCAAGGAGCCAGCAAAGCTGGGAAGATAGCCTCGAGAGCTCAAATTCTAGGAAAAGACAAAACCAGGAAGAGACAAAGCTGGGAAAGGACAAAAGCCAAGAGTGAACTCAACGACCCGCCAAAAAGGGAGCCCAAAGAGACAAGCGCAGAAATAGACAAAACAGTCCAAGTGGCAAAAGAAGGTGTCGGCACAAGGAGCTATTCTAGCGGTTGAAACAATCTCTGCCAAGTGGTCATCAAGGAGCACCAACAGTAAACGACGCGGCCTATTTATTTCCTCATTTTGCATTAATGAGAAGACAACCGTGTGAATCTCTTTAAAAAGCGGTTTTGTTTGCAAACAAAAGGGGCGGCCTTGTCATTAAAACAATCAGGCGACTCATGCTTTTGCAGTAGCGTTTGATACGTGTTAAGCGCTAAAGTCAAGACCGACGACTACACAGCATGGTTCTAGCAGGGCATTTCTAGAAGGATGATGTCAACAACGACTTCCTCTTCCCGAGGCTTTCAACGCGGCATGGGTGATTTATTTTGCCAGAAAGCGCCAAAGTCTTTTCCAAAAAAGGCTATATATATTGTAATCTCTCATTTTGAGAAGATATCTCTCATATTGTAAGGCGAAGCCCTGCCAATTTTCACTTGGAATCAATAGAATATGCATTTTTTACCTCTATTTTGGTTGGATATATCTCTGAATGTGTCTGAGTGTTAGCTTTGTGTTCAGTCATTTCTTTCTTAATGCTTTCACAGGCTTGATACCAACACACCTGGTATAGACAAAGCGCCCTTCTTGCAGGTGACAAGAAGAGCTGTATCTGGAGCGCAGAGGCATAAGAAGGTTACCAGGTAGTGTGCTTTTCCTATAGCGCTTATGGTAAGTTTTTTTCTGTGTGTTTTCATTAAAGCCTCCTTGTTAAGCTCCCTTCAGTCTGCCCCTTTCACCAGATAAAGTGTATGTGTTCTTATGGTTCAAAGTGTGAGTATGAGTAGATCAAACTTGTTTGGTGCATCACCAGCTTAGGTTAGGTTCTTTTTTTAGTAATCCTTCTCTCTTTTCACCCCCCCTTTTCCCATTATATATACATGTATTAGCAATATTATTGGAATAACTCAGAGATGCATCAAAGGGAGCTAGCCTTTATCTAGAGACTCTCTCCTCAGTTTTGCCAGACCCATAGGCAAGAGAGGAGTTTTCATTTTGCCGTGTGGAAGAGAGAAGCTCAGTCTTTTCTCCAGGGTGCAATCCACAGTGTCAACAAAAAAATTACAGCTGTTGTATTGAGTGATTTTCCTCTCCAAACCCTTGCCAAAAATAGCTAGAAATACCCGAAAAATACCAGGAAATTACAACTTATTTTGGGCATGAAAATCATCGACATTGACTCTCCAAGCCAATCGCTCCACTTTCCAAGTGCAAGAAAAAATAACAGAAAATTATAGAGTGAATTCTTGTCTTCCGCAAGTGGAAAAATCTTCAAAAACCTGTGAAATAATTAAATGATAGTTCTGAAAATTATAATTTAATTTTCTCTTTCAAACCTTTCACAAATTCGTTCAATTCTTCATACCAATAATCAGAAAATTAACAAATAAAATCAGAATATTTAATTTGCATATTTTAGATCAAATGAGGCCTCCAAACCTTAGATCCAAGCTTCCCAAGTGGTTCGCTCCACTTGAAAAAATAGTATAATTAATTAGCAAGCTTAACATGCAAGAAAAAGACCACAAAACCTCACAAAAATCCACGCAAACCCTCCAAAGCAATTCGCTCCACTTCTTAGGGCAAGAACAAGATCTCCTTAGCAAAATGTGGTGTCAAAAGAAACCTTTTTAGATTGATCAACACCAACAGTAGTGAACCTTTATTGGGCATGCATCCCAATAGTTTTCTTCAAACATGAAGAACAATTTATCAAAATTCAACATATCTTCCAGTCTTCACATAGTCTTCACCTTGTATTTGTATCTTCCAAAGGGGGGCGAACCACTTTGGGAAAATAAAATATCTCATAAGCCATTGCTTGCACTTTTTAGAATATATTTTCTTTTACTTAATTCAGCTCCCATGCCAACATTCTCTTTTTTCGAATAATATATTAATTAGTTGCTTTAATTAAAATAGTAATTAAAATTACTTTAAGGTAAATAAATTAATAATTAATTCATTTAAACACCTTAGTGATAAAAACCACTTTTTAACAAATACTTTATTAATTAAGTAATAATTGCTTTATGATAAAAATCACTATTTTGACAATTAATAGTTAACTAATAAAATATAATTCCCCCAAAAGGGTTCCTTTAGTCTATGGAGAAATAGATTAAAGGTCTTCAATACCTGTTCAATCATGATGTGGAAATGGGGACATTACATGCTTCTTCTGTGTAATCTTATTACATCATCACATGGGACATAGACCAGTCCGTCATGTAGTTAGTATTCAACTTTTTTTGCCCCATCTGGTGTCATATGCAAACTTAAATGATCTTTGAAATGTGTGTTTTAAAGAGAAGTAGATAACCATTTCTACTTGGGACAATCTCTGAAACATGCGTTTGAAGGACAAGTAGACAACCATTGCTACTGGGGACAATCTTAGAAGAGTGAATCTTTTTGTTGTCTGAAAAGGTATTACCAAGACATGGAATTAAAAACACTGTACAATCGTTCTGCTCACACCTGATGTGGCTTGACTTCTTAGCATACACTATGAATCAGCATTTGCTTCTGATACACTAAGAATCCATGCTTTGCTTTGAAATTTAAAAGGTTTCATCTAGGCAACAACAAGCTGTCCACACGATGTTCTTCTTCCATATCTTTCACCCTAGCTACTTTCATTTCCTTCTCATTTTCGACTTTGATATGGTATCTGAGAATGTCATCCCTTCATTTTAATATTCAACAACTTCAAATGGAGGTGGTCTTTCAATATCCTAGCATACATGCTTTGCAACTTGATTCAATCATCAAATGTATTCCTGCATTAAGATTTTTAAGGTTCCAGTCCTCCACTGCAGTTTGACTCGAAGGTTTGGGCTAATTGTATCAACAATTACCTAGACATCACTTCAACATCAAAGTATCTTGCATACGTTTTTACCATATGCAGTATTTGTGGAAAACAACTAATAAAATCTGCTGCACCCCAACCCAAACTCTTTATGCTTCTAAGTGCCAACACACTCACACCATGAAAGAGAATGTAAGCCACAAAAATTTGCAAAAGTTTCTTCCAACTTCAATATCACCAAATGCTTTGCAACTTGTTCCAAGCATGAAATTAATTCTTGCATTGCTCAATGTGTGTCCAAATTTCAGATGTGTAACAGATGAATTTGAAATGCTAATGTACTGGCATTTTTAAATGAATTCCTGCATTGCTTTATATGTGTCCAAACTTCAAATGTAGCAAATATGTAATTAAATGTTAATGCATTGACATTTTTGAGGTTCCACTCCAGTGCAGTTTGATTTGAAGGTTTGTTTGTAATTTTATTAACTGTTCCCTAGACTTTGCTTAACATCAAGATAACTTGCGTAAGTGTTTTCCATATGCAGAATTTATGGAGGACAACTTATCAAAACCTGTCTAAAAGTTAGTAATTATTGTTATAATGTGCATCCCAACCCAAACCACTTATGCTTCTAGGTGCCAACACGCTTACAGCACACAGGGACCTCAAAAGGTCCAACACCACACTTTTTTTTTTTGACATCTAGGTACAATCGCTGCATTTGAATTTGTAAAGTCATCTAATATGCTTTAAAGACACGAAAGAGAATGTTAGCAAGAAAAAGTTGCAAAAGCTGCTTTTAACTCCAATTTCATCAAATGCGCCAAAAATAAAAAGCAATTGCTCCCACAAACAATTGTTAGAGAATTTCACAATTGATTTTGATGTCCTTAATACCCAAGAGTTTGAATAAAAATAAAATTTCAAGAAAGAAACTTCAAATTTTCGGTGTTACATGAAGTTCCCAGAATGCCTGGACAAATATATGGAACTTTAGCGTGACGCGTGTATTTAAAGATAAAAATATATAAATATTTTATTTAAAGATAAAAATATATACATTTTTAATTTATTCTTATGATTTAACGACAACTAGATAAATAATATGAATAAATTATTATGCATTAACAAACAATGAATTCTACATATAACTGCTCAATCTCAATATTTGAATTTGACAATGTTTCTCCAAGTTTTTGGGATGGGGTGATGCGTTTCTTGGGATTGCAGAAAGTCTCCCAGATTTTGGGAATGGCAAAAAATTTCCCATATTTTGGGGACGATAGGGAGACGGCTATTAAAAATATTATATAAAATTAATATTTGAAAATTTGTTTTTGCTTGAGGGTAACTCAGGGCATCACCAAGCCCTAGGGTGGTCCTGGAAACATACTAAGGATTGGAATTTAAGCACATTATTATTTGTGCTTGCGGGGTGAGATTTGAACTTGGGTCTTTCATTATCGAAAACACCCTTTTACCACTACAACAACACCTCATAGACCTAATATTTGAAAATTAAACTACAAAAAAATGAAAAAAATAAAATAACTTTAAAGAAAATGAAGATGCATATTAAAAATAACCTGAAAGAAGCTGAAAGATAGCATTAGATTATATTTATACATAAAACTATAGTCAGTTCTAAGTTTTCTCCTTGACCACTTAACTATAGTCTATTCCTGTCTTTCAAACTGACAAGTGTTAATTTCATTATTTGCTGCAACATTCTCGTTTCAAAGAAGATTCAAACCTAAGAACTCTAGTATCAGTGTCCTTGCTTTCATAATGGTGCCTGATGCATTGATATTTGCAAAACTTTGTTTAAAAGGTTTTATGCTGGGCTTCCATCTAAACTTTAAAGTTCTTCTGCATGAAGCTACCCGATATGACATCAAATTTTAAATTGAGACCTGTATCAGTAAAAAATTGCGTTCTGCGAAATCTAGCTAGCTGACTTGTAATAATGGTCATACACACTAATTATTAGGCCAGCTGCAATTAGCGCTCATTCAGAAATAATTACAGAATAGTATTTGTGAAAAAGATTCTCATTTGTTTCATAGTAAAATATTAATTATATGTGGTTTTCTTTTTGAACCCCATCCAATTTTTTGGAAATTGTTTAATATTTTTTTTTTCTGTTTTAAAAAAAAAAAAAAGAAAGAAAGATATAGAAAGAAAGAAAGAAATTATATTAATGTCCACAATTGATTAAAAGTAGGTAATGTGATTCGAGGATATAACAATTAACAATAGAAAGTTCTAGGAAGGGAGAATCCTAGAAGCAAAATAATAAAAATACATAAGACAAAATAAAACAATGTGCCACTAACTCAAGTGGTAGTGAAATCAATACAAATAGCAATGAAGGGCGAACAAGAGCCTAAAAAACATGTGCCAATGGATATTGGAAGGAAATGTCATCAACTATCTTTGTTTGTGCTTGAAGTGGAGGAGTCACTTGAGTCATTCTTGATCACTGTGAAAGATCTAATAATGCTTGTTGAGGAGTGTCCAAGGTCGGAGAGGCCATGTTGGAAGATTCTAATTGGATGTAAAACACTTCTTATAGAAGCTTCCCTAACATCCAAGGCCGATGTAACTCCCATAGAAGAAAATAAATTCATAATATGAGTCTACCCTTGTGGTCTGGGGGGCGGTAGTAGATCCATGTCACCAGAAGGGGGTCGAGTCACAACAAAGAGGAGTAGAGCTACAATGCCAAGGGAGAGTAGGTTGGGAAACTTAAGTAATTTGAGAAGTAATGGTGTGCTGAGAGAAGTGCTGCCTAATTGATATATCAACTTTGATATGTGAAATACTAGTATCCAAAGGATGTTTAGTGTTCCTTGTCACTTGGGTGGTCTGGAAAAAGGAGGTGATCAACATGGGGGCTCTAGAGCCTCTAGAATCCACCTGTAGGGATTTGTGCCGGAGGGTGATGACCTCACGAGGATAAAGAGCTAGGCACCATTGGTCTGGATATATGAAGAAAGTAGATAGAGTGTTGCCTAAGTCCTTGTTGATCCGTAAATTGGCATTTATTTCCGTGCAAAAATTGTTTACCTTGGATCCTTTAGTCAAATCACACAATTTTTCGAAATACTCTAGGAAACGAAATTGAATTTGACCTTTTAATACATTTATCTCAAACCTCGAAGTGCTCAATTTTTCATTAATATGTTGTATTTAATTATGCATTCAATAATGATTAATAAACAAAATTAATCAAAATGCGAAAAAAGAATGCACAAATAAAATCAACTCACGACAAGCACTTGATAACAGAGTTCGGCAATGCCTACGTCTCCGGGTTCGCTTATAGTACAAATCGATCCATTTCCTTGAAAAGTGAGTACAGGGCAATTCTTTATGATTGTCAAATGGATACTCTAAGATTGCACACAACTCAAACAACAAAGTTTCAGAAAGTCCCGGTAAACCCACGAACAGACCTTCCACCTTATTGTGGTGCGAATGCAATCTCTCAATTATATAGATTTCTGCCAAAGGTCTCGAAAACGAACTTATAAAATGATCTTACAAAAATCGTTACAGAGATTTCAACATACTGTTGAAATCGTCTCAGAGTTTAGAACATTTTCCTAGTTTACACCGAAGTTTGAAAAGCTCTCTAAGTCCTTCAAAACTTAGGATATATACAGATTTGTCTCTATATTGGCCATTACACAATCTGTAAAGCTTCACTTTGAGGCATCAAACGACCTCAAATCCAGACACTCAGTATATGGCTGGAACCTCTAGCTCTGGATCTCGTCTCTCGGCTCTCAGCTATGGCAATGAGAGCTTTGAATTTTTTGAATGAAATGAATTGAACCTCTAACCCCTTTATATACTTGTTATGGGTCCACTTTTTCCAATTGGGATGATTATTCACAATCTATTTTAATTAATTTCATAATTATCTCATACCCAATTTTTATGGGATTTTAAATTATCCATCACATTTAAAAATATGGGGTGATAATTATTCCCCAATAAATGATGGAATATGTTTATCTCCAAATATTAAAGACTTGGGTCGAACCATATTGCCACATTATCGAGTTTGACCATAACTTTGACTGGTCATAACTTTTGCATATGGACTCCATTTTTCGAATCGTAAAATATGACAGAAAGCTTACAACAAGCTCTACATCATGGAATTGGCTTTGAAATATTTCATGATGGTCAATTTTTGCAGTTTGACCAGCTTTGACCATTTGTTGAGTGGCTTTCATTGGAACTTTGACCAACTGCATAAGGAGCATACGAGCTTCGTTTTTGAAGTTTTGCATACCGTTGGAAAGCTCTTGATTAGCTCTACGTTGTGCCAATGATCAATCCGCAATTTGATGACTTCTATTTCGGAGTGAACATGGATCCTCCTAGATCAATCCTCCCTACTAAGAGGGCTTTTCTAACACCAAAAGCTGGTACCCAACTTGATCCCCTGAAATGCCTGTTGGTTTTGAAGAATTCTGACGGGTCTTTTTTCGGTCTACTCAGGTTTTGTAACTGCATCTACAACGCTTGGAACAATCCACTGATCAAATTTTTTGCATACGTTTTGCTGTTGCACGGCCATCAATAGCCTCTACACAGAACTAGGATGCAATGACTTCCTCTATTGCACGGCTTCACAAGAGCCTCTACATAGATAACCCTAGTGATCTCCTTTGCTGTTGCTAAATGGTCCTCTGCAACATATTAAGTACAGAACCCAAATCATAGCATAGAGATAATAGTGGCAAAATATGATTCATAACTCAAAATTGTAAAAGGCCTTAAAACAAAGCATGAGTTACACTGAATCTTGCAACTGCTAATAAGGTGACTATATCAAATTGTCTGCCCACTGTCGCAACTTGTAAGCGGTGAACTGTCAAATATTGAAACAATCACCAATGCAACTGCAAGACAAGTTTGTCAATGTAAACAAAATACAATATTGGTTGTGACCGTGTCGCAATACATTGCCCCAATGGGTCTTATCAATGCATCCAATCACATACATGCCAAAAGTAGATGCATCCAAAATAACAGTTAAGTATGAAATTGAACATTGTCAAATTCCATCAACCTGTACAACTGTTGTGAAATCTCCCAAGCTGATCAATGAGTTAAATTTCTTAATAATTCAACATGAAACTCATAAAGCTAAAACTGGAGATTCGAAGAATAGAGCTAATCATAACACAAGTGTGAAAATTAAAAACTCGCATGATAACCCTGTCTCGAAGTGTTCCCACTATAGTAGCTTCAAAATGCATATATCAAAGCATGGGTATATGTCCTTTGTCAACATACAACAAGGATCCCAAAATTGCTTTAAAACATAAATGCATTATCAATCCACTAATCATGATAACATGAAATTCAGAAACTGTTTACTAACCCTCTTAATTAGACTCTCCTGTTTAGGGTGTTTAATTTCTTTAGTGGATTTATTGACATCTACATGGGTTGATTGAACAAAAACTTCATTAATTACCTTATCAACAGGTTTATAAACCATCTTCTTCTTACCATTACCAAGATGGTGGGATGGTTGAAGTTTCCAACACTTTCAACCCGATGTCCACTCACATGACAATGAATGCAAACATCCCTCTTCTTAGGTGAGGTCACCCTTTTGCCATTTCTCGCTATACCAATACGAGAATGGTCTTTAGCATTTGCAAGTTGCTTTAGCAAAACTTGTCTTTTCCAACAATATACGACACAAGGGTTATTCAATCCGTAAAACGTACAAGGAAAAGAATGCAACATCTTTTGAATATCAAAACCAAATTTCTTAAATGGCAGAAGTGAATTAGAAATTTTGGAATTCACATTCTTATTGGTGTTTTTTCTAGTGTAAGAACGAGGAGGTGTAATCTCAATACATCTTTTACTTGATTTCTTCCACCGCTCATTATTCCTTCGGAGGGAGGAATTCTGTTATGCTAGTGGCCTCGGATCTTGGTTGTCAGAAGCTTGTCCTCTTTCAACAATGAACTTTCTCCAATATCCACTTTCTCACTAGTGTAACCCAATCCTGCATGGTGAGATCTATGTTCTACCTGTATTGGGTTAGCAATACCTTGGCCATTCTTACCAAGGCCCCTTCCATCAAATTTCATTTTCAATAACAGTTTAGATCCAATGCCCTTAGTGTGTTTCTCAAAACTGTCAAAAGCAACATTTGAAACATCTGAAATTGATTGAAAGGAATTACCAGATGAACAACTTATGGTGCACTCATCAATTATAGTGCTTGCATATACAGTGGAAGGCAATTGATGAAGACAGTGTTTCTCTTCATCTTGCATTTGTGCCAAGAGCTCTTCCTTGGCTTACAGCTCTGATTTTAAGTGGGCAATCTCCTCTTCCAAGGAGTAAAAACGAGCTCTCAAGAAAGCATTCCCTTCTTGGATCTGTCGATTAATTGCTTCAAGCTCATTAAGCCTCTCTCTTTTCAAGGATTTGCCCATGGCTACCTGTTCCCTGCAAACAACCTAATTCCACAAACTGCACACTGCAAATAGAATATTAACAAGGCCAAAAAGTCTGCAATAATACTGCAAACCAAATTGATATCAAATCCACACAATCATAAGCTAACCCAGCATACTAATTGCTCTGATACCAACCCTAATCCGTAAACTGGCACTTATTTCTGTGCAAAAATTGTTTACCTTGGATCCTTTAGTCAAATCACACAATTTTTCGAAATACTCTAGGAAACGAAATTGAATTTGACCTTTTAATACATTTATCTCAAACCCCGAAGTGCTCAATTTTTCATTAATATGTTGTATTTAATTATGCATTCAATAATGATTAATAAACAATTAATCAAAATGCGGAAAAGGAATGCACAAATAAAATCAACTCACGACAAGCACTTGATAACGGAGTTCGACAATGCCTACGTCTCTGGGTTCTCTTATAGTACGAACCGATCCATTTCCTTGAAAAGTGAGTACAAGCCAATTCTTCACGATTGTCAAATGGATACTCTAAGATTGCACACAACTCAAACAACAATGCTTCAGAAAGTCTCGGTAAACCCACAAACAGACCTTCCACCTTACTGTCGCATGAATGCAATCTCGCAATTCTGTAGATTTCTGCCAAAGGTCTTGAAAACGGACTTGTAAAATGATCTTACAAAAATCGTCATACGGATTTCAACATACCATTGAAATCGTCTCGGAGTCTATGACATTTCCTAGTTTACACTGAAGTCTAAAAAGCTCTCTAAGTCTTTCAAAACGTAGGATATATGCAGATTGGTCTCTATATTGGCCATTACACAATTTGAAAATCTTCACTTTAAGGCATCAAACGACCTCAAATCTAGACACTCAGCATATCGCTGGAACCTCTAGCTCTGGATCTTGGCTCTCATCTCTGGCTCCGGCTCTGGCTATTGGCTCTTCGGCTCTCGGCTATGACAATGAGAGCTTTGAAACTTTTGAATAAAATGAATTGAACCTCTAACCCCTTTATATACTTTTTATGGGTCCACTTTTTCCGATTGAGATGATTATCCACAATTTATTTTAATAAATTTCATAATTATCCCATACCCAATTTTTATGGGATTTTAAATTATCCAACACATTTAAAAATATGGGGTGATAATTATTCTCCAATATATGATGGAATATGTTTATTTCCTCCAAATATTAAAGACTTGGGTCGAACCATATTGCCACGTCATTTTATTGCCACATCATCGAGTTTGACCATAACTTTGACTAGTCATAACTTTCGCATATGGACTTCGTTTTTCGAACCGTAAAATGTGATGAAAAGCTTACGACGAGCTCTACATCATGGAATTGGCTTCATAATATTCCATGATGGTCAATTTTTGCAGTTTGACCAGCTTTGACCACCTGTTGATGGGTTTGATTGGAACTTTGACCAACTACACAAGGAGTATACGAGCTCCGTTTTCGAAGTTCCGCATACCGTTGAAAAGCTCTCGATGTGCTCTACATTGTGCCAACAATCAATTTGCAATTTGATGAATTCTATTTCGGAGTGAATGTGGATTCTCTTGGATCACTTTTAGAGGCAGTGATAACTTCCGTGAATCTCTTAGTAAATGGGGCATCTAAAAATAAACTGTGCCTCGGTCTCCACCTCATGGAGGGAGCAAAGACGATAGATTTGGTCTTGACGGAAGATGTGATGATTAGCTCCAACCCGTAATTGGTGAGAGTACATTCTCATCTGGCCAGGGGAAATCTAGAGCTGTGGGACTAATGGTGCTGGAGATAGTGAGGGTGATGAATAATACATCCACTATTGGTAAGAAATGATCAACGAAAACCAAGCTTGAGGATGAGCAGCTCAAGGAGGGAGACCCAGTTGGCTTGGATATACAGTTTCTAGATGTCCTTTCTAGAAGCTATAGTGGTGACCTCCTTCATGGGAAGGAGTTGGGGGGGCATCTGGGGAGTACATGAAAGGGGGTAGCCTTTCTCAATAGAGATGCCGATAGAAAGAAGCAACCTATTCTCCAAGTACCAACAGTGTCGGCATTTGGTGGGGACTAGTGAAGCGGTGGGGACGAGTGTAGCAATCCTATCTGAAGAGCAAAGTGCTAAGCATGGATATCTCTCATGACCAAATGTCGGGGCTCCCATGGATCTGAGTCTTAAGATAGTCTAAAGGCGTAGCGGTTGGATGTCAAATTTAACTTGGACAATGCACTAGGGAACTATCCGCTTGCAACAGATCATGTGCTTTAGCATGAGAGTTTGGACCCTCTCAATATAGGCCTAGTCGACAACCCCTAAACTAGGTCTCAATACCTTTGAACATATAAAATTGTAGGCTTGATGATTGTATTAAAAAAGCGTACCTTGGAGGTGATGTCCTAGAAGTGGATCTGAAAACACTAACGTTCCAAGATATAAAGAGAGGCATACCCCTTGCAAAGGCGTGAGTGAGAGTTAGATGTCATGCTTATGAATGGACCTGAAAATTAGACCCCCAAATGTGTTTAGGCCGATGTGATCTCTTGAAGTTACCCTTTGTCGAATTATTGAAATTTGGAGAGAGTGCTTGGTGATATTGAAAATCATGGCCTTAGTTTTACTAAGGTTGATCATAAGCTGTCGAAGTTCACAGAAACAAATAAGGGCATCAAGTTGTTGTTGTAAGCCCTTGGTAGAGTGTGAGAGGAGGACAACATCATTGAAAAAAAGAAGGATAATTACAACCACCTCATGTAAAATACAGTTGTCATCCAAATGGGTATGCCATTGAAGAAACTCCTCTAACTCATGAATGTAAATCTTGAATAGGGTCGGTGGGAGAAGACATGCTTGCTTGACCCAAATGGTACTCTTCACAAAGTCAGAGAAACCATAAGAATTCCGAAATTTCCCAATAATTGTCTCATGAGTTCTCAAAGTGTCGGTAATTAGAGAATCTAGGATGTTGATGTTTCTCAACTTCTGTAAAAGCAGGTGTCTCAGAACCAAGTCAAAGGCGTTTTTGAAGTCAACAAAACAACAAAAGACTTTAGAAGACTTGTGACAAGCCTCCTCAATAATAGCCTGAGGTGTAAAGATGCGAACAATTGTTTGGTAGCCCCTCCTGAAGCCAGCTTGTCCCCCAGCTTCATATCATTCGTTTCCAGGTATCCTGACAACTGCGTGTTGAAAACCGTGGCATAAAGTTTGGCAGATGAATGCCCAATCATAATGGTCTTGTAGTTGCTAGGGATAGAAATATCTACCCAAACTTATGAATAGGGTAAATAATGTGCTAGGACCACTACTAAGGAAAACCCGAACACACCACGTCATTAAAGAGTGTGGCAAGGGGAAAGGCAATGGAGTCCACACCATATTTGATGAATTGCTAGTGCACAACTTCAAAATAGCTATCTTGATGAAATAAGTGGAGAAGACAGAGGAGGATGGTGGATGAATGGGGGCAGTGACAACAAGATGATCTGAAATATGATAGAGGGAAGTAGCATAGGAGACCCATGTGTGGGGGTGATGTTGGAAACTGTGGTTTTTCATGGGAGTGCTGAAAGGTCTTAGGTGAGTGGTGGAGATCAACAAGGAGTGCTAGCCATCTAGATGCAAGAGACTTCATTTATTACATTGGAGAAGACAACAATACTCCTTATGGAGGGTGGGTATGGAGGGAGGGTCATCAGATTGGGAAAATTGAAGTCTCTGATGAAAGGATTTGCACTCATCATTATACAACGGGTTCATGGGGTAGGATTCGTCGTTGGAAGGGGGTTTGGAGTAATGTATGGTGTGGGGACAAGAGTCAAGGGCAGCGTCCCAAAGGGTTTGACGTACATGGAGTCAATGGTGGGAAGAGGGAGGGAGTAGAACCCAGACACGAAGAGGGAGAGATGAGCAACATAATCAATGGTGTAGTTATCATCAAAGTGGGTTGTGGTATGTCTAATGCTAGGGGTGAGGGTAATAGGGGTGAGAAGCAATATGGAGGGTGAATGGCAAGACGACATGGTCAACAAAGGGGCGTTGAGGAGAAATATGGAAGCCACAGACGTGGGGGATGAGGGATTTGCTAGTGAGAACATAGTCTAGGACACTCGCACCACTACTGTTGGGAAAACAAATAAATATGCCAAAGTTTGGGAAGTGAGGAAGCCCGTTGAGAATGTGGAGGCTTTGAGATTCACCCAACTAGAGAAGGTGTCTCCCATAGGCCGTAATTGTAGAAATCTTGTCAGAAGAGGCTCTCTGTAAACAAAACTCCTCTAGATCCAACTCATGAAGACATAACTCATCCCGTGCAAGGTCATGAATAGACTTTTGGAGGTTCTCCATATGGGCATTAAAATCACCGAAAAGAATGATATCAAAAATATTAGAGTATCGAGAGATCTCTTGATAGTGGTCAAGGGTTGGGTCCCCATCAACATGGATGACAAATGGAGATGTAACAGGAGGGAAGTAGCATACAACTATGAAGACATTGCAAAAAGGAAGATGTCTCTAAACCTATTGCCATATGTTAGAGTGGACATTGGAAGCCATAAGTGAAACTTTGGCCTTGAGGCTATCTCGAATGGGGTAAAGCCACACCACCTGAACTACAGACATGGTCTCGGACGAGAAGCTGAAACACATGATCTAATGCCCCTTTTCGGTAATTATAAGAATTATGAAGTTTTTGTGAATTCTTTTCAATACTGGAGCATCCATTAAATTTTAAATAATAATATGCAATACTGAAACACAAAACCCAACTGGAATCTTTATTGCAATAATCGGAATACACATATAACCAAAATCCTTGAAAGAGGAAATCCAATTGCTGATATACAACAACAAACCCTTACACAAATTAATCCACAATGTGATCACAACGTGCAAATAGTCAGTAATGAATGAATACACTGAATTTAATATTTAGCTGTCCTCAAAACTCCACAATTTGAAGCTGGATTGATATGGTAGCTCTTAGAAATGAAACGACAGCGTCTACTTTACCTACAAATGCCACTTGGCATGCAAGGGTATGCATGTAGTCTATCACGACCTCTCCCCCACTTTCCCCCAAATGCTATACATCTTGTTACATACAGGTTACTACAGGTATAAGAAAAGAAATGCAGGCTAAGACAATAATATTATAGGCTGTGAATGATGGTACAATAGTGCCCAAGATGATACAACACTCCAAACATTCACACAACCCTGGAAATTGATAGCAATCTTCAACTGATTGAAAATTGGATACTGTAGCAGTCGCACTATAATGACAGTATTGGAGCACCTACCCTAACTGAAAACTGGAATTAATCTTGATCTGTCAGCACAAATATGATTCTTGGATGGAATCACTAGAAAAAAATAAAATAATTTAATAATACTGTTTTGAGTTATTCCCCAACGACATTTTATGATAATAACTTAAAAGGCACACTTAAAGTCATTATTAATTGAGTGGGGCCAAAAAAGCAGATTAATTAAAAGGCCAAATAAAAAGTAATTATTATTATGAGAAAAAAGGTGGATATTAAATTAAAATGTAATTATAATTACTTTAGGGGTAGGGTGGATTGACAAACGTGAATTTTATAAAAGGACAAGAGGGGCAGTGATTTTCATTATTATTGATCATTCATTTTGTCAAATTCACAATTGAATCTTGGATTCCTTCTTCATCTGCAAAAGGACGAAAACCTTGCACAAAACTTGTGGACGGGAATCCTCTGGTTTTTTGAGGTAGCTCTCCTCAGGTGTTACATTACAATTCACATGGTATTTTCAGCAGCATAGAGCAAGGGTTAAAGAGTAAAAATTCATATTTTATTGTACACAAGGGCTGCCGTACGCCCAAATCAGACTCTAGGGCTGCTGTTCATTTCCAGCAGCACTGCCATAAAGGTGCTGCCGTACGCCCAAATCAGACTCTAGGGCTGCTGTTCATTTCCAGCAGCACTGCCATAAAGGTGTGGCCCTCCAGAAGTAGATCGCACCACTTGGGCAGCTTCGTGGACCTTAAAGGAGCACTTATTGCTGTCAATTGACAGCTCCAGTTGCAGGGGTCACACGTATCAGCTTGTTGCATGCATGTTGTTCCTGCACAAGGGCATTTGCAACCACCATTAAATTGTCATACCAATCTAGAAATAAAGTATAGACCTGCAGTAGGGCAGGATTTGTGGAAATGTAGAAACATAATTGATATTTAGATGTATTCTTGCAATTTGAACCTTCAAGCATCAATAAGGGTTATTTTAAGTGAATTTATATATTATTTTGCATTGCGATTCAATTGTCTTGTATGATCTTCATGATTTGAATAGAATTCCAAAATTGTTAAATAAAAAATTTAGAATTCAAGTATATTTTAAAAAGGGATATTTCAAAGGATAGGAGGGTTTTCGTCCTCAGATACTGTACACAGGAGGGTTTTCGTCCCTAGATGGATAAGTTGAAAATAGAGGCTCAGACTCTGGAATAGGGTTTTGATTTCAATAAAATGAATAATAATCTTTTTGAGCCCAACTATTCTTTTAGAATTTTTTTTTTCCATTTTCCCTAATCCTAAAATCATTTAAAACACTTTTAGATATATATTATTTTTTGCCCCACTTAATGAATATTACTTTTTGGCACTTTTTATAATAATAATGCATAAGTGTCATTTTTTCATGTTATAAAATAAAGTAACTTTAGGACGGCTTAAAGCTATTATTATTAAATTATTTCCCTAATTTTATACCTTAGCCTATGGGAAATAAGGAATAGGCTACAAGTCTTTTGATTATTTTAATTTTGAAAAGGGGACATGACAATCCGCCCTTCCTAGAATTGCTTGCCCTCAAACAATTGCAAACTTAACTCCTTTGTTTCTTCCTAAATGACCATTTTTGTAATACCTGGATCCTAATTCATCATTTGAAACTTGCAATTACAAATGGCTCCTAAGATTGCATCCTCATTACCTACGTCAGATGCTTTTTGTTTACAATTTACGATTGCCTAAGAGAATTTAAACTTGGACTGTAAATTAGAATTCATGAAGTTAGTCTGATTGCCAAATTCATGTTGTAGAATGATATAATTTATTTTCAGCTCCAACTTTCTCTGTATGATTCCATGTAGTAGGACTCGATGTTTGTTGTGTATGACTCTTTTTTGCACTTGGAATTTGCCTTTAGTATTTAGTCTTTTCTGTTCTGGAGATCTTGAGGTCTTTATTTTTCTGTTATGATCACAAATGTCTGCTGCAAACTTATTTACAATACCAAGTATCCATGTTTCTAGACTTGAATTCCATTTTCCTTGAGAATCACATGACCTCCTTTCGTCAATGACTGGTTTCTCTAGTCCCTTTGTATTGAAAGTGCTTCTTAATGAATGTCCAAATTTGTTTCCAAATTGCTTGCTACTAGTACCTAATACTTGGAACAATGATTCATTTACCGCTAATCCCATGAGCCTAGCAAGTTCATTCACTGAAATGAACTTCTCGTTTTGATGATTGATGGTAATAACCTTGGCTTGTACTTGGCGGCAAACTTCTTGTTGCTAAAATTTGACGTCAACAATTTCTTCTTTGTGCATCCCAAGGTGGCTAACATGTTTGGAGCTTGAATCCAATCTTATGATGTGTTGGGCTCCTTCATTTGGTTGCAATCTTGGGGACAAATACCTAAACACCACACTATATCTATTCAAAAAATTTTGAATATCAAAATGGTGTTTATCTAGCTTACCATACAATGGGAAGGTACAAATGCCTTCTAAAATCAAGCATCTTGCTGCCGCTACTACTTGTTCTCTACGAAATGATATGTGCATTCTCTTCGCTGTGACAACTCTAGGGGCTCCATTTGCAACACCTTAAAGCACTACCTTTTTTTGTTTTGATTTGAATTTCAGCTCCATGGTCTGATAATTCTAAGTGAATTCCCCAAGGGAACGTAACCACTGCACACCTACTATTGTATCTATCTCTCTTATGCCCACAACATACAAGTCATCACGCACCTTGTGTTTGCCAAGCGTAATATCCAATTGCTGAACTCTCTTGGTGCAAGAAATAGTAAAACCATCAGCTACAATAACATTGAACCCATCAAAGTCCTTTGTTTTCAAACCTCTTCTGGCTACTAGTCCCTCATCTATAAAGTTGTGGGTTGCCCCACTATCAATTAGCATTGTGATTTTATGCCCATGCAGATCTCCAAGAACTTCAAAAGGGTGATATCTGGGAGCATCAAAAAGTGTGGCAAGTGTGCCTCTTGAAATAAGTGTGGCAAGGTTGCCTCCTGAAATATCTTCTTCTCCCCTTCTTTCATGTTCTGGTTCTTTCACTTCAATTTTTGGTTCAGGTTCCTCTGCTTCTGATTCATCATCTGACATCACCTCTATCTAGTGCACCTAACCTCCCCCAAGACATATGTGATCAGGATCCCATGGATCCTTGCAAGTGAAGCACAATTTCTTTTTTTTGAGTTGGTTTCTAGTCTCTACATCTTTACCTGATCTCTGTGGCAACTCTTTATGTTGAGAAACTTTTTGTTGAATTGGTTTCTTTTTTTCCCCAAAAGTTGATGTCTCTTGTTGCCCAACAGGGGGTGTCTTCAAAAAGATCTTGTTCTTGGGTGTTGAAGATTCCATGTTTAAAGCCCTCTTAATAGCTTATTACATAGATAGAGGGACAAAAGCTTTTGTCAAACCCTTGAGTGGTTCAGTTAGTCCTACAAATAGAACAATAAGTCTCCTTTTACATCAGGAACCATAATTGATAATCATTGGAATTCAACAATATAGCTATCAATTGTCCCATATTGTTTGAGTTAAGCTAATTCTCTGAAGTGGATCTCTGGATCTTTTCTGTCAACTTTTGGCTGAATTCTTCCAGTGTGGTAACGGAATTGTGCCCTTGGATGACCATACCATGATACCACCATTCATGTGCCACTTCTTCCAAGTGAAGGGTAAAAAATTTGAATGCCTCTTCTTCATACATTGTATTCAATGATAAGTAGGTGTCCAACTTCTGGACTCAAGCCCTGGCAGAACATTTATTAGATCCATCATATGTAGGAATTGCAATCTTACCCAAACACTATTGGATATCTTTAGGAGGTTGATCGTTTTGAGTTCTCCTTCCCCTCCCCATGCTATTCTTCATTCTTAGATCACAAAACTCTCGGAAAGTCAATGCTTATTGTACTCCAAGGTCGAGACCTTCATATTTTGCATGATATGTTGCAAAATCATTACCTATGTGATATTGGGGCTCTACCTCTTCTGGGTGTTCTTTTTGTAGAAATTTTGCTCTTAAAATCTTGGAAGGGGGATTGATTGAGGTCTGCTCGTTAGCTAAAGAGATTCCCTCTCCTTGATTTGCCTTATTCCAATCCACATTTTGCAGGGCTTGTACTAGCACTGCTATGGATTCTCTTTGAATGTCATTTGGATTGTTCTTTCCAAATGCCTCTGACCTTGGCTGATAGATTCTTGCAAAGAATTCATTAAGCTTCTCTTTTCCTTGCCATCCATGATGACTTCTATTTCTGGTGATTGAGCCCTTCTTTCTTTTTGATAATATCTGATTTCTCTCCCACTCGCTTGCATATGAAATCAAAATATTATTTTTCTCTATAGGTTGGCAACATCAATCTCTGATACCACTCTAATGTCCCTTTTAGATAATTGTAAGAATTTTGAAGTTTTCCTGAATTCCTTCCCATATTAGAGCATCAATTAAATTCTAAATAATAATATGCAATATTGAAACACAAAGCCCAATTGGAATCTTTATTGCAATAATCATAATAGACATATAACCAAATTCCTTACTTGAGAGATGAATTCTAATTGTTGATATACACCAACAATCCCTTACACAAACTAATCCTCAATGGGATCCCAATATACAACAATCAATAATAAATGAATATACTGAGTTTAATATGTAGTTGTCCTCAAAACTCCATAATTTGAAGCTGGTTTTATACAGTAGCTCTTAGAAGTAAAATGACAACCTCCACTTTACCTACAGTTGCACAACAACCACTTAGCATGCAACAGTTTGCCTGCAGTCTATCTTGACGCTCTGCCCTCCCCCCCTCCAAATGGTATTCAACTGGCCAAATAAAGGTTACGATAGGTATATGAAAAGAAATGTTGGCGAGGAGAATACTACAACAGTCTGTGAATAATGGTTCAACAGTGCCCAAGATGATACAACACTCCAAA
Source organism: Torreya grandis (assembly GCA_037957365.1). Classification (NCBI taxonomy): domain Eukaryota; kingdom Viridiplantae; phylum Streptophyta; class Pinopsida; order Cupressales; family Taxaceae; genus Torreya; species Torreya grandis. Next base: position 1,407,063 of record JARHVA010002622.1, read on the forward strand.
CTTTCACACAACCTTGGAAATTGATAGCAATTTTCAACCGACTAAAAACTAAATACTATAGCAGCCGTGTTGTAGTGATGGTACTTAAGGAATGGTACTTGATGGAATCACCACGAAGGATAGGAGGGTTTTCCTCAGATTTTGTACTTCGGAGGGTTTTCATTCTCAGATGGATAAGTTGAACATAAAAGCTCAAACTCTGGAATAGGGTTTTGATTTCAATAATAATGAATAATAATCCTTTTGAGCTCAACTCTTATAATTTCCTTTTTCCAGTTTCCCTAACCCTACAAGCATTTAAAACACTTTTAGATAAATATTACTTTTTAACGCACTTAATAAATATTACTTTTTGATTCTCTTTATAATAATAATACATAAGTGTTCTTTTTCCATGTTATAAAATAAAATAGCTTTATGACGATATAAAATTATTATTATTAAATTATTTCCCTAACTTTATACCTTAGCTTACGAAAAATAAGGAATAGGCTATGGGTCTTCTGATTGGTTTAATTACGAAAAAGGGACATGGCAGATGAGTACCGCAAACAAGCATATAGTGCAAACCATTTTGAGATGTCTACCTATCCTCGAGACGGTTAAGGGATGTCTTGTTATCCTTGGGATATTTGTTGACTAAATGTTGAAAATTGAAACTTGAAAGAATAAATTCAAATGGTAGTGACAAGTTTAGAGATTGATATATGTTTTGATAAAATCATAAATCATATAAGATAGTTCAAATCTTAGACATAATAATTTTAGTAAGTTTTATTAGAAATTAGGTACTATATAGACAAAAAGTAGTGAGGCACAGATAACAGAAAATAATGAGTTTGCCTCACTGATGGCTCATGTGTTTGGTACTGCCATTGCTCCATCTTTAACTTACATCACTTCAAAATTGCCTTAGTGATCCACATCATTTATGTCTATATTGTTATCAGTTTTGGGATCCTTTGGCTTATCAAACACAATTAGGGGATCCCCATCTATTCCTTGCTCAATATGTACACCTTCCTCATCAACTTGTTTGGCACCCTCAAGATGAACTTCTTGATGTGTGGTAAGTCCCTACGAATAGTCATTAGGCTTACGATACTGAAGACGCAACACACTGTGAAGTCAAATGAGTTTCTTTGCTATCCTAGAGGTAAGTCGGTGATAGCGTGGTGAAGCGATGAGCAATAGTTTGTCTCAACCACAAAGGAACTAGCAATCTTAGAATGCAATTGAATAACATGTTTTCTATGGTTTGGGGTTTTGTTGTCATACAACCTCCCTTGCTCAATTGGGTTCCTTTATGCCAAACCTACTTTGCCTTTACCTGTGTTGGGTCGCTTGAAAGGGTCACTTAGTTTTTTAAATTGTATCTTGTCAACACCACCACAAAAACCTTTATCTACATCATCATAAATGGGAGGCATCTCTCCTAGGCCTATCACTATAGCATTTTGGGTTCAATGCATAGGTTCCGATGTGTATAGTTGTGTTCATATGATCCTACCTATATTGAATGATTGCTCTAATCTTCTCATCATAGAGTTGCATTGTGGGGTCCTTATAATGAACCTTATGACATCCCTTTTAGGATAAAATATTTTTTTTGTTGTTATTGCCCTTAATTTAGAAAATTCATTCAAATACTAGAACAATGCATGCAATATGGAAAACCAACAACTCACACGCATTCTCTTTATTTCAATCAATTGCATACATAGAAAACTTTCTAAAAATTTTTATGGAAGATACAAATAGCATAATAAAATCAGAATATTAGTTTTTCTTGATTTTTCTATCAAACCCTAACTTGGAACAACATAAAGGTGGAATCTTTCCTTGAAACCTTAGCTGGAAATGTCCCAAGATAGTACGATAGCATCGAAAGGCATAAAGATTGGATTTTTCAAGGAAACCCTAGTTGAAAATAATCGAGAATAGATTGACAACATCAAACCCTAGTTGCAACAGTACAACATCTTTCAAAATGGTACAACCCTTAAAAACTAGTGAGCAATTCAACAAAGTCAAATCCTAATATAGAAAAGTCAATGTCCAGGTACGATAGTGAATAGTGACATTGTGAATAGTAACACCGTGAATAGTGATGTAAAGTTGAAATGTTACTGCAGGAGAACATATTCATAATTTTCTAAACTATTGTAGCTCCATACACAACCATAAATCAACATTTTTGAACTTGTGATGGATTTCCTCTGAACCTAAAAGCTTTGGTGAATCCTTGAATGGAATTACCAAATGGGTTTGAGGGTTTTCGTCCCCAACCCTGTGCACATGAAAGTTTTCGTCCTCTGTAAAATATTGAAGTTGTTACCCCAAATTTGCAAAACAAGGGTTTTGTAACAATGTTCGATTGAATGAATGATTTTTTTTTTTCACTTTTTCCAATCAATTCTTTTAATAAGCTCTTTTCATCCAAAACCCCAAAAGTAATTAATATTTCTTTTAATTGAATATTCACCTTTTTCCATCCTTATAATTATTAATTATTTTTTTGGCCATGTATCCAAAATTTGTTTTTTGGCCTCATCCAATAATAATACACTAAGTGTCATTTTATTTTTTCCAAGTTATAAGTTAAAGTACATTTTTAGACAATTTAATGAATTATTATAATATTATTTCCCTTTTTAATCCCCCCTTAGCCCATGGGAAATAAAAAGAGACTTCGATCCTCTGATTTAATTAATTCAGAAAAGGGGACACTACAGTCTGCCCTTCCCAGAATTGTTTGCCCTCAAGCAATTGCAAACAATGATGCTCAAGAATCTCTGCACCCTCCCAAGTAGCATCTTCCGCTGGTAGATCCTTCCAACGTACAAGATATTCTATGATGGCTTTGCTTCTTAATTTCTTTTCTCTGATATCGAGGATGGCTTCAAGAACCAATATGAGCTTGCCTTCATCATCCAAAGGAGGCAACTCAATGAAAGGAATGGCATGCTGCTCCAATGCCCTTTTGAGGCATGATACATGGAAAACATTACGTATTCTGCTATGCTCTAGCAACTCAAGCTCATAAACAACCTCACCAATCCTTTTCATGACTCTGTATGGCCCATAAAAATGGGGTTTGAGCTTCTCAGATCTACTTTCTTGATAGAAGCATGTCTATATGGCTGCAACCTTAAGAAAACTATATCTCCCACGTCAAAACTCCTCTTGTACAGTGCTGGTCCACATATAATTTCTACGGATTTTGAGTGTGTTGGAGGTTTTCTTTCAATATCCCCAGTATGTCTTGGCTTTGTGAAATCAAGTCTCTCGCTCCTGGCACCCTACTATCAACAATAACCAAATCTACAAAGGAAAGAGCATCATAACCATATAAGGCTCTGAATGGTGACATACCAATGGACAAGTTGTAAGTGGTATTGTAGCCATGTTCTCCCATGTAGAGCCATTTAACCCAAGCTGATCACTGTACCATTCTGATACAATTGTAAGCTGAAAAGCCTCCATGAGTTGCAGACTCAGAGCTCCCATAACCTAGATCCCATATCATCCTTGGGAATTGGTATGACCAACTACCCAAATTTTCAAACCGCGGGAAAACTTTAGTAAACTCCGAAAAACGATCATGTACAATCTCATAATGTTGCTGTTTAAAATCAGCAGTATGAGCAAGATAAAGTTGTGCCTTTGTTGGATCAAGAGTCTTGGAGTCGTCAACTTCCTCAGATGCCCCTCTAGATATCATTTCAACTTCCTGACCTTGGCTGCATGCAATCAAAACAACATGCATTTGAGTCACAAAGAGTTGTTCAACAACCCAATGAACTTTGTTGAAAGACTTTGGAACAAACCATGGTTGATTCCTCTATGCAAAAATCCATATGCGACTTCCTGCCAATGCGTGCCATTCTTTCCATTCTTCTAAAATATCAAACATAGAAGCATTGCAGGTTTGTATTATTGATGATATTGGCTGCCCCGAGACACTGGTGAGGATATCTTTCTCTTTCCCTTTTTCAAAAGTGACAAAAGCACCTTCACTCTTCAAGGAGTGCAATAAATTCTCATAACCAATCGCCGTTGGTTGTATGAACTCACAAGCACATTTGTGAGTTTTATGAGTTGATGTCACTCTTAGAACAAAGGTTCCATCCAATGAAAACCACAAGATGGGAAATTTATTGAGCACAAACTAATACTGAGAGGGGGGTGTGAATCAGTATTATATATTATTTTCTTTTCTAACACTTAATTACTTATTCCAATAAATAAAGATATTCAAAGCAATCAAATCACAACACAAGATAACACAATGCAAAGTGACACCAGATATACGTGGAAACCCTTTTGGGAGAAAACCACGGAGAAATCTTTCTCAATATAAATATTCAGTCTCCAAACTACTGGAGCACCAACCCCAAAAACGATTTTGTAGGCACCAACCTACAGGAGCACCAACCCCTTTTACCGAGTCCCAACTCAACAAGAGACACCATTCTCTTCAAAACGAAGGCACCAACATTCTCACAAAAATCACTCGTTTATCTTTGATTTGTTGTCAACACAATGGATGATAGAACATTTCTTTATTTCCTTTCAATATGATCTACACTTGAGTGTTTTCGTTGCTATGCTCTGCCTTATACTTGCTGGATTTTTCTTCTCAATATACTCACAATAATATGCTTTCAAATATTTCTGCTCTTCTTTTCTTTCTTCCACTTTTGAACTTACAAATTTGCCACTCGCTATGCACTTATTTATAAGCCACGAAAAGCCACAAAATAAGGTCACGACTCTTCAAACGAAAAGGTCCATTCGAACGGTCACAACTCCTTCAAATCAAGTCGACCAAAGTTGGGGACCATTTTAGCCTTAAAAATTGCCTTGAAACCTTCACTATAATGATCTCTTTAAGCCCGTTAGACATATTCAATTTATCTTCGATTCCACGCAAATATATGATCGTTATTTGCATGATTAATTGCCTCAATCAAATTAAATATTCTTTATTTAATTTAATTCTTGTATTGAAATACTTTGCCATCAATCAGATTCACGATTACCCTTTGACATCAATGACAATATTTCCAACAATCTCCCCCTTTGTCATTGATGGCAACTATTCATTGAATCTGCTCCCACTTGCTATACTGTTTCTTCTGTCAGAGATCTTTTTTGTAGCTCCCCCTTTCTGTGACTCCCTCTTTTCGCACTTCTTCCTCTTTGACATCAATGGCAAAGGGACTACCCAGGGGCTAGATAATGCAATGCTTAGCTCTCCCGTAATCAATACTTCCCTCCAGTGATAGGTAGCAAAAGAGATTACTCCCAACTTTTTGTTAAGCACGAAATATACTGAGAGGGGGGGGGGAATCAGTATATTGTATATCTTTTACTTAATCTGATTTCTTTTCTTTAACCGCTTAATCACATTTTCAAGATATGCAATAAAACTGAAACAATAACATGCACCACAAAAGAGATTGAGAGACACCAGATTTTTACATGGAAACCCAAAGTGGGAAAAACCATGGAGAACATTATCAAGTATATGAATGAGCACCAACTCAAATTACGAAGTTCGTAAGTATCAACTTGCAAGAGCATCAACCCTTTTGCCAAGCACCAACACTAACTATATGAGCACCAACTCACAGGAGCACCAACACCTGTCATGTCCCCACTCTAGTCCAGTCTTGCGGTGACATGAGAGTCAGCCTATTATGGAGTCTTGTAGGTTGACAGGATGGTACAGAGACCAAATTTGGTTTTTCAGTGTTGGACTTGGTGCTCTGGCAGGTTATTGATCAGTTGGGCGACATTTCTTGTTCGTGGGAGGCAGTTCTTACATTTGTGGAGGTTACTCCTATTTTTAGGAGACTTGGTCAGGCCAGAATTGGGACTCCATGAGATTCTATTCAGGGGTGCAGTTTCAGGGTGTTAGGGCTTGTTCCCTAAGTTTGAAGAGCATCCTTAGATTTTAGGGAGGAGACTGCTAGTGGTTCCTTGATTTTCGGCTCCAGTCACAGACAGGTGACAAGTTGTTTTGATAGTTCGTGGGGTCGGTTGGGCATTTCTTGGTTACTTTGGTTATATTTTTAATATTACCGAGTTTCCGTCTTTTAATTAAAATAAGGCTAAGTTATAGCCAATTTGGGGTTATAAGGTGTTTTTGGCCTCTTCGGGATGCATGTACTAGAGTGTAATAGCTCATTGGAAAGGTCTCGAACTCTCCTAAATATTTCATTCATATGTCGGAGCCATTCGGGGCACGGATTTTTGTTGAATTAAAAAGAAAGCATTATTTCCTATACTCTTAGCCTCTTAAAAGGAAATTATTATAATTTTCATTTAAGCGCCCTTGGTCCACTTTTTTGGGGATCGGTTAAAGTGAAAAAAGGTTATAAGAGGCGTTTGAAGGGAGGGAAGAAGGCATCCGATTTCATATCATTTTTATTGTGGAGAAAGTGCGCTTGGTGGCGTGGAGCATTGGGACGCAAACCCCAATCGCATGACTAGTGGGACGTAGCCCCCACAAGGAGATTCGACTATATTTTGGACTTGGAGATTTGTCTCTTCTCCGTGGCAAGGTGCTGGTCGGTATTTTGGATAGGGCGCAGCTTTAAGAAAAGGGGGTGACTTCAGTTGTAGAAGATTTGTTTGGCGCTGCTGTCCTTGGCGGATTGTGAGGCCGTACGACTGTACTTGACAGCCACTTCCTATTACAGCAGCGCAGCAGTAAGGGACTCCTTCATTGGGATGCCATTCTTTGTCTGGTCTTGCTTACCTTCTACAATTCAGGTTGGGCAGTTTATCATTGTATTCCACATGAATTTTGGCAATCTGTAATAGGTTCAATATTTGATTAATTATCTAGAAATTCTGCTCATCTGAATTCGGATTTGGTTGTACTTAGGTTTTTAAATTCCATAAGTTATTTATGCTTTTGCATTTCAATTATTTACTTGTTGCAAAATTCATCCAGAAACCAAAAACAAAGAAAAACACAAATTTCAATAGAAAATACAAAAATATTACAGCAGTTCAATAGAAAAGATCCATCAGGGATCTTTCAACACCTCTTGTGTATAAAACACAACTATCTCTCAATGTTGCGTACTCAACAAATGATAGAACTCTACAATATCCACTGCTTTTCTCTCTTTTTTTCTTATATAAAACAATTACAAAACCATACACTTTCTTGCATATGACAAATGGCTTCTCAAGCCTTTATTTATAGCTTTCCAATGACCTTTGGCATTCACCCTTTGTGTCCCTTCAATCCTCATGGAAAATGGCGCCAAACTTGTATGACCCTTCGTATCTTTGTATTTGAAAAGTCACATGGTGACCCTTCATGAGCAAATTCGTCCTTTCCCCTTTTGTTTTTATCTTGGTGACTTTTCAGATTCCTTAAGGTGACTCTTCATGGAAAAATGCACCATACCCTCTTTGGTCTTCTCTTGTTGACTCTTGGAATTCCTCTAGATGACTCTTTATGGGAAATGTGCCCCATTCTACTTTTGTCTTTACCCCGTGACTCTTTGACTTTTCCATGGGCCCTCTTTTGACTTTTATGCAACCAAAAATATATTCGTTAATATTAAATAAATATCAACACACATTAGCCAAGATATGAATATTAGAAACACCATTAAATGCTATGGGGCCTTTATCGCCAATGTTAGACTTTTGACATCAATGACAATATTTCCAACACTTTTCACATAGGTATTCAAATGTGTCCTTTGGAAGTGGTTGGTAAAAATGTCTGCTATCTGCTTTGTGGTGGCAATATATTCCAATTTTACCTATTGTTCTGCAACTTGCTCTCTCAGGAAATGGTATCTGATTGAAATGTGCTTTGTTTTGGAATGCATCACTGGATTCTTTGAGATGCTGGTAGCAGTGGCATTGTTGCAGTATATTGAAATTGGATGATCATATTCTATTTTGATGTCTTTAAGGGTGTGCTTCATCCAAAGAATTTGAGTGCAACACAATACTGACGCTATGTACTCTGCCTTTGCTGTGGATAAGGAAACTGAATTTTGCTTTTTACTTAGCCAAGACATTAGGCTTTTTACTTAGCCAAGACATTAGGCTATCTCCAACGAAAAATGCTCCTCCTCTTGTGCTTTCTCTGTCATCTAGGCACCCTGCCCAGTCTGAGTCTGTTTATGCTACCAAAGTGTAATCCTTCCCTGTAGGATGCCACAATCCATGGTCCAGGGTCACCTTTAGATCCCTGAATATCCGCTTCACCGCTTTGGACATGTGTTTCTTTAGGAGCTCCCTGATAGCGTGCTACCATGCCCACTGCATACATGATATCCGGCTTGGATGTCGTTATGTACAAAAGACTACCAATCATTGATATGTATTTTGCGATTCATCATCCTTACTCAACTTGTTTCCTGTAGCCATAGGCATGCCAACCGGTGCACAGTTTTTCATTCTAAATTTCTTCAACATTTTTTTTAGCATTCTTGGTTTGGGAGATAAATATTCCTTTACTGGACTGAGATATTTGCAGTCCAAGAAAGAATGATAGTTCACCAAGCAAGGACATCTCAAATTCCTTCTGCATGTCTTTGGCGAATCCTTTGGACAGCGTCTCACTATCTCGTCCAAAGATTATATCAACATAAACTACAACAGTTAACTGATGCTCACCTTTAGTTTTGATGTACAAATTGTTGTCGGCAAATCCTCTCTTGAATCCCTGGTCTTGTAGACACTTGTCAAATCTTGAATACCAAGCTCTGCGGGCTTGCTTCAATCTATACAAAGTTTTCTTCAATTTGCCTATATATTTGATATCTTTTGATAGAAGGAATCCTTCTAGCTGCTTGATGTACACTTCCTCTTCTAATTTACCATTCAGAAAAGCAAATTTTACATCCATTTGATACACCTTGAAGTTATTGAAAACAACATAAGCAAGAAACACTTTGATTGCCTCTAATCTTACCACAGGAGCAAAGGTTTCTTCAAAATCAATACCTTCGATTTGAGCATATCCTTTGCATACCAATTGAGCCCTTTTTCACGTCACTTGACCATCCTTATTTAGTTTGTCCCTGTATACCCATTTGGTGCCGATCACATTTTGATCCTTCGGTCCAGGTACCAGCTCCCATGTCTCATTCTTCTCAATTTGGTTTAGCTCTACTTCGATTGCTTTTACCCAATGTTCATGGCTCGCCTCCGAAAAATTCTTAAGCTGTATTTTAGATAACAAAGAAAAATTTACTTGTTCAAAATTTCTTACAATCCTTCTTTTGGTCTGTACTCTAGCATCTATATTACCAATGATTTGGCTTTCGGCATGGTTCTTTTGAACAAAATGAGATGGTGCTTTGGTGTCTTGCCGTTCATCTTCATCCATCTTCTCTACTTGAACATCTTCTTTAATGATATCGGGTTTATCTAATGGATCACTTGCCTTCTGAGTTCCAGTTTCATCTACTCTGACATTGGCACTTTCTACAATAGTTTGCGTTCTCTTGTTGTAGTAGCATTTGTAGGCCTTGCTTTTGGTGGAATATTCTAGAAAAATTCCTTCGTCGGCTCTTGAGTCAAATTTCCTCAAATCATCTTTGGTCCTCGTAATAAAGCACTTCCAAATACTTTGAAATATTTGACGGAAGTTGGTCTTCCCGTCCATAACTCACATGGAGTCTTGTCATTGTTGACTCTGATCTGCCCTCTATTTAGGATATATATAGTTGTGTGGACTGCTTCTCTCCAATATTTGTTTGATAACTTGGATTCGTTCAGCATTGTCCTAGCCATTTCTTGGACAGTCTTATTCTTTCGTTCTACTACCCCATTTTGCTGTGGGGTTCTTACAGTTGAGTATTGTCTTTTATCCCATGGTCTTCACAATACTCAATGAATTCATTTGACATGAACTCACCTCCTCTATCTGACATTAAGCATTTGATCCTTAAACTGGTTTCATTTTCAATTAATGCTTTAAATTCTTTGAATTTGCTAGAAGCCTCAGACTTTTCTTTCAGAAACGCAACCCATGCCATTCTAGTGTAATCATCAATTAGCAGCATAAAATGCCTCTCACCTTGTATACTTTGCATTCTAGTGGGTCCACACAAATCTGTATGACTGAACTCTAATTTCTTCATGGTGGAATATTCTTTTGTTTTGAATCTTGTCCTAGTCTGCTTCCCATGCTGGCATTGCTTACAAAGCATGCTTGATGGCTTTGTTATCTTTGGAATGCCCCTTACAACTTGCTTCTTGCTAATATTCACAAGGTTATCAAAATTTATATGGGCCTATTCTTTTGTGTCATAGCTAACTTTCTTCAACTTGACTCAGACAATAGTTCTCTCCTTTGACTTCTATAAGCATGTATAGATTGTTTGTTGTCTTGCGAGCATCTGCAATTAGTTCTCTCGTGTCTTTTTTTTTGATCTCGCAACCTTCAACAAAGAACTTGAGTGTGTGTCCTTGATCACACATTTGGCTAACACTTAGAAGATTATGCTTTAACCCTTCCACATATAATACATTCTTTGTTTTGGTTCTTCCATTATCGAGACTAAGCCTACCTTTTCCTATTATTCTGGATATAGTATTGTCTCCGAACTTTATCGTGCCTTCTTTGACCCTTTTTAATGAGATAAATTTGCTTTTATCTCCAGTTATGTGTCTTGAACAACCACTATCAATGAACCATTGTTCTTCTTCATTTCTAGCATGGAATGTTGTTTGAACGATCTTGGATTCTTCTTGCTTCTTCCAGGTCTTTGTTGGTTCTCTTTTCTTTATCACTGGAGCCTTGAACTTTTAATCTTGTCTTACAGATTCGAAAACACTTCTACAATAGCGTGTTGTATGTCCATAGTTGTTGCACTTGTAACAGACTATAGCCTCTTCATCAAAGTTTGATAGGGGAGCAAACTAATTGTAGTTTCTGTTCGAAGCTTCATAGGTTCTTTTGTTTCTGCTCTTGACTTCAATATCCTTGGCTCTCCTTCTACAATCTTATTTCTTCTGACCAAATTGTATATCTTGGAGCAAGTGGTCTCCTAAAGTTTTGTTCTCCTTTGCTTTCTTTGTTGATAAAGTTGGTTTTTGTATTCTGGCCTTCTTCTTTCTTGCTCTCCTTTTTCACAGGTTCCTTAAGAGTTTCAACATAGCTCTTAGCTTTCTCTTTTTCCTTCTCATACCCAATGCCTGACTTGTTAGATGGTGATGTTTGACTATCTAGAATCTTATTCAAAACTTGGGTGCTTTTCTCAGATTTCAAGTCACTTGCTATTTTAGGATTCGCCTTATCAAGATCCCTTTTTGAAGCAACAATCTTAGATTCATACTGTTGACGCTGTGGATTGCACCCTTGACAGAATGCTGAGCTTCTGTCTTCCACGCGGCACAATAGAGACTCTTCTCTTGCCTGTGGGTCTGACAAAACTGAGAGGAGAATCTCTAGATAAGGGCTAGCTCTCTTTGATGCATCTCTGAGTTATTCCAGTACTATTGCTAATACATATATAAATGGGAGGGTTGAAAAGAGAGAAGAATTATTGAAAACAGAAACTAGACTAAATGGTGATGCACCAAAAAGGGTTGATCTGCTTAGCTTGACATACACTTTTCATCAAGAACAAGCCGATATACACTTCATTTGATACGAGAAACTCTTCTGCATTAGTGAGCTAGGGGTCCTCTGGAGATACAGGGATGAAGAACTGCCAGAGGTGTTCTAAGACACACTGTGGCTGCCTGTTCACATGTGCCTATATTCTGCTGTAGACACTTTTCACTGACCTGTAAAAGAAGAACTCACAATACACTAGACATGCTGGAATCATTCTGTGAAATCATTAAAAAAAATGACTTAACACAAGACAAAACCATAGACATGCAAAAGTGTAAACTCAAAATGGAGGTAAAAATTTTATGTATTGATTCAAGGTAAATTTCGGCAGAGCTCCACGTTACAAGCTGAGAGATCCTTTCAAATGAGAGTTTTACAATATATATATATAGAGAGAGGAAGCAATGGCGCCCCTTTGAAAAAGACTTTGGCGCCCTTTTTTACAAGTGACACGTGTGTTGAGAACATTGGGAAGAGGAAGCCGTTGAAAGAGAATGCTGTGTCGGCTGCTAGTTTTGACTTTTAGTGTTTAAAATATATTAAACGTCATGTGTGAAAACATGGGCCGCGCCGTTTGTCTGCAAACAAGACCCTTTCTTCAAGACATTCACGCGGTTGTCTGCTCATTAATGCAAAATGAGGAAAAACATGCTGCGCCATTTGCTATTTGTGCTCCTTGATGACCATTTCATAGGGACTCTTCCAACCGCGGTAATAACTCCCCTGTGCCGACACCTTCTTTTGCCACCTAGACTGTTTTGTCAAGCTTCTGTGCCTGGCTTTTTGTCCATTCCCAGCGTGTCTTTTCCTGGAATTTGAGCTCTCGGGGCTATCTTTTCGTAGTTTCTTTTGACCGGGCTTAGTCTTTGAACCCTCCCGAAGGGAGGGTGTTCCTTCGGGGTTTGAGAAAGATCCCTTTCATGGTCGCCGAGAGTCCCCCGCAAGGGCACCTGCCCTTCGGGGTCCTTCGGACTGCCTCGACTTTTCAAATCCTTCATACATTTTGTTCGAAGGAAATCTTTCCTTCATTATGCCGCTTGTTTCTTTCGGTGGGTTTTATCTTCGGATAAAATTCCTTTGGACTTTTTGTCCGAAGGATTTGCCATGTTGACTTTGCCCCGGGATTTTCTTTCGAAAGAATTTCTTTTGGTTCTTTTCCTGGTGAATTTCTTCGGACAAAATGTCCAAAGGAATTCCTTTGGGCATTTTGCTCGAAGAAATTCAACTTTTGCCTATCTTTCTTTTTTGCCTTGTCTTTTGATTCCTTCGCAATGGTTCCCTGCCCTCCGCAAGGGCACTTTTGGTTCCAAAACTGCCCTCCTCAAGGGCACTTGTCGTTCGGGCTTTGGAAGACCCCTTTGAACCTTCCGGTTGAACCAATTGCTTGAACCAACTTATTGAACCGACCGATTGAACCGACAATGGTTCAACATTGTTAAGTTCAAAGTTCAAAGCTCTTGGAAAGATCATGTCATTGAACCTTGATGTCGAACCACTTTTTCCAACTTTGAGGAAAAGTGTCTTGAACACTTTCGGTCTCTTTCCTTGTGAATTTCTTCGGACAAATTGTCTGAAGAAGCTTTGTAAAAGCCTTGCATTCTTTGAACTGGTTCATCTTTTACCGAAAAACTTGTGCAAACCAAATTTGAACTGGGTTAGAACAACAAGGGGAAGAATGAGACTGATTTTGCCCTATAGGACCAAAATGGTCAACAAAATGGCGATTCCCAGGGGAAGCATGCCTGCTATGCTTAGAAACCATTAGCCCCAAAGTCCATTGGGCATGGAGTCAAGATGTAGCTTTGAAAGAGTTAGCAACAGCCTTGAGGTATCCAAGAATCAATCGCGAAGGTTTTACTCCAAACACAAAGGAAAACACACACAAGGCTAAAAACACTACCTTACCTATGCAAATAGCACTTAGGGAAAACAGGGGAAGAAAAATTGAAAGCAAACTACTATGTACAGCTAATCAGGTATATTTGCATCCCTCCTGGATCAAAGGAAAAACTTCTTAAGTCTCCTTCATGGCAAGGAAACTTATGGTACCAGACAAGTGGCTGGATAGAATGGAGATTTGGTGACTTGCTTTTCTTGCCTGCCACCTTGATCGGCTCGTATCCAAATGAATCGGGGGCAAATATGCTTCCAACATATATGTATTCATCTTGTTCTTGGAAGCTTGCCTCCTGTTGGTTCTTCATGTTGGTGTGTTTCACCAAGAAATTGATGGCTGCTAGCTCATCACCATAAGCCCTTTGATATGCATAGTCCCTTTGACATGCATCATGGTTTGACTCGTTCCCTTCTGCTTCATTGAAGACCCTGTCAAATTGATCCTCTACGTCATCATGGCTTTCTTGAAGAAGGGTGACTGTTGTGATGTCTAAAATGAGATCACAGACTGATTGCTCATCCACAGAACATCACCTTCTTGTTCAAGGCTTTCTTCTTCAAAACTTTCCTCAAGATAGATAGGACTCTCCTTTTCCTGCTCAAAGACCAGAGTCTCTAGTTGTTCCCAGACATGCTCCTGATCCTCTTCCAAGTCGGGTTCCATGGCGTGATCATCCTCCTTATCAAAGCAACAAGGAAGTTCATCAAGCAAGGGAGGAGAGATCTCACCATGCTTACTTTCCTCTTCATATTGCTGGAACATCCGCATGTATGCATGACCTACGTCTTCTCCATTGTTGATGATGTCTTCAAAGGGAACATCCATGATGATTTCATCTTCATCATCACTCATGATAGCCTCTTGGGCAGCGGCAAATTGGATCCTCTCTTCTTCACTCGCCTCTTTCAAAACAGGTTCCCCCTTGAGAAGGGATGAAGTGGAACGCTGATGGACAAACTCATGTGGAAGAGGAGGCAATCCTTGAGCTAGAATCGAATGATTCTTCTCCCTCCATTTGGCCAACACTTCATCTATATCAGATGTGGCTTGATAGCTGTCTTGGAGGGGTGTAGATGGGGTGTGTTCAGACATGAAATCTGCTGTTTGGTCTAAACCGTCCATCACACCTTGGTTGAGGGATCTCATTCTGACTCCAACTCTGCAATTTTCCTGGGTATATTTTCTTGGAAGAGCCTTTCTTGGAGGTCACAAGCATCATCATGATGAGTAGAAGTAGCTTCGCCTTCTTCAAGGCTCTGAGCAAAACCTTTCTCCTCCTCCTTGTCCCATGATTCCATTACTTGCTTCCAACTCATGACCTTGGGATTGGAACTTTTCCCTTGTGAACAGGCAGCAACTTTATCTTCTTCAAGGTTCCAAGTCGGTTCATGATAGGCACTCCTCCAACTTAGAAACTTGACATCATGTTGAGAGACTTGATGATTGGTAGAAGGGGTGTCTTTTGGTGTAGGCTCCTCTCTAAGGTCTGAAACCTCCATCTCTCCTTCACTAAGCAATCTCACCTTTGCCTCTAATTCCTCAATTTGCTTAGCTAGATTTTCTTGAAAGAGTCTTTTTTGGAGCTCATAGGAATCATCATGGAAATGGGGAGTGCATGAAGGCTGCCATGGAGTATAAGAAACTTCTGGAGGAAGGGTAGGAGGGACTTGAGAAGGACTAGCCTTATTTTGTACCTCACACTCTCGAACAATGTCTTTCTCCTCCTTGCTTCTCCATGACTCAACTACTTTACTCCAGCTCATGATATTAGGACTGGAAATCTCCTTTTGGGGTGATGGGGTTGCAATGTGAGAGGGTAGTGAGGGTTTGGATTCCACTTCCCTTGCTGCCAACATAGACTGCTGCATTTGAAAATTTGCCAATTCACTCTGCTTATCAAGATTGGCCTTAAACACAAGATTTATTGTTTCAAAACTCTTCTCAACATGATTGGGGAAAGGACTTCAACAGGCCTGACTTGGTTCATGAGTAGGCGCTGCGCATGGCTGATATGAAACTTGGGGCAGCGGGTATGCAGGTTGATAGATTTGGTAAGGCTGCCTCTCATGAATACTCAGCTTCTCTTCCAAAGATGCAATCAAACCACTCACATCCAGCATCTCATTTGTAAGCCTTTGCCAATTGGCTCATTCAATAGGAGTCCATTCACTCTTAACCAGATCTAATGCATTTCTCACTTGATGGATGAAATGATCAGGGATTTCTTGGCCACATCCCCTTCTAGTGTCAAGCTCCACTACATACTTTTCATATCCCAGTAGTGCTTGTTAGAAGGTGGAAATGGGTTGATTGGCAAAATGATTAGGTTGAGTAGGAGAAGTAACACATTGAGAAGATTGGGCATAAGACTGGTATAGCTCATGATAGCGCTGAGACTGGTCATATTGGACCCGGTAAGGATCAACACAACGCTGGTAAGGATCATAGCTAGGCTGGCCAAGGACTTGCTCAAACTGAGGAGGAAGAGGCAAAGCCCGCAATGTTTCACTAACTTGCAAAGGGCAAAACTCATAACCGTATGCATCCTTGTTGCTTGAGGTGATTTCATGAACGACCTGAGCTTGATCAAAACTATATCAAGGAATACAAGACCCATGGTTCTGAGCAATGGAATTTTACATACCAAAATGCGATTTCTTGATGGCACTAGGATTGCTTAAGCAGCGGATTCAACTCGGAGTCGCCATTGGTGTTGATGAAAAGCCTCCAAAGGCTGGTTGGTTGAAGAACACACCAAAATTCGTCAACTCTTTGGATAAAAAACTAGTCCCACAATCGCCTGATTAAAGGTCAGATGCTGGATTAGTGGTTCGTTCTTGCTGTAACAGGACCAACACCAATCCTGGAACTTTTCTGAGTGTTATAACATGGTTTCACCGGGCGTGCCAAAAACTGTTGACGTTGTGGATTGCACCCTTGACAGAATGCTGAGCTTTTGTCTTCCACACGGCACAATGGACTCTTTTCTTGCCTGTGGATCTGATAAAACTGAGAGGAGAATCTCTAGATAAGGGCTAGCTCCCTTTGATGCATCTCTGAGTTATTCCAGTACTATTGCTAATATATATATATATATATATATATATATATATATATATATATATATAAAGGCGGGGGTTGAAAAGAGAGAAGGATTACTGAAAATAGAAACTAGACTAAACAGTGATGCACCAAAAATGCTTGATCTGCTTAGCTTGACATACAGTTTTCATCAAGAACAAGCTGATATACACTTCATTTGATACGAGAAACTCTTCTGCATCAGTGAGTTAGGGGTCCTTTGGAGATATAGGGATGAAGAACTACCAGAGGTGTTCTAAGACACACTGTGGCACCTTGTTCACATGCGCCTATATTTTGCTCTTCACACTTCTGGCTGACTTGCAAAAGAACTCACAATACACTAGACATGCTGGAATCACTCTGTGAAATCATAAAAGAAAATGACTTAACACAAGACAAAACCATAGCCATATGCAAAAATGTAAACTCAAAATGGAGGTAAAAATGCTATGTATTGATTCAAGGTAAATTTCGGTAGAGCTCCGCCTTACAAGCTGAGAGATCTTTTTAAATGAGAGTTTTACAATATATATATATATAGAGAGAGGAAGCAATGGCGCCCCTTTGGAAAAGACTTTGGCGCCCTTTTTTACAAGTGGCCCATATGCGTTGAAAACATTGGGTAGAGGAAGCCGTTGAAAGAGAATGCTGTGTTGGCTGCTAGTTTTGACTTTTAGTGTTTAAAATATATTAAACGTCATGTGTGAAGACATGGGCCACATCGTTTGTCTACAAACAAGACCCTTTATTTAAGACATTCACGTGGTTGTCTGCTCATTAATGCAAAATGAGGGAAAACAGGCCGCGCCGTTTACTGTTTGTGCTCCTTGATGACCATTTCATAGGGACAGTTCCAACCGTTGTAATAACTCCCCTGTGCCGACACTTTCTTTTGCCACCTAGACTGTTTTGTCTGCTTTTGCGCCTGGCTTTTTGTCCATTCCCAGCGTTTGTCTTTTCCTTGCTCTCTTTCCTTGGAATTTGAGCTCTCGGGGCTATCTTTTCGTAGTTTCCTTTGACTGGGCTTAGTCTTTGAACCCTCCCGAAGGGAGGGTGTTCCTTCGGGGTTTGAGAAAGATCCCTTTCACGGTCGCCGAGAGTCCCCCGCAAGGGCAACTGCCCTTCGGAGTCCTTCGGATTGCCTTGACTTTTTAAATCCTTTGGACAAAATGTTTGAAGGAATTCCTTTGGACATTTTGTTTGAAGGAAATCTTTCCTTCATTTTGCCGCTTGTTTTTTTCGGTGTGTTTTATCTTCGGATAAAATTCCTTTAGACTTTTTGTCCGAAGGATTTGCCTTGTTCACTTTGCCGCGGGATTTTCTTCCGAAAGAATTTCTTTTGGTTCTTTGCCTTGTGAATTTCTTCGGACAAAATGTCCGAAGGAATTCCTTCAGGCATTTTGCCCGAAGAAATTCAACTTTTGCCTATCTTTCTTTTTTGCCTTGTCTTTTGATTCCTCCGCAAGGTTTCCCTGCCCTCCGCAAGGGCACTTTTGGTTCTGGAACTGCCCTCCGCAAGGGCACTTGTCCTTCAAGCTCTGGAAAACCCCTTTGAACCTTCCGATTGAACCAACTGATTGAATGAACCGATTGAACCGATCGTTTGAACCAACAATGGTTCAACATTGTTAAGTTCAAAGTTCAAAGTTCAAAGCTCTTGGAAAGATCATGTCGTTGAACTTTGACGTCGAACCACTTTTTCCAACCTTGAGGAAAAGTGTCTTGAACACTTTCGGTCTCTTTCCGTGTGAATTTCTTCGCCCAAAATGTCAGAGGCTTTGTGAAAGCCTTGCATTCTTTGAACTGGTTCATCTTTTACCGAAAAACTTGTGCAAACCAAATTTGAACTGGGTCAGAACAGCAAGGGGAAGGAGATTGATTTTGCCCTGTAGGACCAAAATGGTCAACACATACCTTTCACAATCTTCTTTTGTCTTTAGCTGATCCGTAAGATCTTCAATTTTTTTTTCTTCTTCGATTTGGACTTTTAGATCAGCAATTCTCTTCTTTGATTCCTCAAGACCTTGTGATATTCTGGTTTCTGAGTCCTGACTCTCTTTTTCCTATTTCTAAATTACAAACTTTTGTTTCATGTTCTTTTTCTTAAGATCTTTTATCTCTCCTAAGGCATATATAAGCTCTTCTTCGAGATTTACCTTGCCTTCGTCTTCTTCTTCCTCTGAGTTGTTTCTGCTTGTGGAAGCACTGTCATCTATGGTCGTGAACAATGTTTCCTCATCATCATTGTCAGAATCACTAGCTTCACTTTCCTCGGATGAGCCATAGTTCCTCCTGGAGTATAAGCTTTTCTTTTGTTTCTCAAATCTCTTCTTGTCTTTATTTTGCTTGAATCCCTTCTTGAATTTTGGTTTGCTCTCCTCTTCATCACTATTGTCTTTATCCAGGCACTTAGCTGCAAAATGACCAATCTTATCGCAATTAAAACATTTGAATGGTAACTTTTATATTTGCCAGAGCCTTTCTTTAGCTTTCGAATGAATAGAGCCTCCTTTTCATCTTCTCACTGCTTGAGCTATCGCTTGGCTTAGGTTCCTTGACTTTCTCCTTCTTTGATGCTTTGAACGCTACTACTTTTTTTAATGGTCTTTTGGATTCAGTCCTCATATGTTGTGAGGATTCCATGCAGCTCATCCATCTTTAATTTATCCATATCTTTCATTTCTTCAACAGCACAGACTTTCGCATCAAACTTCAATGGTAAGGATCTAAGCACGTTTTGAACGATTGTAGACTCTTTCATGGTTTCTCCAAGTCCTCGAATAACATTGACCATTTGATCAACCCGGAGCAGGTATCCTTCAATGTTCTCTTCTTCCTTCATCTTTAAACTCTCAAATTGTTTCCAATAAGTTTGGAGTTTTGCTTGTCTTACTTTGCTATCACCCTCATAGAGAGTTTTAAGTTTTTCCCAAATCTTTCTTGCATAATCACATTGCATGACTTTTACGAATTCTGATTCTGAAAGGTTGCTTAGGATGGCATTCATTGCTTTAGCATTGTTCTAGCTAGCCTTCTTTCCAGTAGAGTCTGTTGGTGGCGTTTGGTACCCGGTTACTACTACTTGCCAAATATTGAACCCAAGAGCCATTAGATATGTCTTCATTCTTATGTTCCAGAAGGCATAATTTGTGATATCAAACAACAGTGCCTTGTTAGTGGAAAATCCATCTTGAACTTGTGATCCAACCATGTGTGCTTGTATGATCTACCTTCTAGTGGTTAAGCTATATCTGAAGGAACTTGCTCTGATACTAATTGTTGAGCACAGACTAATACTGAGAGGGGGGTGAATCAATATTATATATTCTTTTATTTTCTAACACTTAATTACTTATTCCAATAAAGATATTCAAAGCAATCAAATCACAACACAGGATAACACAATGCAAAGTGACACCAGATATACGTGGAAACCCTTTCAGAAGAAAATCACAGAGATATCTTGCTCAATATAAATATTCGTAGGCACCTGTCATGTGCCTTTCTAGTTGACATCTTTTAGAGCTGATGATTAGCCTATTATGCGACCCTCGTAGGCTGATAGGATGGATAGAGGGTCTTGATGGAGCTTGGCTTGGCTTCGACTAGCAGAATTTTTCCAGTTGGCATTCGTTCGGGCTCTTTCGGACACGTTTCCCTGAGCTCGTATTTTTTAGGGATTTTTGGCACTCAGCGGAGCACCCCTGTTATGGTATGGTCATGTGCGGAATCACTCCCTTGTTCACTAGCTTCAGACGGTTCGAGAATTGGATATGTATTGAGGGAGATATTAATATTCAATTGATTTGATTAAATATTAATTATTTCGCGAAATTTAATGACTTAAGCGTTTTGACCCAAGGGGGCGCTCATTATGAAGGGGGCCGTTTTAATTATATTTTATAATTAAAAAATTGTGTCTTAGACTATAGAAAAATTAAAAGAAAAGGGAACCCTAATTTTTAATGATGAAACCCTAATTAGGGCAAGCGCACCTTTTTGAAGATTATAAGGGTTTCTCATTGGAGAGCGCACCATTCATGTTGAAGACAAAATTTTTGCTAAGTATTTTCTGAGAAGACTGAGCCAAGGGTTCCAGTATTCCATTTGCATTGGAGAATGTGCAATCTTCAGTGTGTGCAATTCAGAGGTTGTGAGATATCAACTGATCTATTGCCAGTTTGAGAGATAACTTCACACAGAGGTTATCACAGAGGTTCACAGATATTTATTTCATCAGGGTTTGATCCAGAAATTACCCAGAACGAGATTCTCAGTGGTGGCGCAATTTTTTAGGGCTCTGGAGTCCAGCCGTACCAGATTGTATAGTTACAACAAAGGGCGTATTTCTATTCTGGTGCAAAACGCCTTCTTTTTGACAAAACTGCTGATACCCTTTTGAGCGCCTATATCCCTAGCATCGATTCGGATCATCAGAAGCGCGGAGAAAAGCTTATTTATTGCAGCGGTACCAGATCTAGGGTTTGCAGAAAAATCAAGTTTTTGAGACAATATTTTATATTATTTTTGTATGTGTGCAAGAGATCTTTATTGTAATCATCTGAAGTGAATAATAAGATCAGAGATTTGCTAGTTAAAAGAGTACACTACTATTTATTTATTTATTTGAATTTATCTGGCAAAAACACATTCTTTTTTATTTCATTAAAAAAAACACAAAAAAAAAAATACACAAAAACAGTTCAAAAACATTCAGTTTCAAAAATCTGGGAAACAGGGGTTTCTACAGTGGTATCAGAGCTTTTGTCCTGCCATCTTGTTGGGTAGATTGGACATTGAATCGGCTAAGTTAATCATGGTTACTTCAAGTACTCAGAAACAGTGGGACAAGAATATGGAGAAGCTTAAACAAAGTTTGAATAAGTTGGTTGAAAACCAGAGGAGGATGAATGAATTGCTTTCACACCCTACAACCGAAGACAAATTAGCACGGTATATGGCATCCGTTTTTAAAGGGTCCACATCACAAAACAAAAGGAAGGAGAAACAAGAGGTCTCTACAGGGGAAGTATATAGGAATCTTTACAATGAATTTTCATCAGCTAGTGACCAGCTTATAGCTGATCCTATGGAAAGCAAAAATCAGACTTTTAGGAAAGATATTGGGTACAAGACACTTCATAATGACTTCAAGATCGGAGAAGAGCAAGTGATCTTTGAAAATAAAGATAAGGTTTCTTATGATGCTTCATTAGGTGAGCCTAGCATTGCTTCATCCTATCATGGTACAGAATCAGATGGTGGTTCGATGAATGTTATTCATACATCTGAAAGTCTATTGGAGGCTCAAGATGGAAAGATGAATATGAAAGTTAATCCTGTACTTAGTGGAGCAACCACTAGTGTTTTGACTACACATGATGAAGGAGACATTTTACAAAGGCATGATGTCATTACTGATTTGTTTGAGGGCAGCAGCATTATGTCCTAGGATTCTCATGAGATAGGAGCTTGCGATATGATATCAACCATTGATGGCAGCCCTACACCAATTGTTAGACATGCTGATTTGACTCAAGAGGATATTAGGGCAGCCATGGGGAATGAGTTGTCTATATCATCTTTGCAAGAAGCTTCACTTGAGACTTCTACATTGGAGGCCAGCATAGATCATGCTAATATGGGTAGTAATGGTATGGATTCTTTGGATGATCATATTGCTATTTCACCTTCACATCATGAAAAATCAGACTATGGCAGCCAAGGACAGTTGGAACAAAAGCCTTTGGTTTGGGAAGATTTGCTAGTACAAATGGTGGTGAAGGAAGATGGAATAACTCATGCTTTGCCAAGAATGGACAGCACTCACAAACACCTAGAAGACCTCATTTGGACAGCTCAAAGAGAGGAAAGACAAAAGGGATTGGGATATGGCATTTCTCATACACATTTGCATCCCTTCAAAGATGCTTTTGAATTGATAAAAGAAGACTACCTACAATTGGTTAGAGATAGGGACAAGGTTGCCCAATTGGTGAAAGATCAAGATAGAGAGATTGCTGACCCTTGTCTACTTTTGAGTGGGCATAATCACTCCTCTCATAATTCAGAAAATCGGTTCTTTATGGCAGCTAGGAGACAAGATGAGACACATCAATACTTGATGGTGTTTGATGACTACAACGAAGAAGAAGATTGCAAAGATTTGAATTGGGACAGCGATGTTCTTCCTCATTCTTATGAGATTACTACTCTTACGCATGGGAGAATTTGTGAAGATGAGTCTACAAGTGTTGGTTCACAAAGTGTAAGTGTTGAGCATGAAGACTCCAATAAAAATGCACTTGTAAAGCTTGAAGAATATGACAGGTCTACTGATGACAGCAGCCACATTTCTTCACCTCAGCATGAGAAAACACTTCTACAACATGAGAAAGACGATATCTTGGAATCATTTATAAATGGTACCCAAGAATTGGGGGCAAAAAATGGATTTTATGGGATGAATACAAGTCATGAGCATTCCGATTTTTTATATCAGACTTGGAAGGATTGGAAAGGACACAAAATTTATGTGATATGTGGTCACAAAGGGCCAAGGAGCCTAGATTAGTGGCTGTCAAGGCGAGACAGCATCTTCAAAACATAAAAGGAAAGGTCAATCTCTCCAACATGGAATGGGAAAAAGAGAAATCACTGATAACTCGCATCCAGTCCATCAAAGAAGAGGTGGACAGGGTCAATTTGGAGATGCAGGCAGCTGAACGTGATTATGACTTAAATCGGGCAGCTGAGCTCAAGTATGGGACATTGATGTCTCTTCAGCGACAATTAGAAGGAGCTGAAAACAAACTTGCTGAATACAGGACGGGTGGTAAATCAATGCTTCGGGAGGAAGTTACATATGTTGACAATGCTGAGATTGTGAGTAAGTGGACTGGCATTCCAATTTCGAACCTGCAACAAACGGAGAGGGAGAAGCTTGTTTTCTTAGAAGAAGTGCTTCACAAGAGGGTTGTGGGTCAGGATATTGCAGTTAAGTCCGTAGCTGATGCAATTTGACGATCCAGACCAGGGCTTTCTGACCCTAATCGACAAATTGCGAGTTTCATGTTTAGGGCCCAACTGGAGTGGGGAAGACTGAATTGGCTGAAGCTCTTGCAGGTTAATTTTTTCAAATACTGAACGTGCACTTGTGAGGATCAATATGAGTGAATATATGGAAAAGCATGCTGTCTCTCGTCTAGTTGGAGTTCCTCCTGGGTATGTTGGCTATGAAGAGGGTGGACAGTTAACAAAGGCTGTTTGTAGGAGACCTTACTCAGTTTTATTGTTTGGTGAAATTGAAAAAGCTCACTCTGATGTATTCAACATCCTCCTCCAGTTGTTAGATGATGGGAGGATAACTGATTCCCAAGGGCGCACCGTTAGCTTCACAAACTGTGTGGTTATCATGACATCAATTATTGGGTCCCAATATATTTTGGAGACACTTGAAAGTACACATGAGTCTTGAGAGGCAGTTTATGAATTAATGAAGAAACGAGTGATGAAAGTTGCATGGCAGACAATTCGTCCGGAGTTCATGAATCGTATTGATGAGTATATTGTTTTCCAGCCTCTAGAGTCTCAACAAATAAATCATATTGTTCGAATACAGCTTGAGCGTGTACAGTCCCGACTAAAGCAAAAGAAGATCAATCTCAAATTCATTGAAAATGCTGTTGCTGTTACATGTGCATTGGCTGCGTACAAGCTGAAGCATCCTGTCCGAATGTACCTTGATCGTAAAACAGACATGATCATAACTGGTGGACGGCATTCTATTAAGGCAAATTATACAGCTGGGTTTAAAACTAATGGAAAAATCACAGCTTTGCATGTTGATTTATTAATCGATGCAGGATTTTCATCAGATATAAGCCTTGCCTTACCCCATTTTATGATCCCAGCAATGAAAAAATACAACTGGGGAGCTCTTTCATTTGATTATAAATTATGTAAAACAAATCTACCAAGCAAGTCGGCAATGAGGGGTCTTGGAGATACACAGGGAAGTTTCATTGCTGAATCCATTATTGAGCATGTTGCGTCATTTCTAAGTTTGGATTCAAATGGCGTGAGAGAGAAAAACCTACACACACTTGAAAGTGCTGAGTTCTTCTATGGCTCTTTTGTTGAGAGTCCTATTGGCTTATACCATCCATTGAGGAATGAAGAGTTGCCATCTATAGAAGTTGGAACTAGGGCCTGCAAGTTAGCTATCCATCATGCTAATATGAATCTGCTAGAGATTGCTACTCCTATATCACAGGTATTTCATACGGATACATGGTTACTTGATGGTTATGGTGTTAGTAGGTATGATGGCTTGATAAGTTATCACATCCAGGAGGATTTGGTAGATGAATGTAAGTGGAGATTGTATTGGGATACAGGGATCATTTCGTATGATAGATTGCTTCTCGTCATGATAGTGGTTCACAACAGTGCTGAGCATGATTTAGTATCTTTTCGGGCACTCTACAGATTCATTTGGGATCCAGGCGGAGTAGAGTTCCTTGGTAGTTGAGATTGCTTGAGGACAAGCAATTTCAGGAGGGGTGGACTGTCATGTCCCCTTCTAGTTGACATCTTTCAAAGCTGATGATTAGCCTATTATGCGACCCTCGTAGGTTGATAGGATGGGTAGAGGGTCTTGATGGAGCTTGGCTTGGCTTCGACTAGCAGAATTTTTTCAGTTGGCGTTCGTTCGGGCTCTTTCGGACACGTTTGCCTGAGCTCCTATTTTTTAGAGATTTTTGGCACTCAGTGGAGCACCCTTGTTATAGTATGGTCATGTGCGGAATCACTCCCTTGTTCACCAGCTTTAGACGGTTCGAGAATCGGATATGTATTGAGGGAGATATTAATATTTAATTGATTTGATTAAATATTAATTATTTTGCGAAATTTAATGACTTAGGCATTTTGACCCAAGGGGGCGCTCATTATGAAGGGGGCCGTTTTAATTATATTTTATAATTAAAAAAATGTGTCTTAGACTATGGAAAAATTAAAAGAAAAGGGAACCTTAATTTTTAATGATGAAACCCTAATTAGGGCAAGCGCACCTTTTTGAAGATTATAAGGGTTTCTCATTGGAGAGCGCACCATTCATGTTGAAGACAAAATTTTTGCTAAGTATTTTCTGAGAAGATTGAGCCAAGGGTTCCAGTATTTTATTTGCATTGGAGAACGTGCAATCTTCAGTGTGCAATTTAGAGGTTGTGAGATATCAACTGATCTATTACTAGTTTGAGAGATAACTTCACACAGAGGTTATCACAGAGGTTCACAGGTATTTATTTCATCAGGGTTTGATCCAGAAATTACCCAAAACGAGATTCTCAGTGGTGGCGCAATTTTCTAGGGTTTTGGAGTCCAGCCATACCAGGCTGTACTATTTTTACTGTTGTTGTATGGAATCTGTACGGTACTGTACCAGGCCGTACAGTTACAACAAAGGGCGTATTTCTGTTCTAGTGCAAAACGCCTTCCTTTTGACAAAACTGCTGATACCCTTTTGAGCGCCTATATCCCTAGCATCAATTCAAATCATCAGAAGCGCGGAGAAAAGCTTATTTATTGCAACCGTCCAGCTGTACCAAATCTAGGGTTTGTAGAAAAATCAGGTTTTTGAGACAATATTTTATATTATTTTTGTATGTGTGCAAGAGATCTTTATTGTAATCCTCTGAAGTGAATAATAAGATCAGAGATTTGCTAGTCAAAAGAGTACACTGCTATTTATTTATTTATTTGAATTTATTTGGCAAAAACGCATTCATCTTTATTTCATGCAAAAACACAAAAAAGTCAAAAATACACAAAAACAGTTCAAAAACATTCAGTTTCAGAAATCAGGGAAACAGGGGTTTCTACAACACCTACCTATTGGAGCACCAACCCTAAAAACAATTTTGCAGGCACTAATCTATTGGAGCACTAACCCCTTTCATCGAGCACCAACACAATAGATGATAGAACACTGCTTTATCTCCTTTCAATTTGATCTACACTTGAATGTTTTTGCTGCTATGCTCTGCCTTATACTTGCTGTATTTTTCTTTTCAATATACTCACAAAAATATGCTTACAAACATTTCTTCTCTTCTTTTATTTCTTCCACTTTCGAAGTTACAAATGTGCCACTCCCTATGCACTTATTTATAACTCATGAAAAGCCACAAATTAAGGTCATGACTCTTCAAACGAAAAGGTCCCATTCGAACGGTCACAACTCCTCCAAATCCGGTCGGGCAAGGTTGGGGACCATTTTAGCCTTAAATACTGTTTTGAAACCTTCGCCATAATTATCTCTTTAAGCCCGTTAGACATAGTCGATTTATTTTCTATTCCATGCAAAGATATGACTGTTATTTGCATGATTAATTGCCTCAATCAAATTAAATTTTTCTTTATTTAATTTAATTTTTGTATCGAAATACTTTGCCATCAATTAGATTCATGATTACCCTTTGACATCACTGACAATATTTCCAACAAAATTCTATAGTTACTGACCTGAAAACTTCAACAAACTGGATCCCACCAGTAGTTCTCGGTGATGCATTTTTCTCATGTGCATGCCTCTCGACATAGTTATTGTGGAAATCAACCTTATACACCTTGATTTGAAATATTCTCATCATCTTCAAATTTGCCATAAGGATGATTCAAGAACTTACCTTCTTCTCTAATTTTCTGTAGGTGTTGTTTTGCTTTCGTGGCTATCTATTTAGCTTCGTTGGCCCTTCTTAGCCATTCATCACTCCTTTTCTGGGTCCTCATCACATCCTATGTGCTTGTTTGCAATGTAATTGGTTTTTATTCAACACTAGGATCCATTTTTGTTGCTCATGGTGGATCATTAAAATCTGCCTCATATAAGTGCTTTATACACTCTTTTTCTGCTGAAATATTTGTGCAATCAGCGAATGGTTCTTTCTTCTTCACAATTTATCCCTTGTCGTCTTGAGGGTACTCCTTACTCAATGGCGATCCGGGAAGTGCAAAATCAAGCACTATGCAAATCTGACCCATAGTAGCACAATGAGCATGACAATAACTCCGAGTTTCGATGGATCTTACCACTATACCGCAGGATGAAACCCTCACGAATTTGTACCGCTCAGCTTGCATGCAAGCTGAAATGAAGTTACAACAGCCATAGTTCATTCAAAACCACACCCAAAATAACAGTATGACAGTTGGAGTAATTGCTTTCAACAACTCAGCTCTAATGGCTGAAACTCTTCACATACAACATGATACAAGGAAAAATCTTTAAAGTTTGCAAATTAGGGGCTGGATGTGACTGATAACAACAGTCCCTTCTTTAACGTGTTATTACTTCCACACAAATACAACTCATTACATATGGAGGATATCATGCCAATGTTTAATGGTAAACTAGCAACTGTATTATTACCAATGTAAGACGAGAATGCTGCTACCCTATTTGAATTCTGAATTGTCCCATTGCCGTTTGCTTTGATTCCCTGAATTTGATCGATGCGCTGCAACCACTGAATCCCATTTTTATTCACAATATCTTCCTTGTGCTCAACTAAGGTCAATTCTGATTTCTTTCTTATCCATTTATATGGGTGACAAAATCATTAGCAATAATGCTATTAAAATTAAAAACTCTACCCTTTATAGATCTCAATCTATCACTGGGATCCCACACTATTATGCACAAACAAATTTGAATCAAAGGATCTGTCTTCACACATTTACCCTTCCTAGAATGATGACAAAGCTGGAAAGTTCATTGCTGTTATTACCACATCTTGAGCTGAAATTATAAGGGTGCTTACCCTCTTGACAGAAATTTTGTAATGGCATAGTATGGAGCCATGAATATGGAATATGACCATCATACCTTGGGCTGTAATCAAGATCCTTACCTCCTTTGGCTGAAGTAGAAGCCTTTGATAGCATCACATCACCACCACTATTCTTTTCAAGTGCCTTTCCATAGCTGTCTTGAAAATCCATCTCATATGGTAATGACTCAATCTTTGGACGAGTTATAACAAGTGCTAGTCTCTTTTTCTTGACTTCATTGAAATAAATCTTTTGCTGGGCTGCCATCTTAGGAGTCTATAAGATATTCTTTTTTTCATTAGATTTCATAATTTCCATAGGTTGTTCCCTCTCAATTTTTCCTTGTTGGGGTTCTAATGTATCCAACATTTTTCCTGGTTCTATGGTCTTTTTTTCTGGCTCTTTTGAGTCTTCATTTAGCAACACGTCCTCATAGTGAACTTGTCCACTTCTTGTTTTCATCAATTTCATGAAGTTTTAAAAAGATATATCTTTTTGAATCTTTATTGGAAGAGCTTTACATTCAACGTAATTGACAATAACATCATCCCCCATATTCTCTCTTTCGGCAATAACGCCATGATTCACAGACTGCGAAGATCACGCTGTGATACCACTGAAATATTCCTTTCAAGATAAAATAAGAATTCTGATTTTTATCGCCCTTAATTAAGAAAACTCATTCAAATACCAAAACAATACATGGAATATGGAAAACCAACGACTCAAAGGTGTTCTCTTTATTTCAGTCAATTGCATACTTAGAAAACATTCTGAAAACAATTATGGAAGATACAAATAACATAATAAAATCAGAATATTAGTTTTTCTTGATTTTAGTACTAAACCCTAACTTAGAATAACATAAAGGTGGAATCTTTCCTTGAAACCCTAGCTGAAAATGTCTTGGAACAATACAACAACATCAAAAGGCAAAAAGATTGGATTTTTCTTGAAAACCCTAGCTGAAAATAATCATGAATAGTATGACAACATCAAACCCTAGTTGCAACATTACAACATCCCTCAAAATGGTATGGTAGCCCTTAAAAAACTAGCGACCAACTTAGCAAAGTCAAACCCTAGCGTAGAAAAGTCAATGCTTAGATACGACCGTGAATAGTGACATGAATAACACACCATGAATGGTGGCATGAATAGTGATGTAAAGTTGAAATGTCACTGTAGGAGAATATTTTCATAAATTTCTGGACTATTACAGCCCCATACACAGCCATAAATCAACTTTTTTGTACTTGTGTGATGGATTTCCTCTGAATCTAAAATCTCTGGTGTAATCTCTGAATCGAATTACCAAATGGATTTAAGGTTTTTCGTCCCCAAGCTTATGCTCATGAGGGTTTTTGGCCTTGGTATAAAATATTGAAGCTACTGCCCCAAATTTGCAAAACAAAGGTTTTGTAAAATTGTTCAATTGAATGATTTTTTTTTTTCATTTTTTCCAATCATTTTTTTTTATAAGCTCTTTTCATCCAAAACCTTAAAAGTTATTAATATTACTTTTAGTTGAATATTCATCTTTTTCTATCCTTTAATTATTAATTATCTTTTGGGCCATGTATCCAATATTTGCTTTTTTGTCCCATTCAATAATAATACACTACGTGTCCTTTTTGTTTTTCCAAGTTATAACTTAAATTACGTTTTTGGACAATTTAATGAACTATTATAATAATATTTTCCTTTTTTAATCCCTTCTTAGCCCATGGGAAATAAAAATAGGTTTCGGATCTTCTGATTTAATTAATTTAGAAAAGGGGACATTAGACCTTAGTTCTCTTTTGTCTCAACATCCTATCAAATGTCTCATATATTTTTCCAATGGTAGGAGCCTTTGTTTCAGCATAACGGATCACCTGAGCTATGGGTTCATGAAATGTGACTACATATTTACAATACGCTCACCAATCATCATTCAATAGATGAGCCTTCACCTTTTACCCTTGTCGGACTTGGACTCTCCCCACTAGGTTCACTCATTGCTCACAAGCATAATCTGCAGAGGTTATTGCACACAAAGAATGCTCTCCAATAAGAGGAAGTAGCTGCAATACTTAGTACTGACGGTTCTTTTGGTAATATTATAATTATTTTAATCTTTTAAATTTTAGGCTGTATTTGTACAGTAAATATAGTGTTTATCTTTAAAACAAGTACGATTTATATAGTATTATTGCTTTTTATTTTAGTAGGTATTTGTTTTTTTAATTTTATTTTTTGACCTCGTTCGGTCTTCCTTTGCAAGGGAAACAAGTCCTATTTTGGGGACGAGTTTCTTAATTGCACCATTAAAAAATAAAAAAAATATTTTCTTTTTATGCTTGCTTTATTTCGGTTTTGCTTATTTTATGCAGTTTTGAAGAGCTTTTGTTGGGGATGTCGCAACATCATGTACGCACCTCATACTAATTAGCATTCATCGAGAAAAAAATCGAAGTTCATTGAGGGAAAAAAACTGTAAAGTATTTGGTGTGTATTTTAAACTAGTAAAGTTTGATAAAATATCTAATGACATTATTCTCACATGAGAATATCTAATTATTCTCTTCATCTCCCTCCACATTCTCATGTTTGCCATTATGTTTCTGGTAAGCTTTGCTGAGTACAATATTTTCCCTTCTTTTTTTATCGATCTGTTGCTTTTTGCTTCTTTGTTATGCTATGTGAATAATGCAAAACGTCTTCAACCACTGCTACAATAGCTTTTGTATTCTGTCATCTTACCTATCCTCCTTAACATTTGTTATACCATATATAGCTTGTGTCCAAACCTCCTCTTCCATAACATCTTATAATATTGTCCTTTAACCTGTTTTCTCTTTTATTCGCTTCCCTAAGATGGTTATTAAAAGTACCATCAGCAAAGAAGTTGAAACATTTGATGAACCAAATAATGAAAATGAGCCTTTTGTCAAGACTGAACGAGGTAAAAAAATAAAATTAAAAAAACAAGAATGCGTTTGAAGCTAGTATATGCACCAAAAACTTTGCATTATATAAGCCTTTTGAAGCTGTTTAGGATATGCAAAGTTTTTGAAGCTAGGCTCATATAAAGGAAAAATTCATATAATGCAAAGTTTTGGTGCATAATCTGATTATGTTAGTACTAAATTTTACTTACCAAAATTTTGGAAATAACATTTACTAAAAAGCAAATAGCTAACTTGATAGTATACATTACAAACACCTTTCTATCCACGATATTTACAAAATAGGAGTATCTAAGATGAATGGTCTAGGATTTTTTTCATTTGGTCACTTCACTTAGAATCTAGGACTTTATGTTCTAAAATTGAATCGGTTTCTTAGTTGGATGCATCCAATAGCCCTCTATATATCACACGTTGTTCATTGGTAATAGTGTTTGAGACCGTGTGTCACTGTTATTGGGTGGCATTGCCCCTGTGGGGATGATGTGGTTGTTTGATGCAGTGGTAGTTCCAGTCTACTCTGGAGTCGTGTTCTTCACATAATTACAATTTTGGCCTTTCTGTTCTGCAATAATTAATTTATTTTCAGTTTGAATCATAGCTTTGGAGGATGTGGAGGGCATTGGAGAGAGTCTAAGGCACTAAGGATGGGTTGATCTTAGTTTGGAGACATTTGAAAAAGATTGAAAAACAAAAATTGTGAGATTGTGCCATTATAGGACCTGAACTAGCACTGCACCCTAAACCATACACATTCTTGGCAGCCCATGCTTGGACTACACTTTGGATCACGTGAAGTCTTGTCAACCCTTGCTTGGCCCATGCTTGAACTGCACCTCATCCAACACTTTAGTCTCTAAGTAAAACCAAGTTGCACAACCCAACCCTCCAAATGCCAAACAAAATTGGTAAAAAAATTGCAATATACTAGGGAACTCGTTTCCTAACCTTGGTTACCCATTTTTGTGGGGGACTACGTTGCTGAAACATGGAAACAGGTGGGGAACCTCTTTTTTGACCCCTTGACATCCCTAGAAAAAGACGACTTCATGAGAATTTGTCCCCTATTCTTAGTTAATCATAATCAACATGAAACTAAGTTCATAGCTGGTTCGTAGTTGATATTTGTTTTTTATATTCAACGTTTATTTTGGATTACTATAGTGATTTTAAATGACAAGTTGATGTAGAAATACATACTTTTAAACACCGACATTCACTTGGTTATGCATCACCATCAAAGTTAGGATACGATGTAGGTAAGTAGCACTATCTAGTCAACCAACATTTTCCTAGAGCGTGGCTGTTTCCTTGATCATTTTTTTCCCTGCATTATATGATTGCTTAATCACGAGAATGTGTATATGGTCTTGAGATCAGGTCAGCATTATGGTCTCACCTCACATTACTTCTAGACCATGGCCTGCTTGACAGATGATCTAAAATATCTGTTTTTAAACATGATTTTCTATGTTTTGTATGGCTGTTAAAATGTTTGATGACAATTCTGCACAATATGCCCATATGTATGTCAGATATCTATTTTTCTTTTGCTCGGTTAAGAGCGTTAAGGGTCCCTCACCCATTTTATTAAGATAAACCAGCGAATACAAAAAGGATCCAAAGACCCGAAAGTGACCCTAAACAGCCAAGAGAACCAACACAGGCCAAAATTAGACCAAAGGCCCACAAGGCCATAGACTGCAATTATTTCTTTTGCTCTCCATTCTCACAACAGGAACAGAGAGTCGTAGAAGAAGACTCAGGGGCATACCACCCTCTTTTCTTCCTCCTTGCAACAATCCAGGCTGGCTTATCTTGTGAATTTTCAATTCCAACCCCGATTGGGTTGTTACCTTGGACCATCGTAACAACATCAACATCCGATTTAGAATCAACTACTGCGGTCTCCTTCGAAGCCTTCTCAACTTTCTGCAAAGATGCCCCAATCCTTTCTTGACTTCCATTTTTATTCTCAGCATTAGGTGAAACTGTTGAACCAAGAGGATCCATTGTAAGGTGAGAAGAGAGGGAATCTTTCCACCAAGAGGAGTCCATCTTTTGCTTGGAACTGCAGCAATCCGTAGCCAAATGCCCATTTTCAAAGCACTTTCGACATTTGAACAGTAGCCCCTCATAATCAAGGGTTTAGATCCAACTTCGGTCTTTAACTTTTAGTTTGATTGTGGCTAGAAAATCCTAGGAGGTGTCCAAACATACAAGAATGCGAGCAAAGGTACTGTGGTGAAGGTTCAAAGTAGAAGCATTAGTTGCTATCCAGTTGCCCAAGGCATTGCCTATGGTCGAGAGACATGAATCAACCCTGAACTGTAGTGGTAGATGAGGCAGGCGTGCCCAAATAGGCCTTGTGGTAGTGGTTTCCAACATGGGGTTGAAGGCCAGGAACCAGGGTTTCATGAATAGAAGATACTGGTCCTAGCTCCAAGTTTTGTCAGAAAACACCTTATTTCAATCCTCCAAGATGTCAAAGACCACAATGAAAAAACCCTTAGCACAAGGAAATATCTCCAGGCTATCCACTATTAATGGCCTCCATGAGTTTGAGACCTAGGTATGAAGCATAGGTAAGCTTGCCCATAATTGATTGAATCTGCAAATCAGGCCCCTTGCAACAAACCACTCTTCATTTTGAAGCACCTCATCAAGGGCCTCATCACCAAAGGAGACCGAAGGAGTAGTTTTAGCTGCTAGTATTGGCTTTAGATC
The DNA here is from genome assembly GCA_037957365.1 of Torreya grandis. Classification (NCBI taxonomy): domain Eukaryota; kingdom Viridiplantae; phylum Streptophyta; class Pinopsida; order Cupressales; family Taxaceae; genus Torreya; species Torreya grandis. Next base: position 1,441,171 of record JARHVA010002622.1, read on the forward strand.
CACTGCTTCCAAGTTGCCCTGACTGGACGCAACATCGACAAAGGATTTAATTGTTCCAACAATAGGCAATATCGCCTCAAATAGATCAGTCGAAACACCTAGAGGAGGCAGGGCTTGGTCCACCAAGGGGGTTTGTGCCTCACCAACTTGCCCATATTCTTTCGTCCTCTTCACACTACCCCCAATCTCCTCCAATCACGATGCCAAAACTGCAGAGTGCTCCATGGCAAGGATGAAGTCATGGGGAGCAAAAAGCCCAGGAAGCCCAACCCCACGTGGAGTCGAGGCAAGCTGCTTGATGGGAGGAGAACACTACACCGCCTTTGAGTTGTCCGTCAACACCAAGCTTACATCCCCCTCTGAGCGGCTAGCAAGAGAACACGTCCGTCGGTTGACTTGACCATTGCCGCCACTGACTGCATCCTTCTTGTCCACAGTTTTATCGGCAAAAACCCTAGCTATGGGAGAGGACGATATTTTTTCAATATGTCATATACCTAATTAATAATATGCCAATGTATTAACTATTTATAATTCATGTCACGAAAATTCCGGGACATGGATGGCAAGAAAAATAGGAAATAAAGAAAGAAAGAAAGAAAGAAAGAAATTATATTAATGTCCACGGATGACCAAAAGTAGGTCAATGGGACTTGAGGATACAAGTTTTTAGGATGGTATGGGATGAAAGGCCAAATTTCAAGGGACAAGAAGTAACATAAAGTTAAAAACTATAATATTTTTTTTGAAATATGAGAAAAACATGCAAAATTTTAGTTTTTTTGTCATAAGAATGCGCCATTCAACATTCCGAAGTTTCAAATAAGTTAAGCAATGTGAAGGCATATCCATGATCCATGAAATGAAACATGGCATGTTGTATGTACATTGTGCACATGTCAAAATTGCAATCCATAACATGTATGTACACATGTCAAAATCGCAATCCATAACATGTATGTACCTGTCAAAATGGCGATCCTTAACTTGTATTTACATGCCAAAATTGACAACATTGAAGTACATAAGTTGTCCAGTCCAACTCGTCAACTATAATCTACATGAAAGCAAAGTCAATGTGTGGGATAAAGAGTAGAAATGTGCTCGTTGTGTCGTATAGCTGTAGTTGAAAATTTGAAAAGTATGGTAAGGCGAATAATAGAGTACATGTGGAAGTCAGTATTATGTTCTTGCATCTGCCTATGACTAAAATTAGTGAATGTGTAGGATCTTGTTAGGTAATATCAGCTATTGTGGTGTTATGTTTATGACCCAATATTTTAGGTGAATATTTTTGATACATTTTAGAGTTGAAATAAAGGCAGCACATTGTTAATATTGAATTATCTTGGCTTCATTGCCTTGCCACGTGTTCCAAAACATATTCAAAATATGCACTTAATTATAGGCAGGCATTCTTGCAATGGAATTAAAGCAGGTTAGTGAATGCTTTTCATTTTGCACATACGTTTTGAAATTTAAGCTGGTTGGTAATTGCTGTTCCTATTGCCCTTGGCAATTAGCAACGCTGTAGTTACAAGTTCTCAAGATGGAAACTGAACCCACTAATATGTTTGTCATCTTTGAGGTCTTTGTCTGTGATCAACATGGTGGGATTCTTAGTCTTTTTGTTAGATGTTTACAGATACAGCCTGGTGTAAATAATTTACTGGTCCCTCTTTATAAAACTCATATTTTGAAGTTTGGCCACATTAGAGGAAAATGCAGGCATAGTCCATCCAACTACTGTATCAGACAGTGAGTCAATGAAGAAATCTGACTGTCTTTAGGCTGCACCCTTAACTTAATATTGGGTTTCTTAAAATACTTATTAGGAAATAACTCCCTGGTCATGTCTTCCAAATTCCCTGCTCAAAATCAACGAAGAGAGAAACTAGTCAAGGTGCTGCTCCAGCAAACATTGCTAAAAGCTGTAAGTCATACATTTCTGACTTTGTACAAACTTCCTGCTTATCTGGTAGGTCTTTTGTCTGTGATTAGCTTAAGTGGATCTTAGCTGGCAGAATTATGTAAGTTAACTTGACAAGTACATGAATATGCTGCATGCTTTGTGTCCTTAGCGGGTGACCTCTATACAAAATGCCTGTTCTCTCTTTTTATATACTAAAAACTCTTTTTGCAAGCTGAATATTTAATGTTGCACCTGTCACATCCTCACTGGTGTCTTGTTTTTGAAGTAGTTCTTTTCCTTAAGAAAAAATTGATCATAAGCGGTCACATTTTGTTACAGTATGGGAAGCTATTTCAAGGTTCACACAAGTCTCAGCCGTTGTTTATGTGCATTTTGTTTAACTATTGAATTGATAGCTAACTTATTAAATGTTGAATTCTTTAAATAATAAATAGCTTCAACGTGAGCTTGGAGAAGCACAGGTGGCGGCTGTCAAGAATAAGGAACAACTTGATTCTGCTTTAGCTGAGATCAAGTTACTTAAAGTCTGTATTCTTTCCTTTATATGCATCTTTTTCGATTTTTGGATTAGAGAGTTTGTTTCTAGTGGTTTTCTTCAATGAAATATGTATATCCGGTTCACGGAAATATGATTTTTTTTTGGAATCTGTTTGCCATTCAGATTTTATATTTCTGCTTTACTTAATTCAGTATCGTACCATTGTGTATTTCTTATTCCCTTCTTAAATTTTGCAGAAAGAGAACGAGGAGAGCTTGGACCAAATATTATCTGAATTTGATGAGTTGCGGACTGAGGTGGAATCTCTGAGGGATACTAGTAATGAAGTTCAATCTGTTGCAGGTGATTCTGTTCAAGCAATTTCCCTTGCTAAAACGCTCCTTCAGGTATTTGTGCTTGTTCTTTATCATCTTCTGGCTGTGCTGTTTTTTGCTTTATATTTGAATGCAATAAATCTCATATTTTTTCTTTTTTTGTAAAGTATACGTAAAAAATGCAGTTCCCTTTTTTTGTTTTCCAAAAATGCTTCAGAGCTTTTTGAGATTCATAATAAGACAGTTCTTCATATTCCAGGTGCTGGTATCATGTGTGCATATCATTTTCTTATTGAGTATATGCTGTTTAGAGGTTTGTTTTAAATTGCCTTTTAGATTATTTTTATTCCCGATATTTTGCACTATTCAAAGAGTTGAATGAGCTAAAACGGAATTGTATGCCAACATAGATTTAAGATGCAGGTCTGACTGAAAACAATAAGAACTAGAAGACAGAATTGGTAGCAACAATGTTGAGATTAATCTTTATTTGGGTATATTAAATATCCTGCAGTTGTGTATTATTAATTCTTTTATGAATTTTTTAATTCATATATTCCAGAGAATACAAGGTGTCATGTAACCTTCACCTCTTTTGTTTCATTAGAAAGAAACAAAGAAAGAAATAAAGAAAGAAAGAAAATATATAAATGCTCATGAATGACCAAAAGTAGGTCAATGGGACTCGAGAATACATCCAATTACAATAGAAAGAGCTAAGGTAAAAGTATCTTAGAAACGATGACTAATGAAATAAAAGAACAAACTGAAAGTAAACATGGGTTAAATCCAATGCAGAAAAATCCCACAACCCATGTGGGTAGGATGGTAATGAAAATAGCCATGTTGGGCTAAGTAAGAACCTTCAAAGAGCATTGGCTGATGAAAGAAACATCAAACATCTTTGACCGAGCTAAAGATAGAGGAATCATCCGTGTCATCGTCTATCATGGTGAAAGGGCCAATGTGGGATCTAATAATGCTCTTTAGGAAATGTCTGTTGAGGGGGATGGGTTGGGTAATCCTAAGAGGAACCAAAGCACTCCCCCTAGAATCTGTAATGTCCCCACTTTAGTAGTTGACCAAGTGTGTGCGTTAGCCTAGTTCTACATGGTCCCGAGGGCTAATGAAGGGTTTAAAGGGATCCTAGAGTGTTTTGGCCTGCGCAACAGAGAGCCTGTGTTAAGCGGTTACACATGGGGGAGTATTGTTACAATACCACATATCACATGACCATCAGGATGACTCCATTTATGGCATTGTATGGGTATGAAGCACCAAGCTTCATGGATTTGGCTTTGGGGGATCGCAGAGTGCCCAAAGCCAAAGACCTGTTGCAGGATAGTCAGGGTATCCTGAGAGCGCTCAAGGAGAATATACAACAGGGTCAAAATCAACAGAAGTTGTATGTTGATCAGCATAGGGTAGAGCGCAGTTTCGAGGTGGGGGACATGGTGTATTTGAGGCTACAGCCATATAGGCAGTCATCGCTCAAGAAGAGCAGAGCAGAGACGCTGAAGCCTAGATTTTATGGTCCCTACAAGGTGATTCGCAGAGTGGGCGAAGTCACCTATGAGCTTGAGCTCCCAGAGGGCAGTCGGGTGCACAATGTATTTCATGTGTCTAGGCTTAAGAAAGCCATTAGTCAGAGTGTAGTGCCTTCTGCAGATTTACTACCTTTGGATGAGGAGGGGAAGCTCGTGTTAGTACCTGAGGCTATTCTGGACATCAAAGAGAGGAAACTCAGAAACAGGATAGTGAAGGAGTATTTGGTCAGATGGAGGGACCTGCCGGAGGAGGATGCTACATGGGAGAGTGAGTAGGTTATTCAGCACGCTGGGCTGAGATTGCTTGAGGACAAACAATTTCAAGGGGGCGGACTGTAATGTCCCCACTTTAGCAGGTGACCAAGTGTGTGCGTTAGCCTAGTTCTACATGGTCCCGAGGGCCAACGAAGGGTTTAAAGGGATCCTAGAGTGTTTTGGCCTAGTCATTTCCAATTTGGGCCAAAACGGAGTTGATTTACTCAGTTTTAGGCATACTATTTTTAGTAAGTTAGTAGGACATAGCGGAGGCCAGTTTTAGTGATTGGATTTGATACTTCTCGGCGAGAGCTTTCCAGCGAATTATCACTCGCACTATTCGGAGTCCAATTGCTATTATATTTTAATGCCTGAAATGTTATTAAAGTAACATTTAATTTAATTGTAAAATATTAAAGTGTTACTTTAATATGTATTTTATGGGAATGTGTACCCAAGGGAGACATAAGTGAATATTTTAATATGTTGCACATCTTTTATCCGACATTGCTCATGAGAGTTGAGTCGACCCTTGGGGAAAGAATAAAAGGAAGCGCTTGTGGCTTCATTCAGCATGTTGGATGAGAAGAAGAATTGATGTACTTGCAGTTTGCAGGTTGTTTTTGGCATTTGGGAACGTCCTTCCCATTTGTATCACTCTAGACATCAATCCTTGGGATTGGTCTTTGGAGTCTATGCTTTCAGCTTCATGGTTATTGCAGTTTGTGGGGTCATTTTCCAGTTACAGGCAGAGTCTCGAAATTGCTCATATTTTCCTTTGCCGGCCGCATCATTATAGCATCTTGTAGCAGCAGACTGTATTCTCTCTGTAGCAGCACTTGTTGGTTAATTTGATGCAGCAGATCGTACCTTCGATAGTTGCTGAGGATATTCGCTTGATCAATAAAAACAATGTTCGTTCCATTCTATTGCTGGAGTATATAGTGAGTTATCACATGGTCGACATCGCACTTGTTTATTCATTCTGTAATCAATATAAATACAGTGTGTTGGTTATTTCAGTTATGAGTGTTTATGCTTTCAATTCTATATTCATGTTACATGCATAAGACTTTGCAAAAACACAAAAAAAAAAACAATACAATCAAACCGTTCCGGAGTCAAGGGGTTTTAAAACTTACACGGAGAAGTAAGGGTTTTCAGCTGGGTTAGTTTTGGGCGTAACAGAGTTGCCCATTACAGTGGTATCAGAACTTGTTTTTCTGCCATCTTGTGAGGTTTCATGCATCCAAAACATCAATATTACTTGAGGAGAAACCGAACAAACCCAAACTTACATAATTCCCCAGAGATTGAAGAGGAGGGTGACCCTTTTTCAGCACCAACGTTGGGTGACAAAGATGGGGAAAGGGGAGAACCTAGCACTAGGGAGATGCTTAGTGATCTTGCTAGGGGTCAGAGGGAGCTATAGGCTACATTGCAGCGTATGGCTATAGCCATTACACAACATTTGACTAGAGTAGATCAAGGCAATAATGCCAACCAAGGTAATAATGCCAATCAGGGTAATAATGCTAACCAGGTAGGTGGACAGGGTAGTGGAGGTAATGGAGACGCATCGGTTAATAGAGGAACCAGGACATATGCTAGAGCAGGTTCTTCTACTACAAGACCACTCATGCCACGTTTTCTTCCAAGACAAAATGACCAGAATAATGCTGGTCCTACACAACAGTAGATACAAGACCAAATACTTGAGGATTGGAGAAATTCTGGACCGGATTTTTAGGGTGAGATATCTTTCAGGGAGTACATGGATGTTAGGTTGAAACATTTACCTTAGAGAGGCAACAGGCAACAACATTATGAGCTTAAGAAGAAAGTGGGTAAGCTCTCAATTCCATATTTTGATGGTACAAGCAAGACTACAACCAAGGCTTGGGTGCAAAAGCTCGATACATATTTCTAGTTCAGTCCGATGCCTGAGGATGATGCCATCAAGTACGCAACTCTACATCTAGATGGCAGTGCCCATGAGTGGTGGCACCATGGGATGGTGACACTTAGACATAACCAGATTGATACATATGCAGAGTTCACCGAGAGGTTGATCTAGCGGTTTGACACCAAGGACCCAGAATTGCATTTCAAGGAGCTAGCACAACTTAGACAGTGGGGTTCTGTGGAGGCCTATATCACCGAGTTCCAAAAGCTGGCAGTATTGGTGACAGATATATCTGAGAAGAGACTCGTTCTTTTCATGGATGGGCTTTTCGATCCCTTGCAAGGTTGGGTAAAGGGACAACCCTTCACTTCAGGAGGCGATTAAGAAAGCGAGAGACCTAGCACCTTCTTCCTACAGGAGTAAATTTCACTCTAAGGACTCTCATTTTAAGAAGGATAAGGAAAAGAAGACATTTCAGAAGGGCCCTCAGCAGCCTAAGGGGTAAACTAAAAGGTTGGACAATGACACCCTCAATGAGCTCAAGAAGAAAAAACTATGTTTTCATTGTAGGGAGCCATGGGATCTTTCCCATAAGTGTCCGTTTAAGGCAAAGGCTAAACAAATGGAGTATTTTTCAGCAGATTAATCACCTTTCGAGGATGAGGAGCAACATTCAGATTCGGAGTCTAGTTAGGGTGATAGCACTGCTGAGGAGAGTTCGGATGATGAGAAGTCTCTTGCTCGGTTGACGGGGGTCCAGAAGGCCATCACCTTTAAGGTAAGAGGGGTGATTCAGGGGCAGCGTGTGGTTTCATTGATTGACACAGGGGCAACACATAACTTTATCGATGCACAAATGGTGGCCAAGAGAGGCCTTCAGACAGAAGAGCACGCGGGGTTCAGAGTCATGGTGGCTAATGGCCACAAGTTATTATGCACCCAGAAGATTTCAAATCTTCGCATCAGATTTGGAGGAGATTATGAGTTGGAGGATGATTTGTATGTAGTTGACATGGGTGATTATGATGTCATCTTGGGAATGACATGGATGGCTTCTCTGGCGGAGTTTACCTTCAACTTGGCTAAGTTGGAGATGAGGTTTCAGCATCAGGGCAGGAAGGTGGTGCTTCGAGGTTTATCAGATGGGGGGCTCAGGTTGGTATCATTGAAGAGGATGGAACGGTTATTTAGACATGATGATGTAGAGTGGGCAGCTGAATGTTTGATCATGCCTACGCTTCTAGAGCTACAGGTTAAAAGCCATCCTCCAGATATACAGGAGATATTTTCTAGGCATGATAAGGTGTTTGGTAGCATTCCACATGGGGTTCCTCCCGAGAGGGGTATAGAGCATGTTATCGAGCTAGAGGAGGGGGCTGAACCAGTCATCATCACCCCTTAGCGCCATCCTAAAAAGCATAAGGATGAGATATAGAAGACGATAAAGGAGCTATTGGAGATGGGGCATATTAGGCCAAGCAAAAGCCCTTTTGCTTCAGCGGTTGTTTTGGTAAAGAAGAAGGATGGGACAATGCGTATGTGCATTGATTATAGAGCTCTCAATAAGAAGACAATTAAGAACAGGTACTCCATCCCTAGGATTGATGAGGTGATTGATGAGCTGCATGGAGCATGGTATTTCTCTAAGATACACTTACATTCAGGATACCATCAGATCAGGATGCGAACAGAGGACGTAGAAAAAACTGCCTTCAGATGTCACTACGGACACTTTGAGTTTTTGGTTATGCTATTTAGGCTAACCAACGCTCCAGCTACCTTCCAGAGTTGTATGAATCAGGTGTTCAGAGGGCAGCTTTGGAGATTTGTATTGATATTCTTTGATGATATCTTGGTATTCAGTAGGACTTGGGAGGAGCACCTACAACAATTAGAGGTGTTGGTTATTTTGGAGAGGGAGTCACTATATGCCAAGGAATCGAAGTGTGAGTTTGGCATGATAGAGTTGTTCTACCTTGGCCATATTATCATTGCTGGTGGAGTTAGGGTGGATCTAGAAAAGATTAAGGCGATTGTTGATTGACCTACTCCAACAAGCCTTACACAACTCAAAGGGTTTTTTGGATTATGTGGATTCTATAGGAGATATGTGAAGGGTTTTTCGCAGACTGCAGCACTATTAACAGATCTCACCAAGAAGGGTGGTTTTGTATGGACAAAGGCAACACAACAGTGTTTTGAGCATTTCAAGAAGGTGATGTCTTCATGTCCAGTTCTAGCTCTACTCGACTTCACGAAGCCTTTTGAGCTTCATTGTGATGCATCGGGTGTTGGGATTGGAGTAGTATTGATGCAGAAGAAGCAACCCATTGCTTTTGAGAGTAGGAAGCTCCGAGGGGTGGAGAGGAGCTATTCTATATATGATCGGGAGATGTTGGCCATCATGCATGCCTTGGCCAAATTCCGATCCTACTTGATTGGAGGGAAGTTTGTGATCAAGACGGATCACAACAGCATAAAGTATTTCATGAGCTAGCGAGACTTGAATGACAGGCAGCAAAAGTGGGTCACTAAATTGCAGGCTTATGATTTTGACATTGAGTTTGTCAAAGGGAAGAAGAATGTAGTAGCTGATGCCTTATCCAAAAGATCTCACATTTGTGCTCTTGTTGAGATTTCAGGAGATTGGAGGGATAAGATTATAGCAAAGTATGCCGGAGATGCTTGGGCTTCTAGATTGATTTCATGTAGTATACAGGATGATCGCTATGAGGTGATAGATGGGTTGATCAGATTTCAGGACAGGGTTTATTTGATTCTATCATCACATTTGAGAGAGGCGATATTGAGGGCATTTCATGATGCACCTATAACTGGGCATCAGGGGGTCTTCAAGACCTACAGGGAGATCCGAGAGCGGTTCTCATGGAGAGGGCTCAAGGATGATGTTCAGAGGTATGTTAGGGAGTGTGCAGTTTGTCTGCAGAATAAGGAAGAGCACACGTTTCCTGCGTGTTTACTACAGCCCTTGCCCATTACGAACAGGAAATGGGAAAGCATTTCTATGGACTTCATCACTGGCTTACCACGAGTGTAGGGAAGAGATTGCATTTATGTGGTGGTAGACAGATTGATGAAGTTTGCTCACTTCTTTGCTATCCCTTCTACTTACACAGCAACTCAGGTGGCAGATTTGTTCTTCAGAGAGGTTTTCAGGTAGCATGGGTTACTGAGATTTATTGTTAGTGACAGGGATAACAAGTTCATGAGCGCCTTTTGACAGTTGTTCAAGTTATGCGGTACAGATCTTACACCTAGTATGAGCTACCATTCTCAGACAGATGGGCAGACGGAGATAGTAAATAAATGGGTGGAAGGTTATTTGCGGAACTATGTGATTGTGCAGCAGAGAGCCTGGGTTAAGTGGTTACACATGGGGGAATATTGTTACAATACCACATATCACATGACCATCAGGATGACTCCATTTATGGCATTGTATGGGTATGAAGCACCAAGCTTCATGGATTTGGCTTTGGGGGACAACAGAGTGCCCAAAGCCAAAGGCCTGTTGCAGGATAGTCAGGATATCCTGAGAGTGCTCAAGGAGAATATTCAACAGGGTCAAAATCAGCAGAAGTTGTATGCTGATCAACATAGGGTAGAGCGCAGTTTCGAGGTGGGGGACATGGTGTATTTGAGGCTACAGCCATATAGGCAGTCATCGCTCAAGAAGAGCGGAGCAGAGAAGCTGAAGCCTAGATTTTATGGTCCCTACACGGTGATTCGCAGAGTGGGCGAAGTCGCCTACAAGCTTGAACTTCCATAGGGCAGTCGGGTGCACAATGTATTTCATGTGTCTAGGCTTAAGAAAGCCATTGGTCAGAGTGTAGTGCCTTTTGCATATTTACCCCCTTTCGATGAGGAGGGGAAGCTCGTGTTAGTACCTGAGGCTATTCTGGACATCAGAGAGAGGAAATTCAGAAACATGATAGTGAAGGAGTATTTGGTCAGATGGAGAGACTTGCGGGAGGAGGATGCTACATGGGAGAGTGAGTAGGTTATTCAGCCGGCTGCGCTGAGATTGCTTGAGGACAAGCAATTTCAAGGGGGTGGATTGTAATGTTCCCACTTTGGCAGTTGACCAAGTGTGTGTGCGTTAGACTAGTTTTACATGGTCTCGAGGGCTAACGAAGGGTTTAAAGGGATCCTAGAGTGTTTTGGCTTAGTCATTTCCAGTTTGGGCCAAAACGGAGTTGATTTACTCAGTTTCAGGCATACTATTTTTAGTAAGTTAGCAGGACACAACGAAGGCTAGTTTTGGTGATTGGATTTGATATTCCTTGACGAGAGCTTTCCGGCGAACTATCACTCGCACTATTCGGAGTCCGATTGCTATTATATTTTAATGCCTGAAGTGTTATTAAAGTAACATTTAATTTAATTGTAAAATATTAAAGTGTTACTTTAATATTTATTTTATGGGGATGTGTACCCAAGGGAGACATAAGTGAATATTTTAATATGTTGCACATCTTTTATCCCACATTGCTCATGAGAGTTGAGTCGACCCTTGGAGAAGGAATAAAAGGAAGTGTTTGTGGCTTCATTCAGCATGTTGGATGAGAAGAAGAATTGATGTACTTGCAGTTTGCAGGTTGTTTTTGGCATTTGGGAACTTCCTTCCCATTTTTATCACTCTAAACATCAATCTTTGGGATTGGTCTTGGGAGTCTATGCTTTCAGCTTCATGGTTATTGTAGTTTTGTGGGGTTATTTTTCAGTTACAGGTAGAGTCTTGAAATTGCTCATATCTTCCTTTGCAGGCTGCGTCACTATAGCATCTTGTAGCAGCAAACTGTATTCTCCTTGTAGCAACACTTGGTTAATTTGATGCAGTAGATCGTACCTTCGGTATTTGCTGAGGATATTCACTTGATCAATAAAAACAATGTTCATTCCATTCTATTGCTAGAGTATTTAGTGAGTTATCGCATGGCCGACATTGCACTTGTTTATTCATTCTGTAATCAATATAAATACAGTGTGTTGGTTATTTCAGTTATGAGTGTTTATGTTTTCAATTCTATAGTCATGCTACATGCATAAGGCTTTGGAAAAACACAAAAAAAAAAAACAATACAAGCAAACCGTTTCGGAGTCATAAGGGGTTTTAAAACTTACATGGAGAAGTAAGGGTTTTCAGTTGGGTTAGTTTTGGGCGTAACAGAGGTGCCCATTACAGAATCCTCCTAACAACTAAGGCCGAAGAAGCCCCTGTGACAACAAAGAAACTTGTAATGTGTGCTTGTCTTCGCAGTTTGGGAGGCTGTTGCGATGAAGCTGATCCATGATGCTGAGGAGTAGATTCATGATGTTGATTAGGAGTGGATGCCTGTTGATGTGAGCTAGTGTGTTGGGGTACCTAAAGAGTGTTGTTGTGCAGAGATGGGCACCACCTTATTGACCTACCCCCCCATGTGTGTGAAGAAACAGTATCTAAAGGACGCTTGATGCCACCAACCTTTGTGAGAGACTGAAAGAAAGAAGTGATCAACTTAGGGGCTCCTTATAGGGACTTGTGTCGAAGGGTGATAACCTCCCAAAGAAAACAGACTAGACACCATTGATCCTAGTACCAAAATAAAATGAATAGAGAGTTGCCTGAGTCTATATAAAGACAGTGGTATCTCCTTCGAGTCTCATAATAAATAGGGCATCTGATAATGAAGTGCTCCTTAGTTTGCGCCTTTTGGAGGGGGCAAAGACGACAAATCCAGTCCCCATATGGAATATGATTATCAATCTCAACGCGCAGTTGGTGTGAGCATACCCTGAATTGGTCGAGGAAAAGCCTCAAGCCATGAGACAAATGACGTTGGAGATAGTCAAGGCGACGCATGACACCATCCACCACTTGCAAAAAATTCTTAGCATAAAGGCAAGCTTTGTGCTCAGTGGTTGAGAAGGAGAGGTCCAAGTGACTTGGATTTATTACTTGTAGATATACTCTATAACAACTGTAATGATGACCTTCGTGAAGGGAAGAAGCCAGGGAGGGACATCTAAAGAGTACCTAAAAGATGTTAACCTATCAATAGAGATGACTGTATAACCCTAAAATGAAATCTAAGTGTTTGAGGTTAGCTTTAGATTTGGATTAAAGGGGTATATAGAAATGAAATGGCACAAGGGTGATGATCAAATCTATAGCAGGCTAATTAGATGCTAAACTTCGGTATAAGCATACATTCAATTTCATTATGTTGAAATAGTCTAAATATAGAAAGTGCAACTGTGATAGATATAGAAATGACAAAGAAGTGAAGTACTTATCTTGTTCTGATGGTAATGCAGTTATAGATCTGGAACACGTTGAAATTAGGTAGGATGTAGATTTTGGAACAGTCATCATATTTTGGGTCGGATAGCTCTTGCTCTCTGGATAGTAATGTCATCCTTAGATGGTTGCGTCGACGCTATGGTCTAGGTTGTCCTGTACGGAATATCTATTAAAACATGATGCGACCATTTGGATGCTTCTGGGTTCTACTTTGCCTTCGTTCTGGTGCATTCAAATCTGGTTCATGGACAATTGTTGCTTGTGAAATGCCAAAACTGTAGTTTTCCATCTTCAATGTGACATTGGGAAAAAATAGGTTAGTGGGCACATGGTGTCGAGCTGACCCTAATGACCCCCTATCAGAGGACACTGCCGACATGGCCAATTCTCCGAAGAGGGCCTTAGACTGATGTAGTTCTCCCCTAAGCGTTGGTTTGTGTGTGAATCATGCAATGTGTGCAAAGCAAGTACAAAAGTGATCTAGCTTGTAACTTGAAAAATTGGGCTTTTGTGCTGCTCCTTTAATACTTCAGACTTGTAAATGTGTTGTACCTATGACTAGTATGGAAATAGGAAAGCTTTGATCAATTAATGCTTGAAAGAGTGCTTTTGATAAGTTGCCTTGGTCTTTTTGGTCTTTTCTGGGTGTTGCTAGGTGAGGAATGAATGAGGGTTGGTCTTGTATTTGTATTTATATCAATCCTTTGGAGTAATAACTCGCAATAAAGCACTTAGGCCGATCATTAGAATACGTTTCATTTGCAAATTGGATGACTTTAGAGCATTGGACATTTGCATCAGGGTAGGACAGTAACATCGACGCTATTGTATAACTCAGATGTTAGGGCCCAGGGAGCAGGAGAATAGGTACAGTTTCAGAAATTGCAAAGATGGAAGATAAGTCCATTTTAAACATTCTGGACAAGATAGAAGACTTGGGTTATCAACATAAGACTGGTCAAACTAAGAGATATAGGCCAAGAGGCACAAAGTTAGAGCGAATGCGAGACTTGCGGAAGCGGGAAAGGTAGAGAATTGAGAGGAACAATCAAGGTCTGATTTTGCCAAGTGTACAAGACTGAGGTGCTATATAATTACAAAATATTGTCTATAATGACAATAGACTGGAGGAGCAAGCTAGTCTCAAAATATTCCTCTTTGAAGAACATAGGGCTAAGTATAGATACCTTGCAAGGAATATTCCTCATTATGAGGAATATTGGAGTTACATTTATATATAACTCCTTTGCCACTTTTCACCAACTTATGCCTCACTACATGGTATATAGGGACTCTAGAAACACATTTGGAAGGTTGGATAATGTAATGATTGGAGTTACTTTGTAACTCCTATTTTACTCCTCACTGTGTTCAAACAGTGCATAGGTTTTACACACTTCTCCTAGTGCTTTTCTTAGGCTTATTCTAGTCTTTCTGCAGTTTTTATTTATCTTCACTATTTTTCTCTCTTGGAAGAAGTTTTAAGCACATGTGCTATCTTATAAATGCTTTGGGCCATCTCTTGTTTCAACACTTCAATGGTACTGGTTTCCCACATGACAAATCTCTTGTTTCAACACTTCAATGGTATGTCTTTATGATAAATATTAATTTTATTCGCATTTATTTACTTATGATTTGTTGTTTTAGTAGTTAAGTTTGAAATTATTTCTTTCATGATATCGGAGCTTTCTAGTTTGGAAGAAACTTATTTGTGATTTTTGTATTGCTATATATTGAAAGCCATTCCCACAAATCGAGTGCTTGACATCGTTATATTTTAGCTGAATCAAAATTTCAACTTTTGGAGTAGACAAATCAGATACTAGAAATGTCATATTATGATTTGGATTTTTAAAATAAAAATCTTAAAGAATCACCAGTAATGCTGAATGTATGGAGATGTTACTTGACACTGGCATGAAGACATCAATTTTTTATTAAGCTCAAAGGCCAAAATTGTGATTTATAGTATTTTAGTTGAATGCCTATGCGAAAGCCTAGCATTACTCAAACAATAGTGGCAAGTTATATGCATTGCTTCCTTAAATATATGTTAATCGAAACATGTTAGTGATTTTGTTACAGCCTTAAACTCAATGTCAAAATAATATAATAAGTCCTTCGAACCCAAAGGATCTGTAAAAGAGATATCATGTAAAACTGATATGCAATATAAAATAATGAAATAAAAGCTTTGTGACGTCAAAGAATGTGCAGTAACTTCTCTGTGATATATAGAATGCCCAAATTCAGTAAAAGTATAAGAAAATGACTTTTTTGCCTGAGTAGTTTTGAATACTTGGTAGGATGACATCAAACAACTAGTGATTATTAGCATTTGTGAAAAGTATCAAAAGTGATGAATTTTAAGGCTTTTTAAAATGATTTGTTGCCTTTTGACCAACAGCACATCCTTCCATGATTTTTAGGGATGTGTTTTAGATGACAAAACCCTAATGATGACGTGAGCAGTACACTGAGGAAGCAAATTCAATTCTATTCAAGAAGTGCTATGAATGTGGTCACTTTTCATGGTAGAGAAAGCCCTATTAATTATAATGCAAATGGTAGGCCAAAGGTTTAATACCCACTTTTTGTTGGGCGTAGGAGGTGAACCCAAAAGCTCTTGGGTTGCATCAATGGCTGGACTCCTTTGGCTAAGTTTCGAAGGTCTGAGGGGTATCTCTTGAATCAAAACTCATATCCTTTTTTAACATGATTGGGCTACAACACACAATAAGAATGGAATTCTTATCTACTCTACATGAACCAAGCATATTCACTAGAGAAGCCTAGTTACTTTGACACAGTACTTCCATTTTGGTGTGTAGATAGTGTGAACTAGGAAGTAATGATCATATTACCTGCCCCAGACAAAGAAAAACTAGTGTTAACTAGGTACAAATAGAAGAAATTGCTATGGTATTTGATATGAGACAAGAAACGAAAGAGTATGTGTATCCAAAGCCTATAGTGAGAAACCAATAAGATAGGCTTGTTAAGAAATAAAGAAGGAAATGTTTGAGTTTTTAAGTTTAGAGACAAACTAGGTGGTTCAACATTTTCAAAATTATGTGAGAAGTCAAATAAATTTTTAAGGACCCAATGGGAAATCATGATGGAAGTTAGGCCAATTTAATAATCCCAAGAAAGCAGTGTAGTGTTGGAAATAGTCATTGATGTCTGCGATATTGTCATTGATGTTAAAGGAAGTAGGTGCTATTCTGCATTAATGCCAAAGGATGAGTTGAACATAATTGCAGTTTTAATCGGATTTCTCCAATGCCTTTACTTCACAATCTTGTCAAGTCATGTTGGATGAAAAGTCCATACGGGTCAAGCCAAGCAATGCAAATCGAAGATTCGACATGACTTAACTTCCCTTTATTTCTCAAGTCAAGCAATGGGGAAAGTCCGAATTGGTCTAGTGAAGAAGTGATCAGGGATTCACAAGTGCTTTACTTCTCTTAGGATTATAAGCTAAGCAAAGTGAAAAGTCCGAAATGGTCTAGAGAAGAAGTAATCGGGGTTTTGGGAGCATCTTACTTCTCTTATGATTATAAGCTAAGCAATGTGGGAAACCCGAAAGGGTGCAACGAAGAAGTGATCGGGGATTTACAAGCACGTTACTTCTTTATGTTGATAAGCTAAGTAAAGGTAAAAACCTGAAAGGGTCTAGATGAAGTATTCGGGATTTTGAAGAGGGACTGCTTCTCTCAAGTTGATAAGTCAAGTAATGTCAAAAACCCAAAAGGGTCTAGAAGAGGCAATTGGGATTTCTGAGTGGCTTTACTTCTCATATGTACATAAATCATGAAGGATGGAAAACCCGAAATAGTCTTGAAGAATTCCTTCGGAGGAATTCTTTTGGAAAAAGTGGCAAGGACACTTCTTTTGGAAAAATTGTTAAGTCCTTTTTGGAAAACTATCCCTTAACAAAAATCCGAAGGGTACATTCAAAAAGCCGAAGGACACTTTGAAGAAAGCTGAAGGGTATGTGAACACTTTGAAGAAAGCTGAAGGACACTTTGAAGAAAGCCGAAGGGTATGTGAACCCTTTGAAGAAGGCCGAAGGACACTTTGAAGAAAGCCAAAGGGTAAGTCGAAAAGTCCGAAGGGTATATGAACCCTTCCAAAGTCGCCGAAGGTAACCTTTCAAAAAGCCCGAAGGGCAAGCGGACCTTCGGAAGGAAAATCGAAGGGTAGTTTCGAAAGAGCCCTAAGGGCAAGTGCACCATTGTAAAAACCCTGAAGGGTAACTTCGGAGAAAGGTCTCGAGAGAAAAGACTCGGACAAAAAGTTCGAAGAAATGTCTCGGATAAAAAGTCCAAAGAAATTTGGAAAAAGAGCCCAAAGACCAAAAAGAGAGACTGACAAAAAGTCCGAAGAAAAGAAAGTCCGAAGGAGAGAGATAAGCTCGAGAAAATAGCTCGAGAAAGAGAAGAGTCTGAGAAAGAATATGAAGATGAGTTTGATAGAGCTTGAATAGGAAAAGCTAGAAGAAGAGAAAGCCCAAATAGAAAGGAGCGAAAGCGAACCAAGAGAATATCGAGACATGAGATAAAAATCGACGGTTCTAGAACAGGGAAAATAACGGATGATTCAAATAGACGATGACTGGCGCCAAAGACAAAATGAGTAAATCCTCAATTAAAGACAAGACCAGACAAATGGTGAGCTCGAAAAGGTCTACACGGGGCTTGAGATTGATCGATTCAACCGATCAATCTCGATTGGGGAAGCTGCACATTTATGAGATAAACTACGCAGTTGTCAAATGAATAAAAGAGATTTGACCATTGCAAGGTGACGCATAAACTGAGGCACGAGAAACGTGCAAGTATAAGCCATCTTTAATGAGAACCGGTTCAGTGTAGCTGAGTGTGAACGCAAGGAGAAGATGAAAAACCCTAAAAGTTAGTTGAATATAAATGACTTCAAGAGGACTTTGTGGAGTGTTGTTGCTGCTGCTACTGTGTTTTTAAGTGTGAGAAAAAGGGCTGTCGATAAAAAGAAATATGGAGACAGAGTAAAATGCAGAGAAGATGGAAGGGGAATGAAGTGTATCCAAATAAAGCACAACCAGATGTATGCAGATACATAGTGACAGACATATGTAGACAGAGATTAAACCAACAGGAAGATAGAGCACACAGACAATGAGAAGAAGGCGAGCAGTTACATATTAGACTTGTAATGCAAAACATTGAACTGGATTCACTTGTGAATCCATCTTGTACACTGGAGTTATAGCTCCATCGTTCAAGGAGGTTGGTGCCTACATACAAACTGGGTTGGTGCTCAGTAAGAAGATTGGTGTCTCCTAAGGATCAATGTCCTTGAATGTAACTAGTGAGGTTTGCCAATAAGGCATTTTATTGTGAGGTTGGATTAAAACAGTAGATTCTCATCGTGGTTTTTTCCTTTGGATTTTCCATGTAAAATCTGATGTTATGTGTTTATGTGTGTGTGTGACTTCTGCATTTGTTCTTTGATTTACACATGAACTTACATTTTCTATAAAAGGTTCTAAACGGACTAGTTTTAGATCATCTACTGATTCACCCCCCCTCTCAGTAGATAGGTGTGTTCAACATGTAGACCCAAGTACAATCAACATTTTTGTGGATATATTTGGTTTGCATATTGTGCTTGACTAGTTGGTGATGCAAGATGGGAGGATAAAGAAGAAAGAAATTATATTAATGTTCACGAATGACCAAAAGTACGCAAATGGTGTTCGAGAATACATCCAATAACATTAGAAAGTGCTAGGGTAAAAGTACCCTAGGATCAAAGACTAATTGAATAAAAAAATAACTAAAGCACTAAAAATAAACAAGGGGCAAATCCAAAGCAGTAAAGCTCCATCCCATGTGGTTAAGGTACTAATAGGGGGAGTAAGAACCCCTGGAGAACATGGGTTGATGAATGTCAAAGACTGGATTCTAGTCCCATTAAGCATCTCTGACCATGCCCAAGACAAAGGAATCGTCTATGTCATTGTCTATCACAGCGAAAGGCCCAATGCAATATCTAAAATGCTCATCAGAGAGTGTCTATGGTTGAGGGTGCTAGGCTAGGTAATCCTAGGAGGAAACAAAACAATTCCTCTCAAATCCCTTGTAACATCAAAGGCTTAAGAAACTTTTGTGGCAGTGAAGAAACTTGTAATGTGTGCCTATGCTTGAGTGTTGGGAAGCAATTGGGGAGAAGTAGATCCATGATGTTGAAGATGAGTAGATCCATGACGCTAAGAAGGAGCAAATCCACATCGTTGAGACAATGTATTGGGGCACCTTAGTAGTAGTGATGTGCAAAGATTAGTGTGGCCTCACTGACCTACACCCCTCAGTGTTTGAGGTAGTAGTATCCAAAGGCTGCTTAATGCTGCCAACCTCCATGATTGGTTGATAGAAACAGGTGATCATCCCGAGGGTTCTAGGGGCTCCCTAAAGAAACCTGTGTCTAAGGGTGACAACATCCCTATGAAGAAGGGGCCACCATCATTGGTCCAGGTATTGAAAGAAAGTGGATGGAGAATCGCTAGAGTATGTTGTAAAGACAATGGTATCTTCCCTGAATCTCACAATAAATGGGGAGTTCGAAAATGAAGTGATCCTCAGTCTCCACCTCTTGGAGTGAGCAAAGATGACAAATGTTGTCTCCACGTGGAATATGATGATTAGTCTCAACCTGCAATTGTTGTGAGCAAACCCTCAACTGGGGGAGGGGAAACCTCAAGCCGTGAGACCAATAACATTGGAGATAGTCAGGATTACGAGTGACACCATCCCCACTCGCAATAATGTTGAGTGTAAAAGACAAGCTTGAGGTTGAGTGATAGAGGAGTGGTCCAAGTGACCTGCATGTATTGCCTTTAGATATCCTCTCTCATAGCTCTAATGATGACCTCGTTTAAATCAAGAAGTCGAGGAGGGGCATCCAAGGAGTACCTGAAAGGAGGTAACATATCAATGGAGATTTTAATAGACTAGAGGAGAAAACTAGTCTCAAAATTCCAACAACATTGATGTCTATTGGTGCTCAATGATGCGATCCTATTTGAAAAACAGAGGTATATCTATGGATATCTTTCATGGCCCAAAACTGAATCCCCATAGTTTAGAGCTTGTGAATGTGGAAAGTAAGGCTGAAAATAGTCTCAAGGCAGGGAAGTTGGACATCACACTCAACTTGGACAATGTATTGAAGAATAATCCATTTGCTAGGGATCATATGCAAAATCATCAATTCATGAACCCAAAGGTTCTTGTTATAAAAGGTTTCACACTTGCTATGATTGATGGGTAATTGTGTGTTGGAAATATTGTCATTGATGTCAAAGGTCATTGGTGATAAAGGCCCCATTGCATATAATGGTGTTTTTAATATTTATATCATGGCTAATGTGTGTTAATATTTATTTAATATTAACGAATATATTTTTGGTTGTATTAAGTCAAAAGAAGGCCCATGGAAAAGTCAAAGAGTCACGGGGTAAAGACAAAAGAGGGATGAGACACATTTTCTCATGAAGAGTTATCTTGAAGACTTCCAAGAGTCACCATGTGAAGACAAAAGAGGGTATGGCACATTTTTCCATGGACACTTTGAGGAATATGAAAAGTCACCAAGATAAAGACAAAAGAGGAAATGACGCATATGCTTATGAAAGGTCACCATGTGACTTTTCAAATGCAAGGATACGAAGGGTCATGCAAGTTTGGCGCCATTTTCCATGAGGATTGAAGGGTAACAAAGGGTGAATGCCAAAGGTCATTTGGAAAGCTATAAATAAAGTCTTGAGAAGCCATTTGTAATATGCAAGAGAGTGCATGGTTTTGTAATTGTTTTATATAAGAAAAGAGAGAAAAGCAGGAGATAAAGTAAATATTTAAAGTAACACTTTAATATCTTGCAATTAAGTTAAATGTTACTTTTATAACACTTCAGTGATTAAAATATAATAGCAATCGGACTCTGAATAGCGCAAGTGATAGTTCGCCGAAAAGCTCTCGTCGAGGAGTATCAAATCCAATCATCAAAATTGGCCTCCGCTGTGTCCTGCTAACTTACTACAAATAGTAAGTATGCCTGAAACTGAGTAAGTCAACTCCGTTTTGGCCCAAACTGGAAATGACTAGGCCAAAACACTCTAGGATCCCTTTAAACTCTTCGTTAGCCCTCGGGATCATGTAGAACTAGGCTAACGCACACACATTTGGTCAATTGCTAAAGTGGGGACATTACACGTTGCTTGCATGTGTGCATATTTGGGTCCCATTAAAGCGAAACTGATTTATAATTAGGGATGCGATTGGCTAACTTTCAATCAGTAACCAAACTATGTGAATATGGTCATAAAAGCTCAAATTGTCAGTGGAGAGTTGTACATTTTTTATTTAGGAGGGTATTAAGGAATTTTGATGGAAGATACGAAGTGATTAACCCAACAATAAAGTGAAGCCCTTTGTAGGCCATGTGAGGTTAGAAAGGAAGTTTTACATTGGTTATACTTTATTTTTTTTCTTGTAACATTTAGTTGGAAATGAAAGAAGATAATCAAATGGAAGAAGTTGTCTCTTATCTTAATAGTCAAAAGAAGTGCTCCACACATAGGTAGCCAATACTTTGGCAGTCAGATCGTTGGCCCAATGTATTTTGAGTTTTATATGGGAGATGCAGTAGCCAATAATGTCCCAACAAATCCATTCACATCCACAAACATCATCAAACATATAGGCTTCATCACTATTGTAGTAAACTTTGGAGCATAAGATTACTTACATATGACCAATGTTGGAGCTGATTGGGATCCAGCTTAAAAGGAAACACCATTTGAAATCTTCTTGGAGAATATGCAACTTGTGTGAATTATGTGCGCATCAAATCCCATTAATCCTTGGGGCATTATTAGGCTTATGTTGGTGCAATTTGAATATTTAATAGGCTGACATTTTCTTTGATTTAAGATTTAAAGTTTTTGTTAATGACGAGTTAAAGACTTAGTTATGGGAAGGTACCTTCAAGAGGTATGCTTCTTTTGAAGATAACTATTGGTTGGATATTTTTGTGAAGACATTTATATCACTTTTATGATCAAGCTTCATCGAATCAAACAGATTTTATATTCTGCCATATATCTGCTGACATATTCTATTTTCTATTTGCTGTTATATGCTTTGTGTGTGATTGCTGAATTATTGTTCTGCATACATATCTCAAAAGTGTTTGACACGGTCCCTAGAAGTAAACTTTGGAGCAGAACGAATGAGCTTGGAGTTCCAGATGAGTATAGAGCATCAATACATAGACATTATAGGCAAGTCAGGGTGATAATTAGGACAAGTGAAGGAATGTCAGAATGCTTTGGAAGCGACATTGGAGTCAAACAAGGGTGTTCTCTATCTCCCACCTTGTTTGGGTTATACATTGATAAACTAGAAGAGTGGATAGACAAAGCTAGTGGAGGGGGCGTCCACCTAGCGAGTTATGTTATAAAGCTACTTCTATATGCAGATGATCTTATCCTAATTGCAAAAACAACCCATAGTTTGAGAGAACAATTGAAGACTTTAGAGCTCTTTGGTCAAAAGCTGGGAATGCAAGTGAACACTAGCAAAACAAAAGTCACAATCTTCTCTATGGACAAAAAGTAAACAAATTGAGTTTGTTTTCTAAGGAAGTTCACTAGAAATAGTGGAAGAATACAAATATCTTGGGCTTGAGTTCTGCAACAAGCGTAGTTGGGAGACCTACAGGACAAAAAGAATACAAGGGGGTTGGAAGGCTTTATATTCACTGCAAAACAGATGAAAGAATGCATAATTATTTGATTGGAAAACCAAGAGAACCTTATTCGGCCTACTCGTCACACCAATGGTCCTATATGGATGTGGACTTTGGAGTAGAAATGTGTCTAATCTAAAATAGAAACAAATAGAGAGATTCCAAAAATATTTAATCACAAGCAGCCACAAAGTCAAAGCTTCAGTTCCATATGATATTCTATTAGCCGAAACATGTACATTTCCATTGGAAGTATTAGCAATGACTCGGACAATAAGTTACTTAAAAAAGATGCAAAATATGGAGAACCATCGATGGCCCAAAATGGTAATCGAAGAAGAGCTAAACAGAAGGAAGAACACGTGGATGAAACAAAATAACAAATGAATGAGTAAATGGGACATCAACATGCAATAATGTCCAAACACCAAGGATGAAATAAATAAACATGTGACATGAATTCAGGGCAGCCATGTGGACAAAACAACTAGGACGGAAGAAAGCATACTACATCAAAGAGTTTAATTCCACACGGGAGCACGAGGAGAAAACATACATAGGGACAAAAATCAAATGGAAAGCAAAAATGTTGATTGGACAGTTGAGGACTAGCTCGCATCATCTTAGGTGTGAAATAGGTAGGTGGACAATACTCAAGGAAGAATGGGAAACAAGAATATGTCTATTTTGTGACAAGGGGGTAGTAGAGACAGAAAGACACTTTATTATGGAATGCACAACCTATAATGACGTTTGCACCAAGTACAAAGATAGCTTAAGTGTCGACATTTTTTCTGACTTGTTTATAGAGGAAAGGCTAGGTAGTACAAGTTTTCTAATCAAGATTCATAGTAGAAGAGTTAGCATCGAAAAGGGTGTGAATTTTTGCATGATCAGAAAGACAGCTCTCATTCAGGGAGTTGTGTTAACACAGGGCAGTAGTTTAACAGCCCTTGGTCTCATAGGCTGCTTGGTCTTGTGGATGTTATTAAAATCATTCATTCATTCATTCATTCGTTCTGCCATATTAAGTGTGATTGATTAGACCTTGAATGGCTTTGCTTTGGTGATCCAGACGTCAAACCAACATTGGTATATATCGTTTTATATAGTAGAAGGGTTTGTGGATCACATTGAGAAGACACCACTTAGCAAGAGAAGGGATACACACGAGTAGGTACTAATTGTCTGTGGATCAGTTTGTTTGTGGAGAAGGTATCATCCACAAGACATTGGCATTCATATCAATCAGCCCACTAGAAGAAGATTTGATTTATACACAGAATAGCTATTAGCTGAAGCACATGGTGCATTTATGCAGTATGAGACAGTAGCTGCCATACGGGATTCAAAGTCACTTTTCTTACCAGACAAATAAAATAGGGGTAAAGCAAGGTAGAACAGGAATTCAAGGTTAAAAAAAGACTGAAGATGGAGCCAAAACATTTTTTTAGTCCCAATACCACTAAGATATAAACGGTGATAAGGCTGTAGACCCACTCACTCATATTGGGAAAGCATCTTGAAACTAAATAGGATAACAGATGATAAAGGAATATAGACTTACTTGCAAATACATTGTAAGGTTCCACCACAAAATGGTTTCACCAATCAATGGATAATAGTAAGAAAGATTGGAAAACATTAAAACCAAAATTTTGTCAAAAAAATGGCAGACAGTTGAAACAATCACCAATGAATGACAATTGTTAAAAGGAGGGCCATACGAAGTTATTGAGGATTTTAGTCGAAGAATTATGGACCTACGAAAAACAGTACC
Source organism: Torreya grandis (assembly GCA_037957365.1). Taxonomy (NCBI): domain Eukaryota; kingdom Viridiplantae; phylum Streptophyta; class Pinopsida; order Cupressales; family Taxaceae; genus Torreya; species Torreya grandis. Next base: position 1,465,504 of record JARHVA010002622.1, read on the forward strand.
TAAACTACTACTAAATGAGTTCAGAAACAATGTTTTGCAAGATGATTGAGGAACTAACCTAGACAAAGTTCAGGTATTGGTCAAACATCAGGAAAGAAACTTTAAGGCGTATGTTGGATGTAGAACAGCAACAATTATTGGATGACTAATAATTAGAGGAAAATGATGAAGGGTCTCCACTACAAAAAAAGCCAAGAAGAGATAAGGTAGAAAAATTAGGAACATGGTGTTTGAAATTCTGTAATGATGGGCATCAAGAGGATGTATGCCTTGTAAAATTTTATTCAATTTGCATTGTTAAGGTTCATGATATCAGGGACTGCACATCTCACTTAAAAACAAAACCAAAAGGTGATAGACAATGTATTCTTGCATGAGAAATACCTACCAGCGGAAGATATAGAAACACAAGAAATCAAAGATCACCTCGCAACACTAGTAATAACAAGGGACAGAAAGGACGAGCCATTGTACAATGTAGAAATTGTGAAATGGGGAGAGATGGAAGTGAACCCATGGAAGATTGATTCTCCTAAGATGCCTCATTTTATGGTAAATTCTTCCACTTGATTTAATACTCAATGGTTTATCAGGAATGCAAATTTCTTGTATGAGTTTTGAGAATACCTTCAAGTTCAAGCAATATGTTTACTTCATATAGAAGTGGTAACTTAGTTTGAACAGGAAGTGCGTACCCAATTTCTTCTTGAGAGAAGATACATAAAAAAAGTGTGGATGCTGCTTGATCTTGGTAATTCCAATGCATAAGCTACTGGAGCACTTTGCTTCAATGAATTCTTCTTGTATGGTTGAGGATGTGCAAAGACCTAGCCTCATTCAAATTGTTGTTCTGTTCAATGTTGATTAGCCGGTTGTTTCATGTGATTACTGGCACACTCCAAATTTTCCTTAAAGATATGGATTATATTTAGATACTCTTCTCCGTGGTTTTTAATTGTTGGTACTTTCATGCTAGTCCCGATGAAATCCTTAGGCCTTGGTGGTTCATACTTCCAAAGGGCACTAAATGGAGTCATCTTGAAGGGCAGATGTAACTGGTATCATGCCACCAATTTGCTTGGTGTCAGTTTTCTTTCTAGAAGCTTTTCATGACTTCTGTGTAACCATCTGTTTGTGGATGGTATGAAGATCTCATGGCCAAGGATGTGCCAACTTGTAAACGTAATTCTTTCCAGAAATTACTTGCAAAAAAGAAGGGCTTGATCACATACTATAGCTTAAGGAAATCCGTGTAGCTTGTAATGTTTTCCTTAATAGCTTTCACCAGGGCTGACATATCAAATGGTTTCTTTCTTGCCATTAAGTGAGCTCATTTAGTTTGGTGATTTACCATGATAAAAATTCTGTTTTTGCCTTCCGTGCCAAGAAAGCCATTCATGAAGTCCATGGAGATCTCTTCCCACCTGTAATGGTTGTAGTAAGCCTGGTTATGCTACTGATTCACTCTTCTTTCGTTGGCACTGGCAAGTGACACATTGAGCGATATACTTCTTTGTATTGGTCCTCATTCCATACCAATAAAATGATTGCCGCAAATTGTAATTGGTTCTAAAGAAACCAACATGTCTAGAAGTTGGGGAGTCATTGCTCTCCTTCAAACCGTGCGTCGTAAAATTTGAAGTTTGTGGCAAGTGAATGCGTCCCTTGTGCCATAATATACCAATTTTCGAATTAAATCTAGGACATTTATTTGATAAATGATCCCTTTACAGTCATTGTCTTTGATGCATTCTTCTTGGTCGCCCATAGTCCATTTGGGAACCACAATTGAGATTGAACATTCCATGTTTTCTTTCTCCTTGCTTGATAGTGCATTTGTAGTGGCATTAGATTTTCCATTCTTATATAGAATTTCAAAGTTAAGAGCTTGAGTCTTGTCTATTAGCTTTTGTTGTTCTGTGGACAAGGTCTTTTGCTGAAGCAGATATTTAGGACTATCATGGTCAGTCTTAACAAGAAAATTGCTACGTGATAAGTACTGCCTCCACTTAGCCAAAACATGGATAATGGTAAGCATCTTCTTGTCATTGAACGATAGTAACATTTGTCTTTTTTTCTGAATAGTATCATTGGTGCAGAATATAGGCTCTTGTTCAGACCATAGCACCTAAATTCAACAATTCATGTACCAAGCACTCAGTTTCTGTTTGTGATGATGAGGATATTGATAAGGCTTCGTATAGACAACAGCAAACCATGGTTGAAATTCAGTTACGTGGATGAGTTATCCTTTTGGAGGTAGCCCTTATAGAAAGTCTTTAAAAATGATTTCCTATTTAATACTGATTTCATTCATTGCTTCTCTATTCACCTCTTCTCACTTTGTAACCACTTTGATAGCATAATAACTAGCTACAAAAGTTGAAGCTCCTCTTTGAATCACCCTCTCCATTTGATGAGACGATACCAGTCTTGATGGAGGGGCTCTTAATCCTTTAAGAGTATATTGTCAACCTTCCTAAGTTAAATGAATTTTATATTGTTTTCAGAACATGAGAAGCTTTTGAAGTTGGACCAACTTGGTTTGAGCAGCTACCTCATGTGATGAAGAGAAAGGAGGCAAGCTAATCTTATAGGGAATGCTGCACCCTTATCCTATGGCATGTATTGGGATATGTGTGGATGACTTTTGACTAGCTTAATCTTTAATTTAGTCATATGATTATTTGTATAGCTTCATATTGGTATTAGGGTTGGCCTAGGGTGTCTCCATAGCAGAAATAGGGTGTATATAGGAGGTAGTGGTGAGTATTTTATCATCAATTTGCGAATTGTGTCTTCAAAGTAGCTCATCTTATGTTCAGATATTCTGCTCTTATGTCAACCATATTGTGATCTATTGTTGTGATTCTACGGTAGTGGTATATTAGTTTCATTACAAGTTGTGTCAAAGCTTTGATTTAGGCAAAAGTGTGGTCTAAACCGTAATTTTGAAATTTTTTCTATATCTCGCAAACCATTGCAAATTTTTCTGCAATTGTTTTGCTAAAGTTGGATAGTTATTCAAAGAAGCTACAGTCCAATTGTCAATGTTATGTGAACCTTTATGAGTGAGATATTGCAATTTTAGGGATTTTCATAAATTGCTTCTACAGGCCGTAATTTTGGGAGATACTTTGATTTCTTTACATTTTTGGAAAGCTCACAAAAAATCATTGGGAGTTTTTTCTTTGATATTTTGGATTTGTGGCCAACCTCAATCTAAAATTGTCAAGTCAAAGTTCAGTCTAAGGTGAAAGTCAAGTTTTGTATTTTCAAGCCTCAGTTTGACAAGGCCACAAACTAGAGGTTGGGGCAAAAATTCAAACATGCTAGAGAAACCTCCAAACAAAGAGGAGACAAAAGTCGGAATTTGGATCAGGTGGGATTTCTAGTATGGTGTTTTCTTTGCTGGATGACAAAGTTTGCCATCTAGATGAGAGTATGTGCATCATGTAGTCTGAAATGAAAGGAGATATGGAGAATATGTACAACATGCAGTCTGAAATCAGCGGAGATATAGCTAGTATCGATACGAAACTGGCTTCTCTCATGGATAATGCCAAAGAGCTTATAATATCACAATCGACTCAACAATCCCATATGCCCGTCATCCAATGTCCTTACCTATTAGGGTGGATTTGCAGAGAACCCAGTTCTGATGCAAATGTTGTGCAACCTCAACCCATGGCTAGTATATTTTTGGTCCTCATAACTCGATACAGAGGGTGGAAAAAGATTTAGTAGTTTTTGGGGGCATGCAAAAAGAGTTTCCGCTTAAAAGAGATATTTCTTTCAAAATGTCTCCATTCAAGGCATTTTATGGTTACTAGGCACCATCCATCACCTCATCCATGAAGGTGTAACCATGAGTTCGTGAAGTCGAGGAACACACTCAACACCAACATGAGTTGCCTCAATTGGTAAAAATGCACTCAATATTTCATGTTTCTTGTTTTGGCCAAAACATTTCCACCCAGACAAAGTTACCTGAGCTTAATGAAGAAGGAAGAATGCACTTGGAACTCGAGGAGATTATCTCAACTTGCTTCAATAGGCTGCAAACGAGGGGTATTACCATGTATCTTGTTATTGCTGTGGAAAGTTAGGCAATGACACCTACCAAATTCTTCCTCTACTAAGAAAAGTAACCCTTACAAAATGCAAAAAATGTGACAAAACACCCTCGTGTATTTTTGTCAAGCCTTCTTGCACTAAGTGGTTGCAAAGGATTAGAACTTAGGGGTTTTAAGCCCTAAGCTAAAGATTAAGTGCAAAGTCTCATGATCGACATAAAAGAAAACCCAACATAAAACACGATCATATGAAAAGTGCCTTTGAGGGCACCCAAACACAATGTACTAAATACAAAGAGAAAATGAAATGATTATTAATTTGATAGGAAGGATATTGGCGAGGGCATAGCTCCTTATTTATACACCTATACTTGAGACCATCGTATGCATACTCGTTGAGAAATAAGTATGTCGATTAAACGCCATTAGAACTCATGGGTATTTAAAAAAAAAAACTCAACGAGTATTTTTGCAGTACTCTCGACGAGTACTTGTGAGTATTTGGCGAGTACTTCGGAAATACTCGCCAATGTGGTCAAAATGCAGAAAAATGTGGAAAAAACGCAAATTTTAATCCTTTTTAAGCACGCATGTCCTCACACTTTCATCACATAGTGTTTTAGGCAACAATATATCTATAAAATAAATATTTAAGTATAAGTTTACCTTTAGCTATGGACATCTAGTTTTTTATACTATAAGTCATATTTTATATATATACTTTCAGGATGTTTGAGAGTGGTTTTGGACCTCGAGGAGATATAATGCAAATTTCAGGTCTTAGAGGATCCTATCATATTTCAAACATAGTTAGATTTCAGGGTTTCAGGATTTCATACTTAGCCATATTTTAGGGTTTTTAGATTTTAGGGAGACATCATGGGAGGTATGAAGGATGCATGAAGGGATGTAGGTATGATAGACACCTTGCACTCAAGAAATAATTAACAGAGTTTCTTGTATATTAGCAGAAGCAGAAGAGATTAGATTGGATGACATCCTTGTAGATAATGTTGAATATGAGGCTGAGGAGTCACTGTTATCTAGTACCAGGGTGGAGCCATAGGCACAACGTTCTAGTCAGAGTGAGGTGTAGCAGAGTGCAAGAACTAGACTCTCGTAGTATCCCATATTTGTCACTAGAATGGGGAAGCATAAATTGTAGATTCTTGTAATTTGTAACTCGCATCCATATGCAATTTATGGTGATGATTTTAAATGACAACCATCATAAATTTATAAGTATCAATTTGTTGTTGTATTTGCATGATTATGCGATCGTGTACTCTATTTGTATTCAAATCTAATAGAAAGCACTTCCCACATGTTTTACAGACTCATTTGATACATTTTGTAACTTTAATTTGTATAAAATATATGTTTTTTCATAAGTTTAAGTATTTTTTAAAGTTGTTGAGTATTGGCGAGTATTGGTGGAGTAAAGGTTTTTTGGGTTAGGCGAGTACTCTCTGAGTACGAGTATGCGAGCTATGCCTTAGATGATGTGGGTAGAGTGTAATATTCCAAATCGGAGTATTATTGGATAATTTGGATTCCTTGGAAATCCCTTTTAAAAGAATTATTGATTTTAAATTGAAATAAAAATTTATATAATAAAATGAATTTTAATTTAGAATTTTCGAATGATAAAGTATTTAATCCACAAGGGGTTTCGTTCCTTGGCTATTTGATAACAAGGGTTTTCATCCTTAAAACCACGTATGCAATTAAGAGGTTACGTCCTTAAGAGCCTTGTTGATACTTGTACAAAATTACATGTTTGAATGAATATGATGGGATGCCTTTCCTTCTCACCAAATGCTGAATATAAATACCTTCATAGTGTTCTACCAAACGACATGACTTCTCCAAGGATTGTGACCTTTTGTCAAACAATATGTCTTCTCCCAAAAGTGGCGACTCTCCCAAATGTGGCGACTTTTCCAATCACTGTTATTAATTAATGAATATTATAACGAACTAAATACTTAATGATGATAATTATTAATTAATGTTGGTTTAATGACAACCTATTCTTAATTCCAACACTCTCTTCATTTAAGGCCAACGATCTCTTTATCTTTATTGGGAATATGATAGACCTCCCTTCCTCAAATTGCTTGTCGTCAAGCAATTGTACATTGAGATGTTCAAGAATTATTGCTCCTTTTTCAGCATCAGTTTTAACATTTCCATTTAGGAAACTTTTATTAATTGTCCCTTCTTCAGCATCAGTTGTAACATTTCCATCTAGGGCAGTTTTATTAATTGCTCCATCTTCAACATCAGTTGTAATTCTATCCCCACATACTGTATTATTATTCCCATCTACAACACTCACCTTCCGTCTCGATGTTCTACTTTTCTTGCAAATCCACTTAACAGGAACTTGAGTAAGCAGAGAGTTAATACAACCGTGGTTTGTTGGTTCAACCAGTCTCTTAAGATCCTGGTGCATGCGAATGCCTAATGAGATAGCATGGTCAAGAAAAACTGATCCTTTTGGTGGAGCTTGCAATAGGCTAAGCAAAGCTTGATGATACGTCTACAGAGCCATTGATGGTCTAGCTATCTGACGATTGCGACAAACCATATTAGCTTTAATAACATGTTTACAAAGATTGCTTGACATAAACCAAGAACACTCACAAAGAGCAAATTCTGAACCAAGATTCCAAACAATGTATGTCCTTGTACGATCACTTTGGCTAATAACCTTGGTAAAGTGATCTTTCTCATTGAAAATAACATCACTGTCTGCAATAAAGAGTGCCTTGCGCCATGATGTGGAAGCATAATTTTCATTTCTGATATAACCACAAATCATTTTCTATGAAAACTGGTCAACCAAGTTTGCATGCACCTCAGTAGTCAGTTTGTGTACCACCCAATCAGCTCGTTTATTTGTGCCCATGTCCAGTGCATTTAGCAGCTTGGATTTAAGTCTAGAATGGTATGCTTCAATAGCTCCACATGCCTCTTGACTTGCACGAGGTAGAATCCTCATTGCAGTCACCTACATCTCTATTCTCTACATCCATCTTGCCTTAAAAGTATTCCAAGAAGGCATTGTGATCTATAAAAGCTTCCATGGCGCCAACAACATTTGACTCCCTCCATGTATTATACATGATATGCCCAAGGCACTTCAACATCTCACACTGCATCTCAACATTGGCACAGTTCTTTATAATATTTCTATGCCATACATGATGTACACGCCAAAGGCATAACATAATTGTGCATTGAAACACATCCCTGATCGTAGCAATTTTTGTTGATTCGTCATCCACAATGAAGCCATTCAATTTCCATGTAGAATCCTTTGCACAAACTCTACCATGAAGTGCCCCCATCCATTTGCAAACATCACGACTTTGTAGACTTGCAACAATTATCCATGCTATGGGAAAATTTGGTTTGAATCGAAAGCAAGAAGTGTATAATCTGGATACTCGAACTTTTTAGTTCCAAAACTAGAAACAAAAGATTGTTGTTTCCGTGACGAATGATTTGCTGCAGTTGCCACTCTGTTTGAATTCCCAAAATGAAAGCATCAATATAAGAGGATTCATGGTGATAAAAAACCTGATTTTGATGACTTTAAATCCATGATTTAATGCTCAATGCATCATGTGAGGCCAATTCATGCGTAGATCGTCTAATATTCCTCTCCAGTGTGTGAACATAACGGGAAAAGAGAAAAGCGTCACAATTGCATGGGCCACCTTGCCTCTCCATAGTTTTTGTATGATTTTGTATTATCCTCTCAAAAGAAAATCCAACATATAGCAATGATGTTATCTGTTGTCGAAGTTTTTTTGAGATTGTAATGTCCTGATGGCGGTTGGGGGTGCTCCCTGGCCCAGTAGGACCTGGTCTCGTGGGGGTGGTCCCCACTTTGGCAAGTTGGTCTGGCCCGTGCCATGTAAGTGGTCTGCCTCGACGGTCCTTCGGTGGCTGGCCATATAGGGGTTTGGAAGAGGACCCAAATCATCTCGGGACTTTTGGTGTGATGGTCGGTCCTTTGTGGTATTAGAGCTGGGGTCTCGAGGTTGAGTCCCTCTGGGTGAGAGGACTGTAATGTCCCGATGGCGGTTGGGGGTGGTCCTTGCCCCAGTCGAACCCGGTCTCGTGGGGGTGGTCCCCACTTGGGCGGGTTGGTCTGGGCCGTGCCACGTAAGTGGTCTGCCTCGATGGTCCTTCGGTGGTTGGCCATATAAGGGTCTAGAAGAGGACCCAAATCATCCCGGGACTTTTGGTGTGACAGCCAGTCCTTGTGGTATCAGAGCCAAGGTCTTGAGTGCGAGCCCTGTGGAGGGCGGTGGGGATGTTCCCCCCGCTTAGGGGTTGGGCCCCATGAGGCTTGTTGGACCGACCGTCACACCAAAAGTCCCGGGATGAGTTGGGTCCTCTTCCAGACCCCTATATGGCCAGCCACAGAATGACCGTTGAGCCGACGCACCTGCTCAGAGGGAACAACCCTCGTGGGCTGGCTCGACAGACCACTTATGTAGCACGGGCCAGACCAACCCGCCCAAGTGGGGACCACCCCCACGAGACCAGGGCTGACTGGGGCAGGGAGCACCCCCAACCGCCATCGGGACATTACAGTCTGCTCGCCCAGAGGGTCTCGACCTCGAGACCTCGGCTCTGATACCACTAGGTACCAACTGTCACACCAAAAGTCCTGAGATGATTTGGGTCCTCTTCCAGATCCCTATATGGCCAGACACCAAAGGACAGTCGAGGCAGACCACTTACGTGGCACGGACCAGACCAACCCGCCCAAGTGGGGACCACCCACACGAGACTGGGTCCGACTGGGGTAGGGAGCACCCCCAATTGCCATCGGGACATTATAGAGATTTAAAGAGCATATATTGCCAGTGTTCCAATGGCTTTGGTATCAAGTGGTTCGTGGCAAGGGGAACTTGTTGGGGCCCCTTTTTGGTAAGACTTGGTCTCGCGCCAGCTAAGACACATCCCAAAGCACAAAGACCCTTGGAGGAAGCGAAAGACCCCTTTTTGTACACCTTGGTGCTGACTAGATCAACTATGGAGTCCCCATGCCAGCTAGTCGACGGTTGGAGAGCGTCTCAAACCTCGAGGCATACCTTCCCAATACTACACGCAATGGCTCGGGGCTCGAGGAGCATGAAGGTTCAAGTAGTGGAGTAAATAGGCGAATTGCCACAACCAACAACCCGGCATGCACCTGGTTATCCTATATGGCGTAATGGAGTCGACAAGCTCTCACCACTCGTCCTTTGGCATGCGCCTATCCAGTCAACAAGAGGAGTGGCCAGCACCTATTTAAAGGCGACCTCCAAGAGTGGAACGGGATGATTGAGTTTTACGGCGAAGCCCTGGCGAATTGAGGAGCAATATTGGGAGTAAGCCCTTTGAATGACAAATGGAAAGCGCAAGCCACGCTTGTCTGTGAGCCTCTGGCATAAGTAGAATTAGAATCGATTAGCGAAGGTTAGTATTGGTTATTGTAACAGAGTAAGACATCAATGAATGAAAATAAATTATTGTTGCTTTTTAATAAATTGTTGTAGAATGCTTGTGATGTTCTTTCCCTATATAGTCTATTGATGAGCCGGGATCCCACCTTGGTAGTAAGTGGCGCCTTCGCGCCACTTGGCTCTCTTAACCACCGCGAAGAGTTCTCATGCTAAACACAACACCAACTAACAACCTCAAGATGAATGGACATCCCCATGTGGACTCCTTGGCCTGCATGCGTCGATAAGGCTATGACCCTCCTTTGCTCCAACTTGCCAGACTACCTCGTGAACCCCTTAAACCCTACATAACCCCTTAGCTGCAACATGATGCAACTAAACCATCGAGGACTTGGTCCCTTTGCTGCTGCGCTTTGGGTGAGCGCATAAGGTTTGTGCCTTATGTGAATTCGATGTTAGTGCATCAGTGTGCTTAAATGTTGTGTGCTAGACCTTGCTCCCACTGCGCCTAACTCCCTTGACCCTAAAAATACTTGATAATCGGAATTGCGCACATGATCGAGAGCCGCGCCTACTTAATTGACACAATTTGACTACAACATTTTGCTTCCGTTATCGGGACTCGTTGAATTTCATTGCTAAGATGTTGTAGCAGAGTGATGCTTCAACTATTGCTTGAGAATATCGAGCGTTGGCTAGAGCAAGTTGAACACTGCTTTGCGTAAAAGCATCCCACGTGCCAAGGAGAAAAGCTGCGGAAATGGGTGTAGATTTATCTGTACAACCCATTGTACGAAGTATTCTTCTGCGAGCTACCTGAGCAAGTATATAAATGGTGGCTGCATATGTTGATATTTGAGGAAGAAATTATGGATAGTGCCTCGAGTGGACCACAGAGTGCGTAGAGAGGCTGGAAAGCCTAGATGAGGTGTGGACGCACGTCGTAGACAAGTGGTGGGACGGTGCTTTGAATAGCTACGTGTTAGAGTTCGCAGTGTCGACCTTTTTGTGCCCAGAAGAAGCAGAGCACAAGTTTCTTTGAGAACCGAGGGGTGCATTCATCAGAGGACTTCGCACCGAGCTAAAGAAGCTCATCATTGATTACAGGATAGACCATAAGGATGGAAGGCTAAAAGTCATTGCGCGTATGGGCAAGCGTGAGGGGAAGAAGGGGGAAGTGTAGGAAGGGTGTCATGGAAGAGGAGCAACAACTTAACATCCGAGAGCTCTGGACGCTAAACTATGGTAAGCGCAGACGAATGCTGATGGAAGACCTGGAACTTGGAAGTGCTGAGAGGACCAATAGTGAGCAGGAAGGGCATGGGGAGGATCTTTTGAAAGACCACAATGTGCTGAGACGAAGGAGGAAACAATTGGTCAAACTCCGCAGACGGGTGTGGGATGCGACGAGTTCCTAGAAGTTGAGTCACTTGGAGATGCCCTAAAGGCACCTACCCCCTTTGACCCTGAAACACAAGCCCATGCACCGGATCTCCCCCTTGAGACCAAAAGAACTGTAACTGAACCGATTACCCTAATCGATTGTGATTGGACCAAGATTTCTGATCAAGAATTTGTGATTGAACAAGTGATCCCGTACGAAGAATTGAGCAATGGGACGGCTCACCAAGCGGGCGCTAGTCTAAGTGACGTGAACACAAGTGCAAATATTCCCGTGCAAGGAATGTCAATCGTGCCAACCGGGCAACAGCGCGCACTAAGTGGTACAACGCCACTAGTGAGCGGAGTTGCGCCGTCAAGCTCTACAATGCAACCTCCATTATGGTCAACGGTCAACCCTACTAATGGGGGTATTGGGGGACCGCCCACTGCGCAGACACAAGGAGGTCAGGCACCGCAGAATCCCGTGCCACCACCACAACAGATTTACTACGAGATGGCCATGTGTCTACCTGAGTTTCGTGGAGTTGAGAACGCCGTAGAGCATGTGCTGAAATGTGAGTTACAGTGGCGTGCTCGGGGCATTATTCAGCGCGAGCGCAAGGCAACGCAGTTCGCAACAACCCTGTTGGATCGTGCTTATCCTTGGTATCAAAAGTTTGACCCGAAACAGGTTATGGTTGACTTTGACGTGTTAAAGGAAGCGTTCTTGAAGGAGTTTGACATCCCTGAGTTTGAAAAACAGAGCATTGTGGCGCCTTAAGGAGATTGGTCAAGGGTTAATCGAAAGTGTGTGCTTGTACGAGGCACGGTTCAAGACTCTCCTCTCCAAGCTTCCTTATGATATCCACCCCTCCAAGCATGCACAATGGTTTGTTGGGGGCTTGTTGGTGCCATTTCGAAGGACGCTATCCATGAAGACCTTCACGGAACCTTGCGAAGTGCTTGAGGCTGTGCTCGGGACCGAGGCTATAGGAAGTGCCGACACTGGGATTAGTCCCTTCATGGAAGCGCATATTGCATCGATGGCCTTTCAATTACAAAAGCTTATTGCTGGACAAGCACACGACTCTCGCAGTGGGCTATGGTGCACCGACTGCAAGATAAAAGGGCACAACAAGAACAACTACCCACGCAGGAATGTTCGCGCAATAGTCCCCAGTTGTGAGGTTGCCATGGAGCGCATGACTCCCGAAACTGTCGCCTGTTGCAACGTGCTGGTCAAGTAAATACTAGAGTTTACTACAAGATGTGTGATGCCTACACACACGCGATGACGAACTATAGTCATCGATGAAAGAGGTGTAAGGCAAGCCACAACTTCAAGAGGGGGCCAGGCAGACCAAGGAAATGAGGGCTATGGCCAGCACAACACGGGTGATGGCAACCAAAGAGGGGCGCGAGGTCGATGAGGTGGACGTGGTGGAGGGAGGTTCCCACCACGATCTTGTTATAAGTGTGGGTACTGTCGAGGCCCACACGCAGTCGAAAACTGCCCACATCTCTACAAGAAGCTAACACAAGGTCGGCCTGGTGCGGATAGAGGAGTCGCTATGGTACTACGCGAGTCCAAAGAAGGAAGATGGGCCTCAAAGCCACAACAGATTCCCAAAGGGCCTCCAAAGGTGTATATCACGATGCGGGGTGTACACATCACTCAACCACCTGCCACACCAAACCAGGACTTGCGCTTGGAATATGGCGAGTCAAGCTGCACTGAGTGCATAACGTGGCTTGATCCAAAAGCAACGGCATATCCTGATCTTGTGCGCCAAAAGGACATCCTGCAACAAGCGATGATCGTGATACAAGACCTGCAGGGCGAAATCTAGTTGGCCAAAGATTTGGAGCCACAGGCCACCACGACGCGCAGAAGGAAAGACCAGCAGGCGGCTGAAGTCCAGGAGTTGACCAAGATCTTGCACCTCGTGCAGATGGAAGGGGTACTGCCCCTACTGAAGGACTTGCTCCTGAGATATGCAGAGAAAGCACCAGTGCAGGAAGCCATCCCCTAGGCAATAGAGATTGCAACGTCGCATATGGAGCGGACACGTGAAGTAAGGCATACTCAGAACATCGAGTATGACCAGGAATTGCTAATAGACGCCACCATCAATGGGTGGTCAGTTTGTGAAGTATTGGTCAACACAGGCGCAGAGGTCAATATCCTGACCAAGAACGCTTGGGAGAAGATGGGGAGGCCACCCTTGAGAGCGTCGCCACACACGTTCATGGCAAATAAGACCCGAGCGTAACCCATAGGAATCCTGAAGAGCGCCATAGTGGACATCATTAACGCCAAGTTCCAAGCTGACTTCGAGGTCATAGAGCTAGTAGAGGACAACTACCAGGCACTCTTAGGAAGACCATGGTGTTATGCAAACATTGCCGATATGCACTTCAAGAAGCGCTTTATGACCTTTGAAAACGGCAAGGAGAGGGTGGTGTTACTTCTCTCAAGTGACCAAGGTCCACCTTACATTCAGAGTGTTGACCTTGAGGATGAGGTTAACCACATTTATAGCATCACGACATAAGGCACTGAGACTCTCAATCCCAACGAACAAGGGGTGCTCACTTGGGAAGATGGCCAATCAGCCTTGGATATAACGGACGTAGCTTGCGAACATTGGGTCGAAGAAGCCTATTAGGTCACTGGGCGCAGATGCCGCCTAGTGCGCAAAGCTGGCCCTGGATTGTTTGGCACAGGGTTGATAAGAATTGCGCGACCCTAGAAGAAGTTGACCCCTTGCACCAAGAAGACAGGAAAGCGAGTGGTTTGGCTTAGCAAGGGAAAGCTCGCATCACTTCCAAAGTATGAAGGAAGCTAGCTTGTTGAAAAGTATGTGCAGGATATCGAAGCTTGTGTCCTAAAAGAAATTGATCGGTTGGGCGTATTAGTGTACACACTAAAGAGTAGTGCAGCAGGCTGGTGGGCCACGTAGAAACCTAGCTTGCCCACTTGGCAGGATGTGAAGGTGGCTATGTGCACCAGATTTGGCAGGAGCAATGAAAATCTGGACATACCCCCCTATGGTGGCAATTCTAACCCAATTGTGCACATCCAGCTTTGTGAAGAGACTTGGGAGATTTGCAAAGAAAACGTGCCACGGGGCCTATGGGTGCATGCTTTCTATAAAACTTTGAAGACATGAGCGCGAGCATGCTACATCGTGAACGAGACACGTTGGGAAATAGGAAATTGGGACGCGCTGAAGGAGAGGTTTGTGTACACTTTCTCCTTCTCTTCGCAGAACCTCAAATTACTGGAGCCGCTACAATCCTCCATCAAGTTGTTTTTGCGGACACAACTATCTTAGAGAAGTGTTTAAAAGAGATGCTCAGCGAAAAAGGATTTGCACTCTCAACTTTATTCAAAGAAACGACGCTCCACAGTGATTCCAGTGAAGAAGAGATGAGACTTGGAAGGAGCACAATTGAAGGGCGCTGATAGGTAAGTAAAAGCTAGTATGCCTTGTTGATGACAACTCTCCAAATGACAGAGACCCAACGCACCTCTGGGTTGAGACGATAGAGGGAACGAGGCAGGTGGAAGACTCTCACCAGGAGAGAAACGAACCCTATCGTGCACCCCTCAAGACCACCCAAGTAGACATCAGCGTCGAAGGCGAGCCTAAGATGACCACCATAGGTGCATACTGGTCTGAGGCAGAGATCACGCGCATCGACGACGTCCTAAGGCAATTTCAAGATCTCTTCCCGCGCAACTACAAGGAAATGAAGGGCACCCACCCTTCATTAGGAAAAATGAGCATCAAATTGGTAGATGATGCAATGCTAGTGAAGAAGCGCCCCTATCGGATGAACCCCAATCTCCGCATCAAGGTGAAAGTGGAGATTGATGGGATGTTGGCCGTTGGTGTCATCTACTCAATGTAGGAATCCGAGTGGGTGAGTCTGATGGTCATTAGCAGCAAGAAGGAAAGGCGCATACAAATTTGCGTTAATTATAGGATGCTGAACGCCGCATGTGTCAACGACCCTTTCCGAACACCTTTCACTGACAAAGTCTTGGATGGGGTCATAGGGTGCGAAATCTACACCTTCACCGATGGGTTCTCAGGTTACTATCAGGTGCAGATAGAGGATAGGCCCAAAACCACCTTTGCAACTAAATGGGGTTGTTTCGCTTACAACGTGATGCCCTTTGGGCTCAATAACGCACCAGCCGTGTTCTCCAGGGTGGTGATCACCGCTTTCAAGGACTTCATTCACAAGTTCCTCCAAGTATATCTCGATGACTGGACCGTGTATGGTCTTGTACGGGACCATCATGACAACCTGCGCCTTATGTTCAAAAGGTGCAGACGTTCCAGATATCGTTGAATTTGAAGAAGTGCATCTTCACAACCCCGTTCGGTACACTGCTTTGGCACATCATCTGCAAGGACGAATTGCTCATTGATCTAGCAAAGATTGCAATAATCATCTAGCTCCAGACCCCTTCCACGCAGAAGGATGTTCGTGCCTTTTTAGGCCATTGCGGCTACTATACGAAGTTCATAAGGAGCTACGCAAAAATCGCCTCGCCATTGGAGGAGCTCTTGCACAAGGATGGCCCGTTTTACTGGGGCGAGGTGCAAGAGAAGACATTTGACACTTTGAAGTTGAAGTTAGCAAGTGCGCCAATACTTCAATTTCCTGATTGGATGACTCCTTTTGACGTCCACATCGATGCGTCATGATCAACCATCGGCACCATTTTGGCTAAGCCAGGGGAAGGTAACATGGACCACCCCATTTCCTTTGCAAGTAGAAAGCTGACGCATGCCAAGCAGAACTATACCACCACAGAGTGCGAAGTGTTGACAATGGTCTATGCCCTGCAGAAGTTTAGATAGTATCTGCTAGCGACCCCATTCACTTTCTTCACTGATCATGAGGCGTTGAAATACCTCGTAAACAAACCTGTTTTGCATGGGTGCATTTGTAGATGGGTTGTCCTCTTCCAGGAGTTTCAATTCTCAGTCATGGTTAAACTTGGAAAACAAAATTTGGGGCCAGACCACTTGTCTCGCATCGAGTCTGGTGATACAACGGTGCCAATTGAGGACGATATGCCAGATGCACAACTCTATCGAGTTCACCGTGTTCCTGAAGACTTGGTGGAGATTGCCGCTTTCCTAACCTCAGGGCTAGCGCCACAAACACTGTCTTCCAAAGAGAAGAAGCAACTTGCCGTCTGTGCCTCCCCCTTCCAGCTCATTGAGGGGGAGCTTTACAAGATGAGTAGGGATGAGGTCTTGCGCCAGTGTGTTTTGGAACACGAGCGGGACTCCGCCCTTCAGGGAGCGCATGAAGTGATAGCTGGAGGACACTGCGTCGGAGACGTAATGGTGTGCAAGATTCTATAATCACGATTATGGTGGCCAAGCCTGTTTAGCGACGCTAAGGAATACACGCAAGCATGTGATGTATACCAGTGCATTGGAAAGCCGAACCATTGGGATGATATGCCCTCATCCTTATTTTGGCCCAGGCGCCATTTGAGAAATGGGCCATTGACTTTGTAGGGCCAATCAACCTTGCGGCACAACGCACGATACATCCTTGCAGCAACCGACTATTTCACTAAGTGGGTTGAGGTAGCGTCGACCAAAAACTGCACAACTGCAATAGCGGTGCAATTCATCTAGGAGAATATCATCAACCGATATGGGTGCCCGATAAGTTTGACTAGCGACAGGGGAACTCATTTCGTCAATGAGACGGTGCTCATCGTTCTAATGGAATACATGGTGGCGCACCACAAGACCACCCCATATCATCCCCAGGCCAACGACACGGCTGAGGCCTTCAATAAGATCCTTGGAACGTGCCTCACCAAGATATGCAATGTAGGCTGCAAGGACTGGGATGATCATGTCTCTACAGTACTATGGGCCTATTGAACGACATACAAGTGCCTGAACAAGGCTACACCATTCCAGTTGGTGTTTGGCACGGAAGCGGTTATGCCCATGGAATTTTTAGTACCTTGCGCATCGCGCGAATTGGCCGCCTTGACAACCAGGAATCTTTAAGCGCAAGGTTGGAAGAATTGGAGCGCTTCGACGAGACGCACGCCCAAGCCAAGTAGGGTTAGCAAATTGAGAAGACGCATCAAAAGAAGCGACATGACAAGCATATCAAGCGCAAGGTGCTGATTGAAGGAGCCTTAGTTTTGTTGTATGACTCCAAATACTTTCGGCACGCAAGCAAGCTGCAGATTCGATGGATGGGTCCCTATGTCATCCATCACATTTTAGAAACAGGCGCATGCAAACTGCGCATGTTGGCCGGCGAGATGCTTCAACAAGGGCATTTCAATGGCAATCGATTGAAGCCTTATCGACAATAGGGTGGCGCTCGCACCAAGGATACTCTGACTCTTTGGTCAATAGTTGGTTTGAATTGAGCTGACCAAAATAAGGTTTGGCGTGAGCGAAACCATGTGATTCGTGAATTTTTCTTTGGGTCTTGTTATACAGTTAAGCAGTAGGTGGCACGGGATGGCCGCAAAGATCCCTATGTTTTACCGCTCCATGCATAAATCCAATCAGGTGAGTCAAACACTTGCGCCACAAGCGCATGAGGCCAAACACCTAAGTTGTGGGTGCGTGGAACATATAAATCAAGTATTCATTGAAACAGACACATCCGCGCAAGAGGTGTGTGGTGAGATGGCAAGAGGAACCCTTGATTATGCTGAACCGCCGCAAGACTGGCGAAAGAGAAGACGCTCAACTAGATTGGGCGCAAACCTAGATAAGATGACGTTCAACAAGGCTGGATGCAAGACAAGTAGAGAAGACGCTCAAACCCATTGAGTGCAAGATTGGTAAGAAGACGCACTCCTTATAATGTGCACAAAGTAGATGAAGATACCAAGCGCTGGAGGGCCAACACAAGGAATTTGTATGGGGTGGAGATAGGCCAAGGCAAGATGACGCGCGAGAAATTGACCAAGAAAAAGGAGTGTGCTGAAAATGGAGCACAGCTAGAAGTGGATCCGAGGATGCTGAATTGCAAACATGCGAGGTGTTGTGTGCAGGTTGCCACAAGAGAGGCGAAGGTCACGCCAAAAAGATGCACAAAAAGAGATCATCGAAGACAGCTGGCGTCCACCCAAAAAAAAGCGGGAAAGTGACCATTTGAAAAAGGATGTCACATCATCAAAAAACTGGTAGAAATAATTAATGTGACGACGGAACAAAGATACACAGTTAATGCAAATGGGACATGAAATTCTCAAAGATCTCGCAATCCCTCAAGAAACCCATTAATCAAGTCAGGGCGGCGACATTAATCACGGTGGGTGACATACCCAGCTATAAATAGGGCAAATGGTGAATGAATAGGGTTACAAACGTATGTTAAATTAACCAAGAACCAGAGCCAAACGACCCTGAAAGAGTGAAATATGACAGAGTAGATAGCACATCAAGTGTGGAATTGGTGCAGCAAACCAAAATGAGAAGCGCATCACGAGTGAGGAGGTGCAACAAAACTAGAGCAGAGAAAGGCAAACTAGAACAAACGCATGGCCACCATTAACGGCCAAAGAAGCTTAGATAGGCAACTTGCGCCAAGCCAAAATTAGGGGTTTCAGCAAGTCACACCTCCCACGCTTCAACACCAGCATATTCAAAATGACAAAGAAGCGGAAGGTGTCTAGATACGAAGAGACGCGACTCAAACCCAATCGAGTTCAAATAGTAGAGGAAGCAGCTACCGCCAAGACAAGGGCGTAGGCAGTAGAAGCGGTCAGCGTTGTGATGGTGGAAACCGAAACGTTGACCAAGATGTCCTACTAACACATGCAGTTTCTGCCCGAAGTATCGTTGGGCGAACCATGGTGCTCATTTGCGCATGTATGTCAGCTGTGGGATTACAACCACCGAATGCCAAGTCACTATCAAGACTTGACACAGGATTGGATGGTGGACACTGGGTGCAAGACCCAAGAGGGAGATGAAATTTTTGATGTCTCAATTAGAGTAGATTGAAGGCTTCGGGCGCAACTCAACTCTATGAGTTGCCTGTTTCAGAAAGCTACAGGAGCATGTTCAGTTCTTTCTCTCGCACTTACATGACGATCGTGTGTACTTCGTGTTGGGTGAATATTTTGTCAATCAGTGTCTTGATCAACAAAATAGGTCTGATCAACCACAACAAGAAGATTGGTCGGCCAGGTGTGCAGCTTTACTACATCAACCGGAGACAAATCTCTCCTCTCATCAAGGGGAGGTTCCCTATAGATACGTAGGAGCTATATATAATATAAATAAGCAGAAAATAACACATGGGGGCAGAGTAAACCATCCATATCTCTTCTTTCAGAGATGATGCTCATAGACAAAGGAGAAAACCCTGGTGAAAATGAAAACACTTTTTTTCTTTCAGAAGTGTTCTTGCAAGAAACAATAGGAGTTTCTTTCAGATAGTAAAGTAACTGGTGACCAAAGGGCGCAGTAACCAGCAGGATGAAACAAAACACAAAGTTTCCACCTCAACTGCCCAAAGAGTATAACACAAAGGATAATGGGGGCACAAAGTCGTCCCAGAATCCTCAACACAGAAAGAAAAGGAAAAACACACGCTGAAAACAATTGTGAAAGCACAAAGTCTTCTCACAGTTGGCTTCAGGACACCTCCCTTTTTACCTTCACTAATTCTGCTTTTCAAGTTAAATAAATAAGAATGCTTCTAGGAAACAGACATAAGAACAATTTTCTAAAGTAGCACAAGCCAAAACAGCACAAAGTCTGCAAACAACTTGCTTTTTCATCCAGATAAAATGAAATGAAATTACAATCTGAGCTCAAAGTCTCAGTGTTCTTTAAATGGGTAGAATTTCGCTCTTGTAAAAGTGAAAAGTCTCCTTTACAAATGAGAGATATTACAATCTTATAGCAACTACGCAAGGATTGACGCTTTTTCCCATGGGACGACCCATGTTGCAGTCAATGTCTTCAATGCGCCTTCAGTCCTGTCTGGAGAGACCGTGCTGAGAACAGTGCGCTGCCATAACTATGGCGTGTCCCTTCATTTAATATGTCTCTTCTTTGGTATGGACTGTCTGGTCCTTTGCGTTGATCTTCTCTTCCCTGTAGCAATTTAAATCTTCGGGCTCTCTTTTCATTTAATTGCTTGGTTCTTCCTTTAAGTTCCGCGCTCTATTTGAATTTCCACGGATTTTCCCTTACTTTAAATTTGATGTCTGAGGGGCCGTCAATGGTCTCCAGTTGCTTGAACCATGTTGAACCTTTGAACCAGTGAACCTATGAAAGTTCATTGGTTCATTCTGTCTCTTTTGTTCTATTGCTTCTTGGTTCAATCGCTTCTTCGCTCCTTGGTTGAACTGTCCGTTGAACCACTTGTTTGCTGCTTTTTCCTTGACTGAGGCCGCCTTTGAACTTTTGAACCTATGAACCGTTGAACTTTGAACTCTTTCGATTCAAAGTTCAATCGGTTCATTGGTTCATTCTGTGTCTCACTCAATCATTTCTTCCTAAGCTCTTTGATCTTTATCGCGCTTGGTTGAACCTTTGAACCTGCGAACTCGTTCAACCAATTGGTTCAACGGTTCATTCTTTGAAGCTCTTTGTGTCTAAGTCTTTGAGGATTCCTTTCGGTGTCTTTGTTCAGCGTTTGGAATGTCCCAAAGGGAAGGTGTCCCTTCGGGTCCTTGAAAAAGGTCCTTTTTCTGATGTCAGGTGCCCCCCCGCAAGGGTACTTATCCTTCGGGATGTTCGGGCGGACTTTAGGCTTTGGCTTCCCTGGCGGGCTTTTGGCTTCTTCGGCGGGCTTTTGGCTCTCGGGCTTTTTCCGTCGGGCTTTTCCTTCGGACAAAAAGTTCGAAAGAAAGCTTCTTTTCCTAAGCCGTTTGTTCCTTTCAATCTCTTCGGGGTTTCTTTGCTTAATCATTACCATCGGACAAAAAGTCCGAAAGAAATGTTCCTTTTGGGCCTTTGAACAAATCCAAAGGAATCTTGTCTTTTCTTTGACCTTCGAACCAATGTTGCCTGCCCTCCGCAAGGGCACTTGCCTTTTTCGCTTTGGGGCAGCCACTTGAACCTACCGATTGAACCAACTTTGGTTCAACGGTTCAATGGTTCAATCGACTCATTCTTCATTATTTGGCTAAGTCTTTTTGATCTTTTGCACCAAGCGCGTTGAACCAACTTGGTCATTGAACCCGTTGAACCTTTGAACCAAAGTGGTTCAAAATTCAATGGTTCAAGCCTTTGTTCTTTATCATTTGCCGATTGAACTCTTTTGATTGAAGCGAGGCACTGAACCAATCCTGGAAATGACTAAGTGTTAGAAACTTGTTCTTTTGACTGAACTTGCTTGCAGAAGCTTTTTAACCTGTTGAACCTGTGAATCCCTTTACGGGAAAAGCTTGAAAAATGAGGAATTTGAAAGCTCAGAACAAATTTTGAGAAGGGAAGAGAGAAATTTTGGTCTGTGCAAGGCCAAAATAGTCCGTAGGTTGTCCAAAAATGAGTGGCATTTTTTGGGGACAACACTTTGCAGGGTGGTGCATGAAGATATCCTTACCCCTGATCAACAAGATAATTGGTCTACTAGACTTTGGGAAAGACATCCATCAGCTGATGGGTGATGACGAGGAGTGCATTGCAAAGCTCCTAAATTACTTCAAGGGGGGATACACTTTCCCCATCATCAAGTGCGAAGACTCGGGCACAAGGGCAGTGGCGCAATTGGTAAGCTCAAAACTATGCCGAGGGAGATGGACCGATGTGTCCAAGACATACCTCTGCCTAGCATATCAGATGGCGCAGGGGGTAAAGTTGAACATGGCACAGTTCATCGCCACATAGATGACCAAGAACGCGCTAGAGTGCCACAATGTGAAGGGGACATTCAGATGGGGCTCCATCCTCATCTTGATAGTCATGGAAGAAATCGAGATCCCCGACGGTGCAGGAGACAACTTGTGGGTGTTCCCAAAACACCACGAAAGCCTGGCGTAGAAATACAAAGACTTCACTTGCCTCGTGGCCTTCAATGAAGTACAAGACCTGCGTGTTAAAGTGGTGTGAGAAATACATAGAGGCCTTCGGGTTAGAGTGGCGCATCCTGCAAGGGTTCCCAGCGAGCATGTTTGGAATGACGACCTTCGCTGTCATGTAGCACTACTGCGTCGTCCGTCTAGCACTCAAGGATGGGAATAAGTCGGGATGGTTGAAGCTTCCCTTCGCCTTCTCTGCCAAATTCTTCAGGGATGCGCTTAACAGAATCCCCAATGTGCAAAGCCTTGACATCCCAGTCCAAGAGTTGGACGCAGAAAGCTAGTGAATGAGGTGTAGATTCTTGTGCAGAGGGAGGCGCGACAGAAGACGAAGAAGATGCCTCAGATAGGACAGATATCGATCCTGTGCAGGAGGTAACGATCCTCAGCTTCATCCATAGACTATACTATGCAATGAAGCCCAGATTAAAGAATGATGATGCAGGGTCTAGCGCTGAGAAACAAAGAGACCCCCCAGTCCTAGTTGGGAGGGAAGGAACCCCTGTGCCCCAGGAAAAGAAGAAGCTCCCCACAAAGAGAGGGGAGACACTGGAAGAGACAGAGGAGAGGTTGAAGCTTAAGATAGCTTCAAAAGGGGAAGCCTCAGCCACATAATCACATCAGAAGCGCGTGCGCTTCGCATCTCGAGCCCCTGCGAGCCCAAGGGGGGAAAGAAAGAGAAGGCCCCTTCCCCTACGCTGGAAGAATAGACACATTAGAGGAGGGATTAGAAGAGGAAGAATGGGGGCAAGGTACCTACATTGTGCCTTAGGACGTAGAGTCGTCCCCTAGTGAACAATCCCCTTCACCTCCTCATGTGCAGCCAAAAAAACCAAGGCGCAAGCTAAGGAGACTTGGCTCCTATGAGGCCGAGACAAAAAGGGCAAGGGAGCTAAGGGAGCAGAAAGAGGAGATGGCCAAAGCAGGGGTGCCTGCCGAGGTCATCCAAATGGTAGAGGCAGAGGAGCAGAAAAGTGAAGCAACACGTAGGGCATGGAGGGAAGAAACGAGTAGGGCAGGTGAAGCGTCTGAAGAAGCAACTCAATTGGTACAGATAACGAGGAGGAGCTGATGAAGAAATGGGCCTGGATCAAGGCCACATCGATACAACACTCGCCTTGCACTGGAGGCGCAAGGAATTGAGGGCCTCGGGCCTAAACCCAGGTTGATATTGACCGGCTTGAGGCCGAAGAGGTTAAAAAGAGGGAAGAGAAATGTACTGCGCAAGCAGCGTAGAGAAAGGCCGAGGAAGGGAAGGCCAAGAAAGACGAAAGGATGGAGAAGGCACAGACGGAACGCGCCCAAAAGAAGGAACGGGAAGCAAAGGCGGCCCAAGAGGAAAGGGCGCGCATGATAGAGGAACAGGAAAGAAAGAAAGGTTCCACGAGCGCGGAGCCTAGGGAAGAAAAAGCCAAGATAGCACTCGACGTTGACACCCAAAAAGTAGAAGAAGCCGCATAGAAAGCAAGCCTCAGTTCTAAGAAGGCTCCTGAGGAACAAAAGGGCGATGCTGGTGCCTTAGAAAAACAAGCAGAGGAAGAGGCACCGCACTAAGAGGAGGACGAGGGCGAAAAGTTTGCCGAAGAACCCGCACAAGAATAGCAAGAAGACAAGCCTAGCGCCAAAGAGGAAAGGAAGGATGAGGAGATAGTTGAAGAAACGGGGATTGGCACCTACGCTAGTGAAGAGGAAGAGCTCGGGGAAGAAGTAGAGGTTGAGCTCGAGAACTGTGAAAAAGCACAAATGGGATTCAAAGAGGATGGTGACTTCTACATGATGGGGTGTATGCCTCCAAGAACTGCCACAACCCTTATGCGCCATGAAGTCTCGTGGGCCATGAGTTGCTACATGTATGAACCAGAGTTCGAGGTCCCTGCAAGGGCCACCCGACGTGCCAAAAGACCAAAAGAGGGCCACGACTATCACCTGATGAACCCCCATGACCTAAACCCCGTGTGTTCGGCCAATGCTTTGATCAAAATGGCAACCTCTGTGGCACGCAAGAACATCCTCAACGATGTTCGCGCTAACAGCTGGAAGAAAATCAATAAAGACATGGAGAAGGAACTTGAGGAAACCAAACTCAAGCTCTGACAACTGATCGAGCACATCGAGGAAGCGGAGCCCTCCTTCCGAGACGACATCGACTACTCAGGAATGAAGGAGGTCGACTATGCTTGCACGCTCGTTGAGTGGATGATCCCTAGGCTGAAGACGGCGCTAGAAGAAAAGAAAGACCCCTGTGAAGCTTTAAGGGGCGAGCTAACGAAGAAAATGGAAGAAATTGAAGACTTCTTCACTAAGATCGAAGTAGGCGTCGAAGAAGTAGACACCATTTTTGGCAACTTTGTGTGATAGGCGGAGATCATCGATGCATGCCTCAAGCAAATAAAGGGGGAGAAGGATGACTTGCTCCAGCATTCCTTCACGGTTTTAATGACCGAGCGCTTGCAGGTGATGGCACAAGTCAACTCCCTCAGTGCCTAGCTGAAAACAAAAGAGCAAGACCTGGAAGCAGTATTTCGAGCCTTCCAGACAAAGGCCAGCGAGCAGGGCGAACTCCTGGATGGAGGGGTGAGAAGGGCAAAGGAAAGGCGCGGAAGCCTTCAGAAAGGAATTGGAAAGTTAGGATGTACTTGCTTTGGAGACAACATCTACAAAAGCAGATGGCGCCATTGAAGAGTTGAGGGGCGCCGTCTAGGGCTTTGAGAATTTTAAGGACTTACAGTAGGGTGCGCCTGAATTTTGCGCACGTAAGGCGCTTCAGAGCTAGTCTAGGGCGGACTAGCAGTTTTGTATGGGGTGATGTTGGGGCCCCTTTTTGGTAAGACTTGGTCCCGCGCCGACTAAAACTCATCCCAGAGCGTGGAGACCCGTGGAGGAAGCGAAGGACCCCTTTTTGTACACCTTGGTGCTGACTAGATCTACTCCCAGAGTCCCCATGGCAGCTAGCCGATGGTTGGAGAGTGTCGCAAGCCTCGAGGCATACCTGCCTAGTACTACACGCGGTGGCTCGGGGCTCGAGGAGCATGAAGGTTTAAGCAGTGGAGTAAATAGGTGAACTGCCACGACCAACAACTCGGCATGCACCTGGTTGTTCTGTATGGTGTAATGGAGTCGACAAGCTCTCACCTACTCGTCCTTGGCATGTGCCTATCCAATCAGCAAGAGGAGTGGCCAGCACCTGTTTAAAGGCGATCTCCAAGAGTAGAATGGGATGATTGAGTTTTATGGCGAAGCCTTGGCAAATTGAGGAGCAATACTGGGAGTAAGCCCTTTGAATGACAAATGGAAAGCGTAAACCACGCTCGTCTGTGAGCCTCTGGCATAAGTAGAATTAGAATCGATTAGCGAAGGTTATTACTAGTTATTGTAACAAAGTAAGACATCAATGAATGAGTATAAATTACTGTTGCTTTTTAATAAATTGTTGTAGAATGGTTGTGATGTTCTTTCCCTATATAGTTTGTTGATGAGCCGGGATCCCACCTTGGTGGTAAGTGGCGCCTTTGTGCCACTTGGCTCTCTTAACCACTGTGAAGAGCTCTCATGCTAAACACAGCACCAACTAACAACCTCAAGATGACTGGACATCCCCATGTGGACTCCTTTGCCTGCATGCGCCGATAAGGCTATGACCCTCCTTTGCTCCAACTTGAGCCAGACTACCCCGTGAACCCCTTAAACCCTACATAACCCCTTTGTTGCAACATGATGTAACTAACCCAATGAGGACCTGGTTTCTTCGCTGTCGTGCTTCGGGTGAGCGCATAAGGTTCACGCTTTATGTGAAATTGATGCTAGCCCGTTAGTGTGCTTAAATGTTGTGCGCCAGACCTTGCCCCCACTGTGCCTAACTCTCTTGACCCTAAAAATACCCAATAACCAAAGTTGCGTGCATGACCGAGCGCCACGCCTACTTAAGTGACACACTTCGACTACAACAAAACCCTTCTTATCAACATGCTTGCATTGGCTGTATACAATAAGAGCAACAGATGGCTGGGCATGCAAACGTTTCACAATAAAATGACACATGCAACCTCTCTTCATATGTGGTTGCCCAACACTGCTTTTTTTCTTTGATGGTTTTATACACCTACTAAGCTGTGAGGTTCCTCCTTCCCTGTGATCATCGGGGCCATAACAACACCAATATAGAATATGCTTCATATAACCATCTACCCTTGGCTTCTATGAACTACAATCTGGTTTTTTCCTGCTTGGCTCAACACATAACTTTGTGGGATATTCAATACTGGAGGATTCTCCCTTCTCAAAGACATCAACTCTAGAGAAAGGAATGTGAGCAACATCATCAACAGTCTGACACCAACCCTCCACCTTGACCCAAACAAGGTCAGAAGAGGAAACTCAATGGTGGATGGCTATTGCACAAGAAGTGTCAGAATATCATCCCATCTTGCCATCTTTTTGAAGGAGCATTGAGTAAGCAATTGATGTTTAATACGTGATAAAGCCTCATGACGATTGTCATGTCTATTAAAAAATACCTAACTCTTCTTTCTGTCAATGATTTAATTGTACTGCAACGTTGTTAGACTTGTTCAACTGCTCAAGTGCTAGTATCGATAGGTTAGTATCATGCTTATATGACAAAGGTGGAAAAGGATTGGGAGAAAACTTTCTTAATTCTAGCCACTGCCTTGAAGTGGTATAGATAGCCACAACTTCCTCTGGTGTCACATATGGACCATCTTTCATGTAATTATGTTGTCGTTTTTTTCTATTTTCAAATGGGTCTTCTTTTTCTCTCACAGTTTAAGGAGCTCCCCTGATTAGTACAGATAGTATTCAAGTGGCATAGGGCTCTTTGTTGTTTCTATGACATTTGTTTCCTGAGTTCATCCAATCCAATCTGTAAACTCTAATGTGTTTGGTATTGTTGTAGGGAAAAGGTATGATATTGATATATCTTGAAAGCATTATAATAGCCTCCTTCCAAACAATTCCTCTCTCAACATCATTTACATCATGCATTTTATCAAATATAACCCATTCACTGTTATTGATCCGTAAACAGTAATTAGCCCCTTGCTAATAAATATTGTTTTATTCAAAACGGATTTAAAAAAAAATGTCATTTTCCATTAGTTTAATAAAAAAAGAATTGACTTTTAAACTTTGAATGTGAATTGTCTGAACAACTTTAAATGTGAGTGTTTTGAAAACTCATACAACTCAATTGCTGAGTTAAACAATTCCATTCGTATTTTATCTCCCTTCAAATATCTCTTAATCAATTTTCCATAATTAATTTCTAAATACCAGTGAATAATTTAAAACTGATGAAATACTGGAAAATTGAAAAAATAGAGGCAAGAGATTGTTTACAGGGTTCACCAATTGGCTACGTTCTCTGGTTCATTTGAACCGTTCGATTATAAACAAGATATAAATATAGAATTTAAAACTTACATCCCTGTATGGTTTAATAAAACTTGCAACTTTGTATGATATGAAGCACTCGTCTGCAGCACGAAAATGTTCTTCTCTTCAACTAAACGAATATCTGCAAGTGCTTATAGCTCTTCTGAATGGGCTAGCAATTCTCTCAACAACAGGAAAAGAATACTCTCAAAGGATTTATAAAATATCCTTGGCTTTACAAATCTCTGTCATTTATATAGGCCAAGAAAGACTCGGGAATGGACAAAATTAAAACACGGTCAATTTACTGAATTAAATAACCTATGTTCTTAAAGCAAAATAGACCTTCATCTGTATGGACCGTCCATGTTTGAAAATCCTGGTAACATTCCTTATTTGTCAAAAAATAAGCAACTTGTATCCTTCTATGTTGGCCGTTTGTAAGCTTCTCCGGAATAATAAAAATCCCCAATATATAAAAATTGGCATATAGCCAATGTTGGCTAACAATCTTCTATTCTCTTCGAAGTACGGTTAAACTCCCTAATAGGCTTTGCATGCTTTTAGAACGGAATAAAATCTCATTAAAAATGGGTAGTTCAACTCCATGTCTTAAATATAGTGGCACTTACCCCAAATAATACAAATGCCTTGTTTTATTTAATAAAACAATGCTTACCATATTTGACTTGGTCCACATAGACCATATTCTACCACCAAAACTGTATGGCCTCCTCTTAATTCACCCAAGTCTAAAACTATATGGGTTTCATCAAAATCGTCGACCATCTTTGGATAATCCACGTGGGAGGAAGGTTAATGGGTAAGACGTGCATGCCAAAGAAGATTGTTTAAGAGCGCCAAAGTTAAAGGATATTAAAATTGGAATAAGTGTTTAAAATATCCCATGCAAATTGGTCTAAACAAAGACCATAATTACCAAATTCACCCCCATCCAAAGTGAAATGGATGTTCCACGTGGAAAAGTAAAAGTGGGGTGAATTACATGGAATAAAGTTTGTTTGGGCCTAGTTTAAAAACATATCCGATGGTTATTGAAAAACCATAAATAAATTGGATATTAAGTTGGGATTTGAAATGGAGGATATTAAATTAAATTTGGATTTAATTTGAAAACATATCCCATGGTTATTAATAACCATAATAAAATAGGATATTAGTAATATTTTGAAACTAGAGGAATTATGGTGGGAACAATTGGATATGTAGGAGTAAATAAAAAGATATATTGGAATATCTCAGTGACATTAATAGAATTATATGGCAAAGTTGGTAACATTGGATGTCGGGGTAATGCGGGTAAATGGCCGGTTTGGTCCCCCATCTGAAACACAACACCCATTAGCAACATAATAAAATAATTCCAACATAAAAAGTAATTGTATCAACTCTTTATATTTTTGCCACATGTCAATTTTTCATTACGACACTTGTCCTTTCCACATTTTTTCAAACCATAAAAAAATCCTCCGGATCAGTTATGGATAATGTTTGCTTTTTTGAAGAGCATAGACCTCAAAATTTCTGTTGTCATAATAAGGTAAGAGACTTCTAGTCTCAAGCTTATATCACCAGTCAAAAGACCAACATCAAACTTCTTATTTCTAGGCATATGGATATCTGAATCAGAATAAAATGGCATGGGTACTTGTATTCTTGGTAAACCTTTTGATTCGTTTATTTCATCTACAATTATTGGTGCCATGTTACATGCATCAAGGTTTCCATTTCTCGAGGTTGTCGTGACATTATCAGAGTCTCTAGAGTTAATATAACTAGCATCATTTGGTTTTGTTAGAAGTAACTCCTTGTCAGTGTCTCTATTAGGAAACTTGTCACAAGTTTCCCCTAATTTCTTTTCAGGAGAAAGGGTCTTCTCTTCATCTTTTGAGCATGAAGCACATGGAATCTCCAAGGATTTTTCACTTTGATTAATCGTACTGGTTCTCTGTAATTCTGTTTTTTTGTCCAGAATTTGAATGATATTCATCATAGTTTATTTCTTCTAAAACCTTTTGAAAATTGAATTTCTCTTCATATTCCGAGTTGCTATAACTATGATTCACGAAATCGTCTTCCTCGTAGTGTCTGTTTCCATTCCATGACTCTTTCAACTCCAAAAAGTCTGAAAAAGAGATTTCTTTTCGAATTTCTGCTGAAAGGACATTGTACGACTTGAAACTGTCTAAAATTTTCTTATGTAGTGACCCCATGGTTCACATATTGGCAAGAAAAACAGCTCTAATACCATTGTAATATTCTAAATTGGAATATTATGCAATAATTTGGATTCCTTGGAAATCTTTTTTAAAAGAATTATTGATTTTAAATTGAAATAAAAAATTATATAATAAAATGAATTTTAATTCAGAATTTTCGAATGATAAAGTATTTAATCCACAAGGGATTTTGTCCTTGGGCTATTTGATAACAAGGGTTTTCGTCCTTGAGACGACGTTTGCAATTAAGGGGTTACGTACTTAAGAGCCTTGTTGATGCTTGTACAAAATTACATGTTTGAATGAATATGATTGGATGCCTTTCCTTCTCACCAAATGTCGAATATAAATACCTTCATAGTGTTCCACCAAACGAATGTCTTCTCCAAGGATTGTGACCTTTCGTCAAATGACATGTCTTCTCCCAAAAGTGGCGACTCTCCCAAATGTGGCGACTTTTGCAATTGTTGTTATTAATTAATGAATATTATAATGAACTAAATATTTAATGATGATAATTATTAATTAATGCTGTTTTAATGACAGCCTGTCCTTAATTCCAGCGATAACCTTTCCTTAATTCCAGCGCTCTCTTCATTTAAGGCCATCGATCTCTTTATCTTTATTGGGATTATGACAGAGTCAATGCTTTGTGGCCTACATTGTTGGCATCGATCTGAAGGGTATACTGCAACATTAGTAATTCCATGGGTTTCATAAAACTGAGGATTCTAACTTTTCCAAGATCAGTATATGTCAATTATGTCATAGATTGAATAGTGGTTTAAGTTGATAAGACACCAATCGACAAAAGAAAGGATAAAGGAGATTAAAAAAACAATTGCACAAAAGTGTATGTGAATTTTTTCGACAAAGGAAAAAGAATCATTTGCAAGATATGGACATTAATCAAATTGTAATGGGCACCTCTGTTACGCCCAAAACTAACCCAATTGAAATCCCTTATGACTCCGGAACGGTTTGCTTGTATTGTTTTTTTCGTGTTTTGCAAGGTCTTATGCATGTAACATAAATATAGAATTGAAAGCTAGACACAGCTGAAATAACCAACACACTGTATTTATATTGATTGCAAAATGAGTAAACAAGTACAATGTCGGCTATGCGATAACTCACTAAATACTCCAGTAATGGAATGAACATTGTTTCAAGCAAATATCCCCAGCGAATACGGAAGGTTCGATCATTTTGTTCTCCGTCTAGCAGAACTACGGACTCTGTAGGCTGGTTTCTATGGACTTTGCAGGCTTGTTTCTACGGACTCCGCAGGCTTGTTTCTACAGACTCCGCAGGCTTGTTTCTACAGACTCTGTAGGCACGCTTTTACGGACTCTGCAGGCTGATTTCTATGGACTCTGCAGGCTGGTTTCTACGGACTCTACAGGCTGGTTCTACGGACTCTGCAGGCTGGTTTCACGGACTCTGCAGGCTGGTTCTACGGACTCTGCAATGGACTCTGCACGCTGGTTTCTACGGACTCTGTAGGCTGGTTCTACGGACTCTGCAGGCTGGTCTCTACGGACTCTGTAGGGTGGTTCTACGGACTCTGCACGCTGGTTCTACGGATTCCGTAGGCTTGATTCTCCCAACTCTTACTGCAGATAGCGGCTGCTACGAGATGCTACACTACCGGGGTTGCTATAGTGTCGGGTTGCTACAGTGATGTGATTGCTACAGTGGCACGGTTGCTACAGTGGCGCGGCTGCTACAGTGGTGCGATTGCCTGAGGCTGAAAGCACAGGCTCCAAAGACTAATCCCAAGGATTGATGTCTAGAGTGCTACAGATGAGAATGACATTCCTAAATGCCCAAAATAACCTGCAAACTACAAGTGCATCAATTTTTTCTTCTTATCCAACATGCCTAATGAAGCCACAAACACTTCCTTTTATTCTTTCTCCAAAGGGGCAACTCAACTCTCATGAGCAATGTGGGATAAAAGATGTGCAACATTTTATATATTAAAATATTACTTGTCTCCCTTGGGTACCATCCCTCTAAAGTAAATATTTAAAGTAACACTTTAATATCTTGCAATTAAGTTAAATGTTACTTTTATAACATTTCAGGCATTAAAATATAATAGCAATCGGACTCCGAATAGCGCAAGTGATAGTTCACCGGAAAGCTCTCGTCGAGGAGTATCAAATCCAATCATCAAAATCAGTCTCCATTGTGTCCTGCTAACTTATTACAAATAATAAGTATGCCTGAAACTGAGTAAGTCAACTCCATTTTGGCTCAAACTGGAAATGACTAGGCCAAAACACTCTAGGATCCCTTTAAACTCTTCGTTAGCCCTCGGGACCATGTAGAACTAGGCTAACGCACACACACATTTGGTCAACTGCTAAAGTGGGGACATTACACAAATACCAATTTTCCCATTGGAAATAGATTTGATTTTTACTCAGTTAGGGAATATTAGTATTGAACCACTAGGTCATTTTATGGGGTGTGAGACAATAGCTATCATCTATGATTCAAAGGCTCTTGTCTATACTTGGTGTAGGGAAAGAGGGACAAAACAAGTAAGGATGAAATTTCGGGTATCTAAGAATTCTCATAAGTATGCAACTTCTAGCGAGCATTCAAGGTTTCATATTGAATGTGTCAAGTAGATAAAAGCTCATAACCTAGTTGTGGTTTGTACAGGTTGAATAGAGTCTCAATTGGCCACTTACAATCCTTCCACTACCTAGATGGTGTCTGCACACCAATCTTGTGGAGATGTTCCTCAGCTGTGGCTCTCTGGATTTCATTGATGGACTTAAGATCACCATTGTTGAGTTGAATTTTTTTCTTGAAAGTAGACCAGGGGAGACAATCCTTGGAATGCTTACAAAAGTTCAACAACCTTAGTCCTTCTTTTGAAGAGTCTACCACTTTTAGCCCAAGTGACCATGGCAAAAAGGACACCATAGTAACTAAGAACTGGAGACCACCAAAGGGAGCAAGTTTTTTTGAGAGACCAAACCTGAAACTTTCCCCATTCCAAATGAGATTAGGTTTAAGTAGCTCCTAAGCCTTATAGTTATAGTTAGCAACAAAAGTGCCAACTATCTTGATTGGCTTATGGGTAACGATGAGAGAATGCAAGCCAAGGCCTGCCAAGTTTTTCTACTATAGGGATTGCCTTGAGAGACGCTTTTTTTTTGAAAGTTTTGTCAGCAAGCAAAGTCTGTCAAACACCTTTTTTGGCTTTGTCGTGACAGACTTTCAGCCATTTCTTCCAGAGTTTTTCTCATGAAGAAAGGTGCTTCTAGGTTCGACCATGCTACCTTGACAATAAAATAAAATTTGGCATATTTTTTAGTTTGAAATTATCTGAAAAGTAAGGATTAGTGCTATCCTTAACCATGTTTATTTTGCTAACAAAGTAATAGTCATCTCTAATATCATGCTTTCGATTCAAGTACAAGCAAAGGAGGTTCGTTTGGCAGTGGAACATTTACAGTCCCTTCTAGACCATTGGAGAAGTGCCACGTGTTGTTATTTGAGTTCTCCCTACCGGTCTCCCTTAGAAGGTCGTGGACATGGGGGTCATGGTAGGCACGGCTCAAGAAACATACACCGAAGTTTCTCATTGCGCTATCGATGTCCTTTGCCTGGTCACAAAAATGGAGCTGGCCTTAGTTTGGACACACATTTGTTGACACCATTGGGTGGACGAATTAGTAGCGAGAATTTTTTTTTGGCTGGTCCTTGTAATCATTCTGTCCAGACAAGAAGATCAGGGAAAAGACAAGGAAAAGCCTACTGATAATGATGGGTGGTATCTGGTACCTAATACAACTGATCCTTCTTGTGGTGTTGGTTGGGGTGACAAATTGGATGATCCTTTGTTGCCGCCATCTGCTTTGATTGCTCCGCTTGGATAATGGCCTTGTATTATTTGTTTTGGATGCAGACGGGCTTTATATTATCTTGCTTTTGATACTCTGCCATTGTTTGATTGAAAAGTTGACATTTAAGGAGCTTGTTATTCTAATTTATTAGATATTGAGTTGTTTAAAGTGATTAGATCTCCTTTCGTGATCCTTGGGATCAATATGAAGTCTTCTCATGGAGTGTGATGCTCACGTTTTTTTTAAGATTAATGATGTATCATTTTATATGATTAATAGAAGGTGCTTTTCAATCAAAACCAAAACATTTTCTGGTTCCAAATCGTTAACATTCAATGGAGATAAGACTACAAATCCACTTGCTCATTGTTTAAACTGTGTTTTTTTTGGTAAAGTAACTGGTATGAGCGATGACAAAATGAAACTTTATTTTATTTTCGTATATATTAGGAGGTTTTTCATCAAAATGGTCTCCCAAATTTATGATGACATTAATCATGATTGGGAAACTTTAAAATAGAGTTTTATAAATAATATCAGAAATGGCATACAAATGAACAAGTTATGAAAAAGTTCAATCCTTAAAGCAAGAATCATTGTTTAAAAAGTCGGGATGAGTTTAAAAAGCAATACTTCGAAAGAGGGTTAGTTAAAGGTCTTTGGCAAAGTCTAAGGATTCTAACACCATCTCGATACCAAGAGACTAAAAAATGTATGTTGGTTGAAGATGAACAATTATTGGATGCAGACAACTAGAAGACAGCGATGAAGAAGGGTTTGAACTTTGGACTAGCAATGGTGACAAAAGCGTGCAAAAAATGATGCAAGAGGAAAAACCTAGAAGGGGAAAATGGAATTTTTTTGATTATGGTGTCTAAAATGTCATACAGAAGGGTATCGAGAGGTTGAATGCCTTATAACATTTTGCTCAATTTGAAATGTTAAGACACCTGATCAGGTATTGTTTATTGTAATTAAAAAAATAAAAATAAACAAAGTATGAAAGACAATGTATGGCAGTGGAAGAAATACCTACTAGCGAAGGGTATAGGAACACTAGAAATAAAAGATCACCCAACAATAGTAGCAATGATGGCTCAAGAGATGCTATAGCACAGGACCAAGAAGGATAACCAATTATTCAATGCCAAAATTGTGGCAAATGTGTACCATTTGCAAGGGACTTCCCAATAGTGCATGAACATCAGATTAAATGTATGTGGAATGTCGTCCAGATGACCATGCAGATGAGGAATGTCCAAAAATAAAATCTGCAAACATGGTAGATTATTATAATTTGGAGAATGGTTTTGTATCTCTCTTCCACAAATGCCTGCACATCACACCAAGGTTGCTTCATACTCTCTTTGAGCTTTCAAACACATGTACGTGAGTAGTACTAAAGCATAATGTGGGTTTGTGCGATAAAGACAACTTTGCTGATACACTATGTTGTGATGAATGATTTTTTCTAAAGATTGTGGATTTAGCGGAGTGCTTTAAAGCATGGAGATTTTATAGCAGTGGAAGAGTTTTTATTGCCGAGGTTAGCATGAATTGACAGAAATATTGAATTGCCATTGCAGGCAATACATAATGTGTATGACATTATGAAAGGCAATGCATATATTTGGCCAACCTTTGTAATCTAGATGATGAAGAAAGATGTCGTGAGGCTTTGGACTGAAGGGGAAGTGCTAAAACTTCTCTGAAATGCATTCTAATGGGTGGTGGTGCAGAAAGACACAAAGAAGAAAGAAATAAATAAATTATATTAATGTCCACAAATGACCAAAAGGAGGTCAATGGATTGAAGGATACAGCCATTAGCAATAGAAAGTTATAGGAAGCGAGAATCCTAGAGGTGAACCAAAATACAGTACAAAAGACAAAATAGAACAGTGTGCCACTAATACAAGTGTCAAAGAAACCAATACAAATAGCAATGATAACCAAAGTAGGTCAATGGGACTCGAGGATACAACCGTTAACAATAGAGAGTTCAAGGAAATATAAACCAAGAAGCCAGAAAGAAAAAGGAAAACAATTAAAAAAGACAAAGTAAAGCAGAGAGAGTAAAGTCAGTGATTGGCAACTCACTGAAGATGATTTAAAAGAATTGAAGAGGTTATAAGAGGGTGGGTTAGCAATTGAGAAAAAATCCAGAAGAAACTATGTGAAAATAAGAATGTTTGCAGCCGACGGACTACATACAATGCCATAATTGCAGCATAAATGGTCACAACACAACCATTTTTATTATAAAATATTTTGCCGCCAACAGCCTGACCTGATTTGCAAGAAAAATCGTTAAATCATGTATTTGCTTTGGAAAGATTTTATGGGGTTGCTTTGTGTTTATTATCTTAGTGTGCCTGGTAACCATTTTTAGCTGCTTATTTATATAGTGAATTGAGAAATTTTTTTTTTCTAATGGTTCTAGTTCTAGTGACTGTCAATTTTGTTATAATAAATATCAGCCTGTCTAAAAAGCAGCTTTTTACATCTATGTTCAATCCTTCTTGCATATAATATGTATAAACTTCTGGTTTGTTAGTCTTAAAGTTCTCTGTCCATCATGGTCAAGCTATCTTTCCTCTCTTTGTAGCTTACAAATAGTCTCCTTTTTGTAAGCAGTTACTTTTATCATAATAGCATAAATCAGCTTTTTGTTTATCAAAAATATTTCTATATCTGTTTAGCCGGTCTGCCAAATTAAGATTCATGTTGTGCTATGTTTGATTTATTTGTTCCTTGTTTATGAATTTAGAATTTGGCTTGACAATGTTTTTTTTGTAATCAATAGGTTTCTTGTTTTGTAGGAGTTTATTGGGAATGTGGTTGACATAAAACTTGAGTTACATCAGATGGAGAGATTAAGTGAATGTACACATGATTTTAAAAAGGGGGATAGAAGAAAATCTGCTATTGTCGATATCCTTTCTCACAGAGTTCTGGAAGATATTGCTAATGTGAAAGAGCTTGAAATGAGTACCGCTACTGATCAATTGCCAACTGGTTCATGCTCAAAATCAGACTTGGTTCCTTCAGGTTATGATATGAAGCAGGATTCAGGGTCTTCAGCTCAGGAACCGTCAGACGAGGAAATTTGTGCATCTAGTATTACCAAGGGCAAATTAGGTGCAAATACAACTTTGAGTGAGCTACAACAATTCCCTTTATCAGGACAGTTAGGTAAAGCGCATACACTCAAATGTGCAGAAAGCATGAGTTCTGTATTGAGCATGCCAAATATGGATTTTCCATGTGGTATTGACATTTTAGATTTCCTTAAATATGAGAAGCAGCATGCCATGAAATTGGTAGTTAATCTGAGACATTTATTTCAGCATGAGGAATTGTTATCAGACACAGTAATCCACACTTCAGGACTGGAGGAAATGTTCTGTGATTTTCAACATGCTATATCAGAAAGCAACAGATTAGTCAAAAGCATACGCATGCAAGATCGCAGTAAATCATGTTCTGATAGTGAGGTGAGTGAAGTTTATCTTGCTAATTCAGGAATGATGTCCGATTCTTTCCCAGAACAGGTAAATAAAATGGCTTTGATCCCTTTAATGGATGGCACTTTTTCGGTGCAGGTTGATGGAAACATGGATGACTTAAGGAGAAGTGATGTAGAAAAAGAAATGAATGGTGCTCTAGATGTTGTTGTGGAGGGATTGGATGATGAAATTAAGAGCCTCAGAGGAAAAATAGAATGTTTGGAAGCAGAACTGGCTATGGCAATACGAGAGAAGAGTAGGTTTTATGAAACAGAGACTGTTCTTTTGAAACAGCTACAGTTTGCTCAAGCTGCTCTTCAATTGTCGAATGAAGAGAAAGTACACTTGGAAGAAGTCCATGCACAGACATTGATTATGTTACAGGCCACCAAGAAGGAAATGGAGAGTCACAGGCATGACCTAGATAATGTGTGTAAAAGTCTTGAACAGTGCAACTCTGAGAAGAAAGAGGCCAAAAAAAAAAATGATCTAGAAAAAGAAATGAATGGTGCTCTGGATGTTGTTGTGGAGGGATTGGATGAAGAAATTAAGAGCCTCAGAGGAAAAATAGAATGTCTGGAAGCAGAACTGGCAATGGAAATACAAGAGAAGAGTAGGTTTTATGAAGCAGAGACTATTCTTTTGAAACAGCTACAGTTTGCCCAAGCTGCTCTTCAATTGTCGAATGAAGAGAAAGTACACTTGGAAGAAGTCCATGCACAGACATTGATTAAGTTACAGGCCACCGAGAAGGAAATGGAGAGTCACAGGCATGACCTAGATAATGCGTGTAAAAGTCTCGAACAGTGCAACTCTGATAAGAAAGAGGCCAACAAAAAGAATGATGTAGTAAAAGAAGTGAATGGTGCTCTAAATGTTGTTGAGGAGGGATTGGATGATGAAATTAAGAGCCTCAGAGGAAAAGCAGACTGTCTGGAAGCAGAATTGGCTATGGCAATACAAGAGAAGAGTAGGTTTTATGAAGCAGAGACTGTTCTTTTGAAACAGCTACAAGTTGCTCAATCTGCTCTTCAATTGTTGAATGAAGAGAAACTACACTTGGAAGAAGTCCATGCACAAACATTGATTAAGCTACAGGCTACTCAGAAGGAAATGGAGAGTCACGGGCATGACCTGGATACTGCGTGTAGAAGTCTTGAACAGTGCAACTTTGAGAAGAAAGAGGCTAATGAAAAAAGTGATGTAGGAAAAGAAGTGAATGGTGCTCTAGATGTTGTTGTGGATGGATTGCAAGATGAAATTAAGAGCCTCAGAGGAAAAGCAGAATGTCTTGAAGCAGAACTGGCTATGGCAATACACGAGAAGAGTAGGTTTTGTGAAGCAGAGACTGTTCTTTTGAAACAGCTACAAGTTGCTCAAGATGCTCTTCAATTGTCGAATGAAGAGAAAGTACACTTGGAAGAAGTCCATGCACAAACATTGACTAAGTTACGAGCCCCTGAGAAGGAAATGGAGAGTCACGGGCTTGACCTAGATACTGTGTGTAAAAATCTTGAACAGTGCAACTCTGAGAAGAAAGAGGCTAACGAAAAAAGTGATGTAGGAAAAGAAGTGAATGGTGCTCTAGATGTTGTCGTGGAGGGATTGGAAGATGAAATTAAGAGCCTCAGAGGAAAAGTCAAATGTTTGGAAACAGAACTGGCTATGGCAATACATGAGAAGGGTAAGTTTTGTGAAGCAGAGACTGTTCTTTTGAAACAGCTACAGTTTGCTCAAGCTGCTCTTCAATTGTCGATTGAAGAGAAAGTACACTTGGAAGAAGTACATGCACAAACATTGATTAAGTTACAGGCCACTGAGAAGGAAGTGGAGAGTCACAGGCATGACCTAGATATTGCGTGTAAAAGCCTTGAACAGTGCAACTCTGAGAAGAAAGAGGCTGACGAGAAAATTTGCCAACTAGAACTTTTTCTATGCCAGAAGGTCGAAGAACAAAATTTATTTGCAAAACAACATAAAAGCAAATGTGAAGGTTTTCTAAAGATGACAGATGAACTGGAGAAGGTATATTCTAGTGTTCATTGTTGTTCAAATGTACAGTGTTATGTTAAATATATCTACCTTGGTTTCCAATGTTACTGATTATGCTTTTATATTTGGGCATTTTATTTTTTCTATGCCAGAAAATTGAAGAGCAAAATGCATCTGTCAACAAGCATAGAAGTACATGTGAAGCATTTCTGAAGATGACGGACGACCTAAATAAGGTATACTCTAGCAAGAAATATATCTGTGCTGGTATTCCACATTACTGACTATGCGCTTACATTCTGGAATATGACTACAAGGTTAGATGAAGGCATATAATATTTTTTGTTTGTGAAATATTGTCAACGAGAAGTTTTGAGATTGTTCTTTTATTGTTTAGGATGTTCATGCGTCACTGTCCCAGAAGATAGAAAAACACAAGATGCTAATTACCAACCATGAAAATACTTGTGCTGCTTTAAGGAAGAAGATTCATGACCTAGAAACAGAAAAGGTACAAACCTTTCCTACCTGAGGCTAATTAAAAGGAATATACCATAGCTATAATTTTTTAATAGATGTGTTCATATCTTCCTTGTTTGAAATTTCTAAGCTTAGATGTTTTTTCTTGGACATTTTTTGACTTCCAGGCAGCAATGACAGATCAGATCGGTGATGGGAATAGGAAGCTGGAGGAACTTAAAATAGCACTAGAAAGTGCAAAAACAATGCAAGAAGTAAGTTGAAAATTAATATCTGTAAACTTTGCTGACTTGGATGTCATTTTCTGTTGTTTTTGTTTAAATTTTGTTCTATGTGGTAGGAGCAAGGCATAATATATATTGCTGAGAAAACACAACTGACGACTGAAGTATCAAGTCTGCGAAAGGAAGTTGCCAAATCAGCTTCATCTGCAGTAACCAAAGAGAGAGAGAGTTTGAGGAAGGAGCTTGAAAAAACGAAACTAAGGTTGAAAGACACTGAAGCCAAGCTTCGAAACATCCTACAAGAGAAAAGCAAGCTAGAGGTGCTGTCCTTGTTTAATATTTATTTTGGACAAATAACATTGTTTGCATGAGATATATTAACTTATTTGTATTCTTTGGATCATGTATGGATCTGTATTCATCCTAGTAGTATAAAATAATTAAAAATTTAAAACCTTGTTTATTTTGTCAAGTGTTGGTAAATGATAACCAACTGCCAAAATTTATCCTTAATTACTCGTATAGAGAGCAAGTGTTTTATACTATTCAGATGGTAATATTTTGTAATAAGAGTTAAGTTTTTTCTCTTTGTTGTGGGTTTAAGTTCAACACCTCTTTCTCTCTTTTTGATTTATGAAATACATTTGCAGTGGAGTTATCAGTTATGATATCGGTTAATATGGAGGATAAGGAGTTATGTACCGGTATGTAATGTCATTCAATAAAGTGAATTTTGTGATAATGCAGGCTGAGAAAGCAAACACTGATCGTGAAATTAAGCTTTTGCGTGGACAGAGTACTCTCTTACAACGTGATATCTCTAAACGTGAATCTCTGGCCGATAAAAGAAGGGAATCAAGGGCTTTTGACTTGAGTAAAACAAAGAGCCAATTTGGTTTTCTTGAACAGTCACTTCAGCTGAAAACAATGGAGCTTGAAAGGGCTAATTTTGATCTTGAGATCCTGCAGGTATCTCTTCTGTTTGTTATCATCAGTCCTTTTGTCATCCTCTTAATATTGAGATTAAGCATTGTAATGAAAATGCTTTAATTATAGTTATATGATGCATTATAATAAAAACAATTCAATACCGCTGCTTTGTAAATTTACTATTTTGGAATAAAAGTTGTTTCACCTAAGTGGGGAAGGAAACAAACTTGCCTATGTAGGCTTTTAACATACAGAGAGTTTTATATGAATAAATAAATGAATGAAGTATGAAGACTGTTATGGTATGAGTTATAGTACAGTAGGAGGGGTCTAATCAAAATTTGTATTCGGGAGTGGTTTCAATGGGTTGGACTTCAACTATTGCACCTGTTCGACCTAGAATCCTATATATGTGCATAATTCCTAGAAATTAAGGACATGTTTTGTAACTTGTTATCTTTGTTCCGATCTTTTGTTGTGTTATGACCTCTATGTACTTAGAGCAATTAATATGAATATACTATTGTTCGAGCATATAGGTGTCTTGTATATTTGATGTGATTAACTCTTTTCCTACTGTGATGTGATGTGTTACTATAGTACAACATGTTCTATATATAATGTTTTTGTACGAGGGTTAGTATTACCGTGAAATTTATGTCCTCCATTTTAGGCACAATTGCCTAAGTTCTAGCCCTGCATAACTTATGTGATGTAATATTGGTAGAAAAAAGTAAAAAAATGGAAGAATTTAAAAAATAATGGGAAGGGAATTCAATTCAAACATAGCCAATAAGGGGAAAGAAGAGTTAATGAAAGAAAAAACAAAGCGAACACCAGTTGGGAGCCCATACCTGAGGGTGATGACCTACCGGATGTTGGTTGGGGCAAGCCAAATGATCGAGATCTGCAGCTGGATGTTTAATTTTTTGTTGTTTTTATAATATTTTTCCTGTGTTGCACTGAAACGCTCCCCCACCCCTTGTAACAGGCTCGGAAACATTTCCGGTACGTAAATGCCCTGGAAACATACCAGAAACTTCCGAACACGTGCCGGTAATGTCTGAGATGTTTTTGTCACGTGTACGGGCTTTTCAGGACATTTCTGAGCATTTCCATGGGCAAAAAAATAATGATGCAAAAAAAACAAAAAAATAAAAAGGTAAAACCATGGTATACATACTTGCCAAGGACCAGAGGAGCCCAAACCAGATAGTATATATATAAAATACAAATTTATACTTTAAGTTATATTGTATAGATGTGCTTTCAGGATGATTGAGAGTGGTTTCAGACGTCTAGGAGCTATAATGCAAATTGTAGGTTTGGGAGGATTCTATCATATTTCAGACTTAGCCATATTTCAGGTTTTCAGGATTTCAGATTTAGCCATATTTCAGGGTTTCAAGATTTCAAGGAGCCATCATAGGAGGTATGAAGGTTGCATTAAGGGACGTAGGTATGATAGAATAGTACGAGAACATCTCTCGCAAAGTCCACGAGCCAATCCCATCCCATTCCCAATGCACCCTTTAAGGCGTGTACTCAGGAAGGTTCGATGCACCGGCAAGTCCTTGCAAACTAGATTATTTATAGTCAGTGAATGATAAAGTTTAAAAATAGTGGGAGTGGCATTCATGATTTTGTGGATAGTCTAGATGATGTATTCTAGA
The DNA here is from genome assembly GCA_037957365.1 of Torreya grandis. Classification (NCBI taxonomy): domain Eukaryota; kingdom Viridiplantae; phylum Streptophyta; class Pinopsida; order Cupressales; family Taxaceae; genus Torreya; species Torreya grandis. The sequence continues at coordinate 1,507,801 of JARHVA010002622.1, forward strand.
TTTGAATGTACATTTTGTCATTGAAGTAATGAATGAATGAATACTATATCTTTTTAAGTGTTTTATGTTTTATAGACTAAAAATGAGTATTATGCATCTTTGCAAACTAGATGATTTATAGTCAGTGAATGATAAAGTTGAAAAATAGTGGGAGTGGCATTCATGATTTTGTGGACAGTCTAGACGATGTATTCTAGATGTAAATGTACATTTTGTCATTGAAGTAATGAATGGATGAATACTATATATTTTTAAGTGTTTTATCTTTTATAGACTAAAAATTAGTATCATGCACTATATATATGTGTGTGTGTGTGTTCTCTCTCTCTATAGGGTGAGTGCCAACCTACCTATAGAGTGCCAATCCCATAGAAAGAAGTCGGTTGAGTGCCACTCCCATCCCATAAGATATATAAGGGGTTGGGGAGGGTTCCTCTAGATATATATGGCCAACCCATATCATATATATATAGGGGCTCCAGTGATAGATAAGATAGGGGCTCTCGAGTGCCACCCAGATAGACATATAGGGCTAGTGATCAGTCGAGTGCCAACCTACCTATCTATTGAGTGCCTGCCACCCATTCCTATAGTGATGGCATGGGGTCGAGTGCCCCCATATCTAGATAGGGAGAGTGCCATATATCCATATAGATCTAGAGGGGTCGAGTGCTATCCCCTATCCTATCCTATATATATAGATGGGGATGGGGATGGGTACCTCGGCTGTATAGACTAGAGAGGTAGGGTGCCTTGGCGGTACGGTATATAGAGGGGAGGGCTGGCCTGTATATATATATATATATATATATATATTAAAAAGGTTTACAAATCAAGGGTATCTGAAAATCTGTGTTTTCACATTTTTGAAACATGTCCTTTTCCGTTTCCAAACAACATAGTGCTTTCCTGATCCATGTATGACTGACCACACGATCAGGAAAGCACCATGTTGTTTGGAAATGGAAAAGGACATGTTTCAAAAATGTGGAAACACAGATTTTCAGATACCCTTGATTTGTAAACCTCTTTACTATATATATATATATATATATATATATATATATATATATATATATATATCTATATATCTATATATATATATATATATATATGTATATATATATATATATATATATGTATATATATATATATATGTGCTTTCTTGATCCATGTATGACCGACCACACGATCAGGAAAGCACTATGTTGTCTGGAAAGGGAAAAGGACATGTTTAAAAAATGTGGAAACACAGATTTTCAGATACCCTTGATTTGTAAACCTCTTCACAATATATTTGTGAAGAGGTTTACAAATCAAGGGTATCTGAAAATCTGTGTTTCCACATTTTTTAAACATGTCCTTTTCCCTTTCCAGACAACATAGTGCTTTCCTGATCGTGTGGTCGGTGTAATAATATATATATATATATATATATATATTGTAAAAAGGTTTACAAATCAAGGGTATCTGAAAATCTGTGTTTCCACATTTTTGAAACATGTCCTTTTCCGTTTCCAAACAACATAGTGCTTTCCTGATCGTGTGGTCGGTCATACATGGATCGCTTGATCCTAGATCTTTTTGTGTTTCCTAGGCCTTTTGGATCTAGTTTGATAGACTTTGGGGTATGATCCCATGGCACCCACATATCTTTGTGTGTTGTCTATAATATTTTTTATAAAGTAGTATAGCTCTATTTCATAAAAAACAATATTTCTGTGAAATTTCTTTGGAAGATTATCAAATAACACGGTGTTTTTGGATTTAAATCCTTTATTTTGTATCACTATTTATTGTTTCTGGCAAAACAGCCAATGATGAATGTTCATGAAAGCCAAGGAACTATTTGTCCCTGCTGATATCGAATCACATCTTTAAATTGTTCATGTTGAAGTCTTTGGGTGTTGTTTTATTTTTTATTCTTATGTTTTGAAGTTCATTCCTTTGATTATGAAACATGTTCCATTGAACTCAATTTATATATTGAAAGAAGTTTTTTTTCAAATTTTCCGGTGTACTATCATTATTTTCATTTGTGATATTATTTGGAGACTCCAATTGTCATTATCATTGTACCGGGCTATTTATGGATGGCAGAAAAGCTGTAAGAATGCGGAGAGAACTTTATCTGAGGTGCAGGACATGCTTGCAGCATCAGAAGGCAAGTTGTTTGTTGCATGTGAAGAGAAGGAAACTTTGGCTTCTAAGGTGGAAGTTGTGTCTGAGAAACTGAAAGTAACATCTTCAGAATTAGACTCGCTTCATGAAAAGCATGCACTATTGGTGTGTATCAGATTTTTTGATGGTAGTATTTTTTGATATTATGTATGTATTCTAGGATTCATAGGTGTGAAAATTCTTTGGCTACTATCATATATGATTATTTATTCAAAGTGACTAGTGTGCTTTATTTGGGTTTCTGAATTTTATAAATATTTAATTTTGTCAATCTAGTGTGATAAATTCAGGTTCTGAAGTTTGTATCAATACAGGGAGAATGGAAACATTCTGTTATTTGTTTGATGTTCTTTGACCCTCTTTTGCAGAACCAACAATTCCAGGAACGTGAAAACATTTGCAGGCATTTGGAAGATTCTTTAAGTGCTGCATTGAAGGAGAAAGAAGAAATTGCATTGGTAAGCTATAGATAATAGAGAAAGCGGATAGAGTCTCTCATTCAAAAATGGCATTCTCTACAAATCCAGTTGTTTGGTGAGTATTTTGTATCTGATTGCCATTTTCATGTTTATGACGTGCCCAAAAATACAGCAAATTACGGATGCGTTTTTGCAATTGGAGGAGGAAAAGGCTGTTTCCAGTTCACAAGAGAAGGCATCCATGAAGGCATTTAAAGAGGAAGAAAGACGAAAACTAAGCATGATTAATGCAGAAGTTAGTGTGCTCAAAGAAGATATACAAAAGGTGCTAAAAGCTGAGATATGGGCATTTGCCAATCTCTTCATTGAATATGTTGTCTCTCCGGTTGGTTTATTAACTATATTTTTGATATTTTCTATGGGTTTATGGGCCCAATGTTAAGCATTGTATGTAAGTTTTCTGGTTCCTAGTCATTATCATTGTTTCTCAGGTTCTTTATTTTGTAAGGGTTAATGAGATCGACAGATTCAATTCTAACAAGCTCTCCTGAAATTTTTCTAGTTGTGGAATGATGTTTCGCTATTCTGTGATAGTTGAAAGTTGTTTATATCAAAACAACTGCTATTTGATCTTGTGCATATATATGTATCGGAACTTAGTTTCTGATATACATGTGCATTAAAATGCATATCTATTTATTTATGCATACACATGCACGCTTTTAATATGGATGCTTATCTTTGGCTATGCACATGCATAAAAGTATTGCTTCCTTTTACTCAAATTGTCAGTGTGGATTCTTGTAGCATTTTCCGATACATGAACACCTTAATTTTTTTCGACGTATTTACCATTTTTTGCTCCAAACTTCATATTTTTAAATTTTGTGTATTCCCTTATTGACATTTGAGTAGGTGAAGATGGAGTTGGAGTCTAGTAAGGACCAGTGTAAGCATCTGTCTGAACAACTCTCTCTTGTTGCAGTAAATTTGGAAGAAGAAAGAAGAGCCAGGTATATATAATCCCTTAATGGAGAGTTTTATATAATTTTTCAGCTAATGTGGATGTATTTTTAAAATTTCATTATGTCGTCCTTACTTGGCACTCTACTCTGTTTTTGTTTGTTACGATTCTTCCAAAATGATTTTTCTTTTGATAATCGAGATTTAGTGAATATAGCTATTCCAGTATAGCTTTGGTTCAATGATACATAAATCTCTTTCTTTTCCAACGAGAAATAAATATTGTTTTTCAATACAAGAAAATATTGGCTGTATGACTAAATGTACTTGACAAACTTCACATGACCCAAATATCAGCAATACAAAAAAATATTGGATGTACGACTAAATGTACTTGACAAACTTCACAACCCAAATATCTGAAAAACAACACAAACACATTAATGTTGATATCCTCCTTATGAATAATGCAAAGATAGACAGAATATGATATCTCCCATAGTATAGAGACCACAAAGTAGTCGGTACTCGATTGATGGTAGAAAATTGAGGGAGAGGGAATATCTTGATTGAGTGCCTAAAGGCCCAAGGTTTCAATAAATATTATGCAATGCTCAAAAATTGCAAGTGAGGAATAATTACTGGAATCCACTGTGTGGGAGTAATCCAAAAGAGTTGACACGAAGTCCAATAAGCTTTAACAATTCTAACACAATATGTGGTGGGGAAACTTATTATTATGCATCACTAAATCCCCAATTTTTGCTTTGGCTTGAGAAGGGTCCTATACCTCGTAGCCATAATTCTTCTCATATTTTCGTAGGTTGGGTGAAGTCACCAAGTCTAGCCATGAGAGCTTGGATGATCGAAGCTTTAAGATGTAGAATTTTGAAGACATAGGTGGTTGATGCCAGTTTGGTGGCATTGATCTTGCAATTTGGTAATGCAAATGTGATTGGTTGTTACTATTGTGTCGAGGGGTTTGTGTGTTGCACTCTCTCCCACTCCTCTTGGGGCTTTTGAGAAAGCCCCAAAAATTCATTTACTGCAATTTGATTGAATATACATAGGGCACTACTGAAATAGGCTATAAGTTGCGGAACAAGATCAAGCTTGTTGGCAATTTTCTTTTCTAGCACTAAATATCTAGAGACAAGGGAATTGTTTGCAAATTTGAAGGGAATCTTGTGTTTGGTTTTCAAAAAGTCCGAGGATTGCATGGCCTGGAGGTTACAATCTTGAGTTTAAATCTGTGCAAGGGTCTAGCATTGCAGAGAAGGCCTTGTTTATGATCGAGAGTTTGAATCCTGGTCACATTCCATTCTTGTTGCATGCACTATCTTTTTGCAAGGAAAACAAACCCTTGCAGACTGTTCATTTTCCATCAATTTTCTGAAGTAGTGTATTATCCTTGTGCTTGTAGAGATGGATGTGTGGTGCTTTGATAAGTTGTCAGTAAGCTCCAGCTTGTTTGCGTGCATGTTGCAGTTAGATCAATTCAAGTTGTAGATGTCATATAATCATAATCTTGCAGAGAGATTTGAGTTTGAGTATTGCGTTAAATCTTTCAAACATTCAAGTAATTATGGTGAAGTTTGTAGAATAAAATCCATCTTACAAACAAAGAAGGGTTTCAAAATTTGCTTTTGTTGGCATATGAAACCGTCATTGGGAGTTCGATATATTGTATCAAAATCCTTGTAAGTACCCATTGTTGTCTTGATCCGTAGAAGGATATTTCTTATTTCTATTTTGAAATTTGATTCGTTGATTCAAAGTTGTTAGAGTCTCATCTCCCACAAATTATCTCTGGTTGTAGAAGGATGTAGAGGCTCAGTCATTTAAAGAGTTGTAGGAGACAATTTTGAAAATGGTTTGCAGTGAAAAATCTATTGTTTGCAGTGATGGTTTGCTTGGTTATTTGTTCATGCATTAAATGACAATGTTTGCATAGACCGCATGATTTGCAGAATTACAAATCTGGACGGAAATTGTTATAACTACAGACATGATCAATACCATTGTGAACATGCTACATTGTTTCTGGTCTAGTGTGTCCAAAGAGGCATTCCTGTTGATGTTCAATTTCCTACAGAGAAGATTGTCATGGATGAGGCCAAATGCAGAAAATATGCATAGGCATGCCTTAATTAAAATTGTAGAAGAAGTTCATTGTGAATGTAAATTCATGAGACAGATTGAAACCGAACACCAACTTCAAAAATGGAGGTGAGTGTTGCAGTAGAAAATCTAATGGATATAATATTCGTACCTGGAAGGTTAAATTGCAATTGCATTGAGTGAAAAAGAATGTATGGGACGTAGTGGGTAGATATTAAAAAAACAATCGTACTATTGGCATGATGGTTAAAAGACAATAGGGAAAATCTAATTCTTGGGCCTGTGATTGGAGATCCCAAATTACATTGGCTAGATCTTACCAAAACTTCCAAGGGGCTTTTGGAAGAGTGAAATTATTTGAGTAAGTGAAAAATCCAAGAGGCAATTTTATCAGATTGAAAATGGAAAACACTGTCAAAAAATACTAGCGATGCAAATATGTTCAAATCTATAATGGGACTACATGCAAAAGGTGCTAATGTTGTGGAAGAAGATTGCAAAGTAATCTTATTAATAAGATTATTCCTAGTACAATAATATGATTTGTAACCGTAGTCATTTATAAACACAAAGCTTGGAAAATATAATTTTAGCAGTCTTTATAAATGTGATGTTAGGACCCCTTTGTCCTAGCCATTCTAGTTTATATTAGGTATTATTAATAAAAGCTCAGACGCATATGCTTTGTAAGTCATTCCTTTTACTATTTGTAATTATCCTACATGTATGGGAGGTAGTAGTTGTCTTGAGTAGAATAGCTTAAATAGAGGGTTTGCATAAGAGGAAAGGACATCTATTGAATATTTCGTATTGAGGTATCCTCAAAAGAGGTTGCTCCCTCAAAGATGCCCGTGATACTTTGCAGTGAGATTCTATTATTTCCAATACAATATTGTTATTTTCTTTCCATTTAGTGCATATTGGTTATATTATGTTGCTATATTAACTTGTGTGCAAGTAGGTTAATAACATTTGGGATCAGAGCTCTTTCCAAGGCCTTTTTATCTATAGTAATTTCTAGTGGTTTAGGGTTCTCTATTTCTGTCCATAGTATGTTCTCACCTTGCCCAATCGGGATCTTGGTGATCAGAAGTGGTAATAGGGTGGCACAACTAAGCTTCTTCTTGATTTTTGTTTCTCTCTCTTCTTTCTTTAGGTTATAAATTCTGTTATGATAATTTTAAAACTAACAAAAAGTTGTCGTTCCATATTAGGCGGATTTCAGTTTTCTCGGTTCCATGGAGTGAGGGCTATGCTCTGATATGCAAGCCATTAGACAACACTGTGTATGCATTTGTGTTTCCACGTACCTTCAGGTATATAGGAAGACCCCCTTGTTAATTTTTGTCGCCTAGCCATAAGAAGCCTTTGGTCATTTGTTTTTGTGATGCACCAAGTGGTTATTCTTGAGAAGCTACTTACACCGTACATCAGAGATGAGATGGTGGGCTAAAAAATGGTTTTTCGCCCTAGTTAACGCTCTAAAATATTGCATCGACACTATTTTATGAATGAGATTAATATGTTTGCAAGCTCACAAACCCAAACACACCCTGTAGTATCCTTACCTATAATCCTAGAATTCCTACAATCACAATTTTGATTATTCAAAACCTACAGTAATAGAGAATATCATATTTTGTCAGTTGACAACAACATAGTAATTTTAATCGTCAGTGGGGTCAGAATGTTTTAGAATGGTTACTAGAACTTGTAGAGTAGCCAAAAGGGTTAGAATGTTTCAGAACAATTACATGAACTTGTTGCAGTTTCCAGTCGTTAGAAAAGAAAAAACAAAAAAAAAATTAAAATAAAATGAGTACAATTTTTTTTCCTGCTCATGGGGGGAATACACGATTGTGATTTTCTCATTGAGACAATCATTTTAATGAGTATTTTTTTTTTTTTGGAAAACAAATCCCATACAAAAATTATTTTCACATGTAGATCCGAAAACATTTTTTTTTCAGTTGTGAAAATTATACCATTGTGATCATCTCGTTGAGTCAGTCATTTTAACATATAACATCAGTCACAATATTTTGGTACCCTTGGACTCCTCTAGTCAATGGTTGTTACCGTGTAGGAAGCTAAGCCATGGCACTAAACATTGAGGAACTCTGAGTTGAACTCCAATCTCAGCTTGACTCTGACTCATGGAGATGAATGAGAGCCTACATGACATACCATGCTCTCTAATAGAGTTAATGAATGGCATTCTGATGGTAAATTTCTATCCCAAACCACCTTGCATGGCTTTAAATTAGGCTTTCTAAAATTTGATGGTACAAAACCAACCAACTGGATTTACTGTGCCAAATGGTATTTCAATTTGCACAATACATTGGGGGTAGACAAACTTCCTATTTGCCTGATTTCACTTATAGAAGGAAGCTGTCTAGTAGTACCAATGGTATCAAAACAGTTACCACTGGGGACAATTTTGTCAAACTCTTGTTGGTTCGCTCTACTCCTAGTGCTTATGATGATTTCACGAGAGCTCTGACCAAACTACGACAAATTGATAGTTTGCGATTATCAAGCTGAATTTGAAAAGTTGGCTAACTAAATTGAGGGGTTAAATGATGTTTTTTTCAAGAGTTGTTTCATCAGTGGTCTCAAAGATGTAATTCACATAGAAGTCAAGATGTTTAAACTAGAGAACATGATGGAAGCATTGGGATTGGCCAAGCTTATGGAAGATAAGATCATCTCCAAACATTGATCTTTTAACTTTGGTTTTTCAAGTAATCTAGAACACCACGACCCTTCTCCAAAAGTCACCCCCATTAAACGCCTTATAGAAGCACAAATGCGCGCTTGTTGTGAAAAAATGCTATGTTACAACTGTGATGATAAATGGGGCAAAGGGCACAAGTGCATTGAACATAAGTTGTACTTGTTGGATGTCAAATCACCCCTAGATACTGAAGAATGGGAAAATGCTTAAGATTCCCATGATGAAGAATTTGAAATCGAATAATTGAGCACCATAAAGTTGCTCCTTGAAATTTTGGTGCATGCATTGGCTTGGATAACCACTTAGACTATGAGAGTAAGGGGGTATTTTAAGAAATACCCCCTTACTATTCTCATTGACTATAGAACTACACAACTTCATCGATCCTAGACTAGCAAAATTGGTTGAATGCTATGTTTATCCTTGTTCAAGCATTGAAGTCACGATTGCCAATGAAGGAACCTTACATTGTAAAGGCAAATGCCACAATGTCCGCATTTCTATGGGGGACTATGACTTGAAATTAGACGTGTTTATCTTTCCTCTAGGAGGTTGCAACATAGTTTTAGGAGCACAATGGCTTCGGACTCTAGGCCTTATCCTATGAGACTTTTTAGAGCTATGGATGCAATTCATTAAAAAGGACCATAAATACACATTAAGAGGCCTCACACCAAGCTCTAAAAGTATCATTAGCTCTCATCGCATGGAAAAGTTGCTAAAAAAGGGATCTCATGGGATTGTTGCCCAACTTTGAGTAATCTTGGTCAATGAATATGTCGATTCCAACCACCCATTAGAACTACAGGGACTCTTGTCAAAGCATGCACTTATTTTTGAGGAACTTAAAGGGTAACCCCCATAGTGGCCTAAAGATCATGCAATTCAGCTAATCCTAGGAAGTGTACCTCCAAAGTTTTGACCTTACATGTACCCATTTCTCCAAAAGAATGAAATAGAAAAACGAGTGCATGAATTGTTGCAGGTTGGAGTCATTAGGCCCAACATCTGTCCTCACTCGTCTTCTGTATTGTTGGTTCAAAAAAAGATGGGTTTTGGTACTTCTGTATTGACTTTTACGTGCTCAACACTCACTATCAAGGACAAGTTTCCTGTTCTAGTGATTGATGAGCTTTTGGACGAATTGCATGAGCTCGCTTCTTCTCGAAGCTCAACTTGCGATCAGGGTACCAGCAGATATGCATCAAGGAAGATGATATTCTTGTTGTCAACCTGGAGTTGCACCCTGAATCGAAGACGTGCTGAAATGGCCAATCCTCTCTCCGGTTGAAACAATGGGATCTTCTCATGAGGGTGGGTGCCTCAATGGTGAGAAGAACCTCCAGAGAAGGCTGGTTCTTGTAATATGTATCAATGGATCTCTACTTTGTGCTACGAATCTACCATGGAAAAGGGAGAAAGAAACTTGAAAGGGAAATTCTACCTAATGACGGTGATACACGAAAACATTGATCCACTCTACTTGGAACCTTGAACACTGAATCAAGGGAAAAAAAAGACCTTTGATTTCAGTTGATCACTATGCATAAATATTTCATGAGAAGGTTCGATCCAATGATCAAAACATGAGAGAAAATGATGGAGAGAGGTCTGATACAAGACGCTTTGCAGCCACTTAACATCCACTTACAGCTTCAGCAAAAGACATATAGAACACTGAATATGACCTACATAATATGATAAGCTAGCAACTAGGTACGAATCAGAATTTGGGAAGGGAGAGAAATCTACCACATGCAAATTGTTGAAAGAATATACAGTATGTCAGCGCTTGAAATCTGAAAGTACAGTCCTTTTATTGATTGAAGAGGTTACACAACTCAACAATGGCAGAGTCTGGACTTGTCAAGAGGGATAGATTTTACAAGGCTGAAAAGCCATTTATATAGAAAATTACAACATTCAAGAGTTGACGTTTGAAAAAATAGGAGAGTCTAAATCCATCCAACTCAGCCTTTACAAAAAGTCTATTTGCCTTGCATGAAGCTCCTTGGCGTTATAGGAAATGGACAGTGAGTTTGTTGAAAGACAAACTCTTATCATGCAAAAAGGCTACGCCCACATCCAAATATGGACTTCCGCTTGAGCCGTTTGATCGTTTGAAAGCATGAGATAAGGAGAGCATGCATGAAATCCACGGCATGCTAAAATTAGAACTCGAATTGAAACATTGGAAGCTGAGTTGGAATGTTTGAAAACACGAGTCGATCCGGAGATGAGCTTGACTTCAACAACTAGTGAACTGAAGCTTTGATCAGTCAACCGAAAATAGCCTTTGCTTGCATGGATTTTCCTTTTATTTTGGTCTGCCTGTTTATGTTCATTTTATGTGGACTTCTATTTTCCATCCAAGCCCAATTATTCCTTCAGAATTCTGTGTTGCCTTTGTTGTTTGTGGATTTTATTTCCTGGGTTTTCATCGACTTCACCTTGGTCTTGCATTTTTATTTTCTGCGGACATTTGTTTTTCTGCGGACCTTTTGGGTATCCTTCTTAGCTTATTCCCTTTGATTTTCTTCGAAATTTTTGTTTGACAAATTTTTTCTGCGGACTTTTTTGTTTATCTCCCTAGCCTTACCTTGGTTGTATTTCCTCAGGCTATATTCTCTTAGACTTCTTGTTATGCAATTTTATCGAATTAATCCTTCAGACAAAAAGTCCGAAGGATATCCTTCCTCCAATTTTGTTTTCTCCTTGCCTTCGTGTATTTTCCATTGGGTTTTTCTTTGTCCTGAATTTCTTCGGACTTTTTGTCTGAAGGAATTCCTTCGGACAAAATTTTCGAAGGAATTAGTCTCCTTTGTCTTTTTTCTGCCAGCGACCAAATGCCTTTCGAGAAAATTGGAAAGGCCCTGCCACCGACCAAGTGCCCCTCTGCAAGGGCTTGTGTCCTTCTGTGCCTTTCGGGAAAATTGGAAAAGTCCTGTCACCAACCAAGTGCCCTTCGCAAGGGCTTGTGTCCTTCCTCTGTGCCCTTTGGGAAAATTGGAAAGGTCCTGTCATCGACCAAGTGCCCTCCGCAAGGGCTTGTGTCCTTCCTCTGTGCCCTTCGAGAAAATTGGAAATGCCCTGTCACCGACCAAGTGCCCTCTGCAAGGGCTTTTGTCTCTCCGGAATTGGCTTTTCGGAAGAATTGAAGGGCACTCGGGCTTTTTGTAGGGCACCCGGGCCTTTTGTAGGGAACCCGGTTTTTTGGTCTCCTTAATTCCTTCGAACAAAAAGTCCGAAGGAATTGAATACTTTGTAAATTATCCCTTTGAAATTCTCTCAGACTTCTCCCAAGTCCTTTGAAAAATCTTTTCCCTCGGACAAAAAGTCCGAGGAAATTGTCCATCTCTTAGCCTGACAAAATTTTGAGAAGACAACACTTTGGAAAGAAAGCACTTGGGAAAGAGAATAGTCGTTGTAAGTCTGAAGGACAAACCTGTATTCTGTAGGTGTTTGAAAGAAAACACTCACTTTCATTCATAAGCGAACCTACAGGCTTGTAGGTTAACCTTAAGGATGGCTGTAAGTGGACATTGCCAAATCTGAAAACGAGAACGCCCCTTCGAATCCTTTGAATGACCAAAACTTTCCCTGGCTGTAGGCTCTTTCCTTGGCTTGTACCTGGCTGTAGATGGCTCCTTGGGTCGCTGTAGGTATGCATTTAGGCTTGATTGAACTTTGCAAAACCTTTTCCTTTTCATTATTCAGTACCCAAAACTGATTCACAAGACAAACTGGTACCATAAGACCATCTTCCGAATAGTAAGGTTGACAATTTTTTGCCCTGTGGAAGAATTGTCAACATTTCCCAAGACAACCTTTCGAACACATGATGGCCATTATGAGTTTCTCGTCATTCCCTTTGGCCAAACCAATGCTCCATCACCCTTCCAAAGCTTAATGAACAAGATCTTTTGGCCATTTCTATGCAAATTCATACTAGTGTTCTTTGGTGACAATTTTCTATAGCCGTACATATGAGGAGCATCTGATACATTTGGACTGTACTTTCCATCTACTTGCTAATAACCACTTGTGTGCCAAACGGTCCAATTGTGCTTTTGGCCGAAACGAAATTGAGTATCTTGGACACAATGTCTTTGAAGGTGTTAAAGTGGATCCTGAAAAAATTAAGGCTATGAAATATTGGCCTAAACCCAAATCACTCAAGAGCCTTCACAGGATTTAGGGGCCTTATAAAGTTTGTACAGGACTATGGGAAAATTTCCGCTCCATTAGTGACCATGTTAAAAAAGATGCCTTTCAGTGGTCTACGGTAGCAGAAAAAGCCTTTGACTTGCTGAAGCATGCAATGTGCACCACTTTTGTTCTAGCTATGTATGACTTCTCCAAACCATTTGTCATAGAAAGTGATGCCTCTGGTAGTGGTATTGGAGTTGTTTTAAAGCCAAAGAGTCGGCCCCTCGTATTCTCCAACAAGGCACTTACAGGGGAGAACTTTTCTTCTTCCACATATGAGAGAGATGCTAGGTATACATCAACAAGTGGCGCCCACACCTAGTAGGGAGAAACTTCTGCATCAAAATTGATCACCATAGCCTCAAGTACTTCTTGGAGCAAAGAGTCTTTTCGCTTGAGCAACAAAAGTTGGTAACCAAATTAATGGACTATGACTTTGAGATTACCTACAAGAAGGGTAAAGAAAATGTTGTCGCCGATGCGTTGTTTGGCAAGTATGAAGAACAAGAAACCTTGTGCGCAATATCCTTTCGTATGCCAGATTGGGTGCATCAAGCACAATAGGAATGATCTCGTGATACCTAGATTCACTGAGTCATTCTGGAAGTGAGCACTAAGCCTTCCTCTTGACTAAACTACTCTTGGGATGGTCACTATTTAAGGCACAAAGGATGTTTGGTACTGGCACCACAATCAACATTGTGATAGAAAATTCTATTCAAGTTCCATTCCTCCCCATCTATCGGCCGCTCCATTTTATTAAAAACCTATGAAAGGATCTGCTAGAATGTTTTTTGGGAAGGCATTAAATAGGACATCAATCAGTTTGTAGCATATTGTGAAACATGTCAGCACAACAAAGGTGAAACTGTCGCCACCCCCAGCATCTTCCAACCCTTGCCTATCCTTACTCGGGTATCGTCAGATATTTCCATGGACTTTGTTGAGGGACTACCCAAATCAGGTGCAAAATTAGTGATTTTCATAGTAGTGGATTGACTCTCTAAGTATGCCCATTTTTGCACCCTCTGGCATCCTTTTACTGTCTCCACTATTGCTCAAACCTTTCTTGTTCAAATTGGTCGCCTCCATGGGCTACTTGTTTCAATTGTGTGTTACTGTGATTCCACTTCTACTAGTCACTTCTGGAAGGAACTTTTCCATAGTTATGGCATCCAACTTCAAATGAGTTTTGCCTACCACCCACAAATTGATAGGCAAACATAAAATGTCAACAAATGGTTCGAGACCTATTTATGTTGTTTTGACAATGGTGGTACAACTCTACATACCATATTGCCACTGAGATGAACCCATATGAGGCCGTTTACGGGCAGCCACGACCTTCTCTTTAGACATATCTACCAGGCAACACCAAGGTACAAGAAATTGACACCACACTTAGTACACGTGCCATTATCCTTCAAGCTCTCGAAGATAACCTCCATCTAGCACAAAACTGCATGAAGGAATATGCTGATCAACACCACTCAGAACAAGATTTTGCTCTTGGTGACATGGTTTTTCCCTAGCTCAAACCTTACAATCAATCCTCTTTGACGTTGAAAGGTCCTTATAAACTTGCACCAAAGTTTTATGGTTATGGTCCCGTAGCATACAAGTTGGAGCTTCCCTCCTCCAAAATCCATCTAGTTATCCATGTATCATGTTTGAAGAAAGTCATCAATTAGCATGTTTGGATCCAAACCACACTTCCTAAGCTTGATAGTGAAGGCTCTATTTTGCTGGAACTTGAATCCATCCTCGACATGCGCTCCCGCTAGCTCCGACTCATATTATCACTGAGATTTTGGTACAGTGGTGCGACATGCAAGCAGAAGACGTGACATTGGAATCCCTACTCTAGTTACTACAACTTCCTCATCTATTTTGTATTGGGTATTATTAATAAAAGCTTGGACGCACATGCTTTGTACATTGTCCCATTTGCTATTTGTAATTATCCCACATGTATGGGAGGTTGTATTTGTCTTGAGTAGAATAGCTTAAATAAAGGGCTTGTGTGAGAGGAAAGGACATCTATTGAATATTTTTTATTGAGTTGTGCTCAAAGGAGGTTGCCTCCTTGAAGACACCCATGATACTTTGTAGTGAGATTCTATCATTTTCAATACAATATTGTTATTATCTTTCCATTCAATGCATATTGGTTATATTATGTTGTTATATTAACTTGTTTGAAAGCAGGGTCATGATAAGTGAAGTATTTGGGTGTAAATAAGACAAAAGGAGTAGATTATGCCCTTCTTATGGAGGATGGAAGAGCAATGTCAAACACAAAATATGGGCTTTATTATTATTGCAAAAACATCATATGACATGGAATTGTAAAGTTAGGGAAACTGAATTTCTCAAAGGAAGGAGAAGGAAAGAAGAAAACGATAGGATGAAGAAAGATGAAAGCAAGTTTTATGCTCAAGATTTCACAACATGAAGTGATAATGAGAATTGTGAATGTGAAGAAATATTTCAATTGTTTGTGATGAGTTCTAGGTAAGTGGTCTCTAGATCGATGTTTGATGGCTAAGCATGTAAGGTTTTGTAGCTGATAGTAGGATTCTACATCTAGGGATGTGATGACTACCTAATAAAGTGTTGTCAGTTTGGAAGGGTGTGAATGCAAGTCAAAAGCCTATCATGATACTCTAGGTTTTTAATTTGAAAGGGTGTCAATGTGAAACAAACACTAGGGTGTCTATGCTAGTGAACGAAGATATATCGTTTGTCTATGAATGGCAGAAACTCTTCATAATTGGAAGTTTCCATATAAGTTAAATGTAATGTTTATCCATGGAAAAGGAATATTTACATGTGCTTGTTAGAAACACTTGCAAATGTAGTGTTTACCCATGGAAAAGGAATATTTACATGTACTTGTCAGAAACACTTGCAACGTATATAAGTAGTGTATGTTAGCCGACACATGAACATTTTTGTGCGCATTTAGTTGTGTTCCATGTTTTGGTGGTGAAAAGCATGAAGCATTTACTAGTGAAATAAAATGCATTATAGATATTAAATCCTTAATTGGATAACAATAACCTCTTATTTATTACTTCTTAAGGACATAAATAAGAAGTTTGAATGGTTGACTTTGTTTCTTTGGTAGTTGTCAATTTTGCCCCAGAGGAAGGTTTATTGTAATAGAGCAATTCAAAAGAGGACAAATAGAAAATTTTGGGCTTTCACAAGCAGAGGGTAGAAAGGAACAATTTCCTTCGGACTTTCTGTCCGAAGGAATTGTCCAAAAGCAAAGAAGAGGAGTCTATTTTCAAAGTCCGAAGGTCTATTTCACTCTTCGAAGGGTACTTGCTTTTCAAAAAGGGGCATTTTCAAAAAAGGAAAGGACCATTCATGAAAACCCGAAGGGTATGTGCCCTTTGGGAAGGTTCATTGAGGAAGCCCGAAGGGCACTTTTAAAAGAAGAGTCCACTTGGAAATTTCCGAGGGGCACTTGGAAGAAGGCGAGGGGTCCTTTTCACAAAGCTGAGTGGACACACAAAAGTTCCGAGAGAATTCGTCCGCGAAAAAATGGAAAAGGACTTTACAAAAGTCCAAAGGATTTCCTTCGGAGGGTTTGCCAAGCACGAAAAGGTCCTTTACATGAAATCCCGAAGGGTATGTGCCCTTCAGGAAGGTCCTTTATAGAAATCCCGAAGGGTGTCTGCCCTTTGGGAAGGTTCCAAACAGAAAATCTGAGGGACGTTTCCTTCGGATTTTTTGTCCGAGGGAATGTCTGAGAGGAAGAACCAAAGGAAGGGCTCGAGCAATGAAGGAAAGACAATTCCTGTAGACAATTTGTCTGCGAGATTGTCCGAAGGAATTCCTTCGGGAAAGAAAAGCCAAAGACCAAGTCAAGCTCGGAAGAATAAACCCGTGGATTTCATGCAAAGGGAAAACAAAGGGAAGGTTCGTGGAAAAGAGAAATATAGACAGTGGACATGCACAAAGATGAATAAATAAGAAATTCCATGCATGCACTCTCGTTTGTCTCAAGCTTGCAACATTCCAGCAGTTCAAGTGTAATTCTAAATTTGATTTTGGAGTTGATTTCATGCAAAGAGAGGCCTTTCAAACGTTCTAGCGCCTTTAGGTGGAGTTCCATATTTGGAGGTGGGCGTAGATGTCATGCATGTTGGAAGTACAGTCCAAGATGAGCTCACCATTTATTTTAAGCGCTAAAGGATTTTTCATGTAAGACAAAGACAAGAAAAGACAAATTTAGAAGGCTTTGTTATCTTGGTATAACAAAAGTTGGACTTGTTTAATGTAAAAGTTGTTCTTCCTCTTCTATTTTCAATGCCATCTTTTGGCTGAAGTATTCTTTTTTATATAAGTTGGCTTTTCAGCCTTGATTTCCATCCCTCCTTTGGTAAGACAAAATTCTGTCAAAGACTAAGTTGTAACCTTTTTCAGATTAATAGGACTATTGTGTTCAATTTCTAGCAAGCTGGTATAGTGTATCTTGTCATTGATTTGCATAAGTGATAGAGTTTTCTTCCTTGCCAAGTCTTGATTCTTACCTAGTTGTTAGCTAGTCAATTTATGCAGGGCATGCTCTGTATTTAAGTGTTTTTTGATTGGAATTTTAATGGATGCAAGTGACTGATTAGTGCCTTTAATCAGGCCTACTCTTTTATTTCTTTTAGGTTTTAGTTACTAGATCAAACCTTTTCATGAAATAATTATGCATATTGGTCAATTGGAGTTGAAAGTTCAGCTTTCTTGTCTAAATCAGTGTTTTAGAAGCTTTAATTGAGTGGATCAACTAATCTTCTAGGTGTATCACCGTCATTATGTAGGATTTTTTTTCAAGTTTTGTTTTTTGTTTTCCCAGGCAGTTTGTAGCGTAGAGTAGCAAGATCCTAATTGATACACCAAAGGGAGCTAGCTCTTAGATTTAGAGACTCAATCCATTGATTAGGTCACCCACAACCTAGGATTGTTTCCATGTTTCAACAGATTGTGATGGCTTAAAACTACCTTCACAAGGGTGCAGCTTTGATTGACAATAGTTTTTGGCACACCTGGTGGGACCACGAAGAAATTCTTTGCATATCTGAAGGAGTTTTGCAGCACAAGAAGATATCATTCAGTTGCAGAGCTCATAGCATCATTCAGGTAGCTCTTTCATGCCAAAGGTTACCACAAGGTCAGCAACTAAAGGTACTCCTTTTGAATTTTTATCATATAAGAGACAAAGGTTTAAGAGGGCAAAACCGTATCCTCAAAAACAATATTTGCCTCCTGGTTAGCGTATTGTTCTAAGCACTACAATCTCCACTATCCAAATGGCCATCAGAAATTAGGAGTTTGTTCCATTGAATAGAGGTAGCCCACTGAATTTCGCCCAGTTTGATGATATTCTAGTGTCTACCCCCAAGAGCATTCCATTCTTCTCAGGAGAAAATCAAACAACTCCTATTGAGCATATCGAAGATGTTGCTAATCTCTGTTCAGTCCATAATGTTGTTGAAAATAATGTTGCTATTAGTTTATTGGCTGCCTTCAAAGAAAAAACGTTGCAATGGTATAGAAATCTGCCACTTAATTCCATTGCCACCTGGGATGAATTGGGCGCAGGTTGGTCAAGCAATTTGAGGACAAATCTGATCATCTCTGTTTGGTAGAACAATTGACCGCCATAACAAAGGCTCCTCATGAGTTCATGTCTGATTTTAACCTCAAATTCCAAAAACATGGATTAGGATACCTGCGTTGGTTAGGCCATTCTCTCAGTATGCATTTTTGTACTATTTGAAAGCTCTTAATTCTGACATTAGTGTGATGATACAGTCAATGGGTGGTATTACTTTGCCGGATGCTTATGAGGTTGCAATAAGGGCAAAAAATAGTTTGATACAAACTGGTTAACTCTCTCCAAGACTTTCAATGCTTATATTTCCAGAAATAAGTTCTATACCAGCCCCTCAAGTTTCTCAAATTCCATCATTGGCTCCTATTCCAACACTTTAGGCTCAAATTGCAGCCCCTACTAGTCAAGCTAGTGAGATAGAAGAGTTAAAAAGTTTGCTACAGTCCTTTGGGAATAAAATAGTACAGCTCAAAAGACAATAATTTCAGTCAAATAGGTTTTATCAACAATAAAATCAGAACTCCTATCAGTCTTTTAAAGATCAAAGGCCTCCTTATCAGGGTTTCAGAGAGAATAGACCACCATATCAAGCACAAAGAGCAGCCATAACTCCAGCTAAGCCATATGCTGCCCTTGATCCTAATGCTCCTTCCACTTCGAAAGCCATTATTCCAACCCCACCACAAAATAACTTGGTGCAAGATTCAGGTTGGCAGCCGTCAAATCTCAATGATGCTCAAAATCGAGCCTTGGTCTCACAGAACATCACCATGCCATAGATGACACAAGAAGAGTTTTCTTTTCAAGGAGGTCAGTATCAAGATACATGTTAGGCATCACAAGGCGAGACTCATCAAGTTCAAGGGCAGTCCGATGTCATTAATGAAAATTGACAAGTAGATGATCATGTTGCTTTTACTTAAGGTGTTGAAACTAGCAATTCAAGTGGTCAAGTTGCAGCGGTAACTAGAGCTAAAAGAAGAGCCATTGAAGAGGCCCAAGAGATGGCAAATGTTTCATGTACTCTTCATGTTTTAAAAAGTACAAAAGAATAGCTTGCTGCCCCTACAACTCAAAAAAATCAAAATACAGAGGTTAGTAGAGTCCATCAACTACCTCTAGTTCGTGAACAACCAGTGTCGTAAAAAGTACAACGAAAGGTTAGTTCATCTCATTTCAGTATAGTGGATCAAATGAAGAAATCTAATATCAGCATTAGCATGCGGGATTCTCTTTCAATTCTAGGACAAAAAGATAAGCTCATTCAAGCTTTTAGCTTTCGAATTGTCTCCAAAACCGGTTGACAAAGAAGGTATTGTCTTGACTAATTCAGATCAACCAACTAAGCAACAGATACAACAAACAAATAAGATGGCAAAGGTGGACAAAACAGAGGTAAAATCAAAGAAAACTCTTCCTTTCTACCTTTCTTTGATAGTAGGTGATACTTTGGTTCATAACTGTATGGTGGATAGTGGAGTTAGTAGTACAGTCATGCGTAAACAGATTGCAGACAAGCTTGAACTTGTTTATGAGCCAAACACTAAAGGAGTGTTGCAATTAGATGGGTCACCAGCAAAGATGGTAGGTATCATCAAGGATTTGAAATGGACATTACATGCATGTTCTAATGTTACTATTCAGCAGGATGTTGTTGTGGTAGATTTGCCTCCCTACTTTGCTATGTGCTTTTTGAGGGATTTCACCGCAAAGATTGGGGGATATTTATCAACTGATTGGACCTATTGGCTATTTAGAACCAGGTATGCTACCAAGGTAAGAATTCATTTTGAGCCGATTGAACGTTTTTACATGGAGCCTTATACGCCAAGTATTGTGAATACTAACTGTATTATCTCAGATGATGTGCTAGAAATTAGTGATATAGAAAAGGAATCACCTTTAGATGGAGTTTCAGATTTGTTTCTTGATGAGTGGGCTTCCACCTTGCATAAGCATGATCCGTATAAGCTGATTGAAGGAGGACTTGGTGTGTATTGCCTTCATGAGAATGATGCACCAATTCCAGCCATGGTCAAAGAAGATGAGTCTAATGACGATTTGTGGCAATTGTACTTTGATGGATCAAGAAATAAGCATGGAACCGGAGCTGAAATGATGTTGGTTTCTCCAACAAAACAAAGGTATTTTTCCTCTATTAAATTTCAGCTTGGCTGTCTAAACAATGTTGCTGAGTATGAAGCACTAGTTCACGGTTTACAGTGGGCTAGGAAGATGAAAGTCAATTCTTTGCAAGTGTTTGGAGATAGTGAGCTTGTAGTACACCAAGTAAGAGGTTTGAATGTGTGCAGAAATTTGTTGCTTAAATCTTACAAGTGTAGAATTTGGGATTTATTTGAGGATTTTCAGGGTTTTAACATTCAGGCAATACCAAGAGATAAGAATAAACATGCTGATAGGTTGGCTGTTGTTGAGGCACAATTTAATATCCTAGCTGATGTAAAAAGTTAAAAAAATCAATCACATATAAATGTGGTTGTAAGGCCTTATGTTTCGGATAATTATGAGAATTGGCAGGTGTTCGAAGATGACAATCAAATTGTGAGATTCTTGCAAGAAGAGGCCGAGTTTTCTTCAAGAAACCAATCAAAACACTTGCAGCAGTATGGTGATCAGATTGTGTAACTAAAAACGAATACGCTGCCCAAAGGATTGGTCACTCTTGAGAATATTTTCAGTGGAGATGATGAACTAAGGAAAAAGAAGTCATCCTTGTCAACAAAGGATGAACGCAATGCCAATGTAAAGATTGCAGCTGGTAAGATTTTGAAATTGGGTAAGGTATGCACTCCTTCCCAAAAGAAAGCTTTCTTTGAGTTTGCACAAGTTTTGCTGATATAATTGCATGGCAATATAGTGATCTCAAAGGTTTTGATCCAAGTTTGGCTCAACACACCATTGAGTTAGAGGAGGAAACTAAACCAGTGAGTCAAAGACAAAGGCCAATCAACCAAAGCTTGAGCCTTTGATGAGCGCTGAGCTTCACAAGCTCATAGAATTAGTTATTATATTTCCAATCAAGCACTCAATTTGGGTGGCAAATCTTGTTTCGGTAAGAAAGAAGAATGGTGAGATTCGTTTGTGTGTTCACTTCCGTGATTTGAATAGGGCTTAACTTAAAGATCACTATCCATTGCCATCAATGGAACAAATTTTACAGCGTGTTGCAGGTTCAAAGAGGTTTTCTTTGTTGGATGCATATAGTGGCTACAATCAGATTTTGGTCAAAGAAGAGGACCAATTTAAAACAGACTTCACAATGAAGTGGGGAACATTTGCATACATGAAGATGCCATTCGGTTTGTCTAATGCTGGAGCAGCCTTTCAGAGAGCCATGGATATGGCATTCCAAGGCCATCTTAATAGGTTTGTACTTGTTTATTTGGATGATATGACAGTGTTTTCAAAAAATGCAAATCACATGGTTCATCTCAGACAAGTGTTCGAAAGGTGTAGGCAATTTGGGGTATCTCTAAATCCCAAAATGTGTGTCTTCTCGGTTCATGAAGGTAAGCTTCTTGGACATGTTGTTTCAAAGCATGGTTTAAGCATAGATGCCGAAAGGATTCAATCCATTCTTGCACTCTCCTTCCCTAAGAACAAAAAGGCTTTGCAAAGTTTCTTTGAGAAAATCAATTTTATAAGGAGATATATTTCAGATTTTGCCATTTTAGCCAAGCCACTTACAGCCGTGCTAAATAAAAATCAGAACTTCAGCTGGTCCAAAGAAGGAATAAAAGGTTTTGAGGATATTAAGAAGGCCATAGCTAGTACTCTGCTTCTAAATCCAGATTTCACAAAAGATTTTATTTTGTACACTTATGCTAACATGGACACCATTTCAGGCATTCTTATGCAGTAGAATCATGAGTCCTTGGAGCAACCAATAGTTTTCTACAGTCAAGGTTTGGAGTATGAAAGAAGGTATTCTTTTGTTGAAAAACATGTACTTTTAGTCATAAGATCTCTTAAGAAGTTTAGGCACTTATTGTCTAGTAATAAAATACATCTAATGGTTGCCCATCCGAGCATCAAAAGTTTCTCTTGAACAAAAATATAAATGAGAATAGAGCTGGATGGATAAACAAAGTAATGTAATATAACGTGGAAATTAAGGTCACAAAGTTGGTTAGAGGCAAAGGATTGTGTGAGCATATAGCTCAAGACTTGCAAGAGGCTAATGAGCTTGTTTGGTGTCACATGATGAAGAAGTTGTAGTTGTTCATACTTCACCTTCCAGCTGGTTTCATGACTTGGTAAGCTATCTCCAACGTGGTGTTTACCCCTCCCATCTAAGTGCTTCAAAGAGAAGATATTTCAGATTGCAATCAATTCCATTTTTGCTTGTTGATGGTGTTTTGTTCAAGAAAAATATCAATAGAATGTTGCTAAGATGTGTAGAACCAAACCAAACTCAGATATTGCATGAAGAATTTCATGATGGACATGGTGGTGGACACTTTTCTGCAAGAACTATGGCACTTAAGATCATGAGAGGTGGGTAATATTGGCCTAGTATATTTGGTGATTGCCATGCATGGGTGAGAGAGTGCAAACAATGTGCTATGTTTGTAGGAAAAGTCAAGCTTGCAGCCTTACATCTTCAATCAATTGTGGTGGATCAACGCTTTGTCCAATGGGGATTGGGCTTTATTGGCCTCATTAATCCTCCTTCGAGTTCAGGGCATAAATGAATTCTCACTGCTACAGATTACTTCACACGTTGGATAGAAGCAATGGCATTGAAAGAAACAAACGAAACTAATGTTCTTGATTTCTATGAAGGTTTGCTTACTAGGTTTGGAGTTCCTTCAACTATTATTTTTGATGATGTAATGGCTTTTGTGGGATCTAGGATCAACCAATGGGTTGTCCAACATGGAGTTTATCTTAGCACATTATCGAACTATTATCCACAAGGCAATGGCCTTGCTGAATCTACAAACAAGAACTTTTTGAGGATCATAAGGACTATTGAAGACAATCAGAGGTCGTGGCATCTCAAGTTGAAATCGGCTCTATGCGCTGATAGGATCATTTATAAGAGGTCAATAGCTAACTCTCCATACAAGCTAGTATATGGTAAGGAAGCAAGGTTACCCATTTATCTTGAATTTTCAGCTTTGGAACTAATGCATCAGCTGGAGTTGTTTGAGAATGACTCTATGGAGATCAGGTACGCTGAACTTATGGAGTTGGAAGAGACAAGAAATCAGTCCATGCTAGCCATGGAAATTCATCAAGCACAGGTGAAGAGAATGTTTGACAAAGGAGCTTCTTTACGGAGTTTCAAGGAAGGAGATTTGGTCCTCAAGTGGGATGAGGATAGAGCTAAACCAGGAAGGCACACCAAGTTTGATTCTCTTTGGAGTGGCCCATACACAATTTTCAGCTGCAAATCCCACAATGCTTTCCAACTTGCAAAGTTGGATGGTCAGGGGCTTCCAATCCCAGTCAATGGGACACATTTGAATCATTGCTATTGAAGAGCAAAGCTCCTTGTACATAGTTGTTTTTGCTTTCCTCCAAGTAATGTTTATGCACAATAGTTTCATTCTGTTTTGTTTGAATAAGTGCTTGTGTGCACATTTGCTTCTTAGGTTTTCTTGTTTTCGTGTGTTTCCCTTCCTTTTGAAAGATGAAGGTTATTTGCAATCATGGACCAGATTTATCATTGTTTTGTGAGTTCAATATTAGGTTTATGGTTTGAGTTCTCAAGCATAGCAGGCATGCTTCCCAGTTGAGTCGCTAGAATGTTGACAATATTGCCCCAAAGGAAGGGTTATTGTAATAAAGCAGTTCAAAAGAGGACAAATAGAAAATTTTGGGCTTTCACACTTCGGACTTTTTGTTCGAAGGAATTGTCCAAAAGCAAAGAAGAGGAGTCTATTTTCAAAGTCTGAAGGTCTATTTCACTCTTCGAAGGGCAGTTTTGAGATAATCCGAAGGGTACTTGCTTTTCGGAAAGGGGCATTTTCAAAAAAGGAAAGGACCATTCATAAAAACCCGAAGGGTATGTGCCCTTTGGGAAGGTTCATTGAGGAAGCCCGAAGGGCACTTTTAAAAGAAGATTCCACTTGGAAATTTTCGAGGGGCTCTTGGAAGAAGGTGAAGGGTCCTTTTCACAAAGCCGAGTGGACACACAAAAGTTTCGAGAGAATTCGTCCGCGCAAAAATGGAAAAGGACTTTACAAAAGTCCGAAGGATTTCCTTCAGTGGGTTTGCCAAGCATGAGAAGGTCCTTTACACGAAATCCCGAAGGGTATGTGCCCTTCGAGAAGGTCCTTTACAGAAATCCCGAAGGGTATCTATCCTTCGAGAAGGTTCCACATAGAAAATCTGAGGGACATTTCCTTCGGATTTTTTGTCTGAGGGAATGTCCGAGAGGAAGATCCAAAGGAAGGGCTCGAGCAATGAAGGAAAGACAATTCTCGCGGACAATTTTTTCGTGGGATTGTCCGAAAGAATTCCTTCGGGAAAGAAAAGCCAAAGACCAAGTCAAGCCTGGCAGAATAAACTCTTGGATTTCATGGAAAGGGAAAACAAAAGGGAAGGTTCGTGGAAAAGACAAATACAGATAGTGGACATGCACAAAGATGAATAAATAAGAAATTCCATGCATGCACTCTCGTTTGTCTCAAGCTTGCAACATTCCAGCAGTTCAAGTGTAATTCTAAATTTGATTTTGGAGTTGATTTCATGCAAAGAGAGGCCTTTCAAACATTTCAGCGCCTTTAGGTGGAGTTCCATATTTGGAGGTGGGCGTAGATGTCATGCATGTTGGAAGTACAGTCCAAGAGCTCACCATTTATTTTAAGCGCTAAAGGGTTTTTCATGTAAGACAAAGACAAGAAAAGACAAATTTAGAAAGCTTTGTTATCTTGGTATAACAAAAGTTGGACTTGTTTAATGTAAAAGTTGTTCTTCCTCTTCTATTTTCAATGCCATCTTTTGGCTGAAGTATTCTTTTCTATATAAGTTGGCTTTTCAGCCTTGATTTCCATCTCTCTTTTGGCAAGATAAAATTTTGCCAAACACTAAGTTGTGACCTTTTTCAATTTAATAGCACTGTTGTGTTCAATTTCCAGCAAGCTGGTATAGAGTATCTTGTCATTGATTTGCATAAGTGATAGAGTTTTCGTCCTTGCCAAATCTTGATTCTTATCTAGTTGCTAGCTGATCAATTTATGCAGGTCATGCTCTGTGTTTAAATGTCTTTTGGCTGGAATTTTAGTGGATGCAAGTGACTGATTAGTGCCTTCAATCAGGGCTACTCTTTCATTTCCCTTAGGTTTTAGTTACTAGATCAAACTTTTTCGTGAAATACTTATGCATATTGGTCAATTGGAGTTGAAAGTTCAGCTTTCTTGTTTAAATCATGTTTTAAAATCTCTAATTGAGTGGATCAATTGATCATCTAGGTGTATCACCGTCATTAGGTAGGATTTTCTTTCAAGTTTCGTTTACTCTTTTCCTAGGGAGTTCATAGCGTAGAGTAACAAGGTCCTAATTGATACACCAAAGGGAGCTAGCCCTTAGATCTAGAGACTCAATCCACTGATTGGGTCACCTACAACCTAGGATTTTTTCCATGTTTCAGCAGACTGTGAAGGCTTAAAACTACCTTCACAAGGGTGCAGGTCTGATTGACAACAATAGTAAGATGTAATTTACTGTTTCGAATTTTTAGTATCAATTCTTTTAAATGTTCTTCGGGTCCGAGCATAGGAGGGGTCCGTCAAGGCTATTTTATTATTGCATTATTCTTGTTGGTATTTGGTCACATACAGAGTAAGTTGCACATGCTTATGCAATTTGATAGGCTTTCCCTAGATCAATAGACACGTGTGAGTGCAATGCCAGTCAACACCAATATACATGCTGCACAACTCTAAAGACAATATCATGCACCTATAGACAATATCATGCACTCCATTCGATAGGCACAAAGATCCTTAGTTTCAAAGGCGTAGCTTGTGCAGGGTTGAGGGTCCACCACCCCTTCCTCCATACCAAAATGTGGATAAACAATCTCAATGCCATTCAATGCAACTTTGTGATCTATGCTACACAACCTTTGCGTGCTCTACACATCCACCTAAAATGTCCCTTTTTATAATTTTTTGGCATTTTAATTTTTTTTTTGCAAATTTCTGAATAAACAAGCTAGAGCAAACCCTAGATAATAACATGCAATTGAAATATGCAAAATTGATAACACCTAACTAGAATATTGACTCAATAATTTGATTACAATTTTATTACAACAAACCCTAATTGTAAAAGTCCACAAATAATGAATTCAACAATGAATACCAATTATTATATAGTAGAACAAGGTACAACAGTCTATCTGGAAGTACGACAATGGTTGGAAGTGCTATGATGACATAAGGAGGACCAACATAGTATAAACACAGCTGTCCACACCCTAAATGTTGACACCAACAATGGAATTGAGGGTTATGACTTCCAAACGACTCACTAGTTCAACGCCAAGGGGTTCAACTTGCAATGCAAGGGTCAGCAGGTGTATGGCAGGCTGTACGGCCAGTTACAGCAGCAAGAAAGTCTCCAAAAACAACAATAATTCCTCTTCAAACCCCAACGCACCAATCTGGGAAGTATTTCAAACCCTCAATAGGGTCACACACTGAAATTGTAATTCTGATCCGCATTTGAAGCAAAATAATGATTCTTGGATGGAATCACCTCTTTGTGTAAGAGGGTTTTCATCTTCCACACATGTATATCAGAGGGTTTTCATCCTCAGATGAAAATGATGAACACAAAGGCTCAAGCTCTAAATTAAGGTTTGTTTGTCAAAGTTGAATAGTGAATAATTCCTCTCTTTTGGCCCAACTTGTTCTTTTATAATTTCACTTTTCCAATTTCACCCTAAAGTATTTAAAAATACTTATAATTAAATATCACTTTTCACCCTATTAATACTAATTACTTTGGCCCCCTTAATAAATAATAATACATAAGTGTCGTTTTCATGTTATAACATTAAAGTGACTTAGGACAACGCAAACTGCTATCATTAATTTATTTCCCTAACTTTATCTTTTAGCCTCCAGAAAATAACGAATAGGCTACGGGTCTTCTAACTAGCTTAGTTCCTAAAAGGGTAAATGACACCCTCACAACATTGTGTCACTCTGCACCATGTATACAACCTCTATGGTAGGTTGCAACATCCATGGAGACTCTATGCACCCTTGCATGCTTATGCAACACCAAGGGGCATATCTTGCATGCTCTTACATTCCTCCAGAATTTGTACATTTCCGCGATTGTGTGTGCCACCCAAGCAACCTCTGTGACACCCTTGCACATTTGCGTAATGCCAAGAAGCATAGCATGCAACAATTAAGTTAAGCACATGAATTGCAGTACCCTTGTGTGCTTCCTTAATGCCTTGCAACATAATGTGCATGACTCACTGGCCATGTGGACACTCCGTGCCATGTCATGCCACGCTAGGTGGCTCTTCTTGAGCTTGCACCATGTTAGGGCGGCTATAAGCATACTGCGTGTCTGGAAGTCCAACCATCACACTTGCAAGAAGGAAAACTGTCGTCTGTTATAGATTCCAACAATTTCATAATCGTCTTCTTTGTAGTTGCTTTCATGTAATGTTGTATTGTAAACCGTTTGACCTTTTTTTGATCATCAATAAGAAAGCAAAGAACGAATTGACATGGTCATCTCGCTCACATGTTAGCATGTCTTGCGTATCAAACATATGCTGATCACTGTAATCATATTCCAGACTAGAAAATTCAGTTAGGAAGTGTTTCCCCTTTTTTGATTACAAGAATTCTCATTCCCAACTTTTTCTGATCATTCAGTCTTGACAAATCATTTGGGAATTGTTTTCCCTATCTAATCACAGGAATTCTCGTTCTCAGTGTTACCATGTACCGTATGCATATGTACCTATATCCTATTCTTTCCATTGAATAGTAGTTTAATTCTACTAAATTCTTTGCACATGAATGTGTAATGGTTGTTCCTTATATTGCTATAGATTCCATTGCATATTCCACAATTCTGCAAGTCTGTTTGAACAGATCCGTCTAGTTTAAATAATTGTAGTTTTGTCCACTGTGCAGCTCCTGGGCGCCACAGGTATCATCTTCCACATGTCTTGCGTGCCTTATTAACAAATATTCCATTATTGAAATAGGCTTGTGGTGGAGGAGGATCCTTAAATCTGTATAGGTAATTATTTCATCTAACTCCAACATCAATCTGTTTTGAATCACTTCTGTGAAAAGTTTTTGTTAATAAGAGTATTTGCTAATAAAGCTTGACACTTGTAACTTGATCTGAGATTTTGTGGATATTTTTGAATCATAAAACTGCATGCAAGTTTGAATATTTGCACTGCGTGTGGGCAAGTATAAGTTATGCTGGTGGGATGAGGGACTGGTTGGCTGCTTCGATGGACACCAGAAATCTTTGTGTTGTCATTAGTTTGATATTTTTTCGACGATGACTCTTTGGCCTCACATGTTGGTGCATGTATGTAGCCTCCCTTTGAGTTGTGTCGGTTGACACAAGAACTTTAGTTGTCTCAACTGGCACAATGACTTCCTTGTTTTCATGGTTGCGTCGGTGAACACCATATCATCATTACTTTATTTGATAAAACTCTGATTAGTGTCGTCATCTTGAAAATTATCTATATTAATATCTTATGAGAGTGTTCATCTTCCTTTACTTTTACATGGTCCTTATTGTCATTATGTTATTTTATTTTTGAATGACTGTTATTTTAAGTATAGCCCAGTGACATTCCCCTCTCTCTCTCTCGATATATATATCTATATCTATATCCATATGTGGTCCTTATTGTCATTATTTTATTTTATTTTTTAATGACTCTTATTAGCACTCTGAAATTTCTGTATGTTTGATATATATATATATATATGCATTTGGAGGATTTATAACCTTTAAAACATTGATTTTATGGCAACTGAGAGATTTTTTCTTTTCTAATAATAATATTTTCTCATTAAGATTACATTTAGTTTTTTATGGTCTGAAATTTCTGTAAGTTTGAGAAATTTCATTTTGCATGGGCAAGATCAAAGTGTAGATTTTTTAACTGCAGTTCTCTGGAGTTAGATGAGTTGAGAGAAAAGCTTCATCGTTCTGTAGCTGAACATGGAATTTCAGAAAATGCTATGAGAAGTATTAATGAGGTAATGTATATTCGCTGCAAAAGGTGATTTGTTTATTTATCATAGTATGATTTGTGATTGATGCAGCTGCATGATATAATGGGTCTGAGCCTCACTGCAGGATCTCAAGTCAAGAGCTGAAGTTTTCTCCTTAAAAAATGAAAAGCTGTCTGCGGAAGTGGCCGCCCTTAGAAATGAGCTGGAGAGAGTTACAAGGGAAGGAGATGGAATGTGTAAACGATTTGCAGAACTTAGTTTGAAACTTGAAGAAGTGGGTGCAGAAAAGCTGACTTCTTTGTCTGAGCAAGCAATTTTAAAAGAAAGATACAGTGAAACTGTAAGTGACGTTTTTTATTTGCTATTGTAATGATGAACAGGTTAGATGCTGTAGTCTTCGTTGTAAGGATAGCATACTCAAGAATTTGACCACTTGCACTGTTTTTTGACAGCAATGTAAGTTGATTTCAGCAACAAATTCAGTGCAGTCACTTACTGAGAGGACAAGGATTCTCACAGAAAAACTAACTAATGTGAGTTATAATATAAATATTATGTTATGGTCTTTTTGAATGTTAACCTAACATTGATGACCGTATTTGGTATTAGATTTTGAACATTTTTCCCACTTTAATTCCCATCTTCTTTCCAAATAGAAAAATTCTTGCAGAAGGGGTGATCCCCGGTTATGCTTTTTAAATGCTAGTAGTTAACAAAATTAGCTTTAGTCTATAGTAATCTGAGAACTATTCAATTAACAGAGTCTGTAAAAAAACAGCTACATCTGCGGAAAGGCATTTCAATAAACCCGGTGATATTCAATTCAAATTCATTGCCTCAAAATCACAACTAACATAGAGAAAAGTCGAAGAATCAACTTAGATTCATCGAGACCTTATTCTTAAAATCCTTTAGTTTGGTATCCTAAAATTGTTTGCTTTGCCAAAAAAAATTAGAAATCCGCTTCAAAGGAAATCCAAGAAATAAAGCAAGAAAGAAAGAAATAAATTGTATTAATGTCCACAAATGAACAAAAGTAGGTCAATGGGGCTCAAGAATACACCCAATTACAATAGAAAGTGCGAGGATAAAAGGATCCTAGGAACACTGACTAACTAAATAAAAGAAGAACAAAAACACTGAAAGTACATGTGGGGAAAATCCAATGCAGCAAAACGCCCAACCATGTGGTAGGGTAACAATACAAATAGCCATGTGGGGAGAGTAAGAACCCCAAAAGAGCATGGGCTGATGAAAGTTGAAAGTTGAAAACACTGGATGGTAGTCTCATCAAACATTTTCGACCATGCCCAGGTTAGAGGGATCATTTGTGTCATCATTTATCACTGTGAAATGGCCGATATAGGATTTGGTAATACCATAGTTACTAGGTTCAGCCGCATCTTTGGTGAAATCCGGAACTTTCTACATTTTTTCAGCCTTCCGGATTAATGCGTTCGGTTCAGTCCTTTTTTGCGTCTCTATTTTTTTCTGCATTTTTTCCACGTCGCACCCTATGGGAAGAGGTGCTGTGTGCCCTGCGTGTGGGCAGAGCAATTCCGTGCTCTGAGCTGGCCATGGCAGGTCGAGTCAAACCTGGACGCAACATTGGAGCACCAAGTATGCAGCTCTGTGGCCCCTGTTACAAAGAACCTGTCACTGTTTGAGAGGGCCGAGGCTAAATCGTAGCGATGCAGTTGGTAGGAAGACTGCAGTGGGTGATCTCCATGGATGGTGCGAGCAGGTACGTTATTTTTATTTAGGGTTTTTACTTTTCACTTTGCTTTATGTTTTTATTTATTTCTATTCTTTTTTTGAAATGTTTTGTTATTAAATTTTATGATTTTGAATTTTATTATAATTTATTGTTTATTTTTCTAATTATTTAATTAATCATATTTTTTGTTTGTTGGATTTGTTTTAAAATATTATAAGTTTTATATATATATATATATATATATATATATATATATATATATAATCATATTTTTTGTTTGTTGGATTTGTTTTAAAATATTATAAGTTTTATATTTTATTTTTTGTTTGTTGGATTTGTTTTAAAATATATATAAGTTTTATATTTTAAAACAAATCCAACAAACAAAAAATAAAATATAAAACTTATAATATTTTAAAACAAATCCAACAAACAAAAAATATGATTATATATATATATATATATATATATATTAAACTTTATTGTATTTTATTTTATTTTAATTTTTTAATTTTTTTATTATTTAATTTAATTTAATTTTATAGTTATCATTTATAACGTAAAATACTAAAATATAAATAAATTATAATTTATATTTTGTATTTAAATGTTTTTATTTTTTTATATATTTTTAATTTTAATTTTATTATATATTCGATCTTATTTTATTTTATAATTAAATGTAAAATATAAATGAAATTATATTTAAATTATAACTTATATTTTATAATGTTTGTTTTAATTTTTTTCATATTTTTTTTCATTTAAATTTTATTATATTTTACGCTCACACATTTTATTTTTTTTACGAACTGGAATTTACCGGATTTTTTTTCGAACTTTTTCAAGAATTCCGCATTTCACATTTTTTTGGCCTCACGAACACATTCGGATTTCCGAACTTGGTAACTATGGGTAAAAAATCTCAAGAAATGTCTAAAATTGAGGGGGCCGGGGTGGGTAATCCTAGGAGAAAGCAAAGCACTTCCCCTGGAATCCATCTTAACATTCAATGTTGAATAACCCCCTGTGGCATCAAAGAAACATATAATGTGTGCTTGTGTAATGTCCCCTTTTAGGGCCGAAAACTAAACAATGAATTATTCAACAAACCCTAGTGAAATGATTAATTTTCAAGATTTATTCAAACCCTAGGCAGCTGAAAATGATTTATTTATTGTTGTAGGTGCCCAAAAATGGCACAAAAAATATTATTCAATGATCCCAAAATTAGTAGAAAATATTCTAAAATTATAGCCAAAGAAATCAATCAAAACCTGATTTTTGACAATGTTTATTGCTGGAAAATATTAGGAAAATTTATGAATTTTCGTGTGGCTGATCCACACCCTTGAAAAGGCTCAAAAGGCCTCCCAACTCAGCCGCCAACCCTAGGAGAGGGGTCGTTGCCCTTGGAGGAAGCACAATTTTTTTCTTGGAATTCGCTGCCCTAGGACAACCCTCAAATCCACTCGCCCGGCCCTCAATGCTGTTCGCCCACTTGCAAATGTCAAATTGGTGTTGAAAACACTCTTCTTTCGCCAATGAAACACAATACAACATCCTTACGAAGTTGTCCAAAACTAAATCAAGGGTTTTTGTCTTTGTTTTGACCATCTTGAAGGGTTTTCATCCTCAAAAAGCAAGCCAAACTTTTTGTGCTTAGACTTCAAAGAATCACCATATCATAAAAGCATGAACCTTTCCACAAGATCCCCCTCTTGACCTTTATAGCCTTCCCCAAAGGGTTGTGTCCAAAAGGGAGGGAGAGCAATTTAAAGTTAAAGAGGCCTTTCCCTTATAATCTTCCATTTGATCACTTAAGTATCCACGACCCTCAAAGGTCCTCTCTTTAAGTGAAATTTAGAAACATAAAGTACCTTTTTGAAAAGATAAAGTAAGACCCATGTTCCCCTTTTCTCTCACTTCGCCCCTTAGCTTTTAGGGAAACAAATCAAGCTAAGGGCCTTCATAACTCATGTTGAAAAGGGGGACATGATAGCTTCACTTTGTAGCCCGAAAGGTGGTCGTAAAAAAATAGATCCATGATGCCAAGGCACAGATCCATGACGTAGTAATGTCCTCCTTTCTAGATTAAAATTATTAAATAATATTATCTAAGTTGAGCCCAGTCATTTCTAATCTTTTGGGCAACTTAATAATAATTTTATTCTTAAAATAAAAAGTATTCTTAAATACTTTAAAGTAAACTTAATAATATGACTAAGTTGCCAAAAAGTAATGTCGGCAACCTATGTTTTATTATTAAAATAAAACAAGTTTGGAGTTTGAGTGGAAAAAGTATAAAACAAGGTGGAGAGGTATATTTTTGGCATTTATCTTCATCTAACAATCAATTCTTTTGAAGCTAAGCATGCGTGCTTGCACGTTCAACCATGGAGGATGAAAATCCTCATTAGCTTTTTGATTTGGAGACGAAAACCCGCAAATTCATTTTGGTGACTTCATTTAGGGGTCTCAGTTGGGCAGAATATCTGTTAGAGTAATTAATTTATCCTAGCGTATTTATAATAAATGTCTCAAGGTAATTTACACCTTTGATTGACATGTAGCATAGGTTAGCTAAGTTTGGTATTTTTTGTGTAGTTAGTTATATTGAGAGTCATAATCCATTATAGATTAGGAGAACTAATCTCACTTATTGTTGTATAAATAAGCACCTCTTGTAGTGCTTTTGTTATTACAATTTCATTCTGTCTTTCATTTGGTATCAGAGCAAGTTATGCTGAGGAGGTTTTCGAAGCATTGGAGATTCGGTGGAGATCGAAAGCCAAATTCGTTCGATCCTTGGATGTGACACGTTGCTCCAATTTTTGCCATCCCAATTCAAAACATTGTCAGAATTTTGGGCAATTTTACGGAAGGAAAAAGTTGTCATGCAAATCTGTCAATCTTGAATCCCAGCTTAGCGTATTAGATCTAATATTTTTAGGGTCATTTTTTGGTTTTTTAATTTTTTGAAAAAATATGGAATCTTTGGAACTGATCTTGTATTTTTCTGAATTCTACTAAAAAAAATACGAATTTAAAAAAAAATCAGAATTTTCGAGCTTATGGTGATTTTCTACAATTTTTTTAAGTTTTTATTTTGTAGGACAAGCGAGAAACAGCAAAAAAAATGTCAGTTTTTCTGACTTTTTTTGCAGAATTGTGGATCAAGTCTTATATCATTGGATTCCTCTCATCAAAAGCTTTCCGAAAAGTATTCGTTTTCTGAGAACGAAGCACCGGGGCACCTGTGGTGAAAGTTTGAAGGTAGAGGGTAATTTGGAAGTCTTCATTTGGTGCAAGGTCAATTTTTTGGGTGGAACAACACCCAGATCTGCCACTTTCAGCAACAATAGTACCATCATGGCACCAACAATTTTCAACCTCTGTTCACACCATATGACTATCTGTTGGGCATTTCTAGCCCCTAAGGGCTTGTCTTTCACCACTATATGCCATCTTTGAAGATCTTTTCTTCTGAGGCTCAACGTTTGATCCGTGAAGCCTGAGAAGGTGGTTTTTTTTCTCCTTAGCTATTTTTTTGAGATCTATGTAGTGGTAAGTCTATTTTTTACAATTTGATCACCCATATTCCATAATTTTCATTTTCTTGCCAATTTAATTGACTAGTTCATGTATTTTGGACCTTTAGAAGGCCATAACTTTTGATTGGTAACTCCGTTTTGCATGTTCTTTTTTGAAATTGCGTGTTTTCCCATGATCTTCACAGCTGCAATGTCTATTTATTCTAATTCTATATCAGATTGTAATTTTCATTGATGAAATTTATTGATTCATCACAACAGTGAATATTATATGGCGAAAAACCAATTTTTTTACGGTGAATTATCTAGCCCAAGACACTCTTTTGACTAGACAGTCTAATGTTTTCTGTAATTGTAAATACCACAAAAGGTGGGAGATTTTAGTTTCTCACCACCATCAAATTGTCTTGCAATGGGAAAATTAAGTTGTAAACTCCTCGGACGCATTTTTGGTTGAGACTGATGTCTAGTTTCCTCATTTTTCCATTGCATTTTTTGGATGCATTTTTGGTGGAGTCCGACATCCTTTTGTGTGTTGGTGTGCGACTTGATCTCTTTGTGTATGCGTTTTTGCATTTTCCGCACGTTTCATTTCCGCACTTAAACAACACATTCGTAATTTGTCATACGCAACTTGTTATTCACAATGTCTAGTTCAAGACCTAGATTTGTTCTCCCCGACACACAATTGCTTCATGGTGACAATTACGCAGCATGGAAAATAAAAGTACAAACACATCTAGAGTTTGAAGATATTTGGTCAGTGGTAAAAGGCACATGGGTCCGACATGGAACAAATGTTGATCAACAACAAAAATATGACAAAGTCAATAAAAAATTTAAGTTAATAATCATGTTTGGATTTTCAGATGAGGTACAACCTCATATCTGTAGTGCTACAACTGTAAAAGATGCTTGTGATAAGCTTAAAACTGTGTTGCAGGGATACACCCCCTGGCTCGACGCCTCCTGTTCGGAGATGCCTTCGGCACGGGGACGTCCCGGGTACTCCCGGAGGCGCCCGTCGGCGTGCCGAAAACGTTCGGGACGCCTCCGAGAGTACTCGGGACGTTTTCAGCACGCACCCGAGGGATTCCGGCAGAAAAATGACGTTTTTAAAAAAAAAAAAACCTCAAAAAATCCTTAAAAAAAAAACCCTAAAAACTAAGCAACCCTAAATGTAAATCCAGTCCGAACCCAACCGTATAGAAATAAAATAAACATTTAAGTATAAGTTTACATTTATATATGGACATCTAATTTCTTATACTTTAAGTTATATTTTATTTATATACTTTTAGGGTGTTTGAGAGGGGTTTCGGACTGCTAGGAGCTATAATGCAAATTCTACGTTTTGGAGGATCCTGTCATATTTCAAAGTTAGTCAGATTCTAGGGTTTCAGGGTTTCAAACTTAGCCATATTTCAGGGTTTCAAGATTTCAAGGAGACATTATAGGAGGTATGAAGGCTGCATGAAGGGATGTATGCGTGATAGAATAGTATGAGAATATCTCTGGAAAAGTGCTACAAGCCGATCCCACCCCATTCCCTGTGCACCCCTTAAGGCATGCACTTGTGAGATTCAATGCACCGATGAGCCCTTGTGAGAGAAAGTGTCAGTAAATGATAAAGTTGAAAAATAATGGGAGTGGCATTCATGTTTTTGTGGACAATCGAGATGATTTATTCTAGATTTGAATGTACATCTTGTCTTTGACGTAATGAATGAATGAATATTATATATTTTTACGTGTTTTATCATTTATAGACAAATATTTTCACACTATGTAGTTTCAAGTGTTTTACTAAAAAAATGAGTAATATACAATATATATATACACAGACGTACCCACGACGTATCCAAATCAAGGTTTTTGAAAAATGATGTACCCGCATACCCGAGATGTCCCCTTATCCATACCCGTACCCAAACAACATAGGCTTAAAACAATATATGAAGCTAAGAATCAAAATCAAATCTTGCATCTTCAAAGCCAATGGCACACTCTCAAGCTCAAATTAGATGAAAAAGCAGAAGCACTCCTTAAAAGGGTTGCAACTTTGCAGGGTTTGCTTCAATCTTTGGGTGAACCAGTGATAGATGATTCTTTGGTCCCTATTGTCCTTATAGCATTGCCCCCCGCATATAGGATCTTTGTGACCACTTTGAATATCATAGAACAAAAACCAACCTTTGCGCTGTTGGTAAATTTGTTGTAATAAGAAGCTTTGCATTATTTAAAGGAAGCAGATGATGAACATGCGCTTGCATCGAATCAAAAGGGGAAGAAACCCATGAAGGGTCCAAAGCAATCTCCAAAGCAGAATAATCAACAAAACCAACAAGCGAACAATTCACATTTTTTTAAAGCATGTCAAATTTGTGGAAGATAGGGAAATGACTTAAAACATTGTTGGTACAACACATTTCAAAAGGGCTTATCAAGCAAGAAGCCCTCTTCCTACAATTCACCACAAACAAAAAAGAAGCAACCAAAACAACAATATAGGTGGAAATGAACAAATTCCAAGCCTAAACAATGTGGCAATATTGCTGAAGATGACGATTCTTCAATTGAGGAATATGGTTCAGCTACTTAAACACATGAGTCTACCAATCATCCAAGTGTAATTTGGTTTGTTGATTCAGGAGCAACCAGACACATGATAGGGAGAAAAGAATGGATTTGTACATTGACCAAAACAAAATCAAAGGGCAATGTATCACTTGGAGATGATACCTGATATATAGTACAAGCCAGTGGTGACATCAAACTTCAACTTGAAAACAAAAATTGCAACATTTCAAATGTTCTTTATGTTCTAGAACTTACAAAAAATCTGTTATCTGTTAATCAGTTACTTGACTACAACCTCATGGTTGAATTTGTTCACCAAAATGGTCAAAAGTTTTGCCACATCAAAGACAAGTCTAGGCATTTCAAAGTAATTGCCAAGGCTTCCAACATTGGCAAAATATTTCAGCTTGATTTTGTTCAAAATGATGATCAAGCACTTGTGGTCAAAGATACAGAACTAGGCAATTTATGGCACAAAAGAAATGGTCACTTGAGTTATGGTTATTTGGTACAATTGAACAAACATGATATGGTTCGTGGTCTTCCCAAATTCAAACAATCTTCTGATATATGTACCAATTGCTTAGCAGGAAAACAAAGAAGAGCTCCCTTTGAAAAGACTGAGTATTGGTCACTTGGTACGTTGGACTTGGTGCACATCGATCTTTACGGACATTTTGCTCCTAGTCTCATAGGATACAAATACTTTCAGCTTTTTTTATGATTACTCACGGAAAATGTGGGTATGTTTATTGAAGACTAAGGATCAAGCTTTCAAGTCTTCAAAGAATTCAAGGTCACGGTTGAAAATGAAATTGGTAGGAAAATCAAGACTCTTTGCTTAGATCGTGGAGGGGAATACCCAGTAAAGAATTCTCAGCCTATCTCAGTGCGAATGGAATCAATCGGCAATTGACAACTCTATATTAACCTTAACAGAATGGAGTTGCAGAACGGCGTAACAGGGTCATTGTAGAAATGGTTCGCAACATGGTTGAGGATGCAAAATTGCCTAATACATATTGGGCAGAAGCTTGTCACACTGCAGTCTACTTGTTGAACAGGGCACCCACCAAAGCTATTGATGAAATCACACCACATGAAGCTTGGACAAGAAATACACCAATGGTTACTCACCTTCGAGTTTTTGGTTGCAAGGCATACATGCATGTTCCTAAGAAGAAAAGGAAGAAGTTGGATAAGAAAACAAAAGAATGCATTTTTTATGGGATATAGTGCACAATCAAAGGTGTACAGGGTCCTTGATCCAGAAACAAAGAGGGTACTAATCAATAGATATGTAATGTTTGATGAAAAGAGTGGAATCAATCCACCTTCTAAACAAGAAAATGATACAGACAAAAGTCCTGTAATCTTTTCAGATAGTGATAGTGAAAGTGAAAAAGAAAATAGTTAACAGGACCTCTAGCACCACCTCCTACAACGCAACGTATGCCCAAGTGGTATACAAGTACTATACAAGATGTTAACTTGAATGGAGTACTAGTAGATTCACTTGAAGACCGATGACTCAAATCATGGCTCGAGAAGAGGTTAATATGGCCTTTATGAGTATTGTTCAAGAAACTTATGAGACCTCAACAGTAACAAAAGCGCTACAGTCAAAACCTTGGAAAGATGCCATGGATGCAAAATATCAGTCCTATGATAAAGAATAACACTTGGCAGCTTGTTGATCTTTCACCAGGGAAGAAGCCTATAGGATGCAAATGGGTCTTTAAGACCAAGTACAAAGCAAATGACAGTATTGATAAGTACAAAGCAAGGCTTGTTGCAAAAGGGTATGCTCAGAAAAGAAGGCATTGACTATGAGGAGACTTTTGCTCCCACGGCTAAGATAAAGACTATCATAATGGTTTTTGCTATGGCTGCATAGTGTGGATGGAAAGTCCATCAAATCGATGTAAAAAGTGCCTTTCTCAATGGAGATTTGAAAGAGGAAGTCTACATGACTCAACTTGAAGGATTGGTGATACATGATCAGGGACAAAAGGTGTGTAGGCTTATCAAGTCTCTCTATGGGCTAAAACAGGCTCCTCGAGCCTAGTACATCAAGATTGACGAGCATTTCGTATAACATGGATTCAACAAAAGTCCATATGATCCTAACCTCTACCTCAAACAACATAGGGGGGAGGTTGTTATAGTGATAGTTTATGTCAACGATCTAGTCATCACTGGCAGCATAGTGAAGATGATTGATACAACTAAGAATGATCTCAAGCGATTGTTCGACATGACAGATCTCGGGCTGCTACACTATTGTCTTGGTTTGGAGGTATGGCAGAAGGAACATTACAATTTTGTTTCACAGATGAAGTATACCAAGACATTCCTCGAGAAATTCAAGATGATGGACTGCAAGCCTATTGCAACACCTATGGAGACAAGATTTTAGTTGTCTCGTACAGATCCATCACCAGAAGTAAATGCAACTCTCTATCGACAGTTGATTGGGAGTCTCATTTACTTGACATATATTAGGATAGATATTAGTTATGTTATTAGCTATCTTTCTCAGTTCATGCAGGAACCAAAGGTGACACATTGGAAAACAACAAAGCGGGTATTGAGATACATTAGAGGTACAGTTGAGTATGACCTAGAGTACAAGAAGAATGATAAGTTCTTCACAGGATACACAAATGCAAATCATGTAGCTTCTATTGATGACAAGAAATCCACTTTTGGATTTGTGTTCTTTCTAGGATTTGGTCCAATTTCATGGGGAAGTAAGAAGCGTAATTATGTTTCTAGATCTTACACAGAGACAAAATATCACGTTGCAGCAGTTGCCTGTGAAGTGATATGGATATATCACATTTTTTCAGGACTTAGAGTTCCACAGACTCAACCCACAATTCTGATTTACGACAATTAGGATGTTCTACATCTTGTTCGCAATCCAGTGTTTCATGAGAGAACCAAACACATGGAGGTTTAGATTCATTTCATACAAGAACATGTTCAACAACACAACATACAGCGCCAATATTGCCCCACTCAGGATCAATGTGCAGATGTTTTCACGAAGTCATTTGCACGTGATAAGTTTGAGGCGTTCGAAAATTCTCTCTTCTCTTCAGGCTATGATCAATTTAGGGGGAAATGTTAGAATAATTAATTTATCCTAACATATTTGTAATAAATGTCTCAAGGTAATTTATACTTTTGATTGACATGTAGCATAAGTTAGCTAAGTTTGGTATTTCCTATGTGTAGTTAGTTATATTTCGAGTCATAATCCTTTACAGATTAAGAGATCTAATCTCACTTATTGTTGTATAAATAAGCACCTCTTATAGTGCTTTTGCTAATACAATTTGATTTCGTCTTTCAATATCACCTTTGTTGGTAGCTAGGGCCTAATTGAAGGGTGACACAATAGTTTGGGACCCAGTTGAGGGTGGGCGCAGTTGTTTGGAGGGTTCATTGAGGTGGACGCAGCGATAGGGCAGTGTTTGGGAGGTGGCCGTAGCTCAAAAAAGCCTTTGGGAGTGAGGCGTCTTCACTAGAGGGGTCAAACATTGGCTTTGATGCTGTTTGAGGGTTAGAATATTATTATTTTTCACTCATACTATCAACTGTGTTTAATTCTAATTTAGAGGCTTGCATTTGGGCTAAGAATCAGATTTGATGTTCAAGGGTTCACCCCAAAAATTAATATTCGAATTTTCATATTTTCTAGGGTTTGTGGTAACTAAGTATTGTATTTTGATTTAAAGTGTTTTCAGAATTCTAAATTTTTGTATGGTTAGCATTTGATA
The DNA here is from genome assembly GCA_037957365.1 of Torreya grandis. Taxonomy (NCBI): domain Eukaryota; kingdom Viridiplantae; phylum Streptophyta; class Pinopsida; order Cupressales; family Taxaceae; genus Torreya; species Torreya grandis. The sequence continues at coordinate 1,548,906 of JARHVA010002622.1, forward strand.
AAAAATTAGAATTTGTATTCTCATTTTAAGGGTTTATCCCAAATTTTAGAATTGCTAATTTCTACCCTAAAAGGGACATTTTAGTGGTATCCGAGCCATATCTTGGCCAATTGTGGTATTTGAGTTATTTACAATGGATTGGTGACCTCAGTTCTTACCAAAGGAAGAATACATAGATCCTATTCAAGAGGTGTGCATGCAAATACAGAAAGAGCAACAAAAAGCTAAGGATCATCTTGAAGAAATCAATAGAAAAGCAAGACAAGAAGTACAAATGAAAAGCCAAGATATTAAGAATCAACTTATGAAGCCCTAGATGCATTTAGAAGAATGCAAAAGAATGATCCTATTTATGAGGCATGGTTGGAAGAACAGTGTGATAGAGATAAGGTCAAACCTTTTGCTTTTGATGAATATGATAAGAACGCTGATATACATGTTTTATAATACCTTTGAAGAATTCCTGCAGGGATATGCAGAAAATAGAAATAGAAGTTTGAAGAAGAAAGATGGAAAGCCAAAACTTCAAAAGGATCCCAAGGCAAAAATCAGGAAGTAAGAGAATTCAGATCTGAAAGAAGTTAGTGAGAAACCCATAAAGGAATCTACCATGCAAGTGGAAAGTGAAAGTTCTTCAATAGAAATAGCCCTAGAAGTTCTTATCAATCTTCCGAGCATTGCAAAAATTGAGTCATTGTCGTATGAGAGTAAGAGGCTATAGTGATGAGCATGCAAGCAAGGAGAATGTGTCAGTTGATGCCACTAATTTTGAAATTTTGAAATACAAGAATGGTTGTATCAAGGTAAATTTGTCAAACATTCATACTTTTAAATCAGAAAAAAGAGGTAAGCAATTTGATTACAGCGTAAGGTATGAAAAGGAAAGTCATATTTCAGATTCATTACTTCTTACTCTGTCATTCCATGATGTTTGTCATCATGAGCAGCTTGTTAAAAATGGCGATAAGATGAACACATTGAGTAGTAAGGGGCACATAGATCCTTTCATACAAATTCCAAATGGTGTGCATAAAAGAGTGGGATCCGAGTGATCAATTGAGCTACAAGGATCATCACTCCTTGGAATCAAGTCTTACACTTCAGGGCAAGGGTATAAAAAAAGTCACCACTGCTAGGGCAGCGAGATATTAGATATGAGAAGGTGGTAAGTACAATATATGTTATTTGGTTATTGTTCAAGGTCCTATGACTCAACAATGCATAGTTTTGTTGGAGTCGATCTACATACAGATTTGCCACCCTTGGATTTGTGAAGGATAAATCAAGGAGGATAACAGTCTACAAAATGGCTTCACCATTCTAGATTGTAGACCTGCTATTATCCACATTTCCAACTTGGCCGACATTTTGTTGGCAACCATACCAGTGGTTCTTAGCCGAAAATTGAGTGTTTTTTTAGTTTGTTGTTGCTGTTGAAGTATTTCCAGACAGAGTGTGGTTGTTTCTAGCCTCTAGATTACTGTCATTGATGTTTTTTACGAAGGATTTCCAGTATGGCATTTGCTGTACCATTCTTTTGTTTGCTGCCAGTGACAGTTCCAACCCCTTTTACCTTTTTGAGTCGTAAAAATATTTTTAGTCACATGGTGGAAAAATTCCCATCCTACTGTCAATGTTGAGGCATGTACAACTAGTGCAAATTGATTTTCAGACACTACAAGTCTGATTCTAAGGAAGAATATGCAATGCTACAACTATGCTTGGGGTAGCATGAATGGAGCTTTGAAAGTCTATCATATGAATGGAAGATATGAGGAAAATGCAAGCAATGGAAGAATGTTGGGCAACATGTCTATGAGGCATGATGAAGTAATTGAAGGAGTGATGTTGTAAGCTCTTGATTTCCCTAATTTGTGTGTTCTATGTGCAGGTCAAGCAATGCAGAAGATAGAAAAGAGAAGGGATGAGTGTGGTTCAGTTTTTTAAACATATTAACTAACAAATTAGTTAGTCTACTAAGGTTGGCTATAAACCACGTCAACTTTTGTAACCACTTCCAACATAATAATAACATGTTGCATACACACTCTGATATCTGTGTCTTGCATGCCTTTCATTCTTCTCTCTCTTCATTCTTGAGCATATACATTTGCTAACAGTGGTATTAGAGCCACCACTTGAGGAAGACGGCAAAGGTATGAGTGTTTGTCATTTGAGGAAACCCTGGTGTTAGGTTACAAATGGGAGGAGGAAGAGAAATCACGAGTTGCAGTTGCAGACAATCACGTTTTGAGGATTGAAGAAACACAACAAGATCGTGAAGGTTTGCAAGTTGCAGACGCAGAGTTTGCAGAAGGATTATGAAGGGCATAGTCACGAGGTCATGGAAATCGCAGAAGAAAGCAGTGCCATACAAGGAGATCGACGAAGGAAGGACAAACTTCAGTTTGTAGTCATGTCATGACGTCGATTAGGAACAACATTTTTAGAACAAACGAAATGCAGCACGCAAAGATCATCAAAGATTTTCTTTCACGCGAGCATGGAAATAAATGATGCGAGAAGGGTTTCACACAGTCTGTAGTCAAGTAGAAATGACGTGAGAAGGGTTTCACACAGTCTGCAGTCGTGAAAAGGAAGCTTCTAAGTCTAAAGTCGAGTCTGTAGTCACAGAAAGGACGTGGGGGCACAAAACGCCAAGAAGGGCATGAAAAATGTCATACAGTGGAAGGGTTTCATGGAATTCGAGAGGTTTGCAGGGAAAAATGCTAGTGCACAAAAATCAAGGTTGCAATCCATTGCCAAACATTGAACAAGGATGGGCACATTTCAAATAAAATTTCATGAGTTCAAAATTTTTTTTAGCATTTTTAATAACATTTTTTTCGAGTATTTGAACATTGCACGAAATCAGGAAAATTAAAGAAAAAATAATAGTTCAATTGTTGCAGAATTTTGCGAAATTTATTTTATTGGTTCAAAATTATTTTTTGGAGTGAAAAATGGCCAATGTCAAAAATTGACTGGGCAAAATTATAATGTTTGGAGTCATAAAACTTGACGATTGCGGAATTCTGTGATTGTGATAAAATTGGCCTTGGCACTGAGGCAAGACCTGTTACGGATTTTGTGGATTATGACAAGCGTCATAAGGAGGCCTTGCTGTTGTTGAAACTATCTGTGTCAGATGATATTATTCTTGAGTTTCAAAATGCCATTACAAGTGTGCTATGGACCAGTTTGCAGAACAAGTATCAAACTTCAGAGAAAAGCCGGGTGTTGTATCTTAAAAATATGTTATTCTCTCTCAAGATGAATGAGGGTGATTCTCTGTCAGATCACCTACTTCGGATGAAAGATCTCCGAGCCCAACTTTCAGCTATTAACAAGAAGGTTGATGATGACGAATGGTGGCACTGGTTTTGAACAGCCTGCCACCATCCTACGAAACTTTCATGGAGGCTCTTCATTTGATGGCGAAAAGCCAGACCCTAACATTTGATTAGGTTAGTTCCTATCTGCTATAGAAGGAATGCAGAGAAACACAAGCAGAGGAGTCCAGTGTTGGACAAGAAGATAGTGCACTTGCTGCTTAGGCGAAGGGGAAAGGGAAGTGGAAACATATTTCTACGGATCCATCTTCTAAGTATCAGGTAACATGTTTTTATTGTCATAAGGTTGGGCATATGAAAAAGGATTGCCGGAAGCGACAGTTTACAATTTTTCAACAAACAAATCAAGCAACAAATGTGGTAGCAATTGAAGAAGGTGATTCTGAAGAAGAGTATGCCCTTGTGGCATTATACTCACACTCACATACCAGTAGCTGGTTTATTGATTTCGGTGCATCGAGGTATTTTACATGTCGTAAAGATTGGTATGTCATATATTGCAAGTACAAACCATTTTGATTCAGTTTCTTTAGCTGATGGCATATCATATGCAGTAGAGGGGTTAGGAGATGTTCGTATAAAATTGAATAATGCAAAAACAATCATAGTCATGAATGTTTTGTATGTTTCTAGCCTAAGTAAAAATCTCGTCATCTATTATTCAGTTACCGGAAAATCCCAATATTGTTGTAAATTTATCTGGAAAACAATGTGTTGTGTTTGATATAAGACAAGATAAGGTAATTGCCCAAGGTATTGGGCAAGGTGGTTTGTATAGACTCGTTGACTCTACCACAGTCAATGTAGATGCATGAGTGGAGGGTGAATCCAGCATACAAGATATGCGAAAGGATACGCTTGTTGACCCTGATCCAGTCAACTTACATGCATTAGTGGTGGAGGGAATATCCACCATACAGGATGTGCAGGAGGATGCAATTCCTCAATCTCAGTCAGATGCACTAGTAATTGTGTAAAAGGATGAAATGCCTTGGTCAAATTTACCGTCTCAGAGAACCAGGAATAAGGTTGTTTGTTCAGTAGAGCATGGTCATTTTGCTCTAGATTCTAACCTTGGTATGGTACCTAAACGGCCAATTCTACACTCCATTGGGTAGAAATGGGTGGATGCGTTTTGTACTTTGCACAAGTACATGGCTCATCTGGTTGGAAAAGGCTTTTCCCAATAGAGGGAATAGATGAGGATGCTTATACTGCAAAGATGGTCACAAATCAGTTGCTTCCCTTCATATATTTGGACGAGGAGGTCTACATGGTGCAACTTTATGGTTTTTAGGTTCTCCATAGTGATCATTTGTTTTGTAGGATGATTGAGTCCTTGTATGGACTTAGGTAGGCTTCACAACCCTGGGATGTTTTATTTGATCAACATATCTAGGGTTCTGGATTCAGACTTTTGGAGATTGGGTTGAAATCATCAGCCATCAATGATTCATTACCGGTCAAGGAATCACTCATTAGAGACTTGGTGGACAACTTGCTACATCTTATTTCCACATGGTCGGATCTTCATTTTGCTATTGGCTATCATGTTCGGTTGTTGTTTACACTGAAGTTTCCATATTGGACAACAAAATGTCAGAGGACTACGGATTTCATGTTAATATCTATTGATCACTCTATATATGTAGTGACTAAACTATTTGGTCCTATTTTGTTTGTAAAATTTCGGGACAAACTTGGTGTTGTTTCCGGTTTAGTCATTAAGAGGGGGTGTTAAACATATTAAGTAACTCATTAGTTAGTCTACTAAGGTTGGTTGTAAACCACCTCAACTTCTGTAACTGCTTCCAGCATAATAAATACAAGCTGCACACACACTCTAATATGTGTCTTGCATGCCTTACATTATTCTCTCTCTTCATTCTTGAGCATTTACATTTGCTAACACAACCTAACATGCTCATAGGTATGTGAAGCAAATTGAAGAAGTAAAACAAGATGATAGTATGGCAATGACAGTTGAAGAGATAGTTGATAAGGATATGACAACAATAGAGAACAGTCTTCAAGTCATCATGCAGACAAGAAAGAATGGGAAAGTGATTGTACAAGGAAGTTCTCAAAAAGACATGCAAGAGTGTCATGTCCCCCTTTTTGACATGAGCACACTTGGAATCCTTAGCCTTAAGTTGTTCCCAAAACGATAAGGGAATTGAAGAAATGGGAACGGTGGGGGCCCACTTGAAGAGCAATTAATGAAAAATGTACGTTATGAATTTTAATTTGCACTTGAGTTAAGAAAAGTACCTTATTTTAATTTCACTTAAGTTGGAGGCTTTTTGGAGGGTCATGGGCACCCATGGTCCAAATGGGGGATTACAAGGATGCCCTTTTAATTTTTGAAAATAGGGTTTTCCCTCTTAATTTGGATGCTCCTTTTGGGGCATTGGATATAAGAGGAAAGTGAGGGTTTCATTTGAAGGTTATGCATTTTTATGATATTGAATCTTTGCTCAAGTATGTCAAGCTTGGCCATAGCATTTTGAGGGCGGAAACCCTCAAGGTGTGAATATGAAACCCTTCATATCTTCATTGTGAGTAGTTCTACATCAATGGTTGCAACTTGTGCTTCATCATTCGTGATTGAAAAGGCGGATGGTTTTTGGAAGCTATTTACAGATTATTGGGTTTTGGAGGAGTGATGATTTGGCTCCTAGGGTTGAAGACCCTCTTTGTGGTATGTGCTACAAGGGATAAACCCTCTTCTATGGTTTGTGTTTTTTAGCTGATTTATTCAATTTAGGGTGTTTGGAATTGGGAGACCATTTAAGGCCTTTGAGTGGCCAAATTGGTGCCTGAATTTATAATAATAATTCTGATAATTATTATAATAATGTTTTGATATTTGTCACATTTGTTGGAGGTCAATTGGTGACCAAATTGAATATTGTAAATTTTAATTAATTTTGCAGTTAGGCCCTAAATATTAGACAAATAATAATATAGTTATTTATGAATTTTTGACAATTAATATCAGTGGATTTGGCATTGATTTGAGGATGAAACAAGGTCTGACTTCCGATTTAATTAATGCTGTAATATTTTGAATTTTGGCGACTTGGTATAGCTTGGATTTTAGCTTATTGGGATTTTTATTCAGTGATGAATTAGTAATGTTTTGGATGCTGCATTTTATATAATTTTGTTTGCAATTGACAAGGGTTTGAGCAAGGTTGGTGTGTGGAAAAGGGCATCGAAGTTCAGCTTGGTTGGCGTTAGGGTTTGGAGGTTGAGACCTTTTTTTTCGGCTTCTTCCTTCTTGGTGAGGAGAGCCATTGGTGGCTAAAGGTCATAAGGTATTTATTTGTAGTTTTCATAGTGGTCTGGAGTCTTTATTTTCAGTTTTGAGGTGCATTTAAAGTAACAAGGGTTTGTTGGTTTATATTTATAATTTTTAGATTTGATAGAGTTTGTTGGAAAACCCTTATTTTGTTGATTTGTCCCAAATTGCGGACATTACAAAGAGGAAGTCCAATTGTAGTAGCTAGGGGACATAAAGGTTGTTTAGGCAAATCCATTGCCTACATTTGAGAAGTGGTTGTTTCTTGATCACAATTATGTCCAATTCTTGGTAGATCAGGTATATGAGGTTATGGCAGTTTATATGACTTTGGTGAATGCAATTACAAGTGTAAAAAAAAGAAAAGTGTAACTAGCTTAGTTGGGAGGTAGAGAGTATGAAGGAAAAAGAAGACAAGGATGAGATAGGGCAGTGGAGTTTGTTATCAGCTCAAGCAAATGATGAAGAGTATGGGGTTGCAGATGGTGCGAGGGGATGGAGAAGATGCTCCTCCAAGTATTGGAGGCACATGGTGACGAATATGGAAACAATGATGAGGTGATATCATTATATAACAACATTAGCATACCCAGGTTAGCTATGGGCTTAATCCCTAGTGCTAATGCTGCTATCATCAGTATTATCAACCATCACATCATTGCATGGCACTCACACAAGTGATTTTGCAGGGCTTTCCAGTCACAAGAAAGAGTATTTTCCAGTTGTGGACGACTAATGGAGAGCTTTCAGGTCTTGTATGGCTACCTATTGCCTATGTCACTGGATACGCCCCCCCTAGGCCTAGGGAGCGTGGGGGATACGGTCCCGGATACAGGAGCATGGGGGATACGCCCAGGGAGTGTCCTTGGACTACAGATACACCCAAATATGTTTGGGTGTTGTATCCGGGTGTATCCGTAGCCCAGGGACGCTCCCTAGTCGTATCCCCATGCTCTTGGACGTTAAAAATGTTTTTTTTTTCAGTTTCACCCAATGAAAAGTCAAACATGGACTTCAAAATACAAATAAAAACAAACTAAAGTGGATTACCAACCCTAAAAGCAACATTCACACTCATTTTATCAAAAGATAACAACACATTTATCTTTCATTACATTTATAACTCTCAAATGAACCACGTGATGATGAAGACATCATAGCTGAAAATGAAAATGAATATAGTGAATCATGAAAATTCTGATTTGTCTTTATTTTTGTCCATACATTGTAACATTTGCACCATGTACTTGTTATAAAACCAATATAAGTTCGACCATTGAATATTATGATATTTGGCATTGAATTATGAATATATTTTGTGGTTATTTAACTTATTTTGCTTCCTCTATGCATATTATGTGGTTAAATTTGCTTATATGGCTATATTTTTAATTTTTTTTATATATTTTTGTACGGTCGTATCCAAACATATCCAAATGCTCCTACCCTGTCCCCCCCCCTAAAAAAAAAAAAAAAAAATCCTCGTATCCCTGTATTTGATTCTCGTACCCGTATCCGTATTGCAACTTAGACTATTGCCTCTACATCGATCATATTATTGAATTTTGCATGGGTTTGTTATATTTATAGTTACATCATTTCTATATTGTTGGTCTTAATAGTTACAGTTATGAATAGCTGTACATTTGTTCAATTTGAGAGGGTTTCCTTGCATGGTAATGTTAGTAGTGGGATCCTATTATGGAAGACAATCATCCCAGCCATCTTAGTGCTGATTTGGATGGAATTCCAAGCGACTTGTGGTTGTTATGCCTTGTTTCCATATTGCATGCAAGTTGTGTTGTGCCATGAATTGGAGGGATCCACCCACAATAATATTGTGGGACCCATTGAAGCTCAAGGCTATAGTCATGAAACAAGTGTTTGGGATCCTTCATCATATAAGAAGAGTAGATGGGTACAACAGAAACATAGTGGTGAGCCCTTGGGGTAGCCTTTGGACTTAAGAAAATGTATGGAAGATGTTCTCATATTGTGGATAGAAGACTTCATCGACAGGGAGCATATAGATGTGGGTAATGGATGGAGTAGACCTCATGATAATTGTTGGCAGAGGTTGTACCACTTGATAGGGACGAGACATCAATAACACAATGGGGAGAGCATATGGTAGCTTGTAGACTTGTGGGAGTTTGTGGGTGCCTTGAGACATCAACAAATTTTGGAGGATCGTCTTATGGATGAATTGTATTCATTATCCATTTGGGATATCAAAGAAATATCACACTATATTTTTTGGTAGGAGTTATCCCACTTGATAGGTACAAGATGCAGTCTATATGGGCTCTATAACATGACCCATTACTTTGGCATAGTGATACATGAGCATAGGAGGTTGCAATTGCTTGAGGGCAAGTAATTTTGAGAAGGGCGGACTATAATGTTCCCTTTTCTAGATTAAAATAATTAATAATATTATTTGAGTTGGTTTCGGTCATTACTAATATTTTGGACAACTTAATAATAATATTATTACTAAAATAAAAAGTATTCATAAATACTTTAAAGTAAACTTAATAATATAATTAAGTGGCCAAAACGTAATGTTGGCAACTTATGTTTTATTTTTATTTTTTTTAATTAGAATAAAGTAAGTTTAGAGTTTGAGTGGAAAAGGTATAAAAGAAGGCGGAGAGGTGTATTTTTGGCTCCTCCTATCTATCATCTAACAATCAATTCTTTTGAAGCTAAGCATGCTTGCTTGCACGTTCAACCATTGAGGATGAAAACCCTCATTAGTTTTTTGATTTGGGGACAAAAACCCTCAAATTTATTTTGGTGACTTCATTCAGGGGTTGCAGTTGGGCAAAATATCACCTTTGTTGGCAGCTAGGGCCTAATTGAAGGGTGGCACAACACTTTGGGATCCAGTTGAGTGTGGGCGCAGCTGTTTGGAGGGTTCATTGAGGTGGACACCGTGATAGGGCAGTGTTTGGGAGGTGGTCGCAGCTCAAAGAACCCTGTGGGAGTGGGGCGACTTGACCATAGGGGTCAAACATTGGTCTTGATAGTGTTTGAGGGTTAGAATATGAAATATCCCAACTAGGATATTGACCTCCAAAACTGAAAACCAACTTAATTTTTCTTCTCTATATTCTTGCAACTTATATTTTTGATTGAAACCCTAGGTCTGATATGAAATTTTGAGTATATTCATGCATTAATAATAGCATCTAATCATCCCCATAAAATCAAAATTCATAACAGATTTGTTTGAGCATGAATAAGTATGAAAACCAATATAATAGATCACCAAAATATTCACCAACATATGCCAAAATTCTGATATACAAATATCTAGTTTGTTGTTAAAAAATCAGAATTGTCTCATGATGTAATTACACAATGAAATCGTCTCCAAACTTATCTAGATTTATTCTAACTTGCTGCTGCTACAAATTACACTTGCATACATACCAAAATCATCATGAAATTGAGCTATGAAACCTTCAAACCCTAGATGAACAATAGCGCTGATTGCTGGTATAAAAATATGATGTCAAGTTACCTCCAATGTTGTGCAAATCAAATCTGCAACTCTGCTGTAGCAAAATCAGATTATATTCAAACCCTAGCTGCCAACAACTCCACAATTCACCTCCCAATATCACTCCAATGATCCTTTAATGATGGCGAACTAATTTTTTAGGTGAAACCCTAATCAAATCTGCCCATAAACTGCCCTTGAACAGGTCTGAAATCTGAATATAAAATCTGCAATTGATCTTCTCAAAATGGTGCTCTAGTCATGGTTGAAATCCTTGACTCAAACAATAACAAAATTTCCTTCAAATCCAATTTGCAACATTAGATTATAAATTGTTGCACCTGTGTAAATAACAAACTAGGATAGATATTTTCACTACCGAAGAGTGCTCTGCTAGCTAAGGTAGATCTTTCACTACCGAAACTAGGGTCCCTGCAGAATTTCACGTCCACAGTCAAAGTAAATAAGCTAAAAGCTCCCACACAAGATAGCATATGTTAACAATGAAAACCTCTCCCCCCAAACCTCCTTTTATACTTTTTCCATTCTATTTTCCCATTGAGTTGCTCCATGTGGGATTTAAAATAATAATAAAGTTACCTTTCATGTATAACATATCACTTGAGTGACCCCAACGAAGAATTATAACATAAAGTTCACTTAAGTGACCCCAACGAAGAAATTTAACATAAAGTTCATTTAAGTGACCCTGTAACAATCCTTGCCCAATCTGCCCTTAATTGTCTTAATTTGCTGCCTTGTAATTTTTTCAAACACTTTGTAAGCAAAGTGCTTCTTGCTGGTTTGTCACAGTTTTGATGATTTGTTTGAATGACGATGGATTAAAGCTTCAAGTGTTTATAGAACAATGCACGAATGACAATGCTAAGTTCTAGATGCAAGAATGACTTTTTTTTTGTTCTTTTCTATGCAATTAGATGAATTCACAAAGCAAACTAATCACCTACAACCAATGGACATTTAGTCGAACAATTGACATGCAACCTACTATCTCAATTCAAATGCTCAAAAGATAACTATAAATGACCAGCAACTTGTGATTCTTATTTTTATTGATGATTTGATACAATGCTCCACTAGACTAGCCAAGACTCTTGGCATAAACAAGAATTACAATTATATGGTATGTTGGTATGAAGGATGCACACCTACAACTGCAAATATAAACTATACTAAATGATGAATTGTATGCAATGAACCTTTGTGAGATTGAGGCGCCCTTGAGAATAGATGGAGCAAGCAATTTCCAAGTGAAAGGTTGATCTCCCAAGCCAAATCGAATTTTCCAAGCCAGCCGCCCCTGTTCTGGTCTGATCTCAAATTAAAAATAATATGCAATGAATATGCACTGTCTCAAGCATCTAATATCATCTCCATGCTCCAAGGAAGTGGGCGCACCAAGCCAAGCAAAGAATCGATGCAAATTGGAACCCCCACAAGGCTCGGTCTAGATTCAACGATATGGGGATTTCGTCCTTATACATGCCGGACATGCAAAGTGAAGGGGCACACCAAGTTTAAATGCAAAGATCAAATCATTCACACTTGGCGGAGACATGCAGCTACCTTTGACATGGCTCTCTCAGCTCCAAAAAGGGAGACTCGAATGCATGAGGGGCTCGAGGAGGTTTGCGGTGATCTTGGACAGTTTATCTCATGGTCAAAGCAGTTGCATGCTTTTAATATAAAAGAGCTCGAGTACAACAACAGTAGTCTCAATCATTAACGACTTCTCTCAATTCTTCGTTCTCCCAAGCAAGCCCTTTCTCTCTCTTCCTTTTCTCTATATATATCTCATATTTTTCCATTTCGCCAGGTTCCCAGTTTTTTTTAGACTTTTCCATCTTTCTGGGAGACGAGATACTCTTTGAGATATTGTAAAATATGCTCAGCTTGATTAGGCTCGACCCTGCCAAGCATTTGTAAGAACTACTGTTGACACAGTGGATTGCACCCTGGACAGGAGGCTGGGCTTCTGTCTTCCACACGTCAAAATGGAAACTCCCCTCTTGCCTGTGGGCAAGGCAAAACTGAGGGGAGAGTCTCTAATAAGGGCTAGCTCCCTTTGATGCATATGAGTTATTCCAATAAGTGCTAATACATATGTGTATATATATAATGGGGGGGATGAAAAGGGAGGATTACAGGAAAATAAAACGTAGTCTAAGGGGGGTGATGCACCAAATAATTTCGACCTACTCACACTCACACTCTGAACCGTAAGAACACATACATACACTTTAATTGGTAAAAGGACAAGACTGCAGGAAGCTTGACAGGGAGGCTTTAATGGAACACACAAAAAAAGGGACTTACCATAGGTGCTGTAGGAAAAACACACTGTCTAGTAACCTCCTTCTGCCTCTACGCTCCAGGTACAGCTCTTCTTGTCACCTGTAAGAATGGTGCCTTGTAGAAATCAAATGTGTTGGTGTCAATTTTGTGGAAGCATTAGGAAGCAACGACTGAACACAAGACTGACACTCAGACGCACTCAGAGATATCTAACCAGAATAGAGGTAAAAATGTGTTTTTATTGATTCCAGGTGAAAATTGCCAGGGCTTCGCCTTACAATGTGAAAGATGCCTTCTCAAAATGAGAAGTCTACAATATATAAAGGAAGAAAAGAGGCCTTTTGGCGCCCTTTTTACAAGTGACCCATGTGCGTTGCGATCATTGGGAAGAGCAAGCCGCTTAAACATCATATGAGAAATTATGGGCCGCGCCATTTGTCTACAAACAAGACCGCTCCTTCAAGGCGATTACGTGGCTTGTCTGCTCATTAATGCAAAGTGAAGAAAACGGGTCGCGTCGTTCGCCGTTCGCGCCTCTTGATGATCAATTCACAGACACTGTGTTACCCGCTGGAGTAACTCCTTGAGTTGACATCTTCCTTCGCCACTTGGACTGTTTTGTCCGTTTCTGCACTTGGTTCTTTTGCCCCTTCCTAGCTTTGTCTTTCTTCTGGCCTTAAACCCTTTGAATTCCTTCGGGTTTGCGCTTAAGTTTGTGAAGATCAACAGCTACTTCATTTCCACAAATTTGACGTCTTCGGGTCTGTCGTCCTTCTTAGCAATTTGTTTGTCTTTCCCACTTGCCTTGGCTGCTTTCCGCTGATTTCAATAAGTGACACATGGCGTGTTCCATTGCTGAAACAGGCAGGACACGCGGCAGCATCCGCTGAGTTTATAGAAGCTTTAAACAGCTTTTGAGAGTCTTATAGAAGAGGACACGTGGCGGCTTCCACTCTCTTTAGCAACAATATAGAAGCATTCGAGACTCATTCGGATCCATCACGGACAATGACACTTGGCAGCTTCCGCTCTCTTTAGCAGTTCGTCCGGGGCCCGCCACAGTTCTCGAAGGACAAAAAGGAGAGACCACGGATGTTGATACTTGTCGGCTTCCACCGAGCTTTGCAAGGGACACGTGGCACGTTCCGCTACTCTTAGAAAAAACATGTCAAAGCCTTCCGCAGTTGCCACTTGGTGCCCTCCGCGGAACTCTTGAAAGAAGCTTGTTGAAAGGAGCTTAGGGACTCGGATGCAGACACTTGTCGCATTCCGCCGGGTTTTGCAAGGGGCATGTGGCACGTTCCGTTGCTTTTAGAGGCAAAATATCATGTGTTTCGGCAGATGACACTTGGCAGCTTCTGCTCTCTAGCTTTTCTTAGTGTAAAATTGACGTTCGCAGGCCTGTCACTGTTTGAAATCCAACGGCTAGTCTATTTCCCTGAATTTGACGGCTTCGGAGACATCATCGTCCTTGGCAATTCCTTCGGTCTTTTCTTTTGATTCGGCATTTTGTCGCTTCCTTACCTTCGGGCTTTTACTTTGGACCCTCCTGAAGGGAAGGTGTCCCTTTGGCTTTGGAGAAGTGCCCTTCTTTCGGCAGCCGAGAGTCCCCCTCAAGGGCACCTGCCCTTTAGGGTCCTTCGGCGGCCTTTTCTCTTTGGCTATCTTCCCGTCCACAAGAATTGTCTCGCCCATTTCTTTTCTTTGGAGCTTTTCCTCAAGTTTTTTCTCGCGGCCATTTTTCCGCGGAATTTCTCCCGATCACTTTTCCCGCGGACAAAAGTCCGCAAGAATTGTTTAAAGCATTCCTTCGGGTTTTCTTCCTGCGGACTTTTCCCTGAATTTCTTCGGACATTTTGTCCGAAGGAATTCCTTCGAACAAAAGTCCGAAAGAAATCCGTTTATGCTTTGCCTTTGCCTTAAGTCTTTTGTCGCGGGGTTTTTTCGTTCATAGTCCTTCCGAATTTCTTCGGAACTTTTGTTCGAAGGAATTCCTTCAGACAAAAGTCCAAAGGAATTATGTCCTCGTCTTTTCCGTCAACTGCCTTCGAAAGGTGCCCTTCGAGAAATCTGCTTCGGTACTGTCGCCGACCAAGTGCCCTCCGCAAGGGCACTTGTCCTTCGGGAGACTCTATCGAACCGTTCCTTTGAACCAAAATGTTGAACCGACCGTTGAACTTTGACGATGAGCTTTGCCGTTGCACCAAAGCGATGAACCAATCACTTGAACCAAAACGACTAAACCAGACTATCGAACCAAGCACTTGTCCATTTTGCGCCTAAGTGTTGGGAACCCATTTATTCTCTGCAGAGTCCGTAGAAACGGGCCTGCAGAGTCCGTAGAAATTCCAGACTTGTGCAAAATCAAAAAATGAACTGGCTCATAATAGCAGGGAGAGAAGGGGACCGATTTTTGGCCTGTTGGACCAAAAATGGTCAACAACTACCTCTTGATGCAATAAAGGATTTTCTTTGCCTATCTCTTGTCTTGGATTTGTGTCTATTGAGTTGCGCACTATGGCATTGTGTGAAGGAGAATCTTCCTCGTCCATGGTCCTCCTTTTTGACCTTGTTTAGGGAGTTTTTTAACGCTATTTGCAGGGCTGGTTGAGTGCTCTTTCCGCCATTGATGTGAACTTTCAGTGAGTCTTAGAACTCCTCTTTGTTTGCATTCATTGCTTCATGAACCTCCTTCATGAAATACTAATGCAACTAGCTTGATCTTGAGATTGTGTAAGTCAATATTGTCCCCTGCAAAACTAGTGTGAGTTCAAGCTTATGGGAGTTTCTCATTTTATTTTGGTGCATCGCTTGGTCAACTATCTTAGAAGCCCTTATCACCTTTCTAACCCTTTTCCCCATGGACCATTAGTTTAGCTTTAGTTTTAGGTGATCTACCAAGAGGAAGTCGACCTTCTCCGGAGCTTCAACTTCACTGCAGGATACCCACAACTTGAGGTTGTTCCAATATTGTAGCTGAAAGTAAGAGACCCTGAAAAACTCTCCCATAAGGGTGCAGTTTTAGCCTACAACACCACCCTCCATGGAGCTCCGATTGATCATGATTTGCTTTCTAATCTTCTTTGATCAAAATGGAATTCAAGAGCTTTGATTGGCCTAGAAAGGCACTTGAGGACAAAAGTATTTTATGATTGCGATGTCATCATCCAATATTTGGAGGAAGGGTCTTCCCTTCTAGAAGTCTCATTCAATGCCTTGAGATATTTTTATCAAAATATTCCTCAACTCCTCTTAACTTTTCCCACTTGCCAAATAAGTCATATCTCCCAACTGGGCTTCTAGAAGCCTCTAGACACTTGTGAAGGCTTGTCACTATAGCATTTAATGCTTGGGGACCTTGAGGGTGACTTTGATTACCTTCCTCAACCTCCGTTGATGAGAAATGACTTGCAATACACCTCCAAAACCATTTCAAACTCCATTAGACTTGGAATTGGAAGCTTTGCTCACAACATAGCCTAGCAAGACTTCTTGAGGGCCAATAACCACCATTTCAGCTATGACATTGACTAGTTTTAAATATACATTTCTTCAATTTGAAACCAACATCATTGCAAAGAAGAAGAATTCATCTTTTCAACGCATCAAGCGGAATTGGAAACGGAGTTGCGGATCAAAAGATATGGCTAAAAAACCAACACGCAGTCGCACACAATCGCATCAGCGCCTTCAGAACATGGAAAAGTGGAATTTTGCAGCGTAAGATATGAGCAAAATTCATCATATCCTGTATTGCTAGAAAGCTCTTGAAAAGACATTCAAAAGGGAATTTTTAGTTTTATGAAATGATCTAAATAACCCCTGCGACCTGCCTTTTGAGTGTTTTCTGGTAAAAAATTCACTGAGTGATAAATCTTCCCAAAAGGGTCAATTTGCACTATCATAAATTTTTACTGGAAACTCACACAACTGCAAAACCAAGTACATTAACTTCTCATGACATTAGAGTATAATCATACAAATTTTCATGGAATTTGGACTTCATTTGGTCTTGCATAAATGGGAATCAAAAGTGTTCATTGGGCAGATTTAACAACTAGAAGATGCAAAAAATGACCAAGTAAAAATCAGCTCAGAAGCGGATTTTCAAGCTGTGCATTTTACACACCATATCCCATATGTGTGCACTATCTTTTTCATTGCAATATAATGACATTTAGCTATCACCATGAGAAATTTTAACAAGATTTGACCTTATTGACTATTGCAAAAATGAGCTTGAAATGTGTGCACTGGCTAGATCTGAAAATTGAAAACATAAAAATTGGCCGAGTAAAAATCAGCTTAGAAGCCAATTTTTAACCCTGCGAATTTCGCATGTGGGAGCAAATTTTCTATGCATTCTTTTAACCCTCACATTCTTCCCATATTTGGCTACCACAATGTGAAATTTGAAGGTTATTGGACTTGATTTGATGCTGCGCAAAGGTGTTTGAAAAGTGTTGCGCAGGTTGATTCGGCACTTGGAAACACAAAAATCTGCGTACTGGACAATTTTCAAGGCTGCGCTATTTTCAAATGAAGAAATAGTTTTTGCGACCACCTTCACCATTGTATTATCCTGACATTTGGCTACTCTTATACAAATTTTGGAGAGAAAATAACATGATTTAGCCCTGCAAAATTGCTCTCGAAAGGCATTGCGCATGCTGATTTGACACTGAGAGCTCACAATCCTGAAACTTGCAAATTTGAAACTCTCCACTTTTTGCCTGAAAGCTTTGATTCATGGTGTAGAAAGGTCATATACAATACAAAAGGTCGATGAATGGCTTTGGAGAACTGCATAGTCCATCTATGCAAAAGTTTTGTATGCAGGCCAATTTTGGCCAATAGTAGTATGAACTGATCATCACCTCTTCCTTACTTCGTAAATTGGTTATTTTAAAAGAGTACAAATGGAGTATGAATCAACACTCTACTGTTGATTTATCTTCTCTCTACTCTTTGCTACCCTTACATTACAAAGAGCACAATTGGAATATGAGCCATCACTATACTACTAGTTATTTTTATCAACTCTTTGTTGTAACAATTGTATTCATCACTTACTCCTACACACATTCACTCATTCTCACTTGTACACTCTTGCCCTATCCCATACCTCTTTGCCTCTTTTTCTCTATCCCATACCCCTTTGTACACCAAAGGACCTTCAATCATCAAGAATGTGAAGGGATGTTACTTATGTGTGTTGTCATATTTGGGTATAGTCCTATATGTCTGAATTGCCATAATGATAAAGAACCCCTTGATCATTTGTTTAAACCTTGTCTTACAGGCATATGTCTCAACCCATTTGACTAGCGCTTTTGACCCCACAAGGACAACTCATATATCTGACACAATATTCCAATGGTCAGCCTTTTATTCAGAAAACCGCTTTGTTTTTCTTGTCTATTCACAGGATCAGTTTTGTTTGTTAGACCTTGTTATTAGAATGAAACTGAAATCTCTTCACAAATATTACCCTGCCCTGTTTATGCTCGTCCAAAAAAATATATTCTAGGACTAAGATACCAACCTTGTCGCATTGTCATCACCCTGTTATAGTTTCCATCATGGTGGACGAAAGTATTCCAAGGCATTAAAATCTGAATTAGATTACATGTTTCCTCGTATGGGGGTCTTCCCCTAAGCTAATTGGCTTCCCGCAATTGTCCTCTTTGGTAAATCCAGCTTTGGAAACGTGGTGTCAACAATAATTGGTGGTGTGTTGTAGGATCCACAAGGAATGGTTCTTCAATATTATGTACACTTTGATGATATACAATCAAATTTTCTGGCTCAAGCATTGATTTGTGGAATGGCCCACTTGCCTTGAAACATGTCCACTGTATTGAGCTAGATGGTGGCTCTACTGTAAACATCAACTATGTCGAGAATCCTTATAAATCCTGGTCTAACCACTACCCAATGTAACCCACTTAAAGACACATGGCTGGCTCCGGTAAGTTTTATTTTAAGCACAGTCACAAGACTTCGCTCTCACACAAGTTAAAAGACGTCAATATTTTTGTAGATGGCCTTGTTAAGAAAGGAGCCCATGACACTTTTGAGAGGACTATGCCTATCGACCCCATTTATGTTGAACATACTATCTACTGAGAGGGGGGGGTGAATCCGTAAATGAGCTAAAACCTGGTTCTTAGAACTTTTAAACAAGATACTCAAAGTATATGCAAAGTAAAGAACATAACGGAGATCACACACACACAAGAATGCTCAACCCCAGATTTTAATGTGGAAACCCAAAGGGAAAAACCACTATGAGAAACGCTGCTAGAAGCTATTGTTCTAATCCAGCCTCACAGAAAAGAAGTCTCATAGACAAATCTCACTGGTTACATTCAAGAGCACCCACTCTAAAGAAGTGTCAACTTCCTGAACACCAACTCAATTTTTCTGATGGCACCAACTTATCAAAGAAATGAAGCTGCAACTTCAAAATACAGAAGAGATTCAAAATGAATCTTGTACATTTTTCTATTACAAGTCTAGTCTGTAATTGCGCCTTAGCTATGTGTCTTCTCAGCTTATCTGCCTTTATCTCTTTGTGTCTAGATATCTTCTACTTTGACACAGCTTATTTTCTTTGCCCCTTTCACGTTGTCTGCATATATCCTCTCTCGACAATTTTGAGTTAACACTCTAATTATTATTGCAGCAGCAGTAGAAAAATAGCACCGTTCAAATGATTTGTTCATAGCATATATAGACAGATGCATCTTAGGGTTGTCTCTCTGTAAAGTGTTCATACTTCAACTGAACTTAACCGGTTCAAGCTTTTGATCTGTATTCAATGCGACTTTGAATTTGTGTCTCGATTCATGCTTCACTCGGCAACGTTCAAAATTTTCTTTACTGTCTTTGGCATCTGCACTTCTACTACACTTAACTGTGCCGCTTCCTCCATCACTTCTGGTCTACATTCAATGTGACTCTGACTTCGTGTCTCAATTCATGCTTCAAACGACAACGTTCAAATTTCTTTACTGTCTTTGGCATCTGCACTTCACTGCGCCGCTTCCTCAATCACTTTTGGTCTGCATTCAATGTGACTCTGACTTCATGTCTCGATTCATGCTTCAAATGACAATGGTCAAATGCCTTTACTATCGTTGGCATCTGCACTTCTACTTAACTGCGCCGCTTCCTCGATCACTTCGATTGAAATATTTCGAGCTCCGTGAAGATATATCGAGTTCATCACCAGTTCCAATTGTTCCTATATAGACAGTTGGAAGACATCGATTGTGAGCTTTTTCAAATTCTTTTGTCGCGCCAAGTTCACGTTCTTTTCTTTGTCGGATCTTTTCTTATGACCTTTTGACACTTGTCAAATACACGTGCTCTTGGAGGATCATCTGAGTTTGCTTTGTCATTAACCATCGAGCTCCTTTTCTTCCCTTTTTGCATCTCGCTGCTTTCTATACGATGGGTTCGTTTCCGCTCCTTTAGATTATCTTCGATATGCTCGATCTTTATCCTTTGTATTTAGCATTAAACTTCAACATGTTGGCGTGATCTCATTTTCTTCGGCATTCTTGTAATGCTTTTGCACCGTTGATCCTTGTAGATTTGCTCGATCTTATCATGCCTTGTCCCTTTGAGAATGCCCAATAAGACTTCCACACTTTATCTTCGGCAAAGTTGCAAGTGACCTTTCTCTTCGGACAATTTGTTGCAGGTTTTTTGTCAAGAGCATTTAGAGACAATTTTCGTGGACTTTTTGTCCGGGTTTATTTCATTCTGAAGTGTCCTCCAATTTCTCCGAAAGAAATCATCATTGGCTTCTAATAGGAGATGTCCTTCGGAAATCTATTCTTCGGACTTTTTGTCCGCGAGGCATTTCTTCGGACTTTTTGTCCGCAAGGCATTTCTTTGGACTTTTTGTCCGCGAGGCATTTCTTCAGACTTTTTGTCCACAAAGCTTTTCTTTGGGCTTGTTGTCCATAGGCCATTACTTCAAACTTTTTGCAATCTACCCTTCGACTTTTCTGCAAGTGTCCACATGCCCTTTGCAACGTTCAAAAGATATCCTTTGGACTTTTTGCAATGGTCCACATGCCCTTTGCAACATTCAAAAGATACCCTTCAGACTTTTTGCAATGGTCCACTTGCCCTTCAGACTTTTTGGAAAGGTCTACTTGGCCTTCGGAACTTTTGCAACGGTCCACATATGCTTCGGCATTTTTGAAAAGATCCCTTCGGAAGCTTTGAACAGTCCACTTACCCTTCAGACTTTCTGAAAAGATCCCTTCGGAACTTTTGTTCGAGACAATTTTTCCGAACGAATTCTCCAAGACACTTTCTTCGAAAGAATTTCAAGTGGCACTCATTTCCTTCGGAAACTTTGTTGCGAACAATTTGTCTGACGACGACTTAGTCAATTTTCCCAAAAGAATTCCCTTATTAGCTGCGAACAATTTGTCCGAGAAAATTGTCTTTACCAATATTTCCAAAAGAATTCCCTCAATCAAATTTACTCAACTCAAGTCTTCTTGACTTATCCCGATTGCCTTCTCTGAGTAAGAGCAGTTTACAAACGCGATTTACTCCACAAGTCTGCTCAACTCACCCTTTGGCATTAATGCATGATCAGTTTCAATCTCAATGACATCAAGGACATTAATATTTGACATCAATGACAATTCCATGCTGCCCTAGATGGAAATGATAACTGTTCAGTCCTCAGATTGCTTTCTGTATCTTGATATCAAAGTTGTCAACTGTCTCCTTGCTCAAATTTCCAACAATTCATTCCCACCCACTTAACTTTTATGTATCTCCACTCCCTCCATGTTTAATACCTTTTTTTTTTTGGGTTGACCACTGTTTTATGCAGTGATCTTAGGCTAAGAAATATAAGGTTTGAGGAGTATCCATTATGCCAAATTCGTCTGGGTCACGATCCCGACCTCGTCCCTTATATCTTGGCAGGTTTTCCTAACAGCAAAATTTGATCCCTGGTGGACTCTTTGTGAGGCAAACATCTTCATCAATTGAACCAACAACCATTCACTAACACCCTTTGGTACCCATAGGCTCTATGTTTAATACCCTTTTGACTTCCATCCCTACTCCAAAACGCAATTATCCACTTATACCTGGAGGCGATTTCTTATTTTTTTATATTATATTTTTCAACAAGATATGTCCCTCTCTAGTAAGGCATTCATTCGCAACTGCAAGGACAAACCGATTGGGAAAGCAAAATCTTCCACTAGCATGCTGACTATTTCCAAAGTACTTCTAGAAGTCCATCAAAGTTTATTGAAACATCAAAGAATATATTATCTTTCAAAAGATATGCATCCCACTGAAATTTAGCTAAGACATATTATGTCTGATTTGAGGCTTTATGGAAAATGATGGCACTCTACAAGTTGGTTCAAAAGTTGAGATGCTGTCGCTCCTAAGCTTTCTGGGTTAGGTCCTCTCAAACGTGACACCTTTTTGTAATTTTCTTGTTTTTCTTTATGCAATAAAAGATGATGGTTTAGAAAAAAATTAAAAATCATGTCTGCATCAACCCTTTGCTAATTTGGTTGACAAATATCTCCTTGAGGATGGTCTATACTTGACTGCTTGAGTTGATTTATATCCTGCGAATATGCTCGTCTTCCAGGTTCAACAAAATATAATATAAGACTAGCCTTCAAGTCATTGAACCTGATATAATGCTGCTGATCATAAGAATTATAAAATAAACCAAACAGTTTGGAAGGCAGTCCTTTTGGATTTCTTGATTGAAATTAGAAACCGCATAAGAAGATTGGCCCTGTGAATGCAAAGTAAATTTTGTAAAATGCCACCACTTTGTATCGATGCCTCTAATTCCTCGAGTACTTTTGCAATGACTGCAGGAACAAAGGAACTTTATCAAGGAAACAACAAAGCTTGAAATACGACTAAAAACAACAAGGGCAAAGTTGGATGCCTACCGTGGTAGATTTGAGGAGCTAGCTGATGAACACACGGTTATGCATCGCAAATTCAAAGAGGATTCAAGAAAGTTGAAGGAACAACTTGTTGCAGCGAGACTTGAATCATTTGAGTTGAAAAAGGAAGCTTATGGCCGTGGAGTGAGTTATATTGGTAGAAATATGGATCATGACTCATAAAAGCATGAATATAAATATGACTGATGTGTCTTTTATATAATATGGTGAAGTATCAGCGTTCATATTGATTCCAGATTCGATGCTCCTCCTCCCAGTAAAGCAGTATAGGAAGACTATGTTGAAGTGTAATCTTGATCTTTGTGTGCAGAAGCTTATGAAATTGACGTTTCAAACTTTCAGTTCATTGTATCTTAGGTATCCATATAATATATTTTGATGTGTGATAACATTCCGCATTTTTTTGGGGGGTACAATTAGTGATGTATACTCGTGTATCAATACAAAATACTTTTCAATTAATTTCTTTTAGTTTAATCTCCACATTATTAAGTACTTGCATGTTTCCTATATTTGGCCGACGAGATTTAAGAAAAAAAAATGTACCACATATTTGTATTCATATTAGTTCGATGATTGTATTCCAACAAAATCTGTCAGTGTCAACATTTAGTTTTGAAAAACATCATTATTATTATGATGATGATGAAAGGTTCGTGGCACAAACCAAACCATCAATAAACATTTCTATCCAAATAATTTTGAGATTAGAATGTTTAGCAGTTTTCTTCTCTCTTCAACGGATAATTTATTTCTTAGACAAATATGAAACTTTCTTTTGATACAAGATGATTTTATTGATATATTTCCTTATTAAAAGTTTTTATTTTTATTTTTAAAATTTTGAACATTATTCCTAAAAGAAACATCTAACTGACAAGTAATATTCATGCTAAGAATTCTTCCTCGGGAAGTAAACATTTGTCCTTTTGGCTGGGCACTTACATGACATCCAAGTGATAATATAAATATTAAAGACCTTTATTATTAAATATATGTATTTACATTTGTTTTTTTTCGTGAGTGCACTTTAACATGACATACGCTCTAAGTGATAACATATAGGTCAAACATTCTATTGTTATATACATTTATTTGATCTTTTACGTGTGTATATATACTGAAATAAATATTTATGTATCAACATATATTCTTAGGGTGAGTTATTTGTAGCTTAACATAAACATTTAAGTGAGAATATAAGAGTCTAATGAACTTGACATTAAAAATATCTATTTGGTAAATCGGGTGAGCCATATCAAGGTGCATTAAGTGAGAGCTAGTAAGCAAATTTTGGTGGAGAATTACACCACAAGAAGTGTGTTTGCTTTAACTCAATGATAGCTGTCTGCACACAATCACACCTCCTCCAAACCTGACTTTCCATTTGGAATTGAGAGTTTCCATAGGAAAAGACCATAGAGAGAGGAGTTGATAACCTAATTGGGGTTTATACTGGTGGGAGGGGCTTCCAATCAATCCACATTCTAGAGGGAGTTTGTATGTCAATCTTGCGAAGATGGATACTAGGAATGGCATTTTAAGTTGGATTTATGGTCACTGGCTTGTAATTGAAACTAGTGGCGTAAGATTTGAAGATCACCATAGATATTGTGAGAGAGAGCTCAAACCAAACCCATTACCATCCCAAATCAAATGCCTTTTGAGAATTTCCCAAGCCTTCCAAATGTTTTTATCTACAAAGTTACCTCCAATGGTGATATAGATCTAAGTGAGCAACATGGTTTGAAGATTCAAACCCTTCCAAGTTCCTTAGCCATGGGGCTGCCATGAGTGATGCAATTTCAAAGAATGGTTTTCTAGTTTTCATTACCATCCAAAGCACTAATGATCCATTTAGCACACAAAGCATGGCCTTGAATTTGAATATCTAAGAGAATTTTTTATCATAAGATGTTTACCTGGAAGATGTTGCTTATAGGGGGCTTAGCCATGATTGTTGCAAAATTTTCTCAATTTTGACATATTTTTTGAGTTGAAATTCTCTTTCAATTATGGAAGAGTAGAAATGATATTAATTTTAACCAAGCTATACTAGAGGATTTTTTTTCATCGTTGACAAGATTTATGTGTTATTTAATGTTATGCTACACATTCAAGTTCAAGTTGAGAAAGTGCATTTGGAGCTCACCCATCTCCAGACATTGCTTGATCATTGGGGCATCGCCTCATGTGCAGTTAGCAAAGTCTCGTTGGACTCCCCATGTCGCTAGTCTCCCCCATGGGATCATAGACATGGGTCCTAGGGGAGGAATTTGTCATGCATTAGGTGTCACAGTGGTTCTCCACATTTCCCATCTCAAGGAGCTCAAACTCGTGGCCATAGAGGTGCTAGTGGCAGTGGTTGGGATGGCGACAATAGAGGTAGCGGGGCGAATGGCGGAGAGGGTGGTGTTGGCCGCTTTGTGTGGTCTACACCACTGTAAGGGAAGTTCCCTCACTTGCCTTTATTATTTATCCTACTAGGCCAAACAATTTTAAAGATAAAGAGAAAGATAAAGAAAAGGAGGAAGATGGTTGGGGTTCTATGTTTGATGCTACAAACCCTTTGGATTTTGGGGGTTGGGGAGGATGGGGTGATAAACTAGACAATCCCTCGCTTGTACTTGCATCCTTCATTGTTGCTCCTATCGCTTAGTGTGGACCATGTTATGTGGCCATGTTTTATAGCTCTTTGGCTTTGTCACTTTTTTAGTTGAAAAGTTTTTTGAATTTAATTACCTTATTGAGATAATCTCTCGGCCCCAACTGGTCCTTGGCAATGTGGCTACTTCCACTCACTTTTTTGCATAATTAACTTATGTACCTTATTTTTCTCTTAATATAATTTAAATGGCTTTTCAATCCAAAAAAACAAAATCATTTGGCATTTTAGCTCAAAGTAATAACTATGCTTCAAACACCTTAGGATTAAATACATTCGACTTTTTGGTGAAATATTTGCTTCACAACATTGATGTCTACATGATAAAACACCACCAAAACACCCCACTATAAATTATGTATATTTAGCCATTTAGATATGCACTTGCAATGCAACATAAACATATAAGTGATAACATATATGCCAATTACTCCACTACTACATACATTATTTAGCCTTATGTTAAGGACATTTTCAAGAAAATTGTAAAAAAAAAAGTTATAGGTTGGGTGGTGAAATTTACCAAAAAGGGATTTGTTAGGGTTACAAATCTTATAAAATTGGTCTTTGTGATTGTGGGGAAAATAAAAAAATTCTAGATGTTTGTTGTGAATGTAAAGGTGAATCTTGCTTAATATTTAGAATTTAGTGAAATTGTTTTGCAAATTTAATATTGCTACAACATGTTTGCATAAGCATCACATCTGCATAATCTACTTGTGTCTGCGAAAACATCACATGTCATGCTTGAAAAGTATCGCAAGCTTGAAATGCTTTGTATGCATACATAACATCACATGTTTGAGAAGCATCACATGCTTGAAAAACATTGCTTTCTTGACCAAAATCACATGCTTGAAAAGTATCGACTTGAAAAGCATTGTGTTCTTGACAAACAATGTCTTATTGAAACACATCAACTTTGGATATGAAGTTATTAATCACACATCACATAATTGTGAAGCATCAGTTAATGACAAAGCATTGCAAGATTTGACAAGCATCAAATAATTGTGAAGCATAGACTAATTGTGAAGTATTATAAGATTTGACAAGCATCACATGCTTGACAAACATGTTGGTGAAGCATTTGTAATGTCCCCAAATGGGGCAATTAGACCTAGTTGGGGTTTTCCAACAAACCCTTAAATAAAGTTGCCAATTAACTAAAAATTTGATCCACAAAACCAACAAACCCTAGCTGGAAAATTTGAAGAATTTCCAAGCCAACATACGCTAAAATAGATCCACAAATAGATGAAAAATAAACTGAAAGTAAGGTACTATTTTTGGCCAAGATATATTGGCGAAGTCGCTGAAAAATACCTCTGCAAATATTCTGATTTTTGTGTGAAAGAAGAGTTGCATTTCCACTCACCAAACACCCTCAAAATTTCCACAAGTGAGTTGCCACACAGGAAAAATTAGGGAAATAATTTTGATATTCAATTCTTCGAATTTACCCTTCTATCAACCTTTCGAACCTCTCTAAGCAAGTCGTCCAAGTGGCAAAATAATATATTAAAATTTTGAATATTTTTAGGGCATGGAATGGCCCTCAAAACCTATAAATTGTTCCACAAATAACTTGCCAATTGTGGAATAAAATATTGAAATTACCTTTGACCCTAGAAGAGGGTTCTAGAGCCAATTTGCCCTCTTGAGAGGGGTCACCTCCGTCCCAAAGCAAGTCACCACCCTTGGGATGGCCTCCAAAATCAACCAAAATCCTCAAACCAAGTTTGCCCACCTCTTAGACCTACAAATCATGAATTTTCAGCTCTCTTTGAAACAATCTTTGATGAAGGTGGTGTCCAAAAACATCCTTATGGGTCCAATTGCATGCAAATCTAAAGCATAATCACATCTCTTGAATAGTGTTGCCCTGAATATAAGAAATGAAGGTTTTCATTGCCAAACCCTTGTCACACTTGAAAATTTTCGTCTTCAAGTTGTGGTGAGCAAGCTTGTCACACTTGCACAACAATTTCAATATAAAAAATGCATAACATTTTCAAATGATCTTTTCCTTTCCTTTTATATCTCTCCTTCAAATGTTGCACCTAAAATAGAAAGAGAGAGTTTACCTTTTTCTTTAAAAAAGATATATTAGAAAGCTTCCTTATAAAAGCACTTTAGGCCTTAAGTGATCATGACCTTTAAAAAGGTCCCAAAATTAGATAATAAAGTGATTTACCATAAAATGCCCTTGAAGCTCCCAAATGTTCCCCTTTTTGCCTTGAAAGTCCTTAGCCTTTGGGAATGAAAAAGCTAAGGGTTACACCCAAAGTCTAGCTTGAAAATGGGGACATTACAGTCCTCCCTTCCCAAAATTGCTTGCCCATAAGTAATTGTAAACTTGGGTGTTGAAGAATGGTTGCCCCTTTCCAAGTTGTATCTTCCATAAGCATATCTTTCCATTGTACTAAATATTCAGTGATGGTGTGATTTCGAAGCCTCCTCTCACGAACCTTGAGAATAGCTTCGGGAATCGAGACTAACATACCCTCTTCATCAAGATGTGGCAAGTCAATGGAAGGTATTATATATTTTCCAAGAGCCCTTTTAAGGCAAGAAACATGGAAAACATTATGGATCTTGCTTTCTTCCAATAATTCCAGTTCATATGCCACCTTACCCACTCTTCTTTGAATTTTATATGGCCGATATAAATGTGGCTTTAACTTTTCTGCTCCATTTTTCTTATGGAGGATTGCTTATAGGGTTGCAATCTCAAATAGACCATGTCCCCAACCTCAAATTGCTTCTCCATCCTATGCTGATCTGCCTAAAGCTTTTGTTGATTTTGAGCTTGTTGCAAATTCCTCTTGAATTGGTCCACAATTTCATAACTTTGTTGTACCAAATTGGCATCCCCGAGCACCCTACTATCCTCCAAAACAAGGTCAAAAAATGAAAGAGCTTCATATCCATACAAAGCCTTGAATGGTGACATACCACTAGACATGTGGTAGGAAGTATTATAACAAAATTATGTCATGTACAACCATTTATTTCAACCTGTTTAATGCCCCAAAATATAATTCCTCATGTATCCTTCCTCTTATTTATTGACAATTTTGGTTTGCCCATCTATTTGGGGGTGATAACTAGTGCTAGGAAGCAATTATGTACTTATTAGCTTAAAAAGCTCTTGCCAAAAGTGACTCATAAACCGACTATCCTTACCACTTATGATGCTCTTGGGTAATCCATGCAACTTGAAGACCTCTTTGAAGAAGATTTTTCTTATATAAGGAGCATTGTACTTGGCTGGATATGCAACAAAATGAACATATTTTGTCAATCTATCCACTACTACAAAAATTCTATATTTACCTTGTGACATAGGTAATCCCGTGATGAAGTCCATGTTAGGTTGTGGAGCTAAAAGCTTCACTGATGCAGATATGGAGGAGGTTGCAGAAGGGTTGCGGAGTGTTACTGTCACCGGCATCAGTCAGGCCAACCGACGTCGGCAGGGTAGAGACAGGAAGAAATCGACATCGATCAGTAGTCGACCGGCGTCGGCGACCACCAGGCAGATAGGGACCGACGTCGGTCACCTGTGGTTCGAGCTGCGAGTATATTACAGGCAGTTAGTTGACGAACCAAGTGTTTGCATGATTAGAGCTAATTTTAGACTGAGAGCTGCGGATCTAATTATTGTATTAGCTGTCTAATTATTGTTTGGATGAGATCTATATAATAGACTCATGGTTGTATTGTAAACTTGTGCTAGGGAGTAAGAGAGCAATATTATAAGCTCCTTCTGTGTGTGAGGTGAGCAATGGTGTGTTCCTCTTAGTGCCATAGTACCAAGGTAGGTGTTGGATTGGAGAATCAGCAGGGTTCTTCATGTATGTATGATCTTGGTCATCAAGTGAGCATGGCTTCTATAGGAGATCTACATGATAAGTAAGATCATTGATATGCAGATGTATGTGTGTGCAAGGTCAAAGTTCACAGGTGTGCAGAACCAGATTGATTTGCAGGTGTGCAAAGTTAGAGAGGACTGCAACACAATAGGGAGTAGTATCAAGAGAGATCTACTTGGAGTACAGGTGTGTACTCAGAGCAAAGAGGAAGGCAAGGAAGATCTTTCCATAAGTAAGGTCTATTGAGGTGCAGGTTGTTGCAGGTTCACGAGAGATCTACTTGAAGTACGTTTGTGTACTTGTGGAGTGTGTGGAACACTTGTGGTGTGCGTGGAGCACAGGTATAAGGTGAACACCAACTCGGTGTTTGAGTTGGGTGTTAGGACCTAAGAGAGAGAGCTTTGAGGAAAGAAGTACTGTTCACTTGAGGTGTGGGAAGCCTCTGAAGAGGTGGTGGAGAAGAAGTGGCATCTTCTTTATTGTATTCTTTTATGTATGAGTATTAATACAAGTTGTGTATTGTCTCTCATATCTTGTGTTATTTTTGGATTCTAGTTACTTGTTGATTCTGGTTAATTCTGCATATTAAGTTGCTTGTATTTGGTAATCAATTGTGTGCTTCTGGTGTTATTCATATCCCATCAAGTGGTATCAGAGCTAAGGTTGCAGGGAGCAGGTTTTGTGTTTGGTTACAGGTCACTCTCAGGGGTTTCTGATTGAGTGGGAGTAGAGCAATGGCAGATGAAAGTAAGCTAAGAATGGAGGAGTTGAAAAGCACAGATGGTCTCTTACGGTCCTATGGAAAGAAAGAGAAGGTAAAAGAATATTGTTGGTTGGTAGCAGATCAACATGAAGAAACTGAAGATGCAGATGTAGCAGGTGTTGTTGCACAGGATGCTTTGGGAGGTTTTTTGGATAAATTTGAATCTCGAATAATAGATTCGGTTGCCTCTTTCCATGCAGCCCCAGGTAGAGGAGCTGGTGAGCCTTGCCAAAAAATTGGCAAAGGTGAAGTGAAGCTGAAATTGCAGGTGGCCAACACATGGGTGTTGAAAGAGGTCATGCAGGTCCCAAGTTTGGAGATGTGGCTAATTTATTCAAAAAGGTTGGGTGATGAGAGATGCACGAGAACTCTCACATTGGATGCACTTGAATTAGCTGGTGGTAAGAAAACAGGTACTCTTTATCTACTTGTTTATATTACTGATTCTTCTTTTGTTGCGGAGACGTGGCTTCGTAGGCTTGGTCACATGAGCAGGAAGGAGATGCATGTTCTTAAGCGAAAGACAGATATATTTGACAGGCTTAAGAACTGGAAAGCCTTGGTGTTCTTGGAGGAGATGGCAGACAGAGACCAGTGGATGGGGTTGGATACTTCTGAGCAGGGCAGTTTGGACATGGGAATTGATTCAAAGGAGCTCGCGGGTAAAAAGTCATCACTCATAGGAAACACAGGTACCGGTGTCGGCAGTAGGTAAGACCGACGTCGGTCACGAGGACCGACGTCACCAGAAGGAGACATCAACGTCGACAGGTTGGTAGTCAGGGACAGGGGCATGAGAACCGACGTCGATTGGATGCAGACTGTGTGGTGGCCGAGATCAGTCACTGTAACGAATTTTGGGTGGACAACAAGTTGTCAAGGAGTCTCAAACACCCATATGGAGGACTGAAGACGTAAGTAGGCCTCAAATTCATTGTTCCTCTTCTTTACACTCGTTGCTTACTGCAGAGCAAGAAGGATCCAAGAAACAGTGGGAGCGTGGCATGGAGAGATTGCAGAACCAGATGGGAGATTTGGTAGGGTTGCCAGCAGGTATAAAAATCACAGAGATGAATGGATTCCTTAGTTGAAGAATAGAGCGAACGGACACGTGAGACGGAAGGCCAGGTCATATGGTCTTGAGGAGCTGCAGGACAGTGGTATAGGTTTTGACAGGTGGAGGACAAAGCATGGCTTTAGTCAATGTCAAGGTAACTACTGTGGTTTGACTTACCAGGGGATGATGATTGCAACATCATTCTGTTGCTGTATGTGGATAGTATGCTAGCTAGCAGGTTTGTACATACAGGGTTTTGCTGAGCTAAGGGTAAGATTAGTTCAGTGGCATGTCAGGAGGAGTTTGGAGCAACGAAATTCTTTGGCATGGGAGGCATGGAGATCACAGGTTGATTTTTTCTCCAATGAGAGCTGATGTGAATCAGGTGTTGGCGAGGTTCAGGGAGCAGAATCGGAGCACACTAAGGGCTGGACAATTCAGTGTCTGAAATCACATGAGGTCTGGGATAGACCTGAATTTTTCCAAGCAGTGGGAGCTGTCAGAGAGTTAGGAGCCAATTCGAAGAAGTGAGTTCTCAGGTATTTGACAGGGACCAGCAGCAAGGATTCATGTTATTCAGGGTCAAGACTTCACTACATGGTTTTGTAGGTTCGGATGCGGTAGGGTACTCGGATGACAGGAGGTACACCACAGGTTGTGTGGTGGGTGGTCTTCAAGGTTGATCTTGAAGAGGGATACAAACCAGAAAACAAATTAGACAAGGTACAGGGACAGATACAGTGCAGCTGTTTATCTCCAAGTGGGAGATTGTTAGGTTGTGGAGCTAAAAACTTCACTGATGCAGACATGGAGGAGGTTGCAGAAGGGTTGCGGAGTGTTACTGTCACTGGCATCGATCAGGCCAACCAACGTTGGCAGGGTAGAGACAGGAAGAAACCGACGTCAGTCAGTAGTCAACCGGCGTCGACGACCACCAGGCAGACAAGGACCGACATCGGTCACTTGTGGTTCGAGCTGCGAGTATATTACGGGCAGGTAGTTGACGAACCAAGTGTTTGAATGATTAGAGCTAATTTTAGATTGAGAGCTGCGGATCTAATTATTGTATTAGGTGTCTAATTATTGTTTGGATGAGATCTATATAATAGACTCATGGTTGTATTGTAAACTTGTGCTAGGGAGTAAGAGAGCAATATTATAAGCTCTTTCTGTGTGTGAGGTGAGCAATGGTGTGTTCCTCCTAGTGCCATAGTACCAAGGTAGGTGCTGGATTGGAGAATCAACAGGGTTCTTCATGTATGTATAATCTTGGTCATCAAGTGAGCATGGCTTCTATAAGAGATCTACATGGTAAGTAAGATCATTGATATGCAGATGTATGTGTGTGCAAGGTCAAGGTTCACAAGTGTGCAGAACCAGATTGATTTGCAGGTGTGCAAAGTTAGAGAGGACTGCAACACAACAAGGAGCAGTATCAGGAGAGATCTACTTGGAGTACAGGTGTGTACTCAGAGCAAAGAGGAAGGTAAGGAAGATCCTTCCATAAGTAAGGTCTATTGAGGTGCAGGTTGTTGTAGGTTTAGGGGAGATCTACTTGAAGTACGTTTGTGTACTTGTGGAGTGTGTGGAGCACTTGTGGTGTGCGTGGAGCACAGGTATAAGGTGAACACCAACTCAGTGTTTGAGTTGGGTGTTGGGACCTAAGAGAGAGAGCTTTGAGGAAAGAAGTACTGTTCACTTGAGGTGTGGGAAGCCTCTGAAGAGGTGGTGGAGAAGAAGTGGCATCTTCTTTATTGTATTCTTTTCTGTATGAGTATTAATACAAGTTGTGTATTGTCTCTCATATCTTGTGTTATTTCTGGATTCTAGTTACTTGTTGATTCTGGTTAATTCTGCATATTAAGTTGCTTGTATTTGGTAATCAATTGTGTGCTTTCGGTGTTATTCATATCCCATCAGTCCATGGAAATGCTCTCCCATTTTTCGTGGAGAATTGAAAGGGGTTGCAAGAGATCAGCTGGAAATGTAGTCATTCCTTTATTTTTGTGACAAACCACACATTCCCGAACATGGAATAAAATGTTTCTCTTAAAGCCCTTCCAAGCAAATCTTTCTCACACCCTCTTGTATGTTTTGAAGTATCCTTGATGACCAGTCATAGTATCATCATGAGAAACCCTTATAATTTGGTGTTTTAGCTTGGATAAAAGAACCAAAAAAATTATGCCCTTATAGAAAATCAGCGCCTCATGCACCTTGTATTTGTTGTCTATCACCTTGCCTTCCAAAATCTCGGTAGCCCATTTGTCCTTTGCATATTCAGCTATAATTACAGCCCTCCAATCGGCTGTTAATTCACTCAAAGAACACAAATAGGGCATTCTTGACAATGCACCAACCACCTTATTATTTTTGCCTTTCATATATTCATTGTTGAAATCATAAGATTGAAATTTGCTCACCCAGTTTTGTTGCATATCATTCAAATCAGATTGTGTGAGGAAGTATTTGAGGCTATTGTGATCCGTTTTGACTATGAATATTCCCCAAATCAAGTATTGACAGAATTTGGCCAAACCATGCATAATAGTCGACATTTCCTTGTCATAAATTGAAATTTTTTTCCCCCTTCCTTGAGTTTCCTACTCTCAAAAGCAAGGGGATGTCCTTGCTGCATTATGACAACCCCTATTCCCTCTCTTGAAGCATCACATTCCAATGTTAAAGGGTGTGCAAAATCTGGAACAACTAACATGGGACAAGAACTCATCACCGCCTTGAGTCTCTCAAAGGCCTCGAAAGTGATTTGGGACCACACAAAGGCACCTTTCCTTGTCAAATTTGTAAGCGGGGTAGCAAGTTGGGAAAATCCCTTCACAAATATTCTATAATAACTACACAACCCAAGAAACCCTCTCAAATGAGTCATAGTAGTAGGAGGTGGCCAATAAAGTATGGTTTGAATATTTTATTGGTCCACTTGGAGCATTGATTACATGACCCAAATACAAAATTTTAGAAGTAACAAACTCACATTTGGGTTTCTTTGCAAAGAGTTTTTTTTGCTCTAACATTCCCAAAACAATGTCCAAATGGTGCAAATGTTCCTCCCAGGTTTTGCTATATATCAATATGTCATCAAAGTACATTAGCACAAATTTACTTAAATGTTGCTTGAAGATGTGATTCATACAAGATTGAAATGTAGTAGGAGCATTAGTGAGTCCAAAGGGCATGGCCAAAATCTCATAATGCCCATAGTGACAATGAAAAGCCATTTTTTGCACATCTTCCTCCCTTACATGAATCTAGTGATAACCTATCTTCAAATCTATTTTGGAGAAGTAAACTGCTCCATGAAGCTCATCATCCTAGGTATTGGATACCTATTCTTGATAGTCTTGTTATTCAACAATCTATAATCAATTCACATCCTCATAGTCCTATACTTTTTCTTCACAAGCACTACTGAAGAAGCAAATAGGCTAGAGCTTGACCTTATGTGCACCATCTCATGTAACTCTTGGATGGCCTTCTCAATTTCCTCCTTATAGATCCATGGGTGGTGGTAGGGGATAGTGATCACTGCTCTTGTGCCTTCCTCCAACTCAATTATATGCTCAAACCCTCTGTCCGGGGGTAGTGCATGTGATATGTCACTAAACACTCTCTTATGTCTATCTAGGATGACTTGAACATCCTTGTGATGCAATTGTTGATTTAAATCGGACCTTGTATCATGCATAAATAATTCAACTTCCCATGAAATATTCCCTTTATGAAAAGCTTGTTCCATCCTTTTTGAGGTCACCAATATGGGTGTCCCATTGCTTAAACCATGGAGAACAATTTCCTTGTCTACCATAAATTTCAGTTTTGATTCTTGTAAATTATGAGTGTACTCACCAATGGATTGAAACCATTAAGATCCAAGCATAATATCTATCTCCCCATGGTCTATCGAATTGAACTCTCCTTCAAAGGTATATTCGTCGATGGTTAGTTTTAATTCCAAATTGTTGGAAATGCATGATATGGAGGAACCATCCCCCATGATTACCTTAAGTCCACCATTTTCCTTGGTGGGTAGCCTATGTCTTGAAACCATTTTAGCATCTATGAAGCTATGAGTGGATCCATTATCCATTGACACAATTACCCTTTTGCCTCTAACGGTTCCTTTCACATGGAAAACATGGCATCTAGTAGCACTAAATAGCGTAGTAAGCACCTCTTTCTTTGTCACCTGTTGGTTGTCCTCTTTTCTTTCATGTAATTGTCCTTCAATTTTAGTTTGGTTCATCTTCATATGTTCATTTATTTTCTCCCAAATTTTTTATTGTCTTTCTTTTGGTGGCTGCCCTTCTATTCTAGTTTACATGCCCTTAACTTCTCTAATTTTTTTGATTTCAATTCTGGTTGATTGTTCATCATAATAGACCCACAATTGACTGAATTTTGGTGCCCAAACTCCAAAGGTCCTTCACTTGTTGGCTGCCCTTTGAATTTAGCCTTACATGCCTTCAATTTCCCTAGTTTTTTTTATTTAATTTCTAGTTGGTCGCTCATCACAGGGGACCTGTGATTGACCAGATTTTGGTGTTTAACAACATTGTAGAGTGGCTACCCCTTGTACAATTGGAAAATATTCTTGGTTATTGCTTTAAGGGCTACCTTTCATTCAATTGGAAACCCTTGCTTGGTTCCCTTAGTGATTTTGGTTTTGATGGCTCCCTCTTGTTACCAAAATCATCCACGATTCTATTAAAGAATTCCTCATGTGACCCAATGGTGTTGTGCCTTGTGTTTCCCATCCATGATGCCACCATTCATGGATATCCCCATCTAAATATTGGATGACAAAAATTAAGGCTTCCCTTCTACCCCTAGGCCTCAAATAAATGTACACACTCACCTTGTCAATGTAATCTCTCACCAGACTACCTGGATCACTATCAAAAGTTGGAAGCACTATCTTCCCCAAATCATCATGCGTAACTATATGCCCATGGTGTCTTTTGCCATATCTCAACCCTAGCCAATCCTTGAAGCTCTTTCCCTTCTTGTATTAAGGTGCAAGTGTCAAATACTCATCATAATCTTCCATTAAATCCCAATGAACCAAAGGTTGGTCCTCCACCTTGGGGGGTTGATTCCCATGATCCTGGGCCTAAGTAAGACCTTCAATCCTTCCCTTGTCCATGTTACTGTTTAATATGAAACCTAAATCCCACATATAATCAAGATATGGATCTGATAGCACTATAATGTCCCCAAATGGGACAATTAGAACTAGTTGGGTTTTTCCAACAAACCCTTAAATAAAGTTGTCAATTAACTAAAAATCTGATCCACAAAACCAACAAACTCTAACTAGAAAATTTGAAGAATTTCCAAGCCAACACACACTAAAATAGATCCACAAATAGCTGGAAAATAAACTGAAAACAAGGTACCTTTTTTGGCCGAGATATGTTGGTGAAGTGACTAAAAAATACCCCTATAAATATTCTAATATTTGTGTGAAAGAACAGTTGCGTTTCCACTCAACAAACATCCTTAAAACTTCCACAAGTGAGTTGCCACAATTAGGAAAAATTAGCAAAAAAATTCTAATATTCAATTCTTAGAATTTACCCTTCTATCAACCTTTTGAACCTCTCTAAGGAAGTTGCCCAAGTGGCAAAATAATATATTAAATTTCTAAATATTTTTAGGGCATGGAATGTCCCTCAAAACCTGTAAATTATTCCACAAATAACTCGTCAATGCTGGGATAAAATATTAAAAGTACCTTTGACCCTATAAGAGGATTCCAGATCCAATTTTCCCTCTTGAGAGGGGTTGCCACCTTCCCAAAACAAGTCGCCACCTTTGGGATGGCCTTCAAAATCAACCAAACTCTATAAACCAAGTTCGCCCACCTCTTTGACCTGCAAATCATGAGTTTCTAGCTCTCTAAGGGTTTGAAACAATCCTTGATGAAGGTGGTGTCCAAAAACACCCTTGTAGATCCAATTGCATGCAAACATGTAAATTTGAAGCACAATCACAACCCTTGAATAGAGTTGCCCTGAATATAAGAAATAGAGGTTTTCATCCTCAGACCCGTGTCACACTTGAAAGTTTTCATCTTCAAATTGTGGTGAACAAGCTTGACATATTTGCACATCAATTTCAATATAAAAAATGCATAAAATTTTCAAATAATCTTTTCCTTTCCTTTTATATCTCTCCTCCAAATGTGGCACCCAAAATAGAGAGGGAGAGTTTACCTTTTTCTTTAAAAAAGATATTTGAAAAAGCTTCCTTATAAATCACTTTAGGCCTTAAGTGATTATGACCCTTAAAGAGGTCCCAAAATTAGATAATAAAGTGATTTATCATAAGACGCCCTTGAAACTCACAAATGTTCCCCTTTTTGCCTTTAACGTCCTTATCCTTTGGGAAGAAAAAAGCTAAGGGTCTCACCCAAATACTAGCATGAAAAGGGGGACATTACAACATTTCAATAATGTGAGGCATCACATTACTATTAGGAAAGGTGGAAAAACATTCCAACTCAAGATTCAGAAGTGATAACACCAAAAGACATCACACAATGAAGCTGTAGACAATTGATTGCAAAACAATGCAATTCAAGTGTTATTAAAAAATAAGATATGTTAATACAATGGAAAGCCCTTGGATAAGTAGGCAAGACAAAACATACAACTAGTTTAACTGACCAATGTGCGATAAATCCTCACATAGGACAAAACCAAAAAAAGATAAAATAACTAGCTAATACACTAACAAATGTGAGAAATACACGAAATACATACTCTAACACCCCCCTCAAGTGAAGCTAGGGGTTAACAATAACCAAAAAAAAAGAAATAGTGGCATATCCACAGTATGAGTCCCGACAACTAGGCCTGATAAGGTACTCATATACAATATGTATCCATGAAATGAAGAAGGAAGATGTCCTCACGAACACCCCCGAGGACAACTTTTGAAACCCCAAGCATGCCATGCAACTCAAGGAAATAGGGTGATGTAGAAGGCTTCGTGAAGATGTTTGTAACTTGTTGTTGAGTTAGAATGTAATCCAAGCTAAGAACTCCATCTTGAATGTGTTGATGAATGAAGTGCATATGTACCTCAATGTACTTGGTTTGTTGATGTTCAACTGAGTTATAAGATTTGTGAATTGCACTCTGGTTGTCACACCAAAGTACAATGAGTGAATCTTGTGTGAAGCCAAACTCTATCGATAACTGATGAAGCCAAATAATCTGTTGACTCATTGTAATTGTTGCCTTGTACTGAACCTTTGTAGATGAAAGTGTAATAA
The DNA here is from genome assembly GCA_037957365.1 of Torreya grandis. Taxonomy (NCBI): domain Eukaryota; kingdom Viridiplantae; phylum Streptophyta; class Pinopsida; order Cupressales; family Taxaceae; genus Torreya; species Torreya grandis. The sequence continues at coordinate 1,587,036 of JARHVA010002622.1, forward strand.
CCTACTATTTTTTTCACAATCGAGCAATAGGTGAAGAACCAAGACAAAATATGTAGCCAAAAGTGGGATGCCTATCATCAAGACAACCTACCCAATCTAAATCATTGTATCCAACTAACTGAATAGAACCCTTGGTGTAGTGTAATCCAAAATGAGTAGTGCCTCACAGATGTCATAAAATACTCTTGGCAAGCTACTAATGACTGTTATGAGGGTCATGTGCAAACCAAGATACAAGCCCAACTACAAATGAAATGTCAGGGCAAGTATGGGTCAAATACATAAGACTTCCAACCATCTGCTTATATAATGTAGGATCACAATGTGGAGTAGTACAAGAGGCAGTGAGAGCCATTCTAGACTAAAAATGAGGACTTGGCTTGTGATCAGCCATGCTAAAACACTGAAGAATATCAAGTGTATACTTCTGTTGACTCAAATAAATCTCTGTATCTAACTATGAAATCTGTAAACCAAAGAAGAAATACAAAAGACTAAGATGTCATGTTGAACTATACTTAAAGTGCCTGCTGTATAGTTTGAATTTGAGATTAGAAGCTGCCTATGAGAAGTAAATCATCGACATACAAGACTAGTATAATAATGTCACCCCTAATATGTTGAATATACACTATGGGATCAGGGTGGCAGAAAACAAAGGTAGTGGAGAGAAGAAATGAATCCATCTTCTCATACCAGGCTTGAAGGGCCTATTTGAGACCATAAAGAGACCTCTTAAATTGACATACAAGAGAAGAATTGTGAACAAATCCAACAGGGTGCTCCATATAGATTTCCTCATGTAAGTCTCCATTCAAGAAAGTACTCTTGGCATCCATCTGATATACTGGACAACCCTATGATGCAATAAGAGAAAGTAAAAGACAAACAAAATCTATCTTAGAAACGAATGCAAAAGTCTCAGAGTAATCAATACCTTTGACATGCAAGAATTCCTTTGCAACAAGATGTGCATTATAATTGTCAATGAACCCATCAATTGCATACTTGGTGCGGTAAATCCACTTGCACCTAACCAACTTTCTTCCCTTAGGAAGAGTGACCAAATCCCAAGTGTGATTCTTCATCAATGAAGAATACTTATCTATCATCGCATCATCCCAGTCTTGTATCCCATGAACCTGTGAAAAAGATTGTGGATCCCTAGAGAATGTTTGACATAAAATTCCAATAGCTATAGAATGTGCATAACAATGTCAAGTAGGTGGAAGATCCTGTATGAAAGGTGTTGCCTTAGAAACTATAGTATGAGCCCACCTAGGCATAGTGGCAGCATTAGTGTGAATAAGATCCTCATCCTCTATAACCTCCTCAAAAATATCCTAAACTGGTTCCTCAAAGAATGAATTCTTGAGATGAGGTGAATCATTGAAAGAAGAAGAAGGCATGGAAGAATATGAAGAGCCATGAGATGTAAAATGCTCATCAAACTATACATGTGTTTGAAAATAAACATCATGAGTATCAGGATTGAAAAGACGATAATCCCTCATGTACTCGTAATACCCTACAAATATCAAAGGTTTGCTCTTCTTATCCAATGCTTTCCTTTTCTTCTTTGGTATAAACACCCAAGCAGGGATCCCAAAGACTCGAAAAAATGAGAAATTAGGCTTGGTTCTAGACTAAGCCTCCTTCAGAGTCATATGCTCAAGTGATCGATGTGGTGTGTAGTTTTTAATGTAGTTCACACAATTAACTGCCTTTGACCAATAGATATGAGGTAAATCCCATGAATGCATCATGCAGTTAGACATCTCCTTCAAAGTTTGGTTCTTCCATTCTACTAAGCCATTTTTCTGTGGAGTGTGTGCAATAGAATGTTGATGAAATAATACCATGGATTGCTAAAAAATTAGAGAACTCTCGATTAAAGTACTCCCCTTATTATTTTTATGAAGCTTCTTGATGCAACTCAAAGACTGTTTCTCAAGCAAAGCCTTAAAGACTTTGAAGTGAGTAAAGACATCACTCTTGTACTTGAGAAAATAAACCCAAGTACGCCTTGAGAAATTATCAATAAAGATAAATGCATACTAAACTCTATTGAAAAGAGTAGGAAAGATCATCAAATCATTGTGTACAAGCTCAAGTGGTGAAGAATCTATCATGGGCATACCCTTAGGAAATAAATCCTGATGTTGTTTCTAAAATACAAAACTAGGGGAAACTCAATCAAGACGTGAAACTATATGAAGACCCTCTACCATACTATGAGTGCTCAACTCCAAATATTTGTAGTTTAGGCATCCAAATCTCTCATGCCAAAGTTTACTCTCAAAATCTACATGAGAAACTAAATGTCTCTATATGAGGAGTATCATCAAAACCCTCAAAATAATAGAGTCAAGAACTATGATCAACAACACCCTATGTAATAAGTGTGTGTGACTCTAACAAATATCAAACTTCAACAACTTGTGATGTGAAAGTCATTGTCTTGCCCTGACCAGAATGACAAATTTGATACACTAAAAGTAAATTGGTGGTGATGTCTACAACATATATTATATCATTAATGTTGCCACTATCTAGCTGTTTGTCACCCTTCCCCTTAATAGAAATGAAGGAATAATATCCAACGTCAATGTTGGAAGTAGAACTCAGACCAAGAGATACAAAGGACTTCTTAGAAGAAGTCATATGGTGTGAAACACTAGAATCTAGAACCGAATTGTTTGAAATAGGTAACTATGATCTTCCAACAACATTAAATGCTTTTCCATGCTCATAAGATGGAAGAGTGGAGATAGAAATCTTGTGTTTCCTAATGATATCCTCTAAGGCTTGCATTCTCTTGAAACACTTAGACTCTTCATGACTAGTCCCCCCAAAATAGGAGCAAGATATGTTTGACTTATTCTTGGATTTGTAAGATGATTTGGGTTTAGATGTGTTAATGTTGGGCTTAGGTGCATTTCGACATGGAGGAGTGTTCTTCTTCTTACTCTTAGTTTTTCCCTTGTTCTTAGGATGTGATGAAACTAATGCTTTTTGAGAGGTGGAAGACTCAAGGTGAGATAATTTGTATTCCTTCTTAGTAAGTCTCTCACAAAAAACTTTATATCTGACATTTTAAATGCGTCTCCTAAGCCATCCATACTAGAGAAAAAGGTAGAAGCAAAGATTTGGAATGAGCCACTCAACTTAGACAAAATCAAGTACAGACACTCTTCATTTTTTTAATCTCATCCACTCCCCTGAAACTGTGCCAACAAATGCTTAAAGGCAATCTATAATAGAGGCAAAGTCATCTAGATTTAGTGAAGTAAAATCCAATTTAAGTTGCATGGCTCGCAAGTGATCTACTTTCTCAAACAAACCCTTTAACTTAGCTCATATTTTGAATGGAGAATCACACTCATCCACATAAAAAAAATATTTTCACTCACATAACCTCCAATCAAACCCATATATTCTTTAGACTTACATTGGTGCTAATTTTTTTTAAATTCACGTGTAAATTGTGGTTGAGTTTCATTCATTGGGGACAATAATCCTTTACACTTTATGATTGTTACCATTTGAGATCTCTATGTATGGTAATTATGTGAAGTCAAATGCTCACAATGGTCAATACCAAAATTAGAATCCATGATAACTAATCACCAAAGAGTAGAAAGAATACAAAAGGGTGCATAAAATCGGCACTGAGACAACCCTCCAAAATATTGTATTAAGGACTCCCCTAAATTTGGTACTATATAAAAATAGTGCATTTTTACAAATTAATGACACTCATGGATAAATAATCAAAACCCATGCACTTTTGAAAAAAATAGAACTCAAATCCGAGTTACAGTTCAAAAGTTATAGACGTTACAATTTTTCATAAAATGGGTTAAACCATTACAAACGACACTACAAACAAGTTTTTGTCACCAAATCATAGATAATATAGTCATCCAACCCTCATTGGAATCAAAATTGAACCATGGACTCAAAAATGCCAATTAAAGTGAAAAAAGATTCATCTAGTTACCTTGGTATGTGTGCAAGTGAAGTTTGCTTCCTCTTAAGGCAAAAAATACAGCTTGAAAATAAAATAATGAATTACCAACTGTGTTTAAGAGGAAATAAAGTGAAAGAAAGAATGAATGTTTAGCTCAAATATGAAAAATGATGCCAAAACTCCAAAAAAGACAACATTTAACTCCAACGCACCTCTCTCAACCCTTCCTCCTTGCAAGCTAATGCTTCCACTTTGTAGGTAGACACATAGACAAAGAAAAATCCAATGCCAAACTAAAAGTATGCAAACTTGATGTGTATACAGAGAAGGATGCTTTCTTTGTAGATCTAAAATAAAGTAGAAAAAGAGTGCCTACCTCAAATAACATGCTGCCATGACGCCAAAGTGTAATTTCAACACAAAATCATGGTTTCATATAATTACAAGTGTACTCCTTCCTTGCTCTTCTTTCAAATTTCAAATTTCAGAGTTTTAGATTTTTCAAATTTAAAATATGAACAATGACTACTTCGTGTGTTTTTGTAGGTTTTTATTAATTGAGTGTCTTCCACAATATGAGTTTCCTATCAAGATAAAGTGTGTTTTACACACTTAGATATATCTTTCACCTTTACTCTAGAAATTTAATTACTATAATAAAGGGGAAGAAACATAGATACCTAAATTTGGTCATAGGTAATTGACAATGTTAATTATTGACATATCTTAAACCATTAGAATTAGAATAATAATAATAATTATTATTTAAAAAGGGTATTGAGAGGGACTGAACCTCAAACAAAAAAGGATAAATATAAACAAAGAAGTACCAAACAAGATTCAAAACATCATAGAGTAAGGCAACATAAACACGAACCAACTAAAATAAAAAACAACCTTAAAATAGCCCATCAATAGTAAAAGAACAAAGAAACAACAAATAAACAACAAAGTATTAACAATGTTAACTAAGGATTTTTCCAACTCCCTTTATTTGTTCATGAAATTGATGGCATCCTTATCCTTGTCAAGATATATATCCTTGTCAATAACCTTCTTTCCTTTGTTCTGAAATTTCTCTCTTACTTGTTCTGCTACTTATTTGTTCCTCCTTCTCTCCAAAAACTTATTTCATCATGTGAATGTTAGCAACACAATTCTTGATAAAAACCCAACTAAATTAGATGAGTTTTTTTATATCTCCCTTTATTTTTCATATTTCAATGTCCGTTTGAGTTATCCTGTCCTCCAATTGGGTGACCTTCCTTTTTCAGGTTTTCAAAATATCAATTGACTCCCCATCGTTATTCTCATTATTTCCATAATTGCTTATAGAATTTTAAAATTGCTTAAAATTATCCCCTAAGAATTTCATTATCCTTCATCAACCATTTGATCAAGCTTTTATGTTAGTTTCTGTATTCTTTTCCATCAAAGTGATTCCTTCCTGATGATTTTCCATGTCCATGGTAGAAATTTTCCTTTTATTATTCTCTATTTCATCATCAAGATCCTTACCTTGGTCATTAGTAGTACCAATTTCATCTACAAACTTCTCCACATCAGCGTCTTCACTTCCTTCCAAAGAAGAGCTTTGAGAAGTAGAATAACAGCCCATGTTTGGAGATGAGACATAGTAAAATTCTATATTAACATAAGTATTATCTTTAATAGGTTCCATGCCATCCTTTGGTGACCTATATTTATATTTATTTCCCTGAGGTGAGTAATCAGCTAGGATTTTAATGTTGATTGACTTTAAACTCATAGGTTTAGAACTCCCCTCCCCCTTATTCCATGCATCAATAATAAGGGAAGACATTTGTTTCTTATTTTCAACCACCTTGATAACAAGATTCATCCCAATAGTTTGATTTATTGCAAAATGATACATAAAATAGATCAAACCTTGATGTAAAGGAAGCATAATTTTGTTGGCTTGAACATCCAAGACTGAATGTTCCAAATAAAAAAGAAAATAAAAGAGAAGATTAATCATTTTTTATGAATAAAATGAATTCAAAATGGTATGAGTAAACACATTTGAATTTGTTTTCCAGAGTGATGTATCTCATCACCTAGTGGAGGAATTGGTTCCATGGAATAGGGATTGAGTCTCTCAAATATCCACCTTGAAAATTGATGAGTTTTTCGCTTTCCTTGAGAAAGATATAACTTATTCATTTTTGCCTTTTTTGGATTTGAAAGTTTTGATGCCATCAAAATTCATACCTATAACCATATCAATGAAGTCTTCATAAATGGAGAAAGAGACTACTCTGACAATCACAACATGATCCAACTAATAATCAATGAATTTTGCTAATATGCTTGGATAAAAACCTATAATTATTTAAATGAAAGTTCATTCTCCTCCCTAATGGAGGATCATTCATGCTTTAGCATTCTTTTTCACCATTTCTACTACCAAGGATTCCATCCAACACCTATCTCCACCCATGTTGTTCCACAACTAAAAAATTATAAAGACATTGAAATCTTGGGAAGTTTTGATAAGCATAAATCATCTACATAATTCATTTAAACTCACCTCCTTAGCATACACATTCCCATTATGGAAATGTTTACTTACATGAGGATTAATGATGACATAGATGTTGTTGTGGGTATGCTTGGAATGATTATCATGTTTTGAGTCTTTTCCCATAATAATCCTTCTCAACTTCACATAAACAAAGAAATGCCACCTAATGATGTTGAGTTAGGTTTTTCCGTTATGGTAATCCTTCAAGGCCTTGATAGAAAACATGAATCATGTTTTTCCCTTATCATAAATGCTAAAATATCTTCTTAAAAAATTACCTTGGTTCCATAACTCATATTTGATTATATCTAATAAAATTGGATCCTTATGGATTATTTGTAACACCTCTCTCAAAATACCCTAAGAGTCCATCCATTGTTCCATTTAATCCATACTAACCCATTTATTTGAAAACCAATCAACAACTTTGTTTCCTTCTCTATACACATGTCATATATGGAAGGTCTGAAAATGCTGAAGATTATTCACTACATCACTAATCATGTTCCTTAAAGTCAAACTTGGTAGATTATTCTTACCTAAACACTTTATGATATTGAAGGGAGACACTTTATACAATAAGATGATTGATCCCAAAATTCATATACAATTGAATGCCCCAAAAGGTCGCATTCACTGCATCTAGATGTTTTTAAAAAATTCCCAGGTTACATGCATAGGCCACAACTAAGTTCCCCTCACCATTTATTAAGATGCATCCTCTACCAAATTTCCCAGGATTTCCCTTAGAGGTGCCATTGAAATTGAGCTTCACCCATCTTGGAGATGGGCATAACCATTTAACATTTTTCCTGCCAGTCTTCCTTTGATCAAAATTAACTGACTCCCTAAAGTTAAGGTTATATTTGACCGAAATTTTGATTTCATCATCCTTAATCTTGTCTTTATCCTTGATTTTTATAACTGATAAATTGTCACATATTTATTAGATGATTGTATAGGCCACATTTTTCACTTACTTCTTCTGATTTTTAAATATTCTTAAGTTTATTTCCCACCATAATCCCAAAAACACGTGAGGGGTAGGGAGTTTTCACTTTTTTTTATAGGTTTCATTAAAAAAGGGAGATGGCCATTGAAGGATGAAATCTATAACTCTATTTGGCTGCACCCAACATAACTCAACAAAGTTTAAAATGATCCTTAAAGTTGGTACGTAATGAGACAAAGAATTGGAATATGAACTATAGATTCAACATTATGTTCACATAAAACATACTTGTTTGGGATCATAAGACCCCACTTCATCAAGTTATTGATTATAAGAACCTTGGTTTGGATCACAAGCCAAAATAATAGATTTATTTTAGATAAAATATAATTATCACAAAGAGTATTCCAAGGGAAACCATCAACAAGTGTGTTTAAGGTAATTTTATAGCATGATTTGACATTATAATTCTCATGTGGAAAATGAGCCCACACTAATTCATCCTCCCTAACTAATTGGATTATGTGATAGCTATTAATGAGTCTATTTAATTCATAAATGATGTCTTTTTATTATTGATTAAAACTTTTACAATAAATAGTTTTCCAAAAAAAATCTTTGTTAATCTCTATATAATCATATTTCTCCTCTGCCAAGACTCTTTTCAGCCTATTATTAATTTTATCCCAAGGTTGAGTTCCACTTAAAGGATACTTTAATATATAGATATCATCCTAAAAAAGGCCTTTTATACTAAACCAAAATTCCATTTTCAACACTTCCATAACAATTTTATACCTTCAACAAGGAAATTCCAAAAGTAAGACCCAAATGATAAGGATTTAGCTGATAATAATATTTTTGCTTCAAGACTACCTAAATATTTAGCTTTTAAAATACATGTGCATTAATTTCTCTTTTAAAAATATTCAACCTAAATTTGAAATTAGAGATTTATTATTTTTATTTAATTTATAGATACCTAACCCACCACACCCTTTAGGAAGACACACTTTGTCCCATGCAACAAGAATAAATTTTTATTTGTTCTTCATACCTATCCACAAAAACCTTCTCTGATTTTTTTTATAGTTTCTCAACTATCATCCAAAGCATCTTAAAAATTGACATCATATACATTGGAATATTTTGAAAGGTACTTTTTATCTATTGGAGTTTCCCTGCCTGGTTGAGAAGATAACCTTTCCATCCCGCTAGTTTTTTTTTAAACTTGTCAATAAGAGTGATATACATGTTGGTGTTTATTTTTAAAATATATAGAGGCATACTTAAATAAATAATCTGGAATTACTTGATTTGATAACCCAAGGTTATCAAAATCTCATGCTTTATTAAAATTAGAGTGTTGATAAAGAACATGGAGCTTTTCTCCAAATTCATTTTTTGACCAAAAAATTCCTCATAATCTTCTAACAATTTATTCCACTCCTTCGCTTCAATTACAGAGCCTAAACTTAAAAATAGGGTGTCATCAACAAATTGTTGATGTGAAATCGGATCCAAAGAGGAAGTAATTATGACATCTTTAATTTTACCTTTGTTTACAACATTTGATACATTCATTCGTAGAGCTTTAGCCATGATGGTGAACAAGAAATGAGATAAAGTATCCTCTTGTCAAATACCTCTTTAACTTCAAAAAAAACCTTCAAGAGAGGCATTCACCATGATTGAAAAAATTGGAGTTGAAATACACATATTGACAAGGTTCCTAAACTTGTCTTGGAAACCTTTTCTTTGAGAGTTTTTTTCAATAAAATCCCAAGAGACTTGGTCATATTATTTATTTATATTAAATTTCAACAAATTTTATTATTATTTGATTTTTTCTAGAGAATGTATAGTTTCAATAACTGTTATATTCCCATCTTTAATTTGTCTTTAATAAACAAATCCTCCTTGTTGTTGGGAGATGATAAAATGAAGGATTGATTGAAATATGAGGGCCAATTTTTTTTTGGAAATTTATATAAAGAGCATAAACTGATTGGCATATAATATTTGAATTGATTTGCTCCATGTTTATTAGAAATGAGAACTAAGAAAGTATTATTAATTCCTATAAGAAGAACAATTCATCTGCAGATGGTGTCACATCATTCCAAATTCTTTCTCATAAATGTTAAAACAAGGTTATAAGAAAGTCGTCTGGTCCAAGAGCCTTGTCTCCTTCCATTGATTTTTTTTTAACTTCCTCCACTATGACTTGTTTGACAAGAGTTTCATTGTGTTCATCCTTCAAGATTGAAGGGATAGAATTAAAATTTTCATTATCCACATCTTATCTATTATTTACCATTCTTGAGAGAATTTTTTTAAAGAACCGCACTTCTTCCTTGATGAATTTCATTTCTAAACTCAAAGTGCCATCCTCTTTGATGATTTATCTAATCTTATCACTATTAATGTATCTAAGAGTGGAAACAAGAAATATATATATATATATATATATATATATATATATATATATATATATATATTCCCATCATTGAGCCATTGGGATCTAGAATTTTGCCTCAATAAAGTCTCTTCTTTAGCTATTATGGAGTAAAACTCACAGTGAAGAATTTTATCTTTTTGGAATAGGTCCTAATTCATACTAAAGTCTGAATTTGATTTTCTAGATTTGAAAGTTCCTTTGTAATTCTATTCTTTTGCTAAACACTGTTTCCAAAAAAATTCTTATTCGACTTTTTAAGGTTAAATTTGACATTCTTGAGCTTTCTTAACTGTTTTAAACATAGTTGTCCCTTGTATTTCAATGTTCCACCATCTATTGATCTTATCGTTCAACCCTAAATATTGAAGCCACATGTTTTCAAATATAACTGGGCTTGTGGCATATTTTTCATTTAGCTCGAGATTTAAAAAATAGGGGTTTTGGTCCGATCCAATTCTAGGCAAAGAAAAGAGGAAACTCTTATGCCAAAACATCCAATCAATAGAAAAAAGAACTCTGTCAAGTATGACTTTAATGTGGTTGTCTCCTATTCTTCTATTGGTCTAAGTGTAACCTCCTCCTCTTATCTACACATCCAATAGTTTATAGTTTGAAATGAATCCAACTAAATCCTCCATATTGCCCATGTAATTTGTAATGTCCCTATCTCCAAACCATTCATGAGTAGGTATTAAAGACTTTTAGTATACTTCCCTATATTCTAAAAGATTCCTTTTGGGGTTTTATTTTATTAATTAATTATAATTACCCAAATAATGATTTTAATCATTTGCTTATATAAGGCAATTATTAGTTGATTAATAGAATATTTTATAAAAGTGGTTTGTACCACTAAGGTATTTAATTGAAATAATTATTGAATTATTACCTAAAATTAATTTTAATTACTATTTATTATTTAGCAATTATTTAATATTATTTTTGATAAAAAAAGAATGTTGGATTGTAAGCGATCAAAGGCAAAGAGGAAATATACTAAAAGTTGGCAATGAGAGTTAAGAAAGAGTATTTGGCCTTCCCAAGGTGGTTCACCTCCCTTTGAAAGGTACAAGTACATGGTGGAGTTCTTCTTTGAGGGATATGCTGAAAATTGATATTAATTTTTCATGCTTAAATAAAATATTAGGATGTATGCTCAATAAGTGTTTATAGGTTTTTGGAGTTGATTATTCGATAAAACAGTATCTTTTGACTCCACATTTGTAAAGGTGGAATTTGATTATTGCCCTAGAGTGGGGCGACATGCTTGGTGACTTGTTTGTGTGGGTTTTAAGATTAATTTGAGATAAAATTGACATAATTTCATTGCTAGAATTTATTGATAATTATTGCTAAAGTATGGTGTTGACTTTCTATGTGATTGGAAAAGGTTTTCAAGGTCTTTTCAAGTGGATAAATAAATAATAAATTTTGATTTATTTATTTATATTTTTGGGCAGATTTCATCAGGGTTTTGACTTCATAAATTATGGATTTATGGCTAATATTTATTGAGGATTTTTTCCAAGTGTGGTGACTTGAATTGAAGTGAGGGTTTGTTGTTTGAAAGGGTTTAAAACCATAGTTAAAGGGCAAATAATATTTTTAATTTTTATATGCAGAGTTTAACCTAGGGTGACTAGGTTGGAAGAGGGTTTTGATCAATTTGAAGGCCCAAAAATGGTGTTGGATTTGTGTGGCTGTATTTGGTAAATTATTCATGATTTTTGATAAGGGTTTGACAAATAGTTAGCTACTATTTTATGTATAAAATCAAATATTTTATAGCAAGGTTAAATATGATTTTGATCCACATACAATGGGTAAAAATGTATAAAATCTCTATTTTTAGTTTGTGGCTTATTTTAGATAATTTTGAGGTGTTCTTTTACTCAAGGTAATTGCTGAAAATTACCTATATATTATTTGCACATTGGTGCCTAGGGTTTGAAAGTATATTGCATGTTTTTGAGGCATATCTTTGAACTAGGGGTTATTGATTTGGCTAATTTCAGAATTCATAATTTTATGGATTTTAAGGGAAACCCCCTTTTTAGTTGAATTATTCTATTTCGAGACATTATAGTGGTATTAGAGGACCAATATTATCTCCTTATGAGTTTTGGTTTGTTGGATGTAAGCAGGTAATGTACTATCAAAGAAGGGAAATGATTATGGAGGATCAAGAGGCTAAGGGGTTCTCTTCAGAGTAGGTGAAGTTTTTTAAGGAATTGATCAAATAGAGCCACACTGACCTTCAATGTACCTTGAGTATGAAAATGTTAGCTTTGTTGAATACCACACAAGAAGGTAAGAGCCATCACCATCTAGGAGAGGATAGTTCAAATGGCAATGAAAAGGTTTCTATTAACTCCCCTCATGGATTCTTCAAGGCCACTTTTTTGTAGAAGGAATCATTTGTAGAGATGGAGGCACAAAGGGGTGATCCTCTTGATATTCATCAACAAGAGTATGAAACCCTAAGCTATGACACACAAGCACTCTTGTCTTTTTGGGATTATTATGAGATAAAGGAAGGATCCAAGCCAAGGGTTCCTAATATGCAACCCCATAGAGATTTGCAACAAAGGTTGGATAAGATTTATCTTCCTAGTTTTGATGGTATTAATAAAATTACTGTGAGATCATGGTTGCAAAAGTTGGAGACATATTTATCACTTAATACCATGTTATGAGGATAAGTCTCTCAAGTTTGTCACCCTATATTTGGAGGGTATTTCTCATGAGTGGTGGTTTCATGGCTTAATCACACAAGGCCATGGATCCAGGACTACTTTGGAGGAGTTTGGTAAGAGGATCATGGAGAGGTTTAACAGGAGAGATCTAGAGATACATTTTCATGAGTTGCCACAACTCAAGAAAAATCATGATGTTGAAAGGTATGTTGCTAATTTTTAAAAGGTTTCAATTTTGGTATCGGATGTTAGTGAGAGGAGGTTGGTTGTTTTGTTTGTTGAGGGTTTCATTGAGCCTTTGAGGGGTATGGTTAAGGCTTTTAACCCTCTTTCTTTGCAAGATGCTATCACTAAGGCTTTGGATTTAGAATGTTCAACATACATGGGCCATGAATGGCCAAGAGGGAAACCAAGGGCAACCACCTATTCATTACCCAAAGGGGCAAATACAAGGCAACCAAGGTCTGATTTTAATGGGCAGCCAAGGGCACAAAGTGGGTAGCCTAGGGCACCACCCAATGAGCAATAAATGAAGCCTTTTACACCATATGTGCCACCTCATAGATCGCTACCTTATAGCAATAATATGAAGGATGCTAGAGATGAGTTAATAAGGAAAGGGTTGTGTTTCACTTGTAGGGATCCATGAACCAAAGACCATAATTGCATGGGCAAAGGACATATCCACTACATTGAGGTTATTGATGATGATTCAGATTTTGATATTGTTTATAATAATGAGAATGTTCTTGATGAGCATGTGCATGAGGAGGACACACAAGATATGGGCAACACTCTTGATACTCTTTTGGGAGCACCAAAGTACTATCCTTTCTGGGTAGGAGGGACTTTGAAAGAGCACAAGGTAACCATTTTGATTGATAGTGGGGCTACTCCCAATTTCATTAGCAAAAATTTGGTGGCTAAGTTTGATTTAATTGTAGAAGATTTAAAGGGTTTCAAGTTAACAATAGTAGATGAATTTTCTCTTCCTCGCACCAAAAGAATCCTCAAGCTAACGATTGCATTAGGGGTTTCTAAGGTATGTGATGATATCTATGTAATTGACATTGGAGATATGGATCTTTTTCTTGGGGTCCAATGGTTGCATTCATTGGGGGAATTTACCCTCAATTATCGACGTTTGATGCTTAAATTCAAGATGGGTAGCAAAGAGGTAACACTTCAAGGTATGATCAAAGGGTCACCTCAAATTGCTTCTATGTTCAATAACACCTTACAAGAAGATGCAAAAATCTAAATTATGCCTTTTATAACAATAGATTGGAAAGAGTTAATTATCTTGGAATATGCTAAAAATCAATTTACTAACAACTTGTTTGAAGAGGTAATTGTTGATGATAAATTCAAATTTTGGATGGGTTTATATTCTACAAAGAAAGGGTCTATTTGGTACCCGAATTCAAGGTAAAACACATGATTTTGAGGGCTGCCCATGACACTCCTTTGGCTGGTCATCAAGGGTACTTTAATACCTACAAACTTGTGATGGAGAGGTTCAATTGGAAGGGCTTAAAGAAGGAGGTTCTCAAGTACATCCAAAAATGTTTTGTATGTCAAAAAATAAAAGTGAGCATGAATTTTCAGTAGGTATCTTGCAACCCCTTCCCATTCATTCACAAAAATGGGTGAGCATATCTATGGATTTCATTACCGATTGCCTATGGTTCAAGGTAAAAATTGTTTATATGTTGTGGTTGATAGACTTACAAAATTTGCTCATTTTTATCCAAATTTAAGCCAAGTACAATGCTCCTATGGTTGTTGATGTGTTTTTTAGAAAAATGTTCAAATTATATAGGTTACACAAAAATATTGTTAGTGATAGGGACAACAGGTTCATGAGTATATTTTGGCAAGATCTTTTTAAACTGATAGGTACTAAGCTCACTCCTAACACCAGTTATCATCCACAAACAGATGGGCAACCAAAAATTGTGAATAAGTAGTTGGAAGGGTATTTAAGTAACTATGTTTCCGGGCAGCAATTAGCATGGATAAAATGGCTACATATGACTGATCATTGTTATAACACAACATTTCACATGTTTATAAGTATGACTCATTTTAAGGCACTTTATGGTTATGATGCTTTTTTCTCCATTGATTTGGTGATGATAGATAGTGGAGTGCTTGGGGCAAAGTATCTGGTACAACAGAGTTATGACATCATGAAAGCACTAAAAGAGAACCTATAACATGTCCAAATTTAAAAAAAAATATATGTAGATCAACATAGAGTTAAGAGGACATTTGAGGTATGAGATTGGGTCCTTTTAAGATTACAACCTATAGGCAATCTTCCCTCAAACAAAGTGGTTCAGAAAAGTTGAAACCACATTTTTATGTGTCATATAAGGTGAGGAACAAGGTGGGAGAAGTAATATATGAGTTGGAGCTTCCAGAAAATGGTAAGATTCACAATGTGTTCCATGTTTCTGGTCTCAAAAGGGTTCTTGGGCAGCATACTATCATTTCTTTAGAGTCACCCCCATCGGATGAAGAAGAAAAAATAATCTTGATTCCATAATTTATCATTGAGTTTCATGAGAAGAAGCTAAGGAACCGTAGCATGAAATAATATTTGATTAGATAGGACTTACCATTTGAGGATGCCACTCGAGAAAAAAAGTTAATTTTAGAGCATCCAGGTTTGCAATTGCTTGAGGGCAAGCAATTTTTTGAAGGGAGGATTGTAATGTCCTCATTTTCAAACCATTCATGAGCAGGTATTAAAGACCTTTAGTCTACTTCTCCATAGATTAAAGGATTTTTTTTGAGGTTTTATTTTATTAATTAATTATAATTGCTCGAATAGTGATGTTAATCATTTTCTCATATAATACAATTATTAGTTGATTAATATAATATTTTATAAAAATAGTTTTTACCAATAAGGTATTTAATTGAAATAATTATTAAATTATTTCTTAAAAGTAATTTTAATTACTATTTATTATTTAGGTAATTATTTAATATCATTTTTGGTAAAAAAAGGAATGTTAGATTGTAAGTGATCAAAGGCAAAGAGGAGATATGCAAAAAGTCAGTAAGGAGAGTTAAGAAAGAGTATTTGGCCTTCTTAAGGTGGTTTACCCCCTTTTGAAGGGTATAAGTACATGGTGGAGTTCTCCTTTGAGGGATATGCTAAAAATTGATATTGATTCTTCATGTTTGAATAAAATATTGAGAGGTATGCCCAATAAGTGTTTGCAGGCTTTTGGAGATGATTATTCGACAAAAAAATGTCTTTTGACACCACCTTTGCAAAGGTGGAATTTGATTATTGGCTTAGAGATTGGCAACTTGTTTGTGTGGGGTTTAACGCTAATTTGAGGTCAAATTGACCTAGTTTCATTGCTGTAATTTATTGATAATTATTGTTGAAGTGTAGCTTTGACTTTTTATGTGATTGAGCAAAGTTTGCAAGGTATTTTCAAGTTGATAAATAAATAATAAATTCTAATTTATTTATTTATTTATATTTTGCATAGATTTCATGAGGATTTTGACTTCATAAATTATGGATTTATGGCTAATATTTATTGATAAAATTTCCCAAGTATGGCGACTTGAATTGAATAGAGGGTTTGTTGTTTGAAGGGGTTTAAAACCCTAGTTGAAGAGCAAATCCTCTCTAATCAACATTAGCCAATCCTAATAGATTCTAGAAATTTCTAAGTTTCCTAGAGCCCCTCACCAAGCTTCCTTTAAAATTATTTAGAAATTTTTAATTCATAAAAAATTTCTCCACCATATATCTTCATCCTCCATAAATGAAATCTAGGCATTGATTCACTCCATCAACTCCTATATAATTAACTACATCCTCATGCAAATTCAATCTTTGAATCCTTGAGAAAATATTTTCATCACCTTGTCTCTATCATCAACAATCAAGCATCCATTACTTACATGCTTATGCAATCTTGAACATCAAAGAAACAATCCAACATCCATGGTAAAGCATCAACCAAGTCCAAGTAATTTTGGACTCATCTACACTCATTAAGGGGGAAAATTTCATTTGTTATTGAGGTATAAATTTGTTTGTGTTTCAATTATATTTGCATGTAGATTTCCTCCCTTTTCCCATTTTTGAGGTGTTGTGTAGGTTGGATTAGATTAAAAATTGTGAGTTTATTAATTGTTCTTAGTATAAAATTATATATCTGATTTCATACACACATTAATGGTGACCATAGTGAGAGAGTTTCTCCAAAATTTTAATTAAAATTCCTCTAATTTTTTTTTATCAAACTTTGAGCACACTCGGTGATATTTTAGTATGTAGATGTTTGTAGTTTTCAAATGATTCTTGGAAATTTTGACCTTTCTGGAAATGTCAATAATTTTTGTCAATGCATTACCTTTATCAAGGCTTGTTAAAATTATAATACAATGGTCTTCAAAAAATTTGTAGTTGAGTTTGTATAATCTTGCACAACTTGACTAGGTACTTTACTAGCAGAGATACAAGCAGTGTTCATAATAGAGACATCCTTTGGTAGAGGCTTGAAAACAATGTATTATCCATCATCTTCATCCCCATTTTTTGATTTTAAATGCACATCCTTTATTACTACCTTTTTCAAATTCACCTACGGTTCTAATATCACGTCTGCCTGCTTTATTGTGATGATATTCAAACTAAAGGAGTTAACCTTCTGCCAGACTAGACAAACATAAACATGAAGACAATGAAAAAATATTGTGTTCATTTCTTGAGAAAAATTTATTACAAACACCTCATAAATAGAGGTCTTAATGCACTGTTCAACAGACAAGAGACAAAAGAATAAAAAACAACTCCTTTCAGTGAAGGTTCGTTAGAGCATGCAACGATGGTTGAAGGTATGTGAATCACTTTTGGTGGGTGAAATTATAATTTTTTAAACACTCCCCCTTAATTCCTACCACTAATTTCTTCAACATCTTTAATGCCTAAATCTTGTCTTAGGCATTCAAAATTATCTTGTGTCAACGCCTTTGTGAATATGTCTGCCAATGGCTCCTTTGACCTGTAAAATTGAAGTTTTATTTCTTTATCTTCAACCAGTTCCCTTATGAAATGATAAAGGATCTAAATGTGCTTACTCCGTCCATGAAAAACTAGGTTCTACGTCAAGGCCATTGAAGATACATTGTCACAATATATTGTAGTACCTCCTTCTTGTTCCTCATGCAAGTCAACTAGGATTCTCTTGAGCCAAATAGCCTGACATGCAACTACATTTGCTACAATATACTCATTTCCTGCTATGGATAGAGAAACTATGGGTTATTTCTTGGAAGCCCATGAAATGGCTCCTGAACCCATGTGGAACACATATCTTGATGTGCTCTTCCTGTTATCTAAACTTCCTACCCAATCACTATCTGTATAGCTAACCAACTCGAATTCACTTGATGCAGTATAGAAGATGCCATAATTCTTTGTGCCATTGACATATCTTAAGATTTTTTTTCCTGCTTACCAGTGTGTATTCTTAGGTGTCTCCATGAATCTAGAAACAAGGCTTATTGCATACATAATATCAGACCTAGTAGCTATTAAATACATTAGAATTCCAACCATGCTTTTGTATAAGGTTGGATTCACCTCATTGCTAAATTCTTCTTTACTCGATTTTAGACCTGTGGCTATTGGTGTTGGTGCATGATTGATGTTCAACATTCTAAATCTTTTCAATGTCTCTGTGACATATTTAGATTGAGAAATAAATATGTCATGATCCATTTGGTGTACTTCTATGCCAAGGAAGTACCTTAACAAACCTAAGTCTGTCATTTCAAATTCCCTTTTCATTGCTTTTTCGAACTCAACAATGAAAGGATCATCATTTCCTATAAAGATAAGATCATCTACATATAATACAATAATCAAAATCTTACCATGGCTTGTCTTGATGTAAAGTGTGGGCTCACTGCTGCTTTTTTTGAAGCCATTGTTAGTAAAATATGAATCAATTCTATTGTACCATGTCCTTGGTGTTTGCTTAAGCACATAGAGTGCTTTCTTCAGCCTATAGACCTTGTCTTCTTGTCCTGGGACTTCATAACCAGGTGGTTGATCCACATATACCTCTTCTTTGAGCACTCCATTCAGGAAGGTAGATTACACATCCATCTGATATACTTTCCACTTGTGTTGGGCGGTTATTGCTAAGACAAGCCTCAAAATTTTCATTCTTGCAACATGGGCACATGTCTCATCATAATCTATACCAGGTTGTTGTTTGTAGCCTTTAACAACCAATCCTGCTTTATGCCTCTCAATTTTCCCTTCTGTAGTGTTTTTGGTCTTATAGACCCATTTAACTCCAATCACCTATTTAGCCTTAGGTAATTCAGCTAGCTCCCAAGTATTGTTTCTCTCTATTGCATCTATTTCCTCATCCATGGCCTTACACCATTTTTTTTCTTTTACTGCTTCTTCAAAATATGCAAGATCACTATGAGAAAATAAAGCAAAATTTAGATTTTCATCATCATACCTTGTATTAACATAAATCTAATTCAAACTCCTTGTCTTTCTTGGCATTAGAGAATCAAGGGTTAGATCTGAACTGCTGTTGGAGCTGCTTGATTGAGGAGTATGTTATGAACTTGATAAAAGTGTTGCCAAAGACTCACCATGCTGATATGTGATTGGTTCATCTTGACTATCTTCATTTCCACCTTCTTCATCATTCATGGGTATTGTTGCTGAGATACTCGAGGTAGTGTCAACATTTCCATGTCAAGATTCATTCTCAATGAATTCAACATCCTTGTTGGTCACAATCTTCTTAGTAACAGGGTAATATATTCCATATGCTTTAGACTCTTCACTATATCCAATGAAGATGCACTTCTCTCCTTTATCATCAAATTTCTACCTCTTTTCCTTTGGCATATGAGCATATGCCACACATCCAAAAATACTTAGATGCTCCACAATGTATTTTCTATTTGTCCATGCTTCTTATGGAATCTTGTTGCATATGACCTTTGTCAGACTTCTATTTGACAAGTAGACTGTTGTTGCTACATCGTCACCCCAATACTCTTTTGAAAGTCCCTTGGCTTTCAACATGCTTGTAACCCTCTCTTGGATGGTTCTATTCTTCCTTTCTGTCACTACATTTTGTTGTGGAGTGTACCTGATGGTGCATTGTTTTTCAATGCCTTCTTTCTTGCAAAAACTCAAAAATTCTTTAGAGATATACTCTCCCCCTCTGTCTGTTCTTAGGGCCTTGATGAAGTGACCACTTTACTTCTCATCCAATGCCTTAAACCACTTGAATTTCTCAAAGACTTCAAGTTTATTCTTTAAGAAATAAACCCAAGTCATCATGTTGTAGTCATCTATGAAAATCAAGAAATATGCATTCTTACCAAATGCGAGAGTTTTCATTGGGCCACAAAAATCAGAATGCACCAACTCCAATGATTCTTTTGCCCTCTTAGACATCCCTGATTGAAAGGGTTGCCTATGTTGTTTTCCTAAGATGCATCTCACATTTTCTATCGAGTTCTACTATTCTTGGTCGTCCCTTAACCATATCTTTCTTAGACAAAAGACTTAATCCAGAATAACTTAAATGCCCATACCTCAAATGCTAGAGTCTGGACGTGTCTTGGATGACTGTCTTGAATGTTGCTTGTTGTAGTATCACCGTACTCTTCATCTGCTTAAGAAGACCAATTTGCATCTTGAGTGGAAACATGCGATTCTTTGTCATTTGAACCGTAGCAATCTTTCTCTTGCTTCCACCTATGTCAAAGATTGTGCACTCTCCATTTTCCATTAGGACTCTATACCGTTTTTGGACCAACTGTTCAATGCTAAAAAGATTGTGTTTTAATTTTGGAGCATAGTAGACGTCCTAAATTGCTCTTCTTTCACCTTGCCTGGTGCAAATGATGATAGTCCCTTTTCCCACAACTGAAACTTTTTCATTGTTCTCCATCTTGAACTCAGATTGAATGTTTTTATCAATAGAGGCAAACAAGCTCTCATTGCCACTCATGTGGTTACTACAAGCGCTATCCAAGAACCAAACCTCATTGTTGCTCTGCTCAACAAAGTTATACACAATGAACATGTTTGGTAAATGTTCAGATTCTCTTACTCTCTCGTTAGCAACATTCACTCTTTGGCTTGATTGGTCATGCTGCCTTTTTAAGCAATCACTAGCAAAATGTCCATACTTGAGACAATAGTAACATTGAACTTTACTTTGATCATACCTTTGATTTGAGGTACTGCTCTTGTTGTACTGGGAGTCTGACTGTGAGCTGCTTGCTCCTTCTTGATTGCTTGAGCTTGTTCTTTGATAGTAGCTTGTTCCTCTTCCTTTGCTTTTGAAGCTTCTACCTCTGTTTTCTCTTCCTCTCCCCCTGCCTCTGATACTAGCCTAAGCCTTAAAGGCTTGATCTAGGGAAGAAGGAACAGATCTATTTAACCATTGCTCATGGGTTTGTAGTGAACCCATCAACTCGTCCACATTCATTCTTGAAAGGTCTTTAGCCTCTTCAATTGCAATGACCACTGGGTCAAATCTCAATGGCAAACTCCTCAGGATCTTCTCAACGATCCTTTGATCTTCCATTATTTCACCATTAATCCTTATTTGATTTGTTAGACTTAAAATTCTAGTATGAAAATTTGAAATGGACTCACCATCATTTATCTGAAGAGTTTCAAAATCTTTTCTAAGCATTTGGAGTTTCACTAACCGTACCTAATCAATATCTCGGTAGGAATTTTGGAGGATCTCCCATGCCTCCTTGGAATAGTTTGCTGCTGCTATTCTGGGGTATATGGCTTCTGCCATAGCTGTCTCAGCATCTTTTGGTATATTGCAGGGTCTTTTGGGCATTTGACAATCCATTGTAGACTTCTGGATCGGTTACGTCTGTGAATCCAGTGATCACACAATCCCACAAGTCGTTGGCGACCATTATCGTCTTCATCTTCTTTGCCCATACGTCATAATTCTGACCGTCGAACGTTGGCGGATGTTGCCAACTCTTACCCTCCGATCCGGCCATATTGTGGATTTTGGCTTTGTCTCTTTTTTTCGGCTTTTACATGGCTTTTTCTGCTTAGCTGCCGCTTTCTCTTACTGGCTGGTCACGATCTCTCTAGCTTCATCAGCGATATCCTTGACCGATGCCTTCCTCTGATACCAAACTTTTTTTTTTTTTCTTTTTTATATTAAACTTCTGGCAGTGGCCTCTTCACAAACCGACACTTTAGATGACTGTTGTAAATAAAGTCTGCGGCCTTGGTTGCTCTTCTCCCCCTTCGGCACTCGCTTGCTAAGGCTTCGGCTTACACACAGACTTCTTCAGCTGCGATCCTACTTGGCAGCTTATAATTTTGACGGCAGTTAGTTTCTTTGACTTCTGCTACGTCCACGGCTCTCCAACGATTTGTGTTGGCAGGTACAGTCTCGTTCTATCCTTTAGCAACGGCTTACTCGATGCTAGCTCTGATACCAAATCTAAAGGAGTTAACCTTCTGCCAGACCAGACAAACACAAACGTGAAGACAATGAAAAAGGATTGTGTTCATTGCTTGAGCAAAACTGATTACAAACGCCTCATAAATAGAGGTCTTATTGCACTGTTCAACAGACAAGAGACAAAAGAATAAAAAAACAACTCCTTCCGGTGAAGGTTGGTTAATGCATGCAGTGGTAGTTGAAGGTATGTGAATCACTTTCGGTGGGTGGAATTACAATTTTTTCAACACAAACCACCTCTTTGGCTATAGTCTGTTCATCTACAGAAATTTCAACATCATTCATATTCCTTCCTGTTAGCTGTCCAACCAAGTAAAACATCAATATCTTCATTATAGGCAATTCCTCTTCCAATACCATCAAAATCCATTCTAATGGCCTTTCCTGTAGCCAAGAGTCACTGAACACGAGCCTCTTGTTCTTTATTATCTTTCAGCCCTACGTTCCTTAACACGGAGACCCATTTGACTTTCTTGCCACCCAATATCCAGTCGGTAATCACAAATTCTAGCTTGACTTCCTTATTATATGCTTCAGCATCTCTACGTCTTTGAAATATCCACCTATTTTTATAGCTTATTTGTACATTCTGTAGGATTAGCGGTCGATAGGGGCATTGATGAACTGAGATTATAAGCTGAGAAAATCTGGTCAATCCTGTGATCGGTAGAACTTAACTTGTCAGCCAACATAACTTGTTATCTGGATCTCTGTTTGATACTGGCGTCGCCGTGATTTGAAACCGCGACCATCCACACGCCAAACAACTTGACACCTCGTTGGGGGCTTCACTAATCGGTATGTACACTTTTAAACTAAATTATCGTATCCTCACTGATAGAGTAATATTTTTCATATAAAAATACATTCACATAGGTGTTTTCAATAAGGGAACCGTGCTGTCAAATTTTATTTTAAAAAACTATCAAATCATATAAAATAGGGGGGAAATTTTAAGTTTTAACTCGCAGGTACATGAACGTCGAAGGTCAAATATTAAAGCTACTAACAATCAGTTTTGTAGTTTCGTTCATAAAGAACGTGAATCAAAACTACTAACGTTGTTTTGCAGTACCTCTCATCACAGATAATTAGCAAACAAACCCCTTATAATTAATTTTAATCATAACCACATTTTAATTAAATTAATCAGTTTTGTGTGTGTTAAGGTTAATCATTTTAGCTCAGTGTTTTTGTTTGTTTGTTTGTTCGTTCTATGTTAAATTTAATCATCTTAGCTCAGTATTTTTGTTTGTTCTACTTGAGGCTAAGGCTATATATGCTCTCCCTTCACACTCGTAGGGTGACCTTGGGGAAATAAACAATCGATAAACGTCCATCTCTTATTTTCTACGGGCAATGTGACATGAAATCCATCCCCATGCACTTGTCATAGTCATTAGATGGGTCACGATGTGGATTTCATCACCACACTATAATCCACATTTGTGTTTTGGTGGAGTATAAATATCAATGGTAACATCTGTTGTAAAGCTAAGTAAAATTCTCCATAAAAGTTTCTGTGAAGTGAGTAGGTTACAAACCAATACTCGAGTATCAGACAACATCCTTATATAGACTTGGGCCCCACATACTACAAGGTATTTAGAGGACTCCCTTAGCGAGCCTTCTACATCTTAGATTAAGACCCTTTAGTGGCAAACAACTATCAATGCAGGGGAAACAACATACTCGAAGCTCACTCACCACATACAAATGTAGAGTGACAGTTGCAAGACCAACCTAGTAACCACTTTATGCGAGTTGATCAGTGGAGTCGCAGTTACATTGTAAACCCATAATCTACTAGCATAAGCTTGTCATATTGTGTGATCTTGTTTGTGTGTTATCGATACCGGTACTATTTTTAGACCTATTCCCTTCACCAAACAATTTACCTTGTCAAATTTAACACTAGGCTCACACATCAATCCTATTTTCCAATCCTTACATCAATCAAACCATCACCCTATCATAATTTAACAATGTCCCTTTTACCTCATCTCTTACACACATCCTCCCTTGAAGTCTAGTCTTGTCCAAAATCACCCCCATCACTTATCCATTATCAAACCTCTTAAGCTTTCTTGAAATCAAAGACATTGTCAAGTCAACTTACATAGCCAAGTCCAATCATCCCATCATCCATCCCCCCAAGAGCAAATCCCATCAAATCACTTAATTAACTAGTCCCAATCAAATCAAGTAAACTTTGGTTAAAGTCAACCTTAACCTATTCAACCTATTGAATCACATCTCTTTTTAACTAGTCCAAACCTAGCATCCATCAAACCAAGTCAAATCATGAGCTTGTTTTAGCTCACCATCCAAGTCAAGAACTAGTCAAACTTAGTGTTACCAATGCCCTATCTCGTCTTAAATATCTAGTTCATGTCTAAATTCAAATTTGCTTATGAGCATCTTATCCACAATCATAGTCTCGCATCACATTCAAAGTCAAAACTTGATCAAAACTTGATTATCAATCAATATCCACCATTTCATATCATCTATCCTAGATTATCCACACATCAACACCATGCCTATCCAAACTCATCAATAACTTAGGATTGGACAATCAGGGCACAATGATGATGTGGAAACTCTTTTATGAGGTGAGTAACATCATGGTAATCATAAATAAAACCTTATTGATATGAATGCACATAATCCACAATATGACTTGTTGAAACTGACTAGGGTATAACCCAATTACAATAGTATGTCTATGAAAATAGGCTTGTTTTTTTACTCCAAATTATTGAGGTAGGTTCTATACTTCCTCCCAATTTTGATAGTGATAAACTAAGATATATTATCCAAAGTCCTTAACAAGAAATGCCTACACCTAGCTACAATCATTTTTAAGAAGAAGAAGAAGAACCTCAAACTGAATCTGTTAATATTAACCACATCAAACTTGGCAAATAGAAGTCCACCTTAGAAGACTAAGTTGAACAAGACTATAAACAAGCCTTGCTTGATCATCTAAATCAAATCACCCAACAAGTGGCCTCCTTAGCATCACAAATAGACTTAGATGTTAATAAACCTCAAACTCCCATGAAGTCATATAAAACTAATCTGCCTCTCATAAGTCAAAATCAAGCCACGCTTGAGAAAATTCGTCATCATCAGTCCCATTTTATGACCTTGTGTTTGCCTAAAAATGGAAAGCGATGAAGGATGTTATCCAAGGGATAAAATCAAGTTCATGTAGAAATAAGTATAGATTTGAATATATATGCCCCTATCCACTTGGCACAGACATATCACACACTGATTTCCCATCTCATTTTGAACCACCTAAATGTAACAAATACAAGGGGAAGGAGGATCCATGAGAGCATGTCAAGGAATTTTTTATGTCCTATAAAAATATTTCCTACAATGATACTTATCTTCTCGAGTTATTCCCTCATAGTATTGGATGACTAGCTTTGGAGTAGTTCATGTACCTACCTAAGGAATCAATCACATCATTTGCAGACTTGCAGATAAATTTGTCAAACATTTCTCCTATAATGTGGAACATGAAATTACCATACTAGGCCTATATAATGTCAAACAAAGAAATGGAGAAAATTTCTTGTCCGTATTATAAAAATGACAAAATCTAACAAGCAAATTCCCATGTTCAATCCTTGACAAACAACTGGCCACTATTTTCATCTCCAACTTGAATCAAGAATTGAATATCCAATTGTAATTACATTGTGTCAATACATTTGATGAGATTTTTGGAAAGGGTATTAAATTTGATAAATCCCACATTTTCAAGGGTGTAATCAAAATATTTTCATATAATGTTCAAAGTCAAACGAATACCTCAATAGAAAAACCAAAGTTATTTAATAATAAAAAAATGTGGTTGGTGATGGAGTTTCAAATGCCAAACATGTCCAAACAATCCAAGGCTCTAGTAATTCCATATTTAAATTTACATTTAACATCATTTTACCTAGAGGCAAGCTGAAGATAAAATCTAGGAAGCAACAATACACTAATCTCAAGAATGTCCTAAATAAGCTTATAGTTGTTAACATGATTGTTCTTCCTTCAAAACAAAACCCCTTGATGAGATTCAACCAAAACTGACATGGTATATGGAAGATGAATACTAAATCTATTATTGAGTCAAGGGTCATGACACCCAAAGGTGCATGCAGCTCTAAAATTATATCTAAGACTTGATCGATCATGGAGAAATAGAGGTTGAAGGAGAGGAGTCTTCTTCCTAAAATTTTCAGCTTGGAATATACCATGATCCTTTTCCCAAACATGACCAAAAACATAAAAATACACATAAGTACCAAGGTCAAACCTATCATTCAAATCACGTGGAGTATAGGAGGACCCCACACCATTATGACTCACTTGTTAGCCATATTGACCATTGTAAGCACATATTTGCCATCATCAAGATAAGGGCCAAATCTCTTAAACACCCTCCTATCCAAAACTAGCCTTATATTTATATAAAAGGACAATCATTTGATTGTGCTTCTACCACATGCCATGGAAAAATAACTATACTGGAGACACCTCTTTAAAGCTCCCCCTCAAAGAGCACCCCCAAAGGTCAATGTTTAAATACCTCCTTTGACTACTCCTACAGGTGATTACAACATCATCCAACAACTTAAGAATACCCTAGCACATATTTATATTATGGATCTTCTTAAATCATCTTCCATCCACCATGAAATTCTAAAAAAATGTAACAACCCCGTTGGGATCTAACTAGAAATATGTGATTTTTTTCAAATAAAAAATTAAACACATATACTATAAATAGATTACACCATGAGAATCTAATTAGTGATCATAAAAAATACTCTAATTATAATAACTGTAAATAAAACACTCTACAACATACATCATTGATCACTATCATCATAAGAAACATATCATAATACAATATAGAAAGTAATTACAATTAACCAACCGTGACTGATACATACCTACAGCCATTGTTGTCAATGTACAAAAAATAAGTAATTACATCTCATCATGACATGTTTCAATAATAAATACAATATAATACAATGTACATATATATAATAGGCATGGCTCCTTGGAGCATAGTTCTCCAGACTCTAGTATCTGTGGCAATCTCAATTATCGTCTCTAAGTAAGTACTTCTGTGTGGAGGGGGAGCATCATCTGAGAACTTTTACACACCAACCATGGACCAACGATCCTCTGCACTAATCCCATCAAGAAATGGCCTTCTTTTCATAGATGAGTAGATAGTGATGATGTGGGATTCCAAAGAGATAAGATAGTACTTGTGTGTTGTATGATTTCTAAAACTAAACATGTAGTATATCATTGAACCCATTCTATTGAAAAATATTTTACAAACATATAAACCATACTCATGAAATGAAAATGTCTCACTAAACATTAATTTTTTAATAATAAATGATCTATAGATCAATCAAAATTCATACACACCACTTGATCAAATTAGTTTCATCTGACACTATGATGCTAGTAAGCTAGTGAAGTCCATCTCACTACTTACTCAGTATCAAGAATGTGAGATTTGGTTAACATAATATAACCAATAGATTCATACAATTTACATCCTACTAGAAATCATATCACATTGTATACATCTTAAATTGGTCAAGAAACCACACATATTATGTATTTTCACAATCTTTTTCACAGGAGACTCTGACTGGAGAATATGAGTCTCATTTGCACTAGCCATGTTTTTATTTTTCTTGTCTTGATCTTGTTTCTTGCTTTCATCACCTCTTTGTTCATTACCAATCATTCAAAATCTTCTGAACAGTCATTCCACCTCAACCAGATAGTATTTCCCATGCCGATCCTATTCCCTTAAGTCCTAAGCCTATAGGATAGGAGTGCCAAAATTGAACAACACTAAACACAAAAGTGTCCCTTTTTTTGTGCTCCTATCCTTTTGCATTTTAAGTCCCAATGATCATTTCTCTTTGCTCAAGAGGTCCCAAACCCTTCTTAACCCCTCCTTGAAGTTTAGTTTGTCTTTTTAATGTCGGTTAATGTGAATAAAGCTCCAAAATTCAAAATAAAGAGTCTCTTATATAAAATAATTCACAAGGCATTTTATATCTAGCATTTACTACTTTTGCACACTAAGTAATTAAAAATCAGTCAATAGTATTGCTTGAAATTTTGCATCACACATAGATTTGAATGCTTGATCAAGGAAGGGCCTAAGATAAAGTTCATTCTTGCACTTATCATGTGCATTGTTTATGCACGTTCCCTAAGAGAGAACTACATTTGATCTAAGACCCTAGCTTGAGGATTAATGTAGGCAGTGATCAAGACAATAGAGGTTCTAGATCGTGCGATCATACTTCCTCTAACCCAATTTTTTCTCCATATGGTTTTGATGTGTTCATTTTTTCATGTGTGTAGGTAGACCTAGGGTTTTGGAATAAAATAGGTTATATAGCAACAAATACAAGAGATGGTGGAGAAATAAAGACACTTATAGGATCTAGGAACCAAACTGCATCAGAATCTAAAGCCAAAAATTGATTTGGATAATAGAGATAGGATTGGACTACAGTGTTAAAACCCAAAGTGTCATGTTTTTGGTTCTCTTATCCTTTCATTGAATGAAAGCCAAATTCAGATTCATGACACTGTCTCAGTGTTGCACAATAGTTTTCAGCCTCTATATCAGTCGTCTCAATGTATTTTTCCAAATCAATTATTTTCTTTCCACATGTAATTAATTTGATCAAATTAATATAAATCTATGTTTTATATATTGTTTAGGAACTAAACCCTAGTTTTTCATAAAAAGTTAAAACATTTGGTGAACTCGAATTACTTGTTTTTGGTGAACCCGACTTACTTCAAACAAATCTCAAACCCTAGGTACCCCTAGGGTTTTCCTTCACAATTTTGTGCAAAAGTTCAATTTTAAAATTTTGATTTTTGTATAATTTTTTGTACATTTATTTTATTCAAATTTATTTTAGAATTCAAATTATTACAATAAATTTCAAAATTCTAAAACTCCAACCCAAAACCCTAGATTTCCAAACTAGGTCCTCAAACACCAAGCCTTCCTCCCTTACAATTTTTAGATAAAATTTTTAGAATTTTTGCAAATTGTTTGGAGTGTCGAAAATATTTTCAAAATCTCTATGTTAGTAGTTATTTTTGCATTTATTTTCTTAATAGTACTTTTACATATTCTCTTTGGTGAGAGTAATAAAATTGCCACTAAGACACTTCTTCTCTCTCATCTTATAGATAAATTTTAAAACTATTCTCATAATTATGACAATGAATGTACAAATTTGAAAAATTGCACATTAGCCAAAAATGAGGAAAATGATATCATTTACAATGAAGACAATTATTATTATTGTAATGAAGAATATGATGATGCACATGAAAGTGATAGTGAAGAAAAAGTATATGCATCTTCTTCTCTCAAACCTATCTCTTTTCTTCCCTCTTCTAAAGAAAATAATTTTGATAAATGGAAAAGTTACTTTTCATCTCATTCTCCTATGCACAATATATCAAATGTACAAATCAGTCATGCAATTCCAAGTGAACCTCTCATTGGTGATAATTTGATTGCATTCAAACCTAGTCTCTCTCTCTCTCTCTCTCTCTCTCTCTCTCTCTCTCTGCTACTTCTATGTTCAAATTACAACAATATAAACACAATAGAATCAAAATTCCAATGCATAGTTCAAATGATCCATCTCATGATCTTAACTCTACTTTGTCATCTCAAACAATGTCAAAAGAATGTCTAAATGATAAATCTCTTACTCTTACTTCTCATATTGCAAATGAAAATAATGCATGCACTCCATTCAAGGATAACATAGATGCACATAGTATTCCAAATTCACATGACAAATTTTTTCATATTAGAAAAGAATTAACATCTTCTCCTACCCCTCTCTCTAGTGATAATGAGTATGATAGTGAACATGCAAATGAAAATGAAAATGAGACTGAATATGCAAGCGATAATTCTACTTCTCCTCTTTCACATGAACAAAATTTTGATTGTGATAATGCATGGAATAATGATGACTATTATGCATATAGTGAAGAAAAACATGCATCTCATGCTTATAAAACTTCTCTCACTCCTCTTAAAAATAATGCACTACAAAATGTTGATTCTACTTCTATGCATGATTCTATTACAAATGATGCACATGTCAATGATAACATCACATCTTCTATTCAATTAGAACGTGATTTGCTAAATACTAATGATACCAATGAATCTCCCAAGACACCCATACTACATTAGCACCTATTTCTCACTCCCTACCCAAAGAGAATGGTAGCCCATATCCCTCAACTAAGGTCCAAGTTACCATTCCTCCAAAGGTTCAAGTGAGCACACCCCCTCTCTATGATACAATTGCTAAATGTAACATTCCCCTGGCTAAAATAAATGATCAAATTCAATGTTTAAATGAAGCACTTCAAGATACTAATATATGATCCCAAGAGATTATATATTTAATGCATGCAGTGGGTGAATTACAAAATGAAGTACATCTCCTTAATTTGGAAAATAAGGCTTATAAGTCTTGGATGGATGCCAATGACTTGCATGGTAACCCTCTTTCGAAGACATTTGTCAAAGCTTCATTTCCCAAGCACTTTTAGATACCATCATTTCCTTAATTTGATGGAACTAGAAGTCCATTCATACACCTTAAAGCCTTTCAAAAGGCTTTGCCATCTCATGCGAGTCCTTTGATTCTACTTAAGTTGTTCCAGCAGACATTAGTGGGTAATGCATAGAATTGGTTATTTTATATACTCCCTATTGGTTCCTTACATACATATGATGAATTAGAGGAGGCATGTCTTAGATATTACATATCAAACATGGGCCCTTGTGTACATATGAGAAACTTGTCATATTGCATCAGAATCCTTCAAAGCTAGTTAGTGATTATATCTTACGATTTAAGACTTGCATGCTATGCTTGATCTATAAACCAACAGATTTAGAGGTTTAACATATATTTATTAAAGGGATTAACCAACCTCTCTTCGAGCATATAATATATTAGATAGAGTCCTCTTTTAGGCACTTATGTTATACAATTTAAGCCTTGGAGAATAAATCAGGATTGATTGAGACAGATTTAGTTGATCAACTTACTCTAGATTTCACAGCATTACCTCCATCTACAACTCCTAGCACACAACATCCACCATGTCCCAATTAGGATAGGAGACCACAACTAGAAAAACAAAAAGTTAAGAACAAAGACCCTATTTCTAGAACACAACCTACAATATGCACTATAGAAAATAGTAGCAAGGCATCACTATAGTTTGATTCAGAGTAGGATATCCCATATGTCATATTATCAGCACACTAGATAGGAGGTTAATCACATTTCCTTATACTCATCATTGGGATTCACATCTCTTACATAGATAGCCACATTGACCCTTTTGTAAATATCATTGTATCTATGGACATAGAGATAATGATTGTTATAGACTTAGGGATTGTATTAATAGATGTGTTGATAATAGTATCATAGAATTCACATCGAGGGCACTGAGATCTCCTCCATCATGGATTCATAAACCTCATTCCTCCATGATTGATTCATCCCAAGGCATTCCTTCATAGGAATCATTGGTTAACTCATCATGAAAGTAATGTGGTTTCTAAGACAAAGCCTCATAGGAAATCTCGTATACCACCTATTCAGACAGTTTAGAGACCAGTACAACAAAAGCAACCTACATATAGCAATGTAGTCTGAGGAGTACATAATGAAATTCCATATACATATTCAATACAGTCACAGGCACCACAATAGATTTTTTAGGGTCTTATCTCACGTAATA
Organism: Torreya grandis; assembly: GCA_037957365.1. Taxonomy (NCBI): domain Eukaryota; kingdom Viridiplantae; phylum Streptophyta; class Pinopsida; order Cupressales; family Taxaceae; genus Torreya; species Torreya grandis. Next base: position 1,619,072 of record JARHVA010002622.1, read on the forward strand.
ACTTGCCATAGTTAAGATTAGATAAACCCACATTAAAAAGTACCACTCTAGATAGATATTCACTACAACCAAGTTTTTAGGGTCCTATCCCATGTAAAAACCCACTATGATTGAGATTAGACAATCCCCCATCACAGGTTATAGTTCTATCTCGATATATTTCTCAATCATACGCATCACAAAAGAGGCCATAAGGTGTTATTTCACATAGAAATCCACTACGATTGTGGATAGATGAGCCTCCTACACAACACACAATTTTAGTTGCACATCCTTTGAGGTTGCATCTTTCAAATTATCCACATACAGTTATAGTTAATGCACCATAGACAACATCAAATATAGGGCATGTTCTCAACATGAACAATATGGCCACTTGTTCAAGTGGCCATCAGGGTTCAGGTAGTGATACAATAGCCATGGGGTTGATATGCACATAGTGATATCTTATACCCCATTCTAATAACAACTAAAATTCCTAGCTCCAAATAACCATACCCATCCAAACCAAATTACCCAAATCTTGATCTTACCAATATCCTATTTGACCAATCTTAAACCAATTCACTTTATCAAATCAATTGACCAATTACAAAATAACAAAATTTTTACTCACATATGATTCAACACCAAACTACCATCACAGTTGAACCTATCAACAACAATCAAATCATATCCCAAATACCATTTTACTAAACATATGCAACCTCAAAATCAACGCCAAATCAACTATTTCTAATTAACCATTTACAATAAATATACCAATATGCTCCAAAATCCATAACACAATACGCATGAGTCAAAATCAAACAAGTATTCATATATATATATATAGCAAGTTTTCAATACATATACACTAGTACCAAGTAAAATTAGTCATGAATAGGCATCAAGCCTTCAATCTCAATCTCACTCTCTGTAGCAGTGCTAGTCCAATAATCTACTATATCACTTGATAGCCTCACACTTCTTTGAGCTATCACATGTCTCTTACGATAACTCTCACTCTAGTAGTCAACCTTGCTTATTGCACAAATTTTCATATCACCTTTGAAGATCTATATACTCATCTATGATCCTTATGCTAATAGATCCAAAATCAGGTGGAGACATCCTATACCTATCTATCTTATCTCTCAGTTCATCTCTCTCTCCTATTGGCCTAACATATGTAGTTGTCACTATAGCAATGTTGTTAAAAAGATGGGCATGAATACTGACCATGACCATTTCTTGATCTATCAATCCCTTCTCCACCACATCATTAGGTACATGTCATGTGAGCTCTCAGAGTGTCGACTCAATTTTGGTCTCCCAATAATCATCATCTCCACTTCCTACCCCAGCCTATGCTCCATCATGAGCACCTCCTGATTCATCTATGCACAAAGTGTGACACTACATCAGATATATACTTTGAAAATAAACTACAAGCACAAATTTATACACAATTCAAATATAATCACTACTCACCTCTCATCATCTAGATCGACATAGGATCCTCATACTGTAGAGTATCCCCTCCATTAATAGGGTACAATGGAGCCCATTGATGCCTATCCCACCACACAATATACATGTCTATACATACAACGTCATCCACATCTAGAATATTTATGGCCACATCACTCACATCCAAAGGTAATGGTGCAAGCTCAGCCTTAGTAGGCCTTGTATGAGCTCCTAAACTCACATATGCTCATGCACTCCTCACCCACACCCATGCTACTAGGGGCACATCCTATTGTACCCCAAACTATCTAGTAAGCTCATAATGAAAGCACTCATATACTCTAGCCTAGTGGTCATGTATCCAACAACTAACCCTCATATATCATTGTTGTAATCCATCCTCTGCCCACCCAGGAAATCCTCTGTAAGGTCTCCATATGATGTCACCAGCCACCAATCCATCTAAAACCCACTTATAATGGTTAATCCCATGGGATTGAATAGTTAATGTGCTCATCTACCACTCTCCAAATGGCTGTGGATATCCCACTCTGCCCTAGGTAATCCAATCAACTGCATAACTGCTATGTGCTCAAGGCCTAAAATGCAATAAGGTTATCACACTCACCCTACCATTGAATTACTCATGTGTAAACCTGTATAGATCCTTATATAGGTGGTCTAGCATAGTCCTCCCCCATGAGAATACAATGCCATATACCTCCACACTGTGCAAAATATTGTGCATCCTATATGAAATAGATACTTGACTCCCATCTACAGTAACAAATGATGCCAACAAAACAACCAACTACTTCCACAAGCACAAAACACTAGACTACACAATAACTGATACTAGCACATCACTATCACTACCTCTTCGATGTATGCCTGAGGGCACACCAATAAAGCACAAAGATGCAAGATCAATTGAATCAGCACCAATATCATCTTGTACCATCACTTACCACCTACTACTTGATAAATGCTGTATCTGATACACATCTGCTAGAGTCACAGTCATCTCCCCTATATGAAGCTAAAAAGTACATGTACCTATATTTCACCTCTCACATAAGGTAGTCATTAGATACTGATCCCACTGCACTATGCCTAGGTCACACATGTGATCCAATCCTAACCTATCCATGACAACTCTCTCATTAGTAGATAATGGTAACAACCTCAATATCTCCATCACTCGACCCCTACGAAACTCTCTCATCCACACCTCACCCTGCATCACCAAAAACAACACACCAATTAGTCAATAACACCAAGTTAAAAGCCAAGCCAAAATAACAAAAAATAACAAAGCAACATTTCAAAAGATCCTATAGAACCAACAATAACACTATAGAAAGGATAACATCACTGGATAGGAGTGATGAAACTTGGACATGAGCACTAAACCCTAGATAGGAGTGTTGAACCCTAGACAAGAGCACTAAAAATAGAAAAAAACTTTTCCTAGGCTAATTTAAAGAGCTCAAAAACACCAAAATAAGACAAAAAGCTGAAAAACACCAAAAATTTGGGTTACTTACTAGGGTCACATCACCATCAGCTTGAACCTAGGCTACCAGCTGCTCAAACTGGGTTGCGACAGGTGCTCATCTCCTTGGCATTTTTCTTGCTCAAGAGCTCAAAATCTCCACCTAGTCAATGCACAAATGAATCAAGAATCAACCTAGTTTCTCATATTAACCAAATTTTTTAGTCAAAATAAAGTACCATTTTAACCATAACTTGAACCCCATAACTTCATTTTTCAAACCGTTTCCTTCCACAAAATCATGACAACAATACCTTCAACATTATGCAAGCTTCACTATATTACTACCTTATTTTCATACTATGACATGAACATCTCTACATTTCTCTTATACCCAGACATACACCATGGTCATCACCAATCCAAACATGTTCCACTTACAACAACATAAACTAAGCAATCCAACAACATTTCAAGCTATTCATAACATACCAACCTTGTTTCTATTACTACACCACTAGTCATCACTTTTGGCTCAACCTCCTTTATCATAGATCACGTCCCTCTTCAAAAAAGGGGGCCATCATTCATACCTATTCCTATTTATACACTTACCCAACATACCCATCCACTCTCATAAGTGGATACACCATGGTTCTTCCACATCCAACACTTAGATTATCATATTCAACTCATATTAGTTGAGATATATAAGGATTTAGATTATGTGGGTCACTCAACATTACTTAGGACATTCAGATGGATATACCTTCAGTTTATAGATACACAGGCTATTCAGATACAATGGTTCAGATTATATGGATTCATAGTGATTTTGGTATAGATTCAGACTCAAATCCCAAATTTGGCGGCATATACATACTACACATCTCACACATACAACATGACATAGTTACATAATCAAATAGCATACTATAGCCATAATGTAGAGCACAGTGTTTTTGGGTCTCCAGTTTTGCATATGAGGCATGACAAGATATGTCATATCACATGTGGTTATATAGATGACCAGATTATATAAATGCATCACTCACATACTAGATTTGGGGGCATGACATATATGTTCATGTTGTTCATCACTCAGGATTATACAGATGGAATGGCAAGACATGTCATTCTCTCCTTGTACATTGACCAAATTTTTAGACTACACCTAGCTATACCTAGGTTGTCACCAAGTTGGACCACATAACCCCCTATAACAGTTGGTCCATTGTATTACTTAGATCTAGATTACATGAGTTTATGCAGGATAGAGGATAGACATTAGTTTTGGGCCTCTAAGCATTTATTAATTATAGTTCAGATATTTAGAGTGGGAACATGATAGATTTTACTCTTCATAACATACATATTTTATATACACATTCAGATTATATGAGTTTATGTGAGACAAAGGATAGACATTGGTTTTGGGCCTCTGAGCATTCCTCATCTTTAGTTAGGTTCGATGTGGGGGGCAAGCATTGCCCTTATTTTATATGATACATGGATTCCACATTTAGATTCAATACAAAGGGCATCCACTACATGGATTCCTTCTCTCTCTAGGCACTATTTGGCTCTCCATCTGCTTCCCTGGCCAAGAAGTGAGTTGGATCCTTGTAGTACATTCACTTCCATATAAATAGGTTTAGGTACACATTCTCTTCTTTTTTTTAATCTAGTATTTCATTTCATTACATAACTAGAATTAAAGGAGGGCAAATGTATACACCCTAAATTGGTCAAAAAACCACGCATATCATGTCTTTTTATAGGAAAATTTGACTGGAGAATACGAGCCTTGTTCACATTATCTATGTCTTTATTTTGCTTGTTTTGATCTTGTTTCTTGCTTTCATCATCTCCTTGTTCATTACCAGTCATCCAAAACCTTCTAAAAAATCATTCCACCTCAACTAGATAATATTCCCCATGCTAATTTTGTTCCCCTAGGTCCTGATCTTATAGGATAGGAGTGCTAAAATTGGAAAACAACATCGGACACAAAAGTGTCCTATTTTCGACACTCATGTCCTTTTGTATTTTAAGCTCTGACAATCATTTTCTTCGCTGAAGAGGTCCTAAACCCTTCTTAGCCCCTCCCTTAATTTTTATTTGTCTTTTTAATGTTAGTTAATGTGAATAAAGCTCCAAAATTCAAAATAAATAGTCTCTTATATAAATGAATTCACAAGGCATTTTATATCTAACACTTACTACTTTGGCACACTAAGTAATTAAAAATCAGTCAATAGTATAGCTCAAAATTATGCATCACACATATATTTGCATACTTGATCAAGGGCCTAGATGAAAGTTCATTATTACATCTACCATGCGTGTTGATTATGCACATTCCCTAAGGGAGAAATATATTTGATCTGAGACTCTAGCTTGAGGGTTAATGTAGGCAATGATTAGGACAACAAGGGTTCTAGATCATGAGATCATACTTTCCCTAACCTATTTTTTTCCCCATTTACTTTTGATATGATCATTGTTTCATTTGTGTCGGTAGACCTAGGGTTTTGGAAGAAGATGGGTTATACAATGGCACATACATGCAATCATAGAGAAATAAAGACACCTACAGGATCCAAAAACCAAATTACATCAGAATCTAGAGCTAGAAATTGATTTAGATAATAGTGGTAGGATTGGACTACAACGCTAGACCCCAAAGTGTCCTATTTTTGGTGATCCTATCCTTTCACCAAAGAAAAACTAGATTTAGATTCACAACACTGTCTCGGTCTTGGACAACAGTTTTTAGCCTCTGTATTAGTCATCTCAGCCTATTTTTCTAGATAAGTTATTTTCTTTTCACATGTAATTAATTTTGTCAAATTAATATAAATTTATATTTTATTTCACTTGATTTTATTTTTCCCCTTAATCCATCCCCTTTATTATTTAGGAACTAAACCCTAGTTTTTCAAAAAGTAATAAATCACACATAACATGTAAAGCACATGATAATCTAATAGCATACATTTTTTTCATCAAACATATGAATGAATCTCACAATAATGTCTATCCCATAATAGGAACAATAAACAAACAAGTTTAGGTTATACCAATCAAGTATATATATATATATATACTGCACACTCTATTTTATGTAAGCAAACACAATACAATACTTTTTACTATTGTCATAAAATATGTTATTCTTAGAAATATCCAACACATTTAGTTCATCAAATGTATGAATTAATCTAGACATATTAATTATAATTTGTACCACCCGAGTATAACATATGTTTAGATAGTAATTTACAAATAAAAACACTCTATGACATCCCATAATATCATATATCATTGTACATCAACGCAGTACTCAATCATAAATAATCAATCTCTCAATTTTGAGAATCAAATGTCCTTTAATCCTAAATAATAGGCAAACAAGTATATTTGATACTAACCTGGTATATCCTATGTTTAAACTACATACTAGCAATAAAAAAACTTAACATATAGTCACACATCATGATGCACTAATTTATGCTATATATGTCTAAATATTTTTACATTTAAATCTACTCACAATATGTACTATTCACTAGTTTTCATTACTATATGTAAATATATAACAACAATTTAGTCATGTGATTCTCAAAAAATTAGATAATTCATAATTAAGTTATACCATAACCTTTTATTTAAATAACTTAATTCTATTTTTAGAGACTATTTTTATATGGTTATAGTTTTGGTCCCTCAGACACCTTATGACTTAATATAACCATCCATTTAGCTACAAGCTTAGGCATATGACTTAATACACCTATATATGTAATTGGTTGCTTAAGTCCATGCATATATATGTTTCCTATATACGAATAATCATACAACATAATATGTATTGTATATAAGCACACACATAATATATAAATACTATATCAATGGTCAACTATATTTCTAAGTCAATAACTCAATATGATTTTAACAATCATTATACTTTTTTATTCACAAAATATATTGATGATCTTTATAAGACAAGGGATTCAATAATCTAATACTCCTTCACAGTTTTTATCCTTACCTAAATAGATTTTTAAATATACTACACCCTATGATAACCCATATTATCATAGTCTAGTGTTCTTATGCATAACTACTAAATACCACAACCAATCATAATAAAGTAGCTGTGAATTAATGAAATCATAACTGTAATGACTTGTTAACATGCACTGATCGGTAGAAAATAATGACTTGTTAATTAAAATATAGATCGATATTTTTTTCCCAAAAGACATTATCATAGCCTCAACTATGTAAATACGTGAATATGATCGCTTCATACTCCTAAGATTTAGTTTCATCCCTATATTGGAATCATAATGAATATTTATATGCAGCCAAGTCGATTCAGATAGTTATTTATTTAAATCCTAAAAGTATTAATTCTAGTCAAATATATATAATTTTCCAGACATATATAAATCGCTATTGTCTAAATTTCATTAGAAATTGGAGGTCACAAAATTTACATATATGACTCCTTAAACATCTATTCAGACCAATAGGTATTTATACATGCCCTATATTCATTTTATTATAGTGATTGAGTAGAATTATGCTACAGTTTCATACAACATTTCAAAAAAATAGACATATTTATATATTTTCCAATTCATTATAGGTCTTCTCCTACTCAGATCATCTAGCCTTAACTATCATATAAAATTGTACTTTGCTAGTGGGTCACTGCCTAAAACAAAGTCCAAAATTTCTGAGCATAGAAAATCTAAGTCATAACCCTTTCCTATTTTTTTTAACTGCTTTATGAATGAGTTATTTCACTAAATACTCACATTAAATCTATAGGATTAGTTTTCAATTACAGTGAAATAATTACTGTGTATTCTATAGTCATTTCATAGTGATCAACTTATAGTATTCAGTTGGAAATAATTCTTTAGCTATGTGAGTTCTATTATTACAATCCACTAAATTATAACTAATTCATTGCACTATACTTAATTATGATTAGCTCTATTATATATGTTATATGGACAATTTATTGATCTATAATTATATTTCACATAGTCAAATGTTTATACATCATAGGAGGTTCACCAATTTCACAATGGCTCTAGAATTTTGATAAGACTCATATTTCTCTACATAAATTTTATAATTATATTTATTCTAACTCAATGTAATATCACCAGATTTTCATAATATGAACATATATTCATAAATCAATCACATGACCAACCTGAAATCTGCTCACGCTTCTCGATCCTTCTTTTCTTCTCTTCCAACCACCTTTCCATTCTATTTCACCTCTTTTCTATATGATCCACCTTACTCTTTTTCCACCTACATATATTATTATTTCTTATTCTATATCCTCATGAAAAGCGGCATAGTTTTTTTCTTTTTCTCTTTTCTCTTTTTTTATGTTTTTCTTTCTTTTTCTTTTTCATTATTTTTATGATTTTTTTTCTTAAATTTAAAACTTCCTATTTCTCTTAATTTATTATTACTTTTGATTTTATTTTCTTTATTTTCTATTTTTTCTATTTAATTAGAAATTCTTAAATTTTATTTATTTTAACATTAATTATAATAATCAATAAATTCACTAATTAAACTAGCATATCCAAATGCCATAATGACTTAATGATAAATTCATTAGTCAACAATCCAAATTTGCTCTTGTTATAAAAATCACAAAACATTAATTGTTATAGATATGATAGGAATGCAAATACACAATACTAGTTGGATATTACTATTAAACTAAACTAACCATGAATGAATAACTCTTAATGCAAACAATATTAAAATATACTAAGTTAACCATTTTATCATGCATCTAACATGTGATATCTAATGTGGTGTGTGTAGGGTTTTAATCGATTTCTCTATCATCCTCTAACATCTCCATTTACGTCACCCTCTTTGATTATACTCTCTCTCCATCACACTCTGAGGGATGAGTTCTCTTGCATCAACCTCACAACAAGTAGGTAGTTATATCATAACAACATGATATATACATCATATTAAATCAATATGATCATAAAGTAAATATATACACTACAGCTAACTCATAACATTGTAATCATGTAACCTAAGCAATATCCAACTATCCCATAATAACTTATATCTCAAAGCTTAGTTTAAAAAAATCAAATCAAAAATTTCAACTATAAGTATCTACAAATAATCAAATAGTTTTCTTAACGAAGAATTATGATGTAACATCCTTCCCCCTAAAGCTAATCACCGTCTAAGATGGCTCTTATTCAAATATAAGTTTTAAATTAATTTAATTATTTAATAAAGAAATAACATAGTATAAAGTAACAAATAAATCAATTAAAAGTGAAATTTGGCTATAAAACTCACCATTGTCCTTCCAAATAGCACTATTCTCAAAGTATTGGTCCTATAAGACCCTACACTATGACATCTTATTATGTAAACAAGGTTTGTGAGTGTCACTCTGATTGGTTCTATCATGACCACCCAGGGTTTAGAACTGATAAGACAAGCCTATATACTACATAATTGACCACTTCTCATACCTCAAAGGGTCTCACTTATCTTGATGAAATTTTTATTGACTTTCCTAAAACACATGAAATCATCATAAAAACTAAAAACAAATGGCTTGGAAGAGTTCCACAAAGCCTTCTAGCCCCTTGGCACACCTCTCTATCCTAGAAAGTGTTTTTCTCATTTCGAATAAAAATATTTAAGGAACTTGGAAAGAATAATGTATATAAGTTAATACCATCGCTACTCTATGTAGATCCTAATAATTATAACATTTCACTACTATTTCTACTCCACGTAGCTCCTAACAAGAATGATGATAAATAAGAACTGAAAATATTACATTTTTAATGTATACAAAATTAAAGAATAAACATTCTATAGTATACATGTGTATGCTCATACGAATGAATTTGACAAGTTTGCCTATCAAATCCTAGATTTGACAAGCTCCCCTTATCAGATCCAAACTTAGTAACTACCGAGTCAATGTGAGACTAAATAGGATCTATTCCCATCTCTAGTACTCATATTACTAATTCACCACTCATTCCTTAGGTCTCCATGACCTGATGATCTTCAAAATATGCACAAGATTAAAATAATCACAAATCCATACTAATAGATCTTAGAAAGCAATGATATATGCTAAATAATTATAAATGTACCAACATACATTACAATAAAAATCATACAATCATTCCATAATTGTATTAAGTTACCACTAGCCAAACATAACCAATATCATATTTCATAGTTTAACCTATTATGTTATATTCATAGTCAAGAGGAAATAATTTTAAAATTAACATAACATACAAATGTCAAGGATCACACTGTCATTACAACCTTATAAAAGAAAAAAGTGAGACAATGTCTCTTTGCTTGCACTAATGATACACAACAAGTTAACAGTTTATCTCAACCCTTTTAGACTAAAAAGATGTTCTACACATCTTATACCCTCCTTGCTCCTAGTGAAAAGTACATAAATATCTCATCAAAATAACATGTTTTAAGCAAGACAAGAATAATACCAATTTAATCAAGGGTCTATAATAACATAACAATTATAATCAACTAATAAACCTTAATCTAGAACCAATATAAGCTCAAGGTTCACCACTTCTCATGGTCAAAGTTTGCAAGTAGCACTAGAAAGTGTAACTCTAAAAAATCATAAGTGGAAAGTACAGAACTAACATCTCAACAACAAAAATTTTAAATACCCTCACATGGTATGAGAAAAAAACACTGCAACTCAAGTTGCCCAAATCACTACACACTTGCCAAACTTGTAAGTGTAGTATCTCAACTTGTTTCTACATCCAGAAGGAAAAATATCAATCATATAGATGTATCAACCCATCTAGTCCTACAACTTCTCTCTCACTAAGAAGTAGAAGACACTATTCCATGAACTCAAGGGAATATGGTCAAAAGAACATTACAGAAACAAGTTTCAACATCATGAAAATAGGAATCCACTTAGTGCGCTTATAATGATGTCAAATAAGAGTGAGAGAGTAACAAATCACTGCCGTTATAGATATGAGAGATGACACTTATTCCTAATCCACATAAATATAGGGGTGCCAACTCATGATCCAACTCCTAACACATTAGAATCCTTAACAAAGATAACTACACTCCACTACAGGGAGAATTCCCATGGCACTGGGTGGTGCCAATCTAAAAATGGTCTTATAAGATTTCCTACACTTCAGATTAGTGAATATAAAACAAAAAAATAATGCACATATACTTAAGTGAGAATCATCCCATTCTTTCTAAAAAGTCATAACACAAAACACAAATAATGAAGGTGACTTGATTAACAAGTAAGGATGTAATCATTATCGAGATGTTTAGTTTAAGTGATAAAAAATACTATAAAAATATCTTGTTCATGACTCAATAACTATGCTATGCACTTACCTACCCAAAAATGTTATACAACCATCACCATTGAGACACTCGATAAACTAACCCCTTAACAACTCTAATATGGTGTGAGTACTCCTTAGAGTACACACTCAATGTACCACTCACTTTACATCCACATAGGTAAACATGATTCCAACAATCATAGATGTATATTACCTACAATAGTCACCAAGCCACATATGAGAGTCTACCAAATCTTTCAACTTCAATCATGGTGTAACATGATTCTACACTCAGTCACTACAAGTCCAAAATACACTTCACTTAACCAACATAATACTACCTATGCTCTTGCATCTGGTGGTTTTTCTTCTTAGCAAGATGCTATTTAGGTTCACACTGGTAAAAAAAAGATACATAAATTCAAATAGACTCATTATATCCTAGAGTTCAAGCCATAACTCTTATACCACATGTAACAACCCTGTTGGGATCTAACTAAAAATATGTGATTTAAAAATAAATAAATACATATATTATAAATAGATTACACAACGAGATTCTAATTAGTAATCATAAAAAATATTTTAAGTGTGATAACTATAAATGAAGCATGTTAAATCATACATCATTGATCACTATCAACATAAGAAACATATCATAATACAAATATAGAAAGTAATTACAATTAACCATCTACAACCGATACATACCTACAACCCCTGTTGTCAATGTATAATAAATAATTAATTAAAATTCATCATGATATGTTTCAATAATAAATATAATACAATATAATATACATATATATAAGATGCATGGCTCTCTAGAGCATAGTTCCCCACATTTTAGTATTTGTGGCAATCTCAAGTGTCATCTCTAAGTAAATACTATTATGGGGAGGAAAAACATCATTCGAGTGCTTTTTCACACCAACCATGAACCAATGATCTCCTGTCCTAATCCCATTAGGTAATGGCCCTCTTTTCATGGATGAGTAGATAGTGATGGCACAACAATCTAAAAAAATAAGCTAGTACCCTGTTTTGTATGATTTCTAAAATTAAACATGCGATGTATCATAAAAACCTATTTTATTGTAAGGTATTGCACAAGCATGTAAATCATACTTATGAAATAACAATGTCTCACTAAACATTACTTTGTCTAAAGTTTTCAATAATAAATAATTTATGGAATAATTAAAATTCACATACACCACTTGATCAGATTACCTTCATCTGGCACTGTGATTCTATTAATCTAGTGAAGTCTATCTCACTACTTACTCAATATCAACAATACAAGATTTTGTTAGCATAATATAACTAATAGATTCATATAGTTTACATCCTACTAGCAATCATATCACATAACATGTTGAGCACATGATAATCTAACTCATAATATATATATATATATATATATATATATATATATATATATATATATTAGACTGCACACTCTATTTTTCATAAGCAAACACAACACAATACTTTCTACTACTTTCATAAAACATGCTATTTCTAGAAATATCCAACACACATTCATTTAGATCATCATACGTATGAATGAATCTAGATATATTAATCACAGTTTGTACCATCTAGGTATAACATATGTTTAGACTATAATTTAAAAATAAAAACACTCTATGACATCCCATAATATCATAGATCATTGTACATGAGCACACTACTCAATCATGAACAACTAGTCTCATAATTTCAAGAATTAAATGTCCCTTAATTCTAAATAATAGGCAAGCAAGTCTAGTTTATATCAATCAGGTATATCCTATTTTTAAACTGCATACTAGCAATCGAAAGAAACATAACATATAGTCACACATCACAATGCACTAATATATGTTATATATGTCTAAACACTTGTACATTTTAATCTACTCACAATATGTACCGATCACCAATTTTCATTATTATATGCAAATATATAACAATAATTTAGTCATGCTATTCTCAAAGAGTTAGATAACTCATAACTAAGTTATACCATAAATTTTCATTTAAATAACTTAATTTTGTTTTTAGGGACTACTTTCATATGGTTATAGTTTCAGTCCTTTTGACACCTAATGACTCAGTATAACCATCTATTTAGCTACAAGCTTAAGCATATGACCCAATACACCTATATATGTGATAATTTATATGATTGTTTAAGTCCATACATAAATATGTTTCCTATATATGAATAATCATACAACATAATATGTATCGTATATAAGCACATAAATGATATATAAAAACTATATCAATGGTCAACCATATTTCTAAGTCATAAAATATATTGTTAATCTTTATAAGATAAGAGATTCAATAATCTAATACTCCATAGTTTATATTCCTACCTAAATAGATTTTCAAATATACTACACCCTATGATAACCCATATTATCATAGTCTAGTGTTCTTATGCATAATTATTAAATACCACAATCAGTCATAATAAAGTAGTTATGAATCAATGTTAACTCCATATGATTTTAAAAATCACTATACTTTTTTGTTCACAAAATATATTGTTAATCTTTATAAGATAAGAGATTCAATAATCTAATGCTCCTTCATAGTTTATATTCCAACCTAAATAGATTTTCAAATATACTACACCCTATGATAACCCATATTATCATAGTCTAGTGTTCTTATGCATAATTATTAAATGCCATAACTAGTCATAATAAAGTACTTATGAATTAATGAAAGCATAAGCTTTTGTTCAAACAACTAGTTATAATAAAGAAATTCTCAGTTCACATGAAACACATAATATTCTATTCTAGCATTTGTTATACTCTCAGGGGATTATAACATGCATACATAAGGTTCAATTATAAAAATATATATAATGTAATTGATAACCACCTATGGAACTATAATTGGAGGTACACATTCAAAAGCACAAATATAAGCTAACTAGGTATAGATGTACATACATACTCTTTTAAGCATACAATTAATTATTTCTTAATACATAACCTATTATAGAATTATATCCACACCATGGATTTTGTTTCACATACTATATATGATAAGTGGTCCCAAATCATAAAGCTTATCATGATATAATGAAAGACTACATTTTAGTTATAGATGTCTCACATGATTTACCCAAACCATATTATAATATCAATATGATTATAACTACATATATGTTAGTATAAGAAGCATAACCAACCCGATGATTTTCATGATAAGACATAATTTATTAGATGAACTTATACTGTTGGTCCATTGTTATCAATCACAAGATACAAGCCCTATGTCCATACAGAGAGATCTTATTAAACTTAATCTTGTTTTAGCTATAAGTTGGGTTAAACAAGTTCACTGATTACATATATATATATATATATATATATATATATATATATATATATATATATATATATATTTGGATCAATGTTTTAAGACTAAGTACTATTATTATAATTTATAATCACCATTCTAAAATCAATGAAAAAGGTAATAGATAAATACATGGATAGGTCTTAAAACATTTTGGCATTATTATCACCATATATCTTTATATTTTTATTCATCGTTTTTATAACACACATTGTTATCACTATATAATCATTGTTTTTCCTTTTATAAATACAGGCCGATGATAAGCACCATTCACGCTAAAACATCATGAGTTTTATAAGCACATACATATATATTTTATTTGGTGCTATTACATAAATATCATTTGACTTATTACAGATCACCTCTATAGTTTTAATAGTAAACTATGACTTATTAACATATACAAAATGATATTCTTTTTAATACCCAAAGTGATAACTATAATGACTTTTTAACATATACTAATCGATAGAAAACTATGGCTTATTAATAAAAATACAAACTGATATATTTTTTTCAGAGGACGTTATCATAACCTCAACTATGTAAATACACAAATTTGATTGTTGCATACTCCTAAGACTCAGTTTTGTCCTTGTATTCGATTCACCATGAATATTTATATGCAACAAAATTGATTCAGATAGTTATTTATTTAAATACTAAAAGTATTAATTCTAATCAAATATAAATATAGTTTTCCAAACATATAAATTGCTATTGTCTAACTTTACACTAGAAATTGGAGGTCATTGAATTTACATATACAACTCCCTAAACATCTATTTAGACTAATAGGTCTATATACATGCCCTATATTCAATTTATTGCAATGATTGAGCAGAATTATGCTACAATTTCATACAATGTTTCAAATAATAGACATATTTATATATTTTCTAGTTTGTTATAGGTCTTCTCCTACTTAGATCACCTAACCTTAATTATCATATAAAATTGTACTTTGCTAGTGGGTCACTACCTAAAACAAACTCCAGAATTTCTGAGCATAGAAAATCTAAGTCATTTCCCTTTCCCATTTCCTTTGATTGCTCTATCAATAAGTTATTTCGCTAAATACTCATGCTAAATATATAAGAATAGTTTACAATTATAGTGAAATAATTACTATGTATTCCATAGTCATTTCATAGTGATCGACTTATAGTATTCAACTGGTAATAATTCTCTGGTTAACTAAATTATATTATTATAATACACTAAATATAATTAATTCATTGCACTATACCTAACTATGATTATCTCTATTGTATATGTTATATGGATAATTTACTGAGCTATAATTATATTTCACATAGCCAGATGTTTATACATCATAAGAGGTTTGCCCAATTTCACAGTGGCCTTAGAGTTTTGATAAGACTCAGATTTCTCTACATAATTTTTATAATTATATTTATTCCAACTTAGTGCAATATCACTAGATTTACACAATATGAATATATATTCAAAAATCAATTACATGAACAACTTGGAATCTGCTCATGCTTCTTGGTCCTTCTTTTCTTGTCTTCTAACCGCCTTTCCACTCTGCTTTGCCTCTTTCCTGTATGATCTGCCTTACTCTTTTGCCACCTCCATATATTATTCTTTCTTATTCTATATCCCCATGAAAAGGGGCGTAGTTTTTTCTTTTTCTCTCTCTTTTTTTATTTTTTTTGTTTTCCTTTGTTTTTTCATTATTTTTATGAATTTCTTTCTTTTTATTTTTTTTAAATTTAGAACTTCTTATTTCTCTCAATTTATTATTTATTTTGATTTTCTTTTCTTTTTTTTTTCATTTTTTCCTCTTAATTAAAAATTTCAAAATTTTATTTATTTTAACACTAATTATAATAATCAATAAATTCACTAATTAAATTAACATCACCAAATACCATAATGACTTAATGATAAATTCATTAGTCTACAATCTAAATTTTCTCTAGTTATAGAAATCATAAAACATTAATGGTTATAAATATGATAGGAATGCAAACACACAATGCTAGTTCGATATAACCATTAAACTAAACTAACCATGAACAAATAACTCTTAATGCAAACAATATTAAATACACTAAGATAACCATTTTATCATGCATCTAATATGTGGTGTGTGCAGGGTTCTAGCCAATTTCTCTATCATCCTCTGACATCTCCATTTCTTTCACCCTCTCCGATGATGCTCTCCCTCTGTCACACTTGAACGGATGAGTTCTTCTACGTCAACCTCAGAACAGTAGTTAGACCATAAAAACATGATATACATACATCATATCAAATCAACATGATCATAATGTAAACATAGACACTACAACTAACTCATAACAATATAATCATGTAACCTAAGCAATATCCAACTGTTCCATAACAACATATATCTCAAATCTTAGTTTAAAAAAATAACCAAATAAAATTTGTCAACTATAAATATTCATGGATAATCAAATATTTTTCTTAACAAAGAATCAAGGTGTAACAAAAAAACTTTCCAGGATTTAAGAGTTTCGATAGATATTGCCCCAATTAGTTTCAAACCCTTGTGGGTCATCTCTCAACTACGCAATAAATTACCTTTATCCTGTAGGACATGTATCCCCTTGGTCATAATCACAATAGTCCCTATATGTTGAAGTATCATTTTTTATCATAAAATTAAGAGAGTTATATATATGGTGGGTCTAGAGTCAACTTATACAACATCAATCTGATCAAGAGTGTGGGATATTCAGAGTCTGCACTTAGGTCACATATCATCATGATCAAAGCTTATGATGATAATGAATGATAGTCAACTGAGACTATCTACCTTCCCATCATGGTGGGGGCCATTACACATCAAACCCTAATCCATGTGATAGAATTTGAATTACCCTAAAACATCCTTTTGGACCATCCTTGTATACGTGAATTACATGTTATACTATTAACCCTTCATCAATGTTTTAAATACCCTCATTCTAGAATGGAAGTCACAATCCTTGGCAATTCACAACCCTTAAAACATTCTCAATCACAAGGGGGCCACTATTAGGATGTCATTTATTGTCCTAACACTAAGATTTCTCCTCCTATCACTAATAAGTCCAAGTCTTACATCCATCCAGATGATTTACCATCCACTTTCTCTAATCCACCTACATCTCCCTACATAAAAATCATCCCCAAAGGATGTGGTGAATATAAATACCACACCTTCAATGTTAGATAACTCCATGTGTCACCACAAAGTTACATGTGTCCTACCATGAAGGAAGTTGGCCCAACATCTCATTAGTTTAAAAAGATGACATTTGATAAATCTAGCCTTTTGTCAAAAGAATGGACTAAGTGATCAGATGATTCTTGTCTATTTGAGGAAGGCCTCACATCATGTTTCCAGCATCAACAATATCCAAAGGTAAATCAAATGTGCAAAAATATGAACTATAAAGTAAAGGGACTTGGACTCCATAAGTAGGGCCTTTTATATCTCATCTTGGCTAAATATCATCACTGTAGTATTATTTGACATATAACCCATCAGGTGATGATCCTTATGATGTGTTGGTCTAAAGTTTGGTCACCTTCGATTTGTGCCTTGTCTAATAGGAAGTGAAACAAACTCACCAACACTTGGAGATATCACTATAGAGAAAGGCGATTCTCCTCTGCAATTGAAAGGGGTAATTCCCTCGTAGGATATGAATAATTTGGGGGTTTTTTTGTACTTTTTACTTGAAAGCATGAAAAGAAAAAAAATAGAAAATAAAAAAAGAAAAGGAAGTAAACCACAATGGGATAAAATTGGAGAACCACCAGGATAGCTCAAGATTAAACAACATAAATTGAATTTCTTCCTCTCACAAAAAAATGAACATAGAAGCAACATAGGTTTTGGGAGCAAAAGACATGCTTAGAAGCAAAAATTCTCCTCACAAACCTAATTACACACAGTAAAAGTTTTTAATGATGTCAAATATGCATAAAATCGTAGACATCAATAAATCTTACATGGGGGTTTTGAACACAAAGTTTGGAAACACCACAAGTTGCATATAATCAAATTATAACACAAATTTAATGGAGTCTTCATCTACAAATAGAGATTCAGAATTCATAAATGAAAGACATTAAAATTTAAAAACACCCCAAAAGATGCTCACCCATTTCCTTTCATTTCATTGCTTCAATATGGAAATAACATGGCTCCACACAAAATTGCAACTTGCTCTCTCCAAGAGCTTGAGAAAAAGAACTACAAAATTCAGATTTTTTCCCTTTGGAACATGAAAATACATTCATTTGAATCTATTTTTACTTTTATTTTTATTTAGGAAAATTTATAATATTCAAATGAACTTTTCAATTTACATTTACAGACAAATATTAATTCTAAAAATAATTAATATACTAAATGACCCATAAATACATAGTTGTTTAACGACTTTAAATAACAAAAATTAATTATAAAATAATTAATAGCGTAATTAAATCAATTATTTCTCTTTAATTAATGGCCATGGCCCTGAGAATACAACTAATGACCATAACTGACCTCATATGTCTTTCCTGAGATTTGAACCTAGGTGGGGCTTGAAACAACTAAACTACTTAACCAACTGACCCACATCTCATTGATTTAGTTTATTAATTATTAATATAATAAGTAATAATATATTTAGTAATAATATATTATAATATATATGTTTGATAAGTATATTAATTATAATATATATTCCATATAATAATATGGATTTGAGCCACTCATCGAACTTAGATCCCTGTCACAATCAAATCAATGCACATGACATCCTTGACAACCCTTAACAATAGAAAATGGCCAATCAAATATGTTTCCACCTTTCAAGCTACATAGCCATTTTCAATTTTTTCAAGTCATGTAAATCCAATAGATACCCTAAATCTAGGTCTAGTGTATGATATTAGATCTATGGTGTTCGATATCACATGAAATACACTATCATTTCCCCTCACCATCACGACCCAACTCATCTTGAAATGTTTCACCACTTGGATGTTCTATATTGCCTAATGTTTCCCCACCACTTCACCATTTCTCAACTTTTTTGGGAAATAAAATGTCTCCTCCCTATACAGCTCATTGCCATGTTGTATGAAAGAATACATAATCTCGTTCTGTACCATCACTTACACCATAAATTTATGATATTGATGAGAGTCCATTATTGAGAGAATAAGTTAGTGTAAATTGGAAGAAATCATAAAATTAAAACATGTTTAATATTAATAAGGGTGCATTATTTAGAGAATAGTAAGGGTTACCCCACATGGAATTGTAGGTTGGAGGTTGATAACATGTAACACATCCGTCAATAGGTGGTATGCGTTATTAGTTATAACATATTATTATGAGTGACTACTATTTAAATATTTTTCCTTATCCATTTCTCTATGGGATTTATATTTTATGATCTATGTTGTGTTGTTACTCCCTTGCATTTTTATTGTTATTCAGAATTGATAATGCATTGGTAGCATTGCATTTATTTTACATGTGTCTCTTATTATATATTATTTTTGTTACACTCTTTTGATTTACAAGCTGATCGCACACAATCTCATTACACAAAGTGCCAACAGGGTGGTGGAGGCTATGGTTCCTTTGAACTATCCTCGAAGAAGGTATAGTGATAGTGAGGTGAATGACAAGGTATTTCAAGGGATGGACTCGATTAAGTTGGAATAAATTCATGCACAAAGTTATATGACATGTGAGATATGTCAATGTAATCTATGGCTTCCACCAAATTATTTCAATTCTTGGCCACTTTAATATTTTTCCAATTATTACTTGCCTCCAAATTTCTCTTCTTTTCACAGGGTTATTTCTGTCAGCATGTTATATTGTATTGTAGTTAATATTATATCATAGTATCTATTAATATAGTATTGATATTGTTATAATTTTATAGTAATCATATATTAATACAATATAATTATAATAGTAGTTGAGAGGTTTTACCACTATAATTGCAGTAGATATTATATTATAGTATCTATTACTAATCTGTAGAATAGTAATGGTTTTACTCTCCATGGTTTTTATTAAGTGTGAAGGTTATCCTATCATGTTTTCATTGAGAGGAAAGTTTCAATTGGTTGAAACTTAAGTTGTTTTGAAGAAGTGTATGTAAATGTAAAAAAAAAGGTCTCTATAAAACACTATCTGTATTGTTTGATCTCATTTTGTGCTTTTGAAGTCATGTTCATTGACTATATGAAAGTACTGATGAAATGTAGGCCAAGTAAATTATTACATTTTTACTAGTTAGTATATTTCTTATTTTTTGTGATGATGCCAAATGGATTATACATGAATTATATCACATGGATTGTATTTTTGTTTGATATTTGATATCTTACAACTATGTTTTTTAGCATTAAGATGTGATATTTTCACTCTTTTCTTGTGGATGCGAAACATTATCAAGGTACAAGCCAAAGAAAGAACCTCTAAAGTTATGATCATTGGCCAAATTAGGGAAGAAATCCTCATTTCAACTTATTGGAGAATTTTTAGGTGCCATGGGATAAGAGATGGATGTTATTGCTATCGAGTATTCATCTTTATTATAGGTATTCACACTCAATTACCTCTCCTACAACATGTTGATTTAAAATTTCTGCCCTTTCATCTTGATTTCATCGAGTTTTACAACCAACAAGTGAATATGCTCACTAGACCAATTAAAACAAGGATTAGTTCTATGAGAGGGGGGAAATAACCACTGAATGCTTGAAATATTGGAATTATTTTTTAATACTTCATCACATGTTGAATGATATTGATTCTTGAGTAGCCCTATCAGTTCCTGAAGTGAATGCAAGATTTGATAGTCTTACTTGTTTTAAGGTCTCATAAATGAATTACAGTGTAGAAACTTTGTGTGGAATTATTTATGATCCAAAGTTATTAGTTTAGTTTATTTTATGTTTTATTTATGACAGTTGGTTCACAAGAATTGGTTATATCCCATAACCACCTGTAAAAGCTTTATAAGATTTTACTCTCCTTGTAAATAATCAACCCAAAATAATACAATATAATATTTTTTGTGGAAAAGTGTTTTCAATGTAATTTATTTGATTATTCCAACATTTATTGGGGTCAATAGTGGTATCATATCCATGATTTTAAGGAGGATAGTGTTGAGACCTAGTTGTGGAAGATTGAAGGTTTCATACAGAAATTACGACAATAAATATACAATAGTAAAAACAATAGTACGGTATCACACAAATATAAATAAGGGAGATTTTAGAAATGTGAAAATAAGGATTGAAGAATTTTTTGAAGTGTCTAGCAGAAGAAGACAACATTTTTTTACGTTGTTTTGGTTTTAATAACATCTTTTAAGTCATGGGTTACAAAAGAGGAGTGATCTGATGTAATTTAGCTTTCATTGCTATTATTAAAGAGGAGTGATCGGTGAAGGCCATTGAATTCATGAAAAAAATGTGAATGAAATTTCAGAAATGAAACCTACAAAGAAGTCCATTTAAACTTGTTATGTGGGCTCCACAAGACAAAGACTACAGTTAAAATGAAGTAAATCTATTTCTTGAAGGTGATTTTTTTTCCAAGAATGGATATATAATTTTATTTTATTCAACATCTATGAATTACAGTAAAAAAAGAATATTTTTCATATTATATTTCAAGAGAGCTTGGAAATGAGTTGGTTGAGTAAATTTGTTAGCCACTTATTCATCAAAAGGTCAAGAGTTTAAAACCTTGGGGTTTATATGTTTTTGGTCAAATTTCTTGATTTAGTTTTTGATCTTACTTAAATTTTGTATAAAGGGGTTATTATGGTATACATCAATTATCAAATGAAAGGACAAATTGTAATGTTATAATGGTGATATAAGGGTATATTCTCTCTTTTATGTAAACATGGTTGTGCAACCAAACAATTTCTACCTTTTCAAACATTATAGACACAATAGATAAGTTTATTTTTTAATTTGATGCTTCTCTATATGATTTTTATGAAAAAATTATTCAATGATGTATAAAGGTGCATTATCAGTGAAAACTAACACCTGCCAGATGATAATTTATGTTGGTGCAGGTTTTTTATCCATTATTTGGTTTTCCTACACATATATTTTAAGCTTTCTTAGTTGGAATAATTAGTTCACTTAACTATAATAATGATGTCATTAGTTGCACATGCACATGCTTATTTTTAGTCAACATAGTTGCGCTATTCATTTGGAAACCAATATTGACATGTGGGGTTTGGCATGATGCACATGGGTTTACTATTCACTTGGCAACTGAGCTATGTTCTCATTGTTAAATGGATGTGTCTCAATACCTCTTCTCTGCCGATATAAGGACCTTTCTTCCAATGCATTCATGGTGGATTGTGTGGAGTATTGTATATTACAGTGAGGATTATGGAACTACTTGGCCCTTATGCCATTTATGTAGTAAGCATTCTGGTGATAGAGTCATTATGTTAGTGTACTAGATTAGCTTAGTGTGTTGTGACAATTGTGAGTGATAGAGCTATGAGTTATGTGAACCCATGCTTTGTATACCTCTATTCACTAAATATAATCTATCTCTATTTTACTCTTGTGTGATTTCATTCATTGCAACAAAGTTGTGTGTTCAATCTTTTAGTATTAAATCTTGGACGTCTCATATGTAGATGATTTTAACATGGTATTAGAGCTCCATAATTGGTAAATGAACATCATTTTCCTTTGTTTTTTGAAATATTGAGTAGTCTATTCTCCTAAAATATTGGCATGTACATGTATTTTCTTGTGTATTGGCATATAAGTTTAATTACAGATCTGTAAGAGGGTATTTGACTATCAAGTTTTTATCTTGAGCCTGCATATCATATTTGGGTGTTTGTATTTTGACACCCTCTAGAAAGTTGGATTCAAACTACAGTCAACTCCTCACAAAAAATCACATTACATGAAAAAAAGCATTTGCATATGTATTTTATTGTTTGCTTCTTGTTAGCTCCAAAAATGACACTTGCATTGCCTTGAGCTACCCATAAAGGAGATCATCAAAGTTTGAAGAGCTTGGGAATTTTTTTCGGGCATGCATATAATTTTTGGTTTTTCAAAATTTGACCAAAAAAAATCATCAATTTAGAAGGTTAAAAGGTCGTTCATTTTAATTTTACTTGCAACTTGTCTTCCAACATTAGTTCTAACCATCATCATTTTCCACAACCTATTCACAACCATTTATGTGTTCAAAGGCCATTAAATGGCTCTTCTACATGATATAACTACAAATCAATGGTTTTTAATCAGATTTATGGTGGTAGATCTGATAAACAATGGGTGTTGGTAGATTGGGTCATGGAGTAGTTTTAAAGTGCTTTAGAAGTCATTAATTTCTATTACATTCATCCACATGACTAATATGAACTCAACCATCTCCTCTCTTCCACCCAAGGTCTCTATTCATTGTTTAGGGTGTTTTGGTTATATTTCTTGTCGTGGAAATCCCATACAACTTGTATACTTCTTACAGTCCATGTAATTCTACCTGGATGCCTAGTTTGACCTACATATTTGACTAGGCCTACTAACTCAACATGCATATCTATGAATACCTATGAAAATATCTAAAATAAATGGCTATGTCTATCTATAATCCTAAAGGAATTCAAGTACAACTCAAGTGAATAGTAAGTTAGTGTTTGAGGCTGACCTTGTAAGTCTTTTCGGTGCTTCCAATACAACTCAAGTGATATTTTTCAAACAAAATAGAGGCAGAGGTTCAAGCCCTCCCTCGAGCACCAAATTAAGTTTATTCTATTCATATGGGTTGTATGCAACTAATTTTTTTTTACGAGATATCCTATAACATTTTAAGATCAGTGAAAAGGCATTCACTCCAAGGCACAAGTTGTGGGGTATTGGGTTTTATAAATAACCAGTTGATGGAATAGTAGTATGCAAGGTAGATTGTTTACCATGGGTGAATTAGATAGGGATGAACGTAGATCTACCTGGTATAGGTGGAATAATGATGTTTCTAACTAAGGTGGGTAGGAATTCAAAAGAAACTAAAAAATGAGGGAAAAGTAGAGTAGGAAAGGAGACTTGTGGACCACACTAGATGAAAATTTTCAAGGCCACTAATTGAACTTAGGTAGGACAAGAAATCATAGACCAATATTTGATGCAATCTATTATAGCACATAAAAAATCAAACATGATTAGGAGTCAAAGGGAACTAAAACACAACAAGCTTAAATACATGAAATCAAAGTTTACCATGTTTGTTATACCACAATAACACATTCATAAGGGGGATTATGATTTATATGTAAAATGTATTTAGATCGGCTATAACTCAATATGAATGCCTATAAATAAAAGATAACTCATGCAAAACCAAAGACTAAGAAACCAAGATGATAGAATTTATTACACAATCCACGAGTTGGAGAAGAATCAAGATTTGCATATCAAGAACAAATTAACATAACTTCTTATAATTTTGTATTAATATTTATAGTCAAAATTCTCCTCTATGTGAAATATGAGGATACAAGTATAAATAAGATTTGGATGGGGAAGGCCTCATCTCTCAAGTGAAGTCTAATAATACAATTATAAAAATAGCATTGTATGTTAATATCATGCAAAACATGCATGTACAACATTGCTCACTCAAAATAGAATTCTTCATCTAAAAATATAATATATACATGTTAAAAAAATGTAAAACTAATAGTTCTATTTCAACTAAACCATGAAAGTACACGTGTATAATTAGGAGGTGTTGATGTGGCACTGTTGGAAGAATTTAGCCTATGACAAAGCAAATGTAGACGCTGATGTGGATCAAATTAAAGTTTCAACTAGAGCTACAACTAAAATAAGTATGGTCACTGATGATGAGCCTAAAATGGCTGTTAGAAGTGGGACATAAGTTGGCCTATTCTGAGTGTGTACCAATGTATACTTGGGAGTTGAGTACTCTGAGGTGGGGTTGGAATAACCCTTGTTGTCATAGTTTCTTGTTTATCTACTTCTATCTAAAGTTAAAATGCATCACTCCCTTGGAAGTTGATCTCTATGGTCTTAAAATTGAGCAAAGCTCTTTTGAATAATTGAGAGAGTTTGTTTGTTAGTTTTTTGTGTCTTTATAAAGTGGTTCGATCCCCAACATGTAGTGACTCAATACTAATAATATTTTCTCCTGTAAAATTGACCAACTACATTAGCTCATCACTAGTTTTGTAAATAGTGCCTTCAATCTCTACTCTAAAGATATCCAATGTTGTTTGCAAAAGATTCTCAAAAATGGGATTGAGCACTAGTTTACCCTGTGAAGTGATTATTTGAAAAACTCTTAATTATGTTAGGATATAAATAACTTCCCTCTCCTAGTTGGTAAATTGTTCGACCGAATCTCATCTTGATGCCATTCAAGTATATTATCCCTCTTTGCAACAATGTAATTATGCACCCAAGAAAACTCAAATGTTGTCATTAAATTGAGGTGGGCATAAGCCTTACTTTTAGTGGCCTATCTTATGAAAAGAAATTTCCCACCAATATCTTTTATTTTATTAAATAGTTGAAGAATGTCTCCTCATTTAGGTTGGTAGGTGGCCTTTGCGGACCTTATTGAAGTAATGGTATCAAATAGCTTCCTTGCTATCTCCTATAAATTATCCACTATTTCAATTGGGGCCTAGATGGTAATTGCATTTGGATGCCTCTGCACTACTTGATTAAAACTCCTAAACATTTTCTTGATCACCCCTCTTGTTGTGTCTATAAAATTGTAAGGGTCTTCCCTTATCCTATTCATGTCTGAAGGATTTAACTTCCTTCTCTTAGTTAAAGATATATCTTATATCTACTTAAGTTCTTTATTTTGGCCCTTAGAAACCATTATTTTCCTCTTAATTTTTCTCAAAGTAATTGTCTACCTATCAAAATGGAATTTAACTATAGGTTGCTCAATTATCACCAAGTCCTATCTTCCAGTTTATTCTTCTTGTTGCAATTGCATGATCCATGAAGGAATATTCAGGGCAACTTGTTGCTCTATTTTTTTTGTTTACCCTATAATTATTGTTTGTTGAGATAGTTGTGCTTGTTAATATCCTTGAGTAATCAAAAGGGATTTACCTAGATGTAGTATAGGCTTTGGTGAGGATGTCCCTGTTGCAGGAAATATAGGAATAGCTTTCCTCCAACTAGTAACATGCTTCTAAGCTAGTGTGTTTATGATGTATGTAACCTTCCCTACTCCCTTATGCACCAAAACTATAGGTGTCTCATCTATATAACTTAACCAATGGGCATTTATATATGTGTAAATGGCTTGGGAGGGGTCACTTGTGCAACAAAAATAGAGGTAGACACTAGGTTTTCAAAATGTACCCCTTAGCTTGGACTAGGGGATTGATGGTTGGTTCCACTAAAGAAGGAATAGGTCATCGGGGTGCTTACTAGATTTTGTAAATAATCATTAATGGAAGTATATGCAAGCCCAAAATTCATGAAAGTAGTGGCCATAGGATCCATAATAGTAGGTCAGGTTATGGTGGGCAAAATTGGTAATGCAGTAGTAGTCTAGGGCTAAGTTATTTGACTTAAAGAATCCAAAGAATGTAAAAAATGTGAAGAATCTATGACACTAGTTTTAATTACAAAAATTGAAGAAGTTGTCAAAGAACGTGAACCTAGAGAACTTACAACCAAAGGAAGAATAGGTAGAGTGATAGCTACTATGGTTGACATTATTGTGATCTAAGGTGGAGAGTTTGGAGATATGGATGGGGATGGCTCCTATACTGTAGATTGTAGTTGTGACTTTGATTCTCCATTGCATCCCCTTCTATGTTTGATAATAGTTTAGTAGCTACCAATATATCATCATTTTGGTTGACCTCTTCAGATCCTTCTATCAATTCTTTTCCTCCTGATTGGGCACTTTCTTTGGATATCCATTTGTTCTCTAGATCTGATTTAGTTGTGTCACTTATGGACCATGATTCTTCAGTGTTAGGCCCTAATGCCCATTCATGTTTAGTCTTCTATCTCTTATCCTCTTCCTCATTATCATAGATTATGATAGGGTCTAATCTTCATGTTCCTCTTATTTTATCCTCCCTCTCTTTAGGGACTTCTATTGGTTCTTCCTTCACTTCCACATTTTGAGTAGAAATAGGTGGTGTCTGGGGCTTCCTTATATATGTAAGTATTATTTTTATAACAGTAAAGGTTGGCTCATTTGAAGGGGGAATGAGATATGGAGGGAGTGTAGTGGTAGTAGATGGTGATGGAGAAGGAAGGGAAGTCACTACTTTAGGAATTATGGATGGTGTAGTTATCTATCCATTAGGCTGGGGTGATGTTGTTGGTGGTGACAATGAAGGAGTAATATTCACTTGAGATAAAAATGAAGGTTGAGTTACTTTTTTTACAATGGTTAGTGGAGGTAAGGACAACTATAGTCATATAAAATGCAAAAATTGGTAACTTGAGTGGGCTTGTGACACCCAACCCATAGGTCCCTCTTGCTTACTTTCATAACCCTCATATGCATCTTTTCATTGATTCCCAAAAAATTGTAACCTTTTGAATGTAATCCCAAATTAGCCAAACTTCTCTTTCCATGACAAATCCATCCCCCTAGGCTCCATCAGTTAAGGATAATAGTGCCCAAATTAGACTATAGCACTAGTGCCACTAGTGTCCACTTTTGGTGGTCCTGTCCAATTACATTTAAACCCCAATGGTTACTTCTTTCCAATTCCTCATCCTTCTCTTTGTCGGTCTAATGTAATCACATTAAATCCATGACCAATAAACCCCTATAAAAGTCCATTCAAAGATCATTTGTAAAGGGTTGGTAATTATCACTAAGCAAGCAAGAATACAAGCAAGACTATTCAGACAATCTTCTCTATTATCTGCATACAGCTAGCCAATACTATTACAAGCTTATTCAAATCCTTACACTAGTCCCTAGCCAATACTATTACAAGCTTATTCAAATCCTTACACTAGTCCCTAGCCATCTCAAGCAAACCTAGTTTTAGCATTTTCATCTTCATACACACTATTTCACAAAGCACATCAAGTGGGAGAACTACATATGACTTGATCCCTCTTTAAAGTATTGGTATGTAGGCAACGTGCCCACACAAGGGGTGTGGATATATGTTCAGTGCATATTACACACACTAACACCCCCTCTTTCTCAAATTTTGTCAAAGCATAATGGAGTCTAGGGTTTGAAGACTAAATTAGCTATATAAGGAGTTCCATAGACATCCAACAGTCAAAACTTCACAGGCAGGGTCACACAGACACAATGAACAAAACTCAAAAGCTCATGTCTTTTAAACAATAGTGGTAGAAGTGGACTACAACATCTTTGCCACTAGTGTCTAATTTTGATGCTCTTATCCAATCATAAAATGAAGTCTAGATCTTGATTTGCAATAATGTCTCAATCTTGCATAGTGAATTTTAGACTTCGTCTTAGCTATCTCAGTTAGTTTGTAGCTAAGTCTTATTTTATATCCCTTATTACTATTTTTAGAAAAGTTAAAATCATAATCAAATTTATACAAATTAGTAGCTTAATTATTGCATATTTATTTACTAATTTTACTACTCATACCCTTTAACTAAATTAAGAATAATATACCAATATTCTCAAAATTGTTAAATCATTTGGTGAACCCGACTTACTTCATTTACGCATAAAAACCCTAGGATAAATTTCTTACTAATTATTTCTATATTTTTATAATTTTTTACCTACATAATAAAATAAAAAATTAACATTAAATTTAAAAAAAAATTGTTGTAATTCTAAAATAATTTTCTTTAAAACCTTAGTCGCCTATACTAGGTCCCGGTATTTTTCCAGTATTTTTCTAATTTTTTACCTACATAATAAAATAAAAATTAGCATTAAAATTTAAAAATTTGTAGTAATTTTAAAATAATTTTCTTTCAAACCCTAATTGCCCATACTAGGTCTCTGTATTTTCCTAGTTTTTTTCCTATTTTTTTAAATTTTTTACTAGCATATTTAAATTAGAAATTCACCTTAAATTTTAAAAATCCATAGTAATTTTATAAAAAAAAATTCTACAAAACCCTAGTTGCATACATTAGGTCCTTTTAAATCATGAATTTTTCACTCTTTATCTGATTTTTTACTTGCATATTTAAAACAAAAAATTGCATCAACTTTTAAAATTCCTTAGTAATTTTAAAAAAATAGTTTCATTCAAAATCTTAGTTGCATGTAATAGCTCCTATTCGCTTCTTGAGGTATCACCTTACATCTAAAATCAGATTTCACATATTAAACAAAAATAGATCTCACTTATTTACACATATTTCTTACATTTTTGGCAAATAATAAGGAGACCATACTCGGTCCTATCATGTACATGAATGATGAAGTTTTCCATATGTTAGTACAAAGCTTCATTCTTTACATTTCATGATTATTTTTCATGGTATGGGATGATATTAAGAAAATTATTGTTACACATAATACGATCCCTCTCCTTCAAAGCAATGTTTACTTGTCTTTAATTCAATGTTTCATTACTTTCTATCCATCATATGGAAAAAATTTCAAGTTTATCATGCTAAACACATTATAAATGCCATAGCACATGCCAAATTTTCTTATGCATTCATGCATAAATTCATGCTTTCTATCCCTTGATTTCTAGCTCTCATATGGATTTTTTTTCAAGTTTATCATGCTAAACACATTAAAAATTTCATAGCACATGCCAAATTTCTTTATGCATTAGTAAAAAATTCCATGCTCTTTATCCCTTGTTTGTTATCTCTCATGTGGAATATTCTTTATAATCATATTACTATACAACTTATAACTCTAATGACTTCTTTAACATGTTATCTCTCTATTATGTGTAATTAA
This sequence comes from Torreya grandis, assembly GCA_037957365.1. Taxonomy (NCBI): domain Eukaryota; kingdom Viridiplantae; phylum Streptophyta; class Pinopsida; order Cupressales; family Taxaceae; genus Torreya; species Torreya grandis. The sequence goes on from JARHVA010002622.1 coordinate 1,649,763, forward strand.
ACAAAGAATAAAGTCCTTACATACTGGATCGATTGCATAAGCTAACAACCACCTATCAAGTTTCAATGTCATTTCTTATGTACAGGAAAAAATTTCCTTCTCCTCCTCTCCCCCAAGAGGGTGATAACTACTTTCCCTCTAACTAAGTCCATGATATCACCCCTCCAAAAGGTGAGTAAATCTATACTATTGTTCTCAATGCATACATTCAACCTATTGCTTATTCAAACCATCTTCAACATATGTGTTTACATGTTTAATAAAAAACAACTAGGGTTTGCACTTGTAAGACTCTAAGGGATCAAATCACCAGTATGAACAAGTTAATTTTAGACTTACAAACATAGAATCGGCTATTACATGAAAATATCACAACATTGAAAAATTAGATTATAATACAAAAGCCTCAAAGGCACCCTAATGTCAATCATGTATATGCACCTTCACCTAGTCAATTGGTTGCAAGCAATGTTACATATCAAAACAAGAAATCACAAAAAAGTAACTCTACAACTAATAATTCAAAAAGCATTCAAAGGTCAAATAAGAGTTCAAATGAGGTACTAAGAGAAATGATTAAATCTAAGTTGATCAAACTACCTCCTCTACATCCAGTGAGAAGATTGATATATTATTTTACATATCATAGAATGCATGGGTGTCATACAGATTCATGTTTTGCATTGAAACATCATATACAATAGATAATTGTTAATGAGGACCCTATACAAGGTAAATTAGTCGATCAATCTATAGTGACATAGGAACACATTCACAAAGAGTCAAATTCATAAACAGTACAAAAGTGGTTACCAAAGCATAACTCAAAATAACAAAATGATCAAAAAGCAAAATCAGAGCAAGGAACAGTACCACAGGCACATGTGAAGCATGAAAAAGATGCAAATATACCTCTTTAAAATAAGGCTCAACTTTCAAAGTAGTATGGTTTTGGTCAAAAATATCTACAACAATTTGATTATCAAGGTCAAGGGTTGGGAGAGCAATCTCAAGGCATAACTACTCCTATTTTAGCAGTTGATAATGTCTATCACTGAGGTTTATGATTTATTGAACATCCTAGGGCAAATCATTCACAAATACAATTTATCAAAGGAAAATATTCAAATATAACAAAATTCAACACTAGCATTCCATTGGTTCAAAATCAAGATGATAATGATGAGTGGAACAATATTAGTTATTATGATTTCTAAGATACTGACAATGAATACGAATAATTAGATTCATATTCACAACCATTCCCTCATGTTTCACAATCATGCATAATTAATTTCTTCGATATAGGACACCATGATAGGGAATATCCTCTTAGACTCATCAGTTAGTATGATTTCTTCTTAGTATTACTTATACATAGTTTATTTTTTCTTACTTGTACATAGTTTCTCAGTATTGCTTGTATATAACCGCTTTTTAATAACTTGTACATAGTTTTTCAGTATTTCTTGTACATAGTCTTCCTGTGATTGATTTTGCATAGATTATATAAAAAATAACAAAAAAAATCAAATATTTCAAAATATAAAAACATGCAAATAATTCAAAAAATACCAAAAATATTTTGATTGTATGCATTATCCTTGCTTTACATGTCTACTACAATGATAGACTTACATTTACTATTTTATACTATTGTTTTTCAATTTATCTACATTACCATGATTCACGTGATCTTCTTTGAGTGTGTGCAATAACATCCAAATCCTTGATTGTTTTACTCTACCCATTAAAGAGGTATCCTACTTCTACATCCGTGACATGCATCGATATACATACCCACTAGGGGCATCTTCTCCATAATTACACCATCTAGGTTATGTCATCCCTACACCACACACTCTAATTATCATGTTGATGTACATTACTTACTATGATTACACCGATTACTCTATCAACATTTCACTAGTATATATCACTTACATATTTCTTATCACATACCTAGTCTTGTACTACATGTCTTGCATACTTTCAAATTCTTACTTTGATTAATTATAAATGATTATATTTCTAGTTTTTACATGCTTTTCCTCCTTGCCTTGCATAAATAGATGTGATTGCATTTCTCATTTCTTGTTTCTCTCATGTATGTGCCTTAGGACATTTGCCAATGTCCTTTACTTGTACTCTTCTATGTGATTATGGCTTTCACACCAACCTTGCTTGTTTCACTTGTATGTGTATATGAAATTTGAACATGTATTGTATGATTGATTTCCAATTTGAGTGACATGTGCCCATGTACCTTGTTTTCTTGGCCCCTTGGCTGCTCTTGTATGCTTCTTGCATTGCACACTTGTTTCTTGTTTACTTCTCAATTATTTGCAATTCCATGAACCACATCATGCATTATCTTGCTCTTTTGGATGCCATGATGGACATCATGCTCCAACCATCCTTGCCAACTAATAACTAACCAGACTTCCATTTTCAATTCAATACATTACACATGATATTACATTGTTATGTCTATCTAGGCATACCCTTATTGATCTAACAATCTCTCATTACAAACCATGCTATATCTTGAGATATCTTATCAATTTTTATTTTATATATCATGTATCATGTATGCTATAACACACTTGTAGGGCTCTTTCTTCTAAGGGTAGTCATTTTAAGGTCTTCATTTCTACTCTCAGAAGAGGGGGAAATAAATAGGGGTTTGGTTCATAGAGATTAAATCTCCTATTAGTTGAAAATTTAGCTTTCAAAACACCTAGAACAATAACCAAAAATCAAACTAGACAAAATAGACTAGGTAGATAGTGAAAATGTTAGAATATTCATCAAATTTAGCCCAGGATAATAGTGCCAAGATTGGACTACAACGTCAAGCCCTCTAGTGTTTATTTTTGGTGCTCCTATCCAAACAATAAAAAAACTAGACTTTCTAGAAGCAGGCCAAAAAGTAGGTTCAACTACAGTTTTGCATAGTCAAACCAATTCAAAATCAATAGTTTTAAGTACACTTTTGCTCATAGAATCCAAATATAGGGGGTATCATGTGCGGCATGATGGCTCTCACTTGAAGTTTCAGATACTATAGTTGATATAACTTCTAGATTAGAATCCATGTTTCAGACACCAATGATTCGGGGCAATGTGTGCAACACATTTATTTTGTTTTCTTTCTAATTTTAGTATTACCCAAGCATTCTCAATAGTTGTGTAACTTATTCCATTTGTAGGTGCTTGGCATCATTTTGGAGTGGCTTTCTTTCAAGTCTAAATTCCACATTTTGGAGTGGCTTTCATATAAGCTTAATGTACTAGTTTTGGAGTGGCCAAGAGTGACCTAATTTACAACATACATTCAACTATCCATGATTACATTGTTAGATCATGGTACATTCATGAGATTTAAGATCCATCTCATATGACATGTATTTCATACTGGTATCAGTTCATAGTTTCACTTTATAAGGCAATGATGGATCTAAAGGACTAGTCAACCTTTGTATTCTCGAGCCACCTATTCATAGGGATTAGACACATAGTCCAAACATAAATAAACATATGTATAACCACCTATATTTACTTGGTGAGTGATGATGGAGCCAAAGGGCCAACCTCTACATTCTTGAGCCACTTCTGAGGAATTGAGCACTCAGCTCCATTCACGATATTACTCTTGGTACAACACACATCCAACATCACTCAACATCACAACATATTTTATATTAGTCCATGTACTTGATGAGGTGTATTTATTCATTTATCTTCCTCTCTCTCTTACTCAACTTTGTAAATTCTTATTTTAGATATAGCGTATCTAGTAATAACTGATTCACTCTTTGTTTTCTCTTGCAGATTCACACTTCACAACGTACTCTCTCTACGCACACCCAACATCACATAACTTCATGAGCTTCACCCTTGTAGGTAAGTTCAGGTATGCTTTCTATTTTCTTTTATTTTAGTTTTGCTTTTTTACATCACTAAAATAAAGTGGGGGAAAATGTAGTCATATAAAATGCAAAAATCGGTAACTTATGTGGGCTTGTGACACCCAACCCATAGGTCCCTCTTGCTTGCATTCATGACCCTCATAGGCATCTTTTCACTGATTCCCAGTCATCCGTAGCCTTTCGAACCTAATCCTAGCTCAGTTAGACTACTCTTTCCATGAAAAATCCATCCCCTTAGGCCTCGTCAGTTAAGGACAATAGCACCCAACTTGGACTATAGTGTCGGTGTTACTAGTGTCCACTTTCAACGCTCCTATCCAAGTGCATTTTTAACCCCAACAATCAGTTCCTTCTGGTTCCTCATCCTTCTCCTTGTTAGCCTAATGTGATCACGTTCAATCCATGACTAATAGATTCCTATAAAATCCCATTCAAAAATCATTTAGAAAGGGTTGGCAATTATTACTAAGCAAGTTAAAATACAAGCAAGACTACTTAGATAATCTTCCCTATTCTCTACATAAAACTAGCCAATACTATTACAAGCTTATTCAAATCCTTACACCAATTCCTAGCCACCTCAAGCGCACCCAATTTTAGCATTTGCATCTTCATACACATTATTGCACAAATCACATCAAGTGGGAGAACTACCTATGGCTTGATCCCTCTTCAGAGTATTGGTATGTAGACAACGTTCTCATATAAAAGGTGTGGATACACATTTAGTGCATATTACACACACTACCCCCCCTATTTCTCAAATTTTGTCAAAGCATAATGGAGTCTAGGGTTTGAAGACTAAATTAGCTCTATAGGGAGTTTCATAGACATTCGACATTCAAAAATTCACAGGCAAGATCACACAGACACAAAAAAAAAAATTCAAAAAGCTCACATCTCCTAGATAATAATGGTAGAAGTGGAATACAACACCGATGCCACTGGTGTTCTATTTTGATGCTCCTATCCAATCATAAAATGAAGGCCAAATCTTGATTTGTGACAGTGTCCCAGTCTTGCATAGTTAATTTTAGACTCTGTCTCAACCATCTCAGTCAGTTTCCAACTAAGTCTTATTTTCTATCCCTTATTACTATTTTTAGAAAGGTTAAAATTGCAATCAAATTTATACAAATCAATAGATTAATTATTGTATATTTATTTACTGATTTTACTACTTAGACCCTTTAAATAAATTAGGAATAATACACCAATATTCCCAAAATTGTTAAATCAACAACATAAAAAATATATTATCTACTCCACTTGGACTTGCAAGACCTTCTTATTCAACTTTGTGTTATGGGGATGCAGTAGCAAATGTGTGTGCAAGGGAATTTGGAGGACTCTCCACTCCCTCTTCAACATGAGCTACCCTAGATGGGTCAGTTTCTTCTTATGCTTCAGGTTCTACTTGAGGAGGGGGTCTTGAATGGGTCTATAAACCCATTGCTACTTCTCAATCCTTTTAGCATCTTCTTTGGTGATAGTATGATCATATTGGATCCTCTCCAAAACAATCATAGAAATGTTGGATTTGTGCATCCTAATAGCCACTTCATAGTCATCTTCAACATTCATAAAAATGTTAACATGGTTATAGGCTTGATTCCCATAGCTGATCCTAATTTTTATTTCATATTTCTCGAGGTGGGATCTAACATTCCCCCTAAGGTCCCATTGTTTGTAGGGTTCCCATGTGAAGCCATAATGTTTCCTAATTTTACCAACAATTTTTAGGTGTTCCTACCTTGTGTATTGCATTCTATGAATACTGAGAGGGGTGGGATGGATATCTACATGCTTTGCTTTCTTTAGTTCAGTGTCAACACTTTCTACTAACCGAGCAATAATTTCTTGCTCAGTAACCTCATTAGGCACAATCCCCAATAGGTATGATAGATTTGCCCTAGTACATTCTATTTTGATTATTGTACACTCTAGGTATAACCAATAATCACTTATTTTTCAAATAGACTTCTTTATTTGATCAAACAACCTAGTCATATTCTTTTCATAAATTGCCTGATAGACAATAGGGTAAAAGGTTTCAGTCAACCTCTTCATGTTCTTCCTAAACCTATGGATATGGATAATGTTGAATTCATCACATATCTTATTTTGAGGGTACTCTAAGGATGGTGGCCAGGGTTCTTGAAATGGTGAGTGGACCATTGTAGTTAGAACATCCACTATGTATGACATCATATAGAAGTTGCCATTTGAAATTTTTTTAGGATTATTGATTGATAATTAAGTTGGACCTAATGATTTATCTAATTGATATGACCTTTTTGGAATTTAGAATCATATCCAACAAAGGGATCCATATCTCATTGAGCAAGCAACAGTCAAAAAATCATATATTTTATTGAAAAGGGCCATAACAATTCTTACCCTCGGCCTGAAGACAATGATAAGAATGGCAGAGGTAGGGCCATGGACTATGAAGTTGATTGAATTATTGACCATTCCCTCAACTCGTTGTTGACATTTTTGTTGAGAAACCATGATTTTACCATGTCTTTCTTGTATTACATCTCAAGGACTGGAAGTCTATAGTACTTCTCAAAGGCATTGCCACTGATATATGCAGCTGGAATTTTGCTTAGCCTGAAGTGTAGTATTTTTTAGAAATTTTACCATTCATAAATAAGTTGAACAAGAGGTCTATTCAATGCATTAGCTCTGGTTTAACTGTTATGCTCTGGGATTCTTCTACATGTTCCCAGATGCTTAGTCATCTTAATATGACAAATGTCTCTTTTTCACTCTTTCAGACTTAACAATGGTATTTTTGATGTTTGCTCTCATGTCATCGAAGGACACATGTCTACATGTCATTGTTCCATAGATGGTTGATTTGTGATCTATTATACTTTGCTCTTCGGGCTATGGGTTAACAAGATGATTTCATGTGGATGGCTCTTGATAGTCCACTTGCCCAGAAGTATTCGTGCAGGGGCCCATGATGATGTCACCATTGAGCTAGTGGGATGATGACATGTGGATGGCTCTCACTGTTTTGCTTGCTCAAGATCTTCCATACAAGGGTCCATGATGATGTCACCTCTAGAGTAGTAGAATGATGACACATGGATGGATCTTGGTGATTCGCTTACCCAAGATCATCTATACAAAAAAATTTGGTAACATCACCTCCAGGAGACCGGGTTGACTTGTACCCTTTTTGCTTAGTGCTCTATATGAGCAAAATGTTGATGCATGCCAATAATGTACTCTAGGATGATTCAAGAAATGCCTAAGTATGAGATACTTTATTAAAATGACACAACATAGACAACAAACCCACTAAACAGTATAACATGTCAACTTGGTTAACCATATAAATCATAAATCAAACCATGTACATAAGCACTTAAAGAAAACCAAAGGTGAATAGTAAATCATATAATATGGATTAACACAACTTTGATTGCTTTTAACTTCGAAAACACCCTACCAATAATGAGATGAAACATGTGGATTGTATTAAGCAAACAACCAAAAATCATGATAGTTAAGCAAATGTCTAAAGCATTAGATAAATTCTTTGAATTCATGCTTTTCAAACTTCTATATTATAACTTTTGCTTCAAGAGACCGCAAAATGATGTTAAATTAATATTGGGTCCCTATTTGAAAATTTGAAAATGGGGTGTGTGTGTTAAGTGACAACAAGCACACTAAACAAACATGAGTCATGAAAAAGTACATGTAAATATATGATAAAACACAAAGTAGTAGTTTAAAGTAGTATGTAAAGTTTAACGTGAACAATTTGTAGTGTCTCTCCACCATCAATGCAGATATGATGGTCTTAATGGTAGATCCACTCACATACTTGTTTCTCTATCCCCCCTAGTGGAGAGGTTGGAGTCCTCAACTGCATGGTAAAACTATTGTTGGGTTGTCTCGTTGAGCTTCCCCTACACATCATGGTGTAGATGTTAGGTTGATCACTCCTTGGTTGCCTTTTTGTTGTACAAGTTAATGTTTAGGATGGTTGGGTTGTGTTGAATCCACTGCCATAAGAGCCCTCTTCTTAAGTTGTGTTGTCTCCTAAAAATAATCTGCCACCTTTTTTTTCTAGTGCCATTGATTGTGCATAATATTTCATACTAGTTGATGTTTATTTTGAAATCTATTTGTTAAATTTTGAAACTTGGTTTTCCACCGTAAAAATTTCTCATTATTTGTTTATTTTAAATCTTAAATATCAACCTATTATAAACCACTTCTACTTTATCTTTATATTTTTAATTAATAAATAAGTTAATAAATTTCCAATAAAAATAAAATAAATTCACAACCAACATGGAAATATAATAGAAGATTAAAAATCATAATTACTCGATAACAAATTTAATAGATGGCCATTTCCAAATAAAAATAAATTCACCAAACATCATGGAAAGAAAATAAAAGACCCAAAAAAATTAAAAAAAAAACAATTAATGGATTAACCACTAGTAAATTTAGATATGATCATCTCCAAATAATTAATCCAGAGATGGGATTGTGATGGGATCCTCCGTCACGCCAACCGGTAATGAGTTTCATTTCTCGTATATATCCCAACATTTGTCTTCATCTACGGTTCATATTAAAACTATTATTTTCAATAGTTATTATCGTTTAGAAATTCTGTTGGCCGCGGCCGCCCCTCAGCCCGTTAAATTCCACAAGAAAGTTAACATTAATATATATATTTTAATATAGAAGATTGTTTTTCATGAGTAAATCCATTACGGTATAGAATATATTTATTATAATTTTTACAAAAGATAAAAAATTGAGAAATTTAAAATTCTAAAGATATTGATATTTTTATTTAAAATTATATATATTTAATTATAATTAATGAGTAAAATATATATTTAAAAGTTTGAATATTTTTTCAATTAAACAGTGATGATTAAAAGACATTTTAATCTATCAAAATTATTTACAATTTGATATGACCCTGATTCTAACCATTTAGCTCTGTATTAAATACCTTAAAAAATATATTATAAAGAAAAGAGAAGGTGAAGGTAATCATTTGCAGAAACACTGCAACTCCAAAGTTTCGTATCTCATAATAATATTGAGGGAGAGGGAGAGGGAGAGTGCAGCAGCATCATGTGGGCACTAGGACTTGCATTTGGACTTCTCCCACTGCTTATGTGGGTGTTAAGATCCTTCAATGAATGGAGGTACTGTCATAGATATTCAACATCCAAAGAGGGTACAAAGCTTCCTCCTGGTCACATGGGATGGCCTATCATTGGAGAGCTGCTGGACTTTCTATGGTGTTTCAAGTTCACCCGAAAGCCAGATGATTTCATATGGAAGAGAAGGGCCAAGTAATTAGTCAACCTCTTTCATTCTATTCCTTTTGGCTGCTTTCAATAAAATTTCCTTATCATCATCATGATCATTATTTATTTTTAGCAGGTATGGAGACACTGGAATTTACAGAACCCATTTATTTGGCTCACCCTCTATCATAACATGTTCTCCAGAGGCTAATAAATTTGTGACTGGAAGGGCAGTAGAGGATGACACATTTACTGTTGGGTGGCCTTCACCTGAAGTGATAGGTGCAAATTCAATTGCCATGGTGGATGGAATGCAGCACAAGCGTATAAGGCGTTATCTGATGGAAGCCGTCAATAGTCCAGACTCATTAAAGAAGATATTTGACATACTACAGTCTTCGTTCAAAGCAAGCTTCAAACGCTGGGCTCTCAAGGGTTCCATCATTGGCTGCTGAGGAAGTGAATGAGGTATAAATACTATATACTTTTCACTCTCCTATATTCAAATCTGAATCTAAGGACACAAATTGTTTTCACATTCCAGGTGACATTCAACAACATATGTACACTACTATTCAGCTTTCAAAATGCCCAAACGTTGAAAAAAATGGAAAGGATTTATAGAGGAGTTCGAGGTGGAATAAGAGCTCAGCCCATTAATTTTCCAGGCACTGCACTACGCTATGCCCTTAAGGTACTCTCTAAAATTTTAATTTCATCTTTTTATTATTGAGAGTTCTTTTACAATTTAGGGAAATTATAATTATTTATGTCCTTATGTCTAACATTAATCAATACAATAATTTAAGGGAAAACGTCTATTACTTTTCTAAAAAAACTAATACCAAATTTAAATAATGAAAGAAATATGTAATATAAATATTTTCATAAAACCCCATAAGTATATTACAAATATCTTCATAAAATTTCATAAGTAACAATACAATCAAAGTAATACATGCACTTCAATTTTTATGTACTATATAAAAAAGTAAAACCCATAATATTAAAGAAATATTTAAACACAGATATAAGATTATTTATTTAATTATAAAACAATAATTTTTAAATAAAACATCAAAAGTTTTGTCAATGAAACTTTGCATGCAAATCTTAAAGGCACTTATGTAACAAATAAATAGAAAAATAATAAAATAATAATAATCACAACTCAAAATTAATGTCATTAGATTTAACAAATTTTGTCTAATATTAAGCGTTACATAAATTATAATGTCTATTTTAGATAGTGCAATGTATGTAACTCTTAATATCTTAGATTTGGAAGGAAAGTATATACAACATAAACTAACAACAATTACATATTAAAAAGCTCACACGATGCAACAATGGAATGAATGATTGAAATTTGGCAACTCACGACATTGAATGTATATCATATTACATTGTAAATCATGAATTTACAATGCAAAATGGTTAAATATATAACCGAAGAACAACCTATAATCAAGGGGTCTAATTTCTATCAACTAAAATTATCTATATGTTATCATTAGCAAAAGAAAATATGTCTAAACTATGCTTAATGACATTAAGCTATTGTAGACATTATCACAATATTTTTGAATTGATCTAATACCCTCCCTTAATGACCAAACTTGATACAATCCATATGATTTAGTCATTACAATAATAATATGATTATAATTAAGTTTAGATATGAACTTTATCAAATTTTAAGTTTACGGAAAATGTAAAAAATATCACCAATTGTCACCATGGTCCTTAATGCATCTCATTGAAGGACATGGATAATTAGCCGATGCAAATTTTGATTAAAAAAAGAACAGGTGCTTAATATTGGGTTCACTAGAATCACCTTTTTGTACCTTGAAGAGTTGTCTTATTTCAATGTTTCATGTTCCATGTTTCAGCTGTTTGATGTTAGAATGAGTAATCCTAACAAAAACTATATTATCACAATGTATCTAAGACTAAACAACAAAGTGGCATGTTATATCCTCTAAGGGATATTCTTTCATCAATCACATGAATATCTAATGTTGAATGCTCTCCATCTTTGAAGAAATTTGGAACATATATTACACGAAAAACTATTGTGCCCTGTCTACATGCCCCTACCATCTACTCCAACCTTCATGGAAGTTTCCCATTCATAATTGACTTTGTGCTTTGTAAATGTGCTAGGATTATATATCTATGAAACAACAATAAGAGAAAAAATTACTTGTTCATCACCTTGCACCATTTTCATTTCTAATCTTGCAGATCAACCTTCCATTGATTGAGGTAATTCACCTTCCTTAACTTCTTTAACTATGGTATAAGACTACTTCAATATATTTTACTAGCCCTCTTGATCATGTTTTGAATACTAAGAATTGCTCTCTCCACCACTAGGTCTCTCCCTGGAATTTGACTCCTCTGATGTTTTCAACTCTGAGTCTTATTTAGTTTTTAACACCAGAACTTGTTCCATAAATGTCATTAAGAGTTACCTATACACTACTATGCATAGATTTATCATTAGCTAATAATAATGGTATTTTCTCATCTACAACATCTTGATTTATTACATTTTTTTGTAGAGACGTGAAGTAATCTATATGCCCTAGATTTCTCACTATATCCAATAAACATATATGTTTTTATTTTGGAATTTAAACCACTCCACTTTTATATATGAATCAATGCAAAATCAATATAACTGAAAACATGAAAATTCATTACATTAGGTGTTTTATTCACCATGCTTCCTTGAGAGTAACATTATGTAAGGATTTACAAGGGCTTTCATTGAGGATGTAAATTTTTGTATGAATTACAACTTATTCTTAGTACTAATAAGGTAAATTATGGCTCCAGACCATGCATTGTGTCATCTCCATAGTTATCAAGTTCCTTATTTCCATGACTCCATTTTGCTATGGAGTGTATGAAGTATTATACTACCCATGTATACCTTTTTGCCTACAAAATAATTTAATATTTTTTGAGATTAACTCACCTCCATTATTTGATATGAGAGCTTTTCCCTATTTACTTGTTTATTTCTATACCAAAGCTTTCCATGTAAAAACATTAGAGAAATAATCCAACTATTCATTTAGAAAATAAGCCCATGCTTTCTTAGAAAAGTTATCAATTATCAACAAAAACTATTGTGTTGTAGATATTGTAAGTGTTTTCATTGGGACATTCAAATCATCACATACTAGATCCAAGACTCCTTTTCCTGACCATGCATTATAAGATTTCGAATATGTTTTCAGGTTTGAAACCCTATACACACAATATAACTTTCCATCCATTCATCATATTAGTCTCCCTTAATACATTTAGATACTGATAATAGAGGTGACCATACCTCTTATGAAAAAGTACACTATTAATTTCAATTGTTACTAGTGCATGTCATTTTATTGTTTTGGGATCAACCAATTTATATAATCCCTTTTTATAAAAATACTTACATCAATTATCGTGTTTTCATGAAGAATCATTACCATACATTTTTTACCTCAAAACTTATTTTACCTTATTCTAATTAATGAATCTAGACAAGCATAAAAAAAATTTAATTATTCAAATTCTACACTATATAAAAATAACAAAAAAAATGAATATTATAACAGAGTATGATTGAATAATTTAAATTTACTAAGTATGGAAATTACTAAGAGGATTATGGTACTTAGCTTGTTTTAGGTATGTATAAGACTAAGACTGTGTGTAGGTGATATAAATGGCTAGAAATAGATCAAGAGTATATTAGATAAGGAAACTGAGTATCAAGATTTGCTTGGATGAGTCTATCAAAATATGGATGCCTAAATCAGGATGGAGGCACTTGTCTACTACCGAATTTGTCCCTATAAACTGTGCCTCATTTTTTTGCATAGGTCATTGCATCTACTTAAAAACCATCTTCATGTGTGATATCAAATATTGAGTGTGTGCATAAATCCAAAAACACTTGTCTCATTCACTTTGAACCCATATACCCACTTTCAATACTAGGTTAACCCATAAAAATGGGGAATAATTATGAGTTGAGTTTACCCCAATAACTCCCTAGTGAATGACTAAGTGTTACTTAGTAGCCAATATGAGAGGAGGGAAATCAAATTTCACATAGTTTTTCCACTCAAGTGAATGTATGAAATCATGATCCACTCTATGAATGTACCCTATGATCTATCTTTTGAAACTTGACAATGGTAAACTTGACATGTGTCTTAGGTGCTTCAAACTTGTCTAGGGATTTCTCTTTGTGACTAATTTCATATTTAGTAAGTTTAGGGTATTCCCTCTCAATGTGAAGATGCGTATAGATGTCATTTTGATAGATGTTAGATGAGTTCCAAATATGGAAATAAGATTAAACCTATTTTATATAAATAAATGACTATTTGTGTAGCTTATCATGCCATTAACATGTAAAACATATAGGCCAACCTAAGAAGATGATTTAAACTTTTTAAGTGACTGTTGCTTAGTGCTTGAATAAGTCTAGTGGAGATGTATGGTTTTGGAAATCATAGTCATATAATTATTTCCAGAGGTGTCTAAAAATATAATAACAATGATTTGATGATCAGTATATAGTTTGAGTATGATAATGAACAAGTTTCACATAGACTAGGGAATTTTTGTAGGTAACTAATAGCAAATCAGGAATGTCAGACCTATAGAATGAAAGTGGATATGAGAGAATGGTGTGAAAGAGCCATATGAAATCATAAAAAACATGTAAGATAAATATAGGTTAAGAATGACATTGCTAAGTGTCTAATACCATATTTTAGTGTCTATAAATGCGACCCTTTTCTTATAATATTTAAATTAAAACAATTCTAGACTAAAAAGATAAAGAGATGTAACTTAGTGTGTAAACACACTTTGTATTTGGGATAAATCTCCAAGTGTGTAGCTTGCTCTCTACAAATTTTAAATAAAACATGTATCCATAAATGTCCATATATGAACTTAAATATGCAATAAATTGGATAAATTAAACTCTTGAAATTTTGAAGAGCAAGGAATAAGTACACTTGTAAGCAAGTGGACATGGTTTCCATATAAATTATTGGATATTATGATTCCTTCTAAAGCATTAGAGATTGGGTGTGATCATGCCCCAATGGAGGATTTCATGATATGATTATGTCCTAAGGTAAGTGCCATTGTTCAAACCACGAGATGGGAAAATAAATGCCCCAACCCTCACAAAGAGGGAGTAGTGTTAGATTATTAAGTGATAAATAAATTCAATTGTACTACTCATTTAACTAATCTTAAACCTTAAGATGAAACACAACATATACTAGGCTCATGTAGAGTGGGTCAACCATTGAAAATTGCCTTATAGATTGAAATTACTACCTTAATTACATTTGATACCACCAATGTCAACTTCAAAAATAAGAAAAACTGTAATAGTGTGTGCATGAATAATGTTCATGCCCCATAATCTAACCAACTATCCAAATTTGATATAGGAAGTCATAAAATCTATATGCCACTCTATCCCAAACTTGATATATATGTGAAAACCTATAACTCATGTTCTTGTATAATGTCTACATATGCCCCCAAATTCTATCTTAATCTGTAAATATTTATCTTGTAATTTGAACCATACTAATAATCTAAACTAATTTGAACCCATTGAATCATGTAATCTATCCCAAAATCTAAATTACTTGTGTATAGAGGCTTGAAACACTATGACAAGCCCACTAATATGACCTTTTTTTGTCATGAGGAATGTAGTCCATAAATTACTCATCTCAAAAGAAAAGAGTTATTTGCATTATGTCATACAAAAAAGATGTAATCATAATAAATCATATGCTAACATGTGAAGAATATGTCATCATAGTATTATTATATAATCAAAACATATATGAAACATGTATATTTTTAACTCTAAATTGAGATGGGTCAATATAGTTGTTGACCATTTTTTGCCCAACAGGGCAAAAATCGGTCCCCTTCTTCCCTTGTTGTCTTAGGTCAATTCATTTATGATTACACAAGTTCATCGATACTTGGTTCAACCTTGGTTCAACGCTTCAGCATTAGTTCAATGCACTTGGTTTAATTCATTGGTTCAATTAGTTCAAGTGCAATCAGTGGGTTCATCAGCGCGTAGCTTTGAATCAATGAACTAGTTCAATCAGATGGTTCAATCATTCAGTTCTATCAGTCGGTTTAGTAGCATCAGTTCAAGCGGCTTCCAGTTCAATCAGACGATTAATCGGCAAGTTCAAAGGCTTGGTTCACTTGGCATCAACACGCAGCGTTGAACTGTTGAACCGGTTCAACGAGTTGGTTCCACAGGCTCGGCATGCAGTCTTGAACCTATTGAACTATTGAACCAATTTTGGTTCAAGGGTGTGTCTCAAAGCTAGAGGGCAAGTGCCCTTGTGGAGGGTAGATCTGAGGTGAGAAGCCCTTGCGGAGGACAAAGAGCTTTCAAAAGGAAGCCAAAGGATTTTCAAAGCGCGAAGAAGACAAAAAGGGCCAAAAGACTTAATGTGATGGGCTGAATTCTTTCAGACTTTTTGTCTGAAGGAATTATTTCAGACAAAAAGCCCAAAGGAATTTGGGGAAGCTCTTTTCAAAGAGGCCACCAACTCAAAGCAAAGGACCGTCACCTGACAGAAAGACAAAGCGGCCAATTCTTATAGAATTTTTGTTCGCGAGAAAAGCCCTGAAGCACAAAAAGATGCAGAAAAGACCCAGTGACTTCTGCCGAGGACGATGACGTCCAGAAAGTCGTCAAATTTAAGAAGATGAACTAGCCATTAGATGACGGCTGTGTGAATATCAAATTTAACACAGTGAAATAGCCATTTGCTTTTGAATTAAAAGAGCACCAACCATGGAAGGAGCCCAAGGAATGTAGTGACCTGCCAGAAGATCGCCCCTGAGGGCTAAAAGAGCAGGAAGAAGACAAGAAGCAAAAAAGACAAAGCATCTAAGTGGAAAAGGGAAGGT
The DNA here is from genome assembly GCA_037957365.1 of Torreya grandis. Lineage (NCBI taxonomy): Eukaryota > Viridiplantae > Streptophyta > Pinopsida > Cupressales > Taxaceae > Torreya > Torreya grandis. The sequence continues at coordinate 1,665,988 of JARHVA010002622.1, forward strand.
GAGTCATTGCCAGACGAGCGGTGCAGCCTATTTTCTCTAGTTGGCATTTATGAGGGGACAAACTATAGTCTATTTGTAGAAAAGAGGTGCGGCCATGTTCTTACATTAATGTTTGAATGCCAAAGTCAATTTCGGTGATTGTATAGCATGGTTCTAGCAGGCCTTTTCTAAAGAATGACATTAGAAATAGTGGTTTCCTCTTCCCAAGGTTCAGAACGCACATGGGCGACTTGCAGAATTGAGCACCAAAATCTTTCCCAAGAGGCGCCAAGTTTTCTTCCTCTTCTTATATATTGTAAACTTCTCTTTTGAGAGGAAATCAACTCTCAGCCTTAAGGAAAAACTCTACCCAAAAATCCCTTGAGCTTTTAAGGTAGAGCTACCAGATTTTTACCTTGAATTGAAACATAGCAATTTTACCTCCATTTTGAGTTTTGCATCTTTAGTATGTGTTTATGCCTTGATTCTGTGTTAAGTCATTTTCTTAATGCTTTTGCGGAATGATTTCAGCATGTCTAGTGCATTTTTGAGTCTCCTTTTATAGGTCTATCAGAAGTGTCCCTAGAGGAGTATAGGTGAAGTGGATAGGTTGTTATAGTGTGTCTCAAAATGCCTCTAGTGGTTATTTCCTCCTTGTATCTCCACTGACTCCTAACCCACTTATGCAGAAGGTTTTCTCATGTCAAATGAAGTGTATGGGAGCTGGTTTTTGGTGGAAAGTGTATGTTCAAGTGGAGTAGATCACACATTTTCTAGTGTATCACCTTTTACTTTCTTAGGCTTAGGTTCTATTTTCAGCATCTCTCTCTCCCTTTTCATCCCCCCTTTTTTTTCATTTTATTTGTTAGCAGTAGGAGAAACCAGGGCCTAAAAGATACATTAGAGGGAGCTAGCCCTCATCTAGAGACTCTCCCCTCCAGCTTCGTTGGTCCCACAAGCGAGAGGGGAGTTTCCATTATTGCGTGAATAAGGTAGGAGCTCGGCCTCTTGCCAAGGGTGTAATATTTTGCGTCAACAGTTTTTGGCACGCTCGATGGGACCAACTAGGACAAGTTGTGTCCACAGAGTTGAAGAATTTTTGGTGTGTTCTTCGACCAACCAGCCTTTGGAGGCTTTTGCATCAACACCAATGGCGACTTCAAGTTGAATCAGCTGGTTAAGCAGCCTGGTGCCATTAAATATCACTTTTTGTATGTATAATTCCTTTGCACAAAATCATGGGTCATGTATTCCTTCATATGATTTTGATCAGACTCAAATTTTTTAGAGAATCGCCTCAAGTAGCTCTCCTAGTTGCCCTGCAATGATAAGGGAAGTGGCCCTAGAGATTGACAGACTAAAGGAGCGGTATGGATATCAGCAGGAGCTGATGTATAGAGAGGAGTGTTTGTTTAGGCAAGCTCAGGCCTTATAATCCATGGAGGAGGAGGTAACAAAATGGAGGAATCCACTCATTCAAGGCAGTCAGCCTTGCATGCCCCCTCCTATTCAGAAAAAAGCCCCCTCTTGTGCACCAAATCCTTTCTATCAGATAGCACTTGCTCACTCCAACTCATCTGATGCATCTGCTCTCAATCTTGTGTGCCTAGCTTTCCAACATCAAAGGGCATTAGAGCAACCCCCTATGGATGCCAATCTTCTCAATTCCTTATATTGTGAATCTTCTATTGGGGGAATACCATGAGCCAGCACGTCCCTCTTCTAGAGACTCTTATGGTGCATTAACAGTCTTTTCCTATCATTCCCTAACCTCCCCAAGCCTTTCAGCATGATGTGCAGATTCCAAGTTGGAGGAAGGAATGCCAAGAACCAGCCCAAAACCTTGAAGAGGATGATACTGGTGATCTCCAAGAATGACTCTTTCAAGATAATCTAGCCAAGCAAATTGAAGATTTAGAGGCTAGGATGAGACTGCTTCATGAAAGAGGGTTAGAACTCCCAGACCTTATGGAGGAGCCCTAGGACCCTGGTGAAAACAAAGTTGCTGCCTATTCACAGGAGCAAAATTCCAATTCTGAGATCCTGAACTAGGGGAAAATAGTAGAATCATGGGGTGGGAGGGAAGAGAAGCAAGGTTTTTCTCAAAACCTTGAAGAAGATGAGGCTGCCCCTGCTCATGATGATGCTAGTGACTTCCAGGAAAGGCACTTCCAAGAGGATATGGCTAGGAGAATTGCAAAGTTGGAATCCAAAGAGAGATTCCTCAGCCAGTGTGTGATGGATGGTTCAGACCCAACGGTACATTCCATGTCTGAACACACCCCACTTACACATTTTCAAGAGAGATATCAGGCCACACCTGATATTGATGAAGTGCTGACCAAATGGAAAGAGGAGAATCATTTGATTCTAGCTCAAAGACTACCTCCTCTTCCACATGGTTTTCCCACTTCACCCCTTCTCAAGGAGGAACCTATTCTACAGGAGGTGAGTGAGGAGCAGAAGATCCAAGCTGTAGTTTTCCAGGAGGTTGTCATGAGTGACAATGAAGAAGAAATCATCATTGATGCTCCTTGTGAATACCTCATCAGTAATGGAGAAGATGCAGGTCACACGTACATGTAGATGTTCCAATAGTATGAGGAGGAACAAAAGCATGGTGATCTCTCTTCCCCTCTATTTGATGAACTTCCTTGTTGTTTTGATGAGGAGGATAACTACGCTGAAGAGCCTGAGTTGGAGGAGGATCAGGAGGATATCCTTGAACATCTAGAGATCCTAATCTTTGAGGAGGAAAAGGAGAGGTTTGTCTTCCTTGAGGAAAGCCTTGAAGAAGAAAGTTTTCAACATAGAGGCGATGTTCTGTGGGATGAGCAATCATTTTGTGATTCTATTTCAGACATCACCACAATCACCCTTCTTCAAGAAGGCCAAGAGGGAGCAGAGGATGAGTCTGACAAGATCTTCAATGAAGTAAAAGGAAACAAGTCAGACCATGATGCACTGCAAGGGAGCTATACATGTCAAAGGGCTAACGGTGATAAGCCAGCAATGACTAATTTCTTGGTGAAGAGAACCTGTATGAAGGACTAGCATTCAACAAGCCTCCACAGATAAGAAGAATGCATGTATGTTGGAGGCATGTTTGATTTTGATCCACTTGGATACCAGCCAATCAAGGTGACATGTAAGAGGAGCAGGTCACCAAAGCCTTTTCTCATTCAGTCGCTTATCTGGCACCATAAGTCTTCTTGCCAGGAAGGGGACTTAAGAAATTTTCCCTTTGATCCAGGAGGAAGGAAAACATTCCTGGTTAGCTGTATATAGTAGTTTTCTTTCAGTTTTCTTTCCTAATTTCCCTAAGTGCAGTTTGCACAGGTAGTGTTTTTAGCCTTGTGTGTTTTCCTTTGCGTGTGGGGTAAAATCTTCATGTTTGATTCTTGGATATTTGGGGCTGTTGCTAACCTTTCTTCATAGCTGCATCTGAATCTGTGCCTAATGGACTACAAGGCAACTGGTCTTTAAGCATAGCAGACATGCTTCCCCTGGGAGTCACCAATTTGTTGACCATTTTTTGCCCAACAAGCCAAAAATCAGTCCCCTTCTTCCCTTGTTGTCTTAGGCCAATTCATTTATGATTGCACAAGTTCATCGGCACTTGGTTCAACCTTGGTTCAACACTTTAGCGTTGTTTCAATGCACTTGGTTCAATTCATTGGTTCAATCGGTTCAAGTGCAATCAGTGGGTTCATCGGCGTGCAGCTTTGAACTGATGAACCAGTTCAATCATTCAGCTCAATCAGTCAGTTTAGTGGCATCAATTTAAGTGGCTTCCAATTCAATTAGATGGTTAATCATAAAATTTTAAAGGCTTGGTTCATTTGGCATCAGCGCGCAGTGTTGAACCGTTTAACTGGTTTAACGAGTTGGTTCAATGGGCTCAGTGCGTAGTCTTGAACCTATTGAACTGTTGAACCAATTTTGGTTCAACAACTTGGTTCAAGGGTGTGTCTCAAAGTTGGAGGGTAGGTTCCCTTGTAGAGGGTAGTTTTGAGGAGAGAAGCCCTTACGGAGGACAAAGAGCTTTCAAAAGGCAGCCAAAGGATTTTCAAAGTGTGAAGAAGATAAAAAGGGCCAAAAGACTTAAAATGATGGGCTGAATTCTTTTGGACTTTTTGTTTGAAGGAATTCCTTCAAACAAAAAGCCCAAAGGAATTCAAGGAAGCTCAGTTCAAAGAGGTTTCCAATTCAAAGCGAAGGACCGCCACCTGACAGAAAGACAAAGCAGCCAATTCCCATAGACTTTTTATCTATGGGAAAAGGATCGAAGCACAAAAAGCCACAGAAAAGACCTGATGACTTTTGCCAAGGATGATGACGTCCCAAAAGTCATCAAATTTAAGAAGACGAACTAGCCATTGGGTGACGGCCACGTGAACATCAAATTTAACACAGTGAAATAGCTGTTTTCTTTTGAATTAAAAGAGCGCCAACCATGGAAGGAGCCCAAGGAATGTAGCGACCTACCAGAAGATTGCCCCTGAGGATTGAAAGAGAAAGAAGAAGACAAGGAGCAGAAAAGACAAAGCGTCCAAGTGGCAAAGGGAAGGTGAGTTATTGACAGATGAGTGGTGCAACCTATTTTCTCCAATTAGCATTTATGAGGGGAAAAACTATAGTCTGTTTATAGAAAAGAGGGGCGGCCATGTTCTTACATTAATGTTTGAATGCCAAAGTCAATTTTGGTGATTGTATAACATGGTTCCAGTAGGCCTTTTCTAAAGAATGACATCAGTAACAATGGTTTCCTCTTCCCAAGGTTTAGAATGCACATGGGCCACTTGCAGAAATGAGCACCAAAATCTTTCCCAGGAGGCGCCAAGTTTTCTTCCTCTTCTTATATATTGTAAACTTATATTTTGAGAGGAAATCGGCTCTCAGCCTTAAGGCAAAACTCTACCCAAAAATCCCTTGGGCTTGTAAGGCAGAGCTGCCAGATTTTTACCTTGAATCGAAACATAGCAATTTTACCTCCATTCTAAGTTTTGCATCTTTAGTATGTGTCTATGCCTTGATTCTATGTTAAGTCATTTTCTTAATGCTTTTGCAAAATGATTTCAGCATGTCTGGTGCATTTTTGAGTCTCCTTTTATAGGTCTGTTAGAAGTGTCCCTAGAGGAGTATAGGTGAAGTGGATAGGCTGCTGCAGTGTGTCTCAAAATGCCTCTAGTGGTTATTTCCTCCCTGTATCTCCACAGACCCCTGACCCACTGATGTAGAAGGTTTTCTCATGTCAAATGAAGTGTATGAGAGGTAGTTTTCAGTGGAAAGTGTATGTTCAGGTGGAGTAGATCACACATTTTTTGGTGTATCACCTTTTACTTTCTTAGGCTTAGATTCTGTTTTCAGCATATCTCTCTCTCCCTTTTCATCCCCCCTTTTTTTTCATTTTATTTATTAGCAGTAGGAGAAACTAGGCCTAAAAGATACATCAGAGGGAGCTAGCACTCATCTAGAGACTCTCCCCTCCAGCTTCACTAGTCCCATAGGCGAGAGGGGAGTTTCCATTGTTGCGTGAAGAAGGTAAGAGCTCGGCCTCCTGCCAAGGGTGCAATCTTTTGCGTCAACAATAGTATAGGGTTAAGAATATAGAAATGAATAAGACAAAGAGTGATAAATAAATCTATAGCAGGTTAATTAATTAAAAACTCAGATAAATAATATTCTAAATTTAAATGTTAAGATTGATAAAAATGGAAAGTATAACTATTAATTGATCTTGTAATAAATTACAAATAAGATTACTTTTTGGTTTACTACATGCATGCAAATCTAGGTTGAAATAAGTTGGAAGTGGACAAGATCATAATCTTGAAATAGTCTTCATACTCTAAAAATTTATATTATGTGGCCTTGGAAGCTTGCACTAGATTTGGATGGTTGCATCAACTCTACTATTTGACTTAGACATAGGTGTCTAGTATGGAATATCAATTGTATCTAGTTGTGACCATCTGAAAACTTTTATGGTTTTTGTCACCTTTATTCTAGTGTGTTCATATCTCATGCATATTTTCTCTCTCTTTTTCAAATGATCAAACCCTACCTTCCTCACCCTTAAGGTGACTATGAGAAAAATGGGTTAGTGGACACATGATGTCAATTTGACCCAAGCACCCATCTATCAATGGGACATTCCTACATAGCCAATACTCTAAAGAGAGCCTTGGACTTATGTATTTCTCCCTTATGTGTTGGATTATGTGTGTATTAAGATGCATCATGTGATAAACAAGTACATAGAGTGACCTATATTTTAACTTGTAAGATATGACTCATGGAATGCTCCTTCAGTACATCAAACCTATAGATGAGTTGTCCCTATGACTGATATTAAAATATGAAAGAATAGGAAAGCTTTTCTCACTTGAATTATTGATTGAATGCCTTTAGTAAGTTGCCTTGTAAGTTTTTAGGTATGTGCTAGGTCCAGAATGAATGAGGGTTGATTTGTAAATATCTCACATTAAATCACTTAGGCCAACCATAAGGATAAATTATAATTAAAAATAGGATGAATTTAGGGCATTGGACACTTATTTTGGCATAGGACACTAACATCGATGTAGGCATATATATGGGATGCAAGTGTCTAGGAAGTTGTAAAATAGGTATAAATCCATAACTTGTAGAGGATGATAATAATCAAGTTTAAAGCATTTTAAGTAATAGATGTTGACTAAAGTTGAATTCTATTCAAATTTGGTCAATCCCTACTATTTTTAAATTTTAAATAAGGTTTCATGTGTCATATGGGGTCTCTTGTTGTCCTATATGTCTCACTTATCCTTCTTATAGTCCTTGTTGAAGCCCACCCTCCTCGTATTAAGCTAGTCAACCAAAGTCAAAGTTGGTCAACCCTAGTCAAACTTAGTAAAAGGCTCATTTTTTGTTTTAAATTTCCTAATATGGTCTTTGATATGTTTCAATGTGTCTTCAAGTCATAAATTGGTCACTTGCTAGGTTTCATATGCCAAAAGAGTCATTTGGCCACATTTTTAGCCTATTAAATGACTTGTATGGATAGCGAAGTTAGAAAATTTGTCACATAGGTGATTATCAATGTGGAAGGGGTTAGGATCAGTCAAAAAGTGGTAAGTGTTAGTTAAAGAGTCATTTATATGTAGAAAGGGGGAGTTTCTCCTTAATTTTAGGACCTTTTAGGCACTTGTATGGAATGGATGATCTCACTTGCAGCTAAAAACATGGGAAGTATACCTATTCACATCCCCACACTATTTTATATGATTGGTTTTCAAGGATAATGTCAAAAAATTTTGTTTTTGTCCTATTTCTTCCATTTTCTCTTTGCAAGCAAAGGAAGGTCAAATTCAAACACTTGGTATGGGCCGTACAAGTGGAGTTCGGAGGAATGATTTTGAGAGTGGATAGAATTATAAGTGTAATTAAAAAATATATAAATAAATTTCAATTTTGTGGCTTCTCCTTCATGAACCATCATTAAGAAGCCAAGTAGCTTTTTTTGCTTCTTCATCTAGGAGGGGTCCCTATTTCAATTAGTTTTTAAATAGTTTATTTTGTTTTAACAAATTAAGCTATTTTACATGATTATAAAAGATATACATAGGTTATACATCACCATTCTAGTACAAGGATCATTAAATTTCAAAGGAGTCTCTTCTAGGCTTGATTGGTTTGCAAACTACCAACTCCTTATGCACCTATAGGAATCATGAAGAAGATTTTCATGTTGGATGGAGGCATGGGATGTTGTTTCAAGTGTTTGAACCTATGTGTATACATATATAAGTATTAGAACAAGTTTTGGACTCATAAATTGCCAAAAAATTGCTCAAATGACTTGTTTCCTATCACTGTCAGCCCTCACAGTGGTATGCACATCTACAGGTGACACAACAAGAGTTTCAAAGAGTGGTACAGTAGCAAAAAGAAAGAATTGAATCTTATGATGGCCTATAACATAATTTGATACCTTTAAAATCTCATTTGTGACTCTTGTATGCCTACGAAGGTAGAAGCATCACCACATAGTAAATCTTAAGGTTTCAAGGCCTTTGTCTCTAGAAGACCAAAATAGAGAACCAGGGGGTTTCATAGACTTTTCCAAAAATGCTTGAATGATTCCCTAAAGCATCTAGCCATGCTCACCTTGTATTCTTATCATATGAAAATGAATGTGAAAATATTTGAAGGATAATGAACAATGGAGGGTGGTCATTTGAATACCCAAAAGTGCCCTCAAAACCATTGAATTTTGACAGTGAAACCTATAGGAGGTTGATATAAATGTGAAATTGCACTTCATAAACTCAATCCTGGACTATGCCATCAAGGTGGAACAATATAATTGGTTAAAATGATGCTTATAAGCTAAAATTTCATGGGGGGAAATGGAATTTGATGTAATGATCCCTAGACCCATACCTTGTCTGTATCAAGGCAAAACAAACACCTACAACAAAGTAACTAACAGTGAGCTAGTACCAAGGTGTTGGAAGGTGTTTAAGGTGTTAGAAGAAATTGAACATGAAATTATATGAACTCAAGATGATTCAAGGAGTTCATAGTTATCTTAATCATGACCTCATGAGGTATTTCACACCTACAAGTGAAGGTACAATAGGGTCCTAAAGGGATTGTATCCGTTCAATATACTTGGAGAGGTGTGAATCAAACCTTAATGATTTTGTTGCCTTATGATCTTTAATAGATTGATACAGGACTTAATTATGCATTGTGTAATCAATGGAGGTTTATAATAATAATTTTTAATTCCTTCACCAAGTTTTAAGGAGCAATAAATCACCTACAAATAGGAGCTATTGCAGTCAAGACAAAGTTGTGCCTAGGAAGAGAATGGTGTTTTAGAAACATGCTAAGGAAAGGATGATGATAAAAAATGAATATTAGTATTCCAAATCAACCTAATTGTTTGTAACACACCTCAAATAGGTCTAATAAACCTCTTTTTCACCTAAAATGGTCCTAAAGGAGACTGTCTCAATCAATATTCATAGGCCTAATCTTGTATTTTCAAGAGCTTAGGGATGGTTGCAGGGGTCAAATTGATGGGGAGAGATTTTGGAGACATTTTAAATTATTATGAGGCTTATATAAGTCATTTTAATAGGCACATGACATGGTAAAATCCCTCATTTTCACAAGAACATAGTCAACCCTTACACCTTGTGCATAGTCCTGCACCTAAAACTCAGTCTTGGAAATTGTGTTATTTGAAGGGTAAAACTTGGAGTTAGAAGCTTATTTTTTATATAGGGTACCCTTGGAACTTTTTTAACAACATAATTTTTTTGGTTTTGTGATACAAATAGGATAATATGCCTATGTTTTGTCTTAGAGGCAGGGTATTTTTGCCTTGCATGAAGAGGCAATTTTGAGGTAAAAAAGCAAGAATGGTGGACAATAATCATTAGAGGTACTTAAATATGGTTTTTATAAATGGTTCACATACATTTAAATATTAAAAATATTTATATAGTTTTGGAAACCAAATAGGGTGACTTGGACAAGAAGGTTTGCAGACAGACCTAGGAACGCAACATACAAGCCAAGCCCTAAATGGGAAGTCACTCTTATTTATTGCCTTGGTAAATAATTAAAATTATCTGGACCACTTTCATGGAGGTAAACATGAATTTTTTAGGATATCTTAGAGGTCTTGAAGGTCACAAGAATCCTGAGTCATGAAGTTGCAGACTAGACCTAATGTGAGGCCTAAAACTTGGAAGAGTCATTTCATGTTTTAAGCTAAATAAACACCATATACTAGTTGAAACATGTTTATTGAAGAAAATAAAATATTTTTAAACCTTCAACATGTAGATAAGTCCATCAAGAATCCATTTCTTGGATTTAAGTGCACTAAGACCCTCATAGAATGCAGGGAAGGAGTTCGAAAGCCAACTTCAAATGCTTGGAACTTCCACCAACTTTTGCATGGGACCTTGAGGTTATTGGAGAAGTGAGGGAGGGTCCTTAATAATCCATCAGTGGTATTTTGAAAATATTTGAATGTATATTCTCTATGAACAAATGTTAAGACCAAAACCACATCAAAACCCTTGTAAACCCTCAATATTGACCCGATTTGGAAAAGATTGAAAATTAAGCATGAAGATGAAATGGAAATGCCATGAAACTTTGGAAATTTGTAGTATAATTTGGAAAGAATTTTAAGGATAATTTATTAAAAATGATTATATGGACACCATTGACACATGCATACCTTCTTGTGCATGGATCAGACTGAAGAATTAGAAGATTTTAGGTGCCAACTGTGAGAGGTGCATGGAGAAAGCACATTTTGGGACTGCCATAGATGATGGTACATGGATAGAAGAATAGGAGTGATCAAAAGATATTATACTGCATGTGAGGACCTGTTAGTAACACCTCCTACTCAAACCCATCATCAAACTTGATCAATTGTAGTGATAAGGTAGTTTTGGAAGGGAAATCATGAGGGGTAGTTTTCTTTGCAAGGAAAGGAGTTTCTAGACCACTTTACAGGGCTTGGATGATTTGAAATGACACTTTTAGCTCCTAAAAATGAATGGCTCACCCTATCTCTCTCTTACATTCACAAGTAACTAATCTTTTCAATTTTGAAAAGTGTCTCTCTGACTCTTAAACTCCCTTTCTCTCCCTCTTCTCATAATTGCTATAAATTTTGGCCTTTTTGGCATTGTATGGATCTCACCACATCTAGTATGACAAAGCCCTACTAGAATGACATTACAATTTATCTTTTACATTGAATATAAGTCTAATTATAAGTTATGAACATTTTGTCTAATTGTGTGAGTGATGAATAGTGGAGCCAAGTGATAGTATCATCCTTACTCCCTTTATCCTTCATGTTTAAGCAAGAATTTTAATTTTAACAGGTCATGTGAAGTGTATTTATTGTACTAGGTTATTCTTCAAGTAATAAATTGCCTCTATGGTGTGAAATTTACCCCTAGATCAATTATTATATTGATTATCCCATGTATGATACCTTCACATTGAAGCAATTATGTTAGAATCCTTCAATGCCTAAAATTGGTCTTGGCAAGCTTTGTTGCTTAGTAGGAGTTTGATACTCTATGGGATATATCTTTGTGGATCACCTCTTTAGTGTAGTTTCCATTTTATGTGAAACATCTAACTCTTTTCCATTAACAAGCATTAAATTAGGTGTTAGGCATTTAAAGAAGAATCTAGGGAGCTAACCCTCATAAACTAGAGATTCATCTCTATTATAAGTTTCCTCACAACTTGAGAGATGATTCAATGTTGCATCAAATTATATGAGCTGAATAGAGTATCCTAGGGTGCAAAATTTAGTGCCAACAATTTTGGCATGCCTGGTGGGACAACTGGTCCTAAGTATTTCCATGTCAAGGTGAATGTTGGTCTTGACAAGCACAAGGTTGTAGAAGTGTTTTTAATCCAACATTTGGCGACTCTAAAATGTTAAAATTTATGGTTTTAGATCAAGTTATTCACATTATACTTCATGGTCTTCACTAGATCATCTTCTAGTAGAGCATTCAATCAAGTCCCTCTATCTGAAACCCCTCTTGAGGAACAACATCCTGAACTATTCTTAACATTTAGAGATCCAGAACAAGAAGGTTTTGAAGAAGAAGAAGATGAGGAGATAGAAGATCAAGAGGAAGAGGAATGGGAGGAAGAAATGGATAGGCAACATGCTTTCCCATCCTTCAACACCCAAAATATAATTAATATTGTTGCATATGATCTTATTCCTCCCAATGCTACCAAAAATCTCTTTAGCTTCAATGGAGAGGGCCCTATTACTCCAAATGAGCACATTAGGGACATTTCAAATTTTTACAACTTTCATAATATCACTCGAGCTAACATATCTATTAGCCTACTTGCCATGTCTCTAAAGGGTAAGGTACTTGATTGGTATAGGACATTGGAAGGCGGTTGCATTACTAATTGGGATGAATTTGGAGAGTTGTTGGTGAATAGGTTTGAGAATAAGAGTGACCACACTTCACTAATCCATCAGTTGAATGTGATAAGAAGAGCTCCTAATGAATCTATGGGGGATTTTAATGAAATGTTTCAAAGGACATGGTATAGATTGCCACCTATCATGAGGCCTCCTCCAAGCTTTGTATTCCCCACTTATCTCGAGTCTATTGACACTGATATAGCAGTAATGTTACAATTAATGGGAGGATTTAGTCTATCAAATGCATATTAGACAACTATTGAAGTTGAGAATATTTTGATATAAGCTAAGAAATTATCCCCAAGAGTTTCTATGCCTTTGTTGTCTCATAGTTCAGTTGAAACTCCAAGTGTAGCACAAGTTACCAATGCCAATGCCAAGTCTAGAACAACTCCCAAGAAGGTGGATAATGCTATAGACAAAGATGAAATGATTTGGTCATTACAATCTCAGCTCAAACAAGCTCAATTGCATGCAAGTGATCCACCCAATCCCCAATATTATCCTTCACAAACTTACAGACCTCCACCCCAATACAATTACCAAGGAAGAGGACAAGGCCAACAAGGTTTCAATAGGTAGTCCAATGTCTATAATTCTAATTCCATTCCATCCAAAAGGACTTTTGTTCTAGTCCATACTAATCTGGTTCAAGGAGAGGAACATTTGGATCATTGGAGACAATCTCAAGGTCAGTTTGTGTATGATGGCGGAGAAGGAAGTCAAGCCTTAGTGTTACAAGAAGGAACTACTCCTTTCATCACATCAAAAGAATAAAATCTCATGCAAAGGGATACTCATGGAGAGGGTAGCAACCAAAGTACAAGTTTTATGAGCTTTCAAGTGGAAGATAACTATGTGTTTAACCAAAACACATTAGTTTTAACCAACACAAGAGCCAAAAAGAGAGCTTTGGGAGATGTTTTGGAAGCACATGTGATTCCATGTAATTCATATCCAAGGCCACAAAGTGTGAATCCTAATGTAATACCCCTACTAGTCACACTCCTCATCAAAGTCAGAATGTGAGCAAGGTTATCAAGGATACAATGCATCAAGTTCAAGCTTCCTCACTACCTTAAAGAATGTAAAAAAAGGTGAATACTTCTCCTCTAAACATTGTTGATTCTTTGAATAATACCAAGACAAACATATCTCTTTGGGAAGTCTTGTATATGCCTGGTCAAAAGGAATTCCTACAAGAACAAAATTCAAACATCCATGCAGCCCCTCAAGCTCCAAGACACAATGGTGTAGCCCTTACCAATAGACCAAATTATGTCCTAGAACCCTCTACCAAATCTGAAAATCCTCCACCTTTCTACCTCACACTCATTGTGGGAGACAAATTGGTTCACAATTGCATTATGGATAGTAGAGCTAGTACCACAGTTATCCCTAAGGTAGTTATAGATAAGTTGGGATTAAAATATGAACCACATAACAAAGGTGTGTTGTAGCTTGATGGAACTCTAACCAAGATAGTGGGATTAGTTAGAGGATTGAAATTATTTCTACATGATTTTCCAAGAAGGAGACATTGTGGTGGTAGACCTTCCAACTCATTTTCTATTTGATTGTCAAGGGACTTCATGGCTAAAATATGAGGGTACCTTTCTGTTGATTGGTATTTTCTAGATTTTAGAACAAGATATGGAGCTAAGGTAACCATAATGACACAGCCCTTGGTGAGGTTTTATATTGAACCATATGTGGAGATAAATTCAAATCAGAATTGTGTAATTAGTGAAGAAGAAGAAGGTGTGATGGGTGGTGAAGCATCCTCTCACCTTGAAGGTATTTTTTATCTTTTCCATGATGAGTATGGTACTAAAAAATATGAGCATGATCCCTATAGATTCATATAATATACTTATTTTGGATTCTATTGTATGCATGAAGAAAATATTTCTATACCCTTACTAATGAAGATCATGAAGTTGAAGAGATATGTCTTGCTTTGCCTATTCCTCCTCAATATGAGCAAGTACTTGTAAAAACTTGTCATGATCTCTATGTTGCATATAATCAGACCTATCAAGATTGTACTTCACCTAGTCCATCTGGTTCCTCTCCAAGTCATCCTATTGGAAGTTTCAAAAAGACTTTCATTGGTTACCAAGACTACATGTTAGACCTTGATACTAGATATGGTTGTGGTCAAGTCATCCCTAGTGTTTGTATTGAGATTGTAAGGGATGATTTAGAAAAAAGTCAAGGAAGAATGGATACCTATAGAGAGAGATAAATAGACAGGTCTTTCAAATGAGATGCTTGATGTTTGTGGCCTAATTTTCCATCTAGAGGAGAGCTTGATAGCTCATAAACTAGCTCAATCTTGGTATCTCCAATATACCCCACATCAACCTTTAAGTGTGTCAACCTTACCTACTCAAGAGGTTAATCCAAACATGTTCCAAAATTCCCCAAGTCCTCCATGCATTCCCCAAATTTTCCCTTATTATAAGTCCATCCAAGAGAGTAGCCAAAGGAAGGAGGACATCATGGTTGAACAGGTTGATGTATTTGGAGAAGATTTTGAGAAAGGAGGTTTGAGTTTTGAGGCTCATCTTGAAAACAAGATTGAATTAGCCTATCGTATTTTAAAGCAATCCATTGTGGTAGTAGAAAATGAATCCTCTAAGCCTACTTTTCCAATTTGCAATCAAAATACCAAGTCCAAAGAAATTTCAAGTTTCCTAAACAAACTATTCACCCCTTCATTAATATCTTAGCCTCATGAACAATACTATAAGCATGCCTTCCCAACATGGAAATAAGTGGTGGCAGCTTATGAAGAAAAGAACAAATCATGTTTAGGTGGATAATTTGAAATAAGAGAAAAACTTGAAACCCCTCAACTTCCTCCCACCCCTCCTCAAGAAGCCATTGAACCTATCTTTCCACCTTCTCTAATTGATCAATGTTGCCCTTCTAATATTGAGGATTGCCTTGCTCCTTGGAAATCTTCTTTGGCTAAACTTCCTAGTTTTGAGAGGCCTAACATTGGCACTACTAAGAAGGAGGATGAGTTTGAGATTTTAGATTGGATTGAAGATAAAGGGGAGTTGATTTATAGTGAGGAGACATCAGTTTGTGGAGATGAGGAAAAGGATCCTCTTTGTGTTGAATAAAAAGTCCTAGAGGAGGTTCTTTTGGAACCCAAAGGAGAACATGAAGAAGCCTTTTTTATTGTTCTTTTCCATGATGCTGACCAGTCAAAGGGTGATGACTTGTGGCATAAATTTGAGGACAGATGCAATGAAGTTGAAGGCCTCAAGGAGCCTACAAGTCCTTTGGAATTGACTATAATCCATGGCAAATAAGAGGTTGTGTCTCAAAAGGAAGACATGTGGCAGACCTACATACAAATGTTTCAAGAGTATGAAGAATGTGAGAAGACTAAAATCCTAATGAAATAAGTCCAAGATGTTGGAGAGTAGGAATATATTGAAGAGCATCATCATCAAGAGAGTCTAGCTCATGATGTAGCAATTTATGATGATCTTGAGCCTTTTGAGGATGATTCAAAAGTTGATCCTAGAGCCACCTATGAAGTTGATCCTATCAACATCAAAGAAATGTGTGAGCAGGAAACACTTCCAAATTGTCATGATACAATGCTTCTTGAAGACTTTGAAGAGGTAGTGACAAGTGAGAAGAATGATAAGAGCCTTCAAGAGGACATAAATTTGCAATAAGTTGTCCCATATATGGATGCTCAAATTTCTCATGAAGAGATAAAAGGATAGCAATATGAAGCATGTTTCCAAATCAAAGAGGACTTCATCTACTTTGGAGACCTGTTTGAGATGACTTCATCAAATGACATGTCAAGTCAAGGAGCAAAAAGAAAACATGAGTCATCTAACACCACATTAAAAAAGAAGCATGCTTGGCATCCTCATTCATCTAGTGAGGAAGGAGATTCAAGGTACTTCCTTTTGATTTAGGAAGGGAGGCATGATCAAGTTGAATGCACATATTTTGATTCATTTTAGTTGTGTCTTGTGTTCCCTAAGTGCTTAGTAACACAAGTGTGTCTTTGTTTTGTTGTTTTCTTTATCCTTTTGTGTGTTGTTCCTTTATTTTGTGTGTTTTGAGGTAAACCATCTATTTTTTAGCTAATTCAAGGTCTGGTTCTACTATTCCCAAGTCCATTCTAACTCCTTTTCCCAATGGATAAATTAAGGCTACTAGTCCTTAACATAGGCAAGCATGTTACCCTCAAGAGTTGCCAAAATGTTGACTAAATTTGACTTCTAGTCAAATTTGGTCAACCCATACTATTTTAAACTTTTGAATAAGGTTTCATGTTTCATATGGGGTCTCTTATTGTCCTATATGTCTCACTTATCCTTCCCATATTCCTTGTTGAAGCCCACCCTCTTTGTACTAGGCTAGTCAACCCAAGTCAAATTTGGTCAACCTTGGTCAAAATTAGTCAAAGTCTCATTTTTGTTGTAAATTTACTAATATGGTCTTTGATATGTTTCAAGGTGTCTTCAAGTCATAAATTGGTCACTTGCTAGGTTTCATATGCTAAAAGAGTCATCTGGCGGCATTTTTAGCCTATTAAATGACTTGTACAGATAGTGGAGTTATAAAATTTGTCACAAAGGTGATTCTAAACATGGAATGGGTTAGGATTAGTTAGAAAGTGGTTAGTGTTAGTTATATATAGAAAGGGGGAGTTCATCCTTAATTTTAGGCCCTTTTGGGCACTTGTACAGAATAGATGATCTCACTTGCAACTAAAACATGGGTAGTATGCCTCTTCACATCCCCACACTCTTTTCCACACTTTTTTTTTTGAGAATGTCAAAAAATTTATTTTTTCTCCTATTTCTTCCATTTTCTCTTTGCAAGCCAAGGAAGGTCAAATTCAAACACTTGGTATGGGCCGTACAAGTGGAGTCGGAAGGAATAATTTTGGGGTTGGATAGTGTTATAAGTGTAATTAAAATCCATAGAAATAAATTTAAATTTGGTGGATTATCCTTCATGAACCATCATTAAGAATCCAGAAAACTTTTTGTGCTTCTTCATTTAGGAGGGGTCCCTGTTTCAATTAGTTTTTGAATAGTTTGTTTTGTTCTAACAAATTAATCTATTTTACATGATTCTCAAAGATCTCTTTAGGTTTTCCATTTACATTCTAGTAAAAGAATCATTAAATGTCAAACGAGCCTCTTCTAGGCTTGATTGGTTTGCAAACTACTAGGTCCTTATGCACCTATAGATATCTTGAAGAAGATTTTCACATTTGATGTAGGCATGGGATATTGTTTCAAGTGTTTGAACCTATGATGATACATATATAAGTATTGGAACAAGTTTTTGACTCATGAAATTCTAAAACAATGCTCAAATGACTATGTTTCCTACCACTATCAGCGCTCACATTGGTATGCACATCTACAGATGACATCAACAAGAGTTTCAGAGAGTGATACGAAAGCAAAAAGATATAATTGAATATTATAATGGCCTATAACATAAGTTTATACCTTTAAAATCATATTTGTGACTCTTGTAGGCCTAATAAGCCAAAATCATCACCACATAGTAAATCCTGAGGTTTTAGGGCCTTTGTTTCTAGAAGACCAAAATAGAAAACCAAGGGGTTTCATAGACTTTTCCAAACATGCTTGAATGATGCCCCAAAGCTCCTATCCATGCTCACATTTTATTCCTACCATAGGAAAATGAATTTGAAAATATTGAGAAGATAATGAACAATGGAGGGTGGTCATTTGAATACCCAAAAGTGCCCTCAAAACCACTGAATTTTGATAGTGAAACATATAGGAGGTTGATAGAAAGGTGAACTTGCACTTCATAAACTCAGTCCTAGACTATGAAGTCAAGGTGGAACATTCAAATTGGTTTAAATTATGCTCATAAGATAAATTTCATGGGAGAAAATGGAATTTGATGTAATGATCCCTAGACCCATACCCTGTCTATACCAAGGCAAAATAAACACCTACAACAGGGTAACTAAAAGTGAGCTAATACCAAGGTGTTGGAAGGTGTTTAAGGTGTTAGAATAAATTGAACATGAAATTTTATGAACTCAATATGCTTCAGGGAGTTCATAATGATCTTAAACAATACCTCATGAGGTATTTCACACCTACAAGTGAAGGTACAATAGGGTCCAAAAGGGACTATCTCAGTTTAGTAAACTTGGAGAGGTGTGAATCAAACCTTAAGGATTTTGTTTCCTTATGATAGTTGATAGATTGATACTGGACTTAATTATGCATTGTGTAATGAAGGAAGGTTTAGAATAATAATGTTTAATGCCTTCACCAACTTCTAAGGAGCAATCAATCACCTAGAAATAGGGGTTGTTACAGTCAAGATAGAGTTGTGCCTAGGAAGAGAATGGTGTTTTAGAAGCATGATAAAGAAAGGATGATGATAAAACATGAATATTAGTAGCCTAGATCAACCTAATGGTTTATAACACACCTCAAAAAAATCTAAGAAACCTCTTTTTCACTTACAATAGTCCTAAAGCAGACTATCTCAGTCGACATTCATAGGCCTAATATTGCATTTCCAAGAGCTTAGGGATGGTTTCAAGGGTCAAAGTGATGGGAAAGATTTTTGATACATTGTACATGATGATGAGGCTTATATAAGTCCTTTTCATAGGCACATGACATGATAAAATCCCTCATTTTCACAAAAACATAGTTAACCCTTATACCCTGTGCACAATCTTGCACCTAAAACTTAGTCTTGGAAATTGGTCAAAAATTGGAGTTAAAGGCTTATTTTTTGTACAAGGTACCCTTGGAACTTGTGTAAAAACATACAATGGTTGGTTTTATGATACCGATATGAGAATATGCCTCTATTTTGTCTCAGAGGCAGGGAACTTTTGCCTTGCATGAAGATGCAATTTCGAGGTAAAAATGAAATAATGGTGGATCAAAATCATTATATGTCATTTAATATGGTTTTTATATCTAGGATACATTCATGTAAACATGAGAGATTTCCATAGGGTTGGAAAAACATGGTGACTTGGACAAGAAGGTCTACAGACAGACCTAGTAAAGCAACATACAAGCCAAGCCCCGAATGGGAAGTCACTCCTATTTATAGCCTTGATAAATAATCAAAAATATTTGGAACACTTTCATGGAGGTAAAAATGAAGTGTTTAGGCTATCTTAGAGGTCTATAAGGTCATAAGGAGCTTGAGTTATCAAGTTGTAGACTAGACCTAATGTGAGGCCTAATACTTGGAAGAGTCATTTCATGTTTTGAGATAAATGGACACCATATACTAGTTGGAACATGTTTATTGAAGACCATCAAACATGTTTAAACTTTTACCATGTAGAGAAATCCGTTTATTGGCTTGAAGTGCACTAAGACCCTCACATAATGTAGGGAAGGAGTTCAAAAGCCAACTTCAAATGCTTGGAACTTCCACCAAATTTTTCATGGGACCTTAAGGTGATTGGATATGTTAGGGAGGGTACCTAATAATCCCTTAGTTCTATTTGGAAAATATTTGAATGTATGTTCTTTATGAAAAAATGTTAAGACCAAAACCACCTCAAAACCCTTGTAAATCCTCAATATAGACCCGATTGGGAAAAGATTGAAAATTAAGCATGAAGATGAAATGGAAATTCCATGAAACTTTGGAAACTTGTAGTATACTCTCTCATGAACCTTCCAATGTCAATTTTTTTATAAATACCTATATGAAATAGGTCAGAACAAGGCTCTTTTTAACATTTTTATGTGTTTTGCAGGCATGGAGAAATTTAAAGAGGCCAAATCACTTTTGGGGGAGATTTTAGTACTTTTTATAATTCATAATGTCAATTTGATCAATTATATTAGCTCCTAAGCCTATCTGATATCTCCTTCATTTCAACCAATCTAGTGGGCAGATAGTGAACACTTAGGGGAAAGTGGTGAAACTCAATTTGGAAAAACTTTTATGGATAATTTATTGAAATTAATGATATAGACACCCTTAACACATGTCATCCCTTATATTTCATGGATTAGACTAAATAATTGTAAGATCTTAGGTGCCAAGTGTGAGAGGTGCATGGGGAAAGCACATTTTAGGACTATTATAGATGATGGTGCATGGCTAGAAGAATAGGAGTAATCAGAAGCTAGTCTAATGCATGTGAGGACATATTAGTAACCCCTCTTATTTATACCCATCAATAGATGTGATTAATTATAATGATAAGGTAGTTCTGGAAAGGAAATCATGAGGGGCAGTTTTCTGTGCAAGGAAAGGAGTTTCTAGACCACTTTACAGGGATTGGATGATTTGAAATGACACTTGTAGCTCCTAAAATTAAATGGATCACCCTATCTCTCTCTCACATGCACACGTAACTAATCTTTTCAATTGTGACAAGTGTCTCTTTAACTCTTGAACTCCCTTTCTCTCCCTCTTCTCACAATTACTATAAATAATAGCCTTTTTCACATTGTATGGATCTCACCATAGATGGCATGGTGAATCCCTACTAGAATGACATTACACTTTGTCTTTAAACATTGAATACAATTCTAATTTTAATTTGTGAACATTTTGTCTAAGTGTGTGAGTGATTAATAGTGGAGCCAAGTGATAGTATCATCCTTACTCCCTTTATCCTTCATGTTGAAGCAAGATTTTTTATTTTAATAGGTCATGTGAAGTGTATTTATTGTAATAGGTTCTTATTAAAGCAATAAATTATCTCTATGGTGTGAAATCTACCCCTAGATCAGTTATCTTGTTGATTGTCCCATGTATGTTACCTTCACATTGAAGCAATTTTGTTAGAATCCTTCAATGCCTAGAATTGGTCTTCAAAAGCTTTTTTGCTTATTATGAGTTTGGTAGTATATGGGATATATCTTGGTGGATCACCTCTTTAGTGTAGTTTCCATTTTACTCAAAACTTCTACCTCTTTTCCATGAACAAGCATTAGATTAGGTGATAGCCATTTCAAGAAGAATCTAGGGAGCTAGCCCTCATAAACTAGAGATTCATGTCTCTTACAAGTTCCCCACAACTTGAGAGATGATTCAATGTTGAATCAAATTGTAAGAACTGAATAGAGTGTCCTAAGGTTCACAATTTGGTGATAATAATATAAAAGGCTTGATCATCATAATAGTATATGGTCAGATTAAAATATAAATAATAGGTACAAGAGATAGTAGATGCAAGCCTTTCAACAATAGGAAGGTATTAATATTTAAGGGTAAAACCATGAGAAGTACTCACTAAGTATACAAGAATGAGGTATTATATAATTCAGATTTAGTGTCTAAATTTCCCTCTATTTAACCTAGTAATTAAATTACTAATTTAAAGGAAAATTAATGTGTACCTAAGTGTGTATAACACACATTATCTTTGTGTGAATCCCACTTGAGAACTTTGTTGGTGACTAACCTGAAATCAAGATCATGTTATAGTATATAATTAGTTCATATGATATAGAACTAAAAGAATTTGAAATGATTAAAAGTAAAAAAGAGCAAGGTTAGGAGTACACATGTGTATTGATGAAACCATCTTGCCTTTTGGAAATTTGATTTGAGGAGATGCTTTATTGTGAAGCTTTGGAGCTGAGATTAGGACAATAGTAAAACCTACAAGTGTAAGTATATATAAATATTGGAGATAAACTTGCCCCAAACCTTGGAGAAAAGGTGAGTTTTCACTTCATACTTTAAATTAGCTCAATCATGCAACCCAATCATACTTATAACCTAGCATGAGTGTGAGTGATACAAGTCATATCACATTATAAATATGGAGTGGGTGGCTGATTTGATCACTCCATCCTATAAAATTTATAATATTGAGTGATGTAATCACCTCAAATTTTCCAAAAGTGATAAAACTACAATAGTAGATTGGCTCAATAATAATCCATAAAAGTCCATTTTGGTGTAGGCTAAAGTCTATATAAGTATTTGAAATCTTAAAGATGATTTAATTTTACAATTTAAGGTGTTGTTTTGCATAGCATATGCACCTCATATATGTCTCAAATTGAAATTTGGGTATAAAAATGGTACCAATTCACATAATGCTTCCACAATTGTGTATCTAAATCATATAACTATGTAATTTGGCCAATCAAAAATCTTAAAAGTGTGGAAGACATGCCTTTATGATATGCTCCCACTAATATACCTCTCCTCTTTTGAGGTGAGAGGAAGTAGAAACTGGTAGACACCTTACCTCAAAAGGATAAGATAATTGTATAATCTATGAATGTATCATCTAACATATAGGAGTATCATATCTAGATAAATATAACAATGAGGTACATAGTATGTATTCAAATAAATTCCTAAGATGCATGATATAAATCATGACAATGTCTAAATAATAATGATATAAGTTCAACAAGTAATCAAGCACAGACACAAGAACAAGTAATCAAGCACAGACATAAGAGCACTCAAAAGCAAATCAAAATACAATAGTTCAATGAGATCTCAAAAAAGGGGCATGTTCAAATACCACACAATTTAAGGGACATGGCTTAGTCAAATGTCCAAAAATTTAAAAATGACATATTTAAATGTCAACATAAAATAAACTATGACATATGCAAATGTGAAAATAGGTGAAACATAGGCACAAGGGCCACAAATAATGGAGCATATTCAAATTATTGAAAAAGCAATATAAGTAAGTGTTGACGCAGTGGATTGCACCCAAGGCAAGGAGGTTGAGCTCCTGCCTTTCCACATGCAACAATGGAAACTCCCCTCTCGCCTGTGGGACCGGTGAAGCAGGAGGGGAGAGTATCTAGGTAAGGGCTAGCTCCCTTTGATGCATCTGATTTGTTCCAGTAAGTGCTAATACATATACATATGCATTAGCACTTACTAGAATGAATCAGATGCATCAAATGGAGTTAGCCCTTACCTAGAGACTCTCCCCTCCTACTTCGCCGATCCCATCCCACAGGCGAGAGGGGAGTTTCCATTGTTGCGTGTGGAAAGGCAGGAGCTCAACCTCCTTATCATGGGTGAAATCCACTACGTCAATAGTTTCTGTCCCATTAGGCATGACAGAAACTATTGACGCAGTGGATTACACCTGGGGCAAGGAGGTTGAGCTCCTGCCTTTCCACATGCAACAATGGAAACTCCCCTCTCACCTGTGGGACCGGCGAAGCAGGAGGGGAGAGTCTCTAGGTAAGGGATAGCTCCCTTTGATGCATCTGATTCATTCCAGTAAGTGTTAATACAATGTATTAACACTTACTGGAATGAATCAGATGCATCAAAGGGAGCTATCCCTTACCTAGAGACTCTCCCCTCCTGCTTCGCCGGTCCCACAGGTGAGAGGGGAGTTTCCATTGTTGCATGTGGAAAGGCAGGAGCTCAACCTCCTTACCCTGGGTGCAATCCACTGCGTCAATAGTAAGACAAGACACTCAAGGAAATGCATAAATAAAAAATATGGAACATAAAAAACCAACATCAACATATCATTCTAGATATTTGTGTTAGTAAAAAACATTAAGTACATAACATATCAAGTACACTATGAAAGATATAATTGTGGATAAAATCATGTGTAAGTATATAAGCTCAAACATGATAATGGAAACTGATCATAAAAGTATATAATCTAGGTGTATCATGATCAAAAAAGTAGATGCCTCCAATGTCCAAATGACATGAGTAGAGGGAAGATTCAACATTTGAAATTACATAGATCATGTGCCTAGGTATGCGTATATCACATTCAAAATATATGTGAAACACATGTGTATATATAAATAGATGGTATGGTATCTACCAACATGAAAATAACAACATAGATGCAAAGGAGCTAATATAACATGTAAAAGCTAAAAATATTTTTGGATTTTTAATATTTTTGGTATTTTTGGAATATTTGAAAAGAAAAGACTATCCTTTGATCTCATCCAAAGTATGCTCATAGGTATTTCCCCACTAAGAACCTAGTTTAAGAAACTAGAGGTATTGCTAAGGAGTGTGTATAGGAGTAATATCTAGCACTATAGGATCTGTAATGCTCTATGTATGTAAAATAAGACTTTATGGTTGTGAAGAGACAATAGAAGGTGTAGGGGTTCATGGTGCTTTGGATATTTTAATATGGTGTGTATTAGATAAGGATTCCATGGAATCCACTACATTTCTTTAAAATATAGTCTCTCAAAAAATTGGCCACATGGGAAAGGGGATTGCCTATTGTTTACCATTTTACGTAAGATTAACCTTAGTAGGTTTGATAATTAACTGTTTGGGTATAAACTTCATATGGGATTCCAAAAATTATAATTACCCTATTGGCATGAATGTATTTAATACAATCTGCATTGTATAAGGTAATGTTCATAGTGTATGTATTCAAGCTCATCCCAATAACATATAAAATACACCCATGTAAGGTATAACAAAAAAGGTAGTAACCACATGTGTCAGACCCAACTGTAAAGGTAAGTCAATCTCACCAAGAACCTATTGTGAGGTCCCATCGAATACTCTAACTAATTTATTTGAAGGATGTAAATCATCATGTGTATACCCCAAATATGTAAGTAATGTCATGGTAAAAACATTCTCACTTGCACCATTATCAATCATAACATTATGTATAGATTAGTGATCCAAGTATGCTTGAATTAATAAGTAATGGAGACCTAAGTCATCATCTATAATCTCACTATCATCAAAAGTAATAGTTCTTTGAACCATGGGAGGTGTATGTCGTGTATAAGTACTAATAACCCCATTTAATGGGCGCCCATAATGTTATGGATGAGGATGTGCATTATATGCCATTTCACGTATATTTGATTCTTAGAATGGTCTAATAAAGGATTTTTAAATATTTTATGATTTTGGTGATCACCAAGTTATGAACCTGATTCTTTTAAAATATCATCAAATGTAATCTTTTGTTCATCAACAAGGTCCTAAATATTATGCTTCAAGATAAAACATTTGTTCATAGAATGCCCAAGGCCTTGGTGATAGTCACAATAACCATTGGCATAATATCCTTTAGGTAGAGCTTTAATCATATCAACCTCTATAGGATGAAGGAGACATGTGAGGTGACACTCCACAAGCTTCAAAAGTAATGAAGTTGGAGACTCAGGTAAATATGTGAATTGTCTCCTTGGTGAATTGGATAAGACAAGCCGATTAGG
The DNA here is from genome assembly GCA_037957365.1 of Torreya grandis. Classification (NCBI taxonomy): domain Eukaryota; kingdom Viridiplantae; phylum Streptophyta; class Pinopsida; order Cupressales; family Taxaceae; genus Torreya; species Torreya grandis. Next base: position 1,691,167 of record JARHVA010002622.1, read on the forward strand.
TTTTTATGACACCAAATTAACTATGGTATTTTTTTTATTTTAGACTCTATGGGATTTAAATTATAACTTGGTTTGATAATAAACTTGGTATTTGATGTATTCAGTGTGTTTCCTATATACTTGAATTTGTTCAATGAGATAAATTTCATTTCATGATCATGAACAATATGGCATAAGTCATTGAAATATTTGAACTTTTTTGAAAACAATAAAATGATGTAATTGGGAAAGAAATTTTTTCTTAAAAATGTCTTGAATCTCTTTATCTACCATTGGATTGGTCATTTTAGCCAACATTATCTTGTACCTTAAGATAGTTCCTTGATAGGTACATTGGTTCCTTGTTTGATTTTTGCAATTTGGGCATAAGAAACCTTTTCAGTAATATTGATAGATAAGTGTGACAAAAACTAATTTACAAGAGGTTTAAATGTTTTTACTAATTAGATTGGTAAGTCATAAAACCACCTTAGAGCATAGTCCTTAAGGCTCCTTAAAAATAGTTTAGTCAAAAGATTATCATTGGAGGCATAATAAATACATGCCAGATAGAAATATCAAAGATGTTGTTCATGATCACTCTTTCCATCATAAAATATAAATTTAGGTACAACAAAACTAGTTGGCAAGGGGTGTAAATATATCTCAGTTGCATGAGGGTTATAAAACACCTCTTGTGAATCAATAACATAAGGTGATTTCATGGAATTTTGTTCAATATTTATAACCTTATCTTGCAACAATTTTATAGTTTGGACAGGAACTTGCACCACTTGGTCATTAAGTCTTGAATCTTGGGAAGTCACCAAAGGAGGTGTACCCATAGGTTGAGTAGATATAGGCATTGAAACTAATAATTAGGTTGAAGTATAAATGTTTCCCATGTGATATGTAGTAATAATGTCTTTAGGGAACAAAGGTGTGAAGACATATATTTTTCCCATTAGAATTATGAATCAGTGATGTACTTAATGGGAGGATTTTTGGTATATAATAAATTGTAGTACAACCTAATGATTCACTACCACTAGGTGAGGAAGCCTTAGCCTTAGCATGTTTACTAATTTCATCTCTTGTAACATACAAAAATGTATATATTAAGCCATTTGTTGATATTAATATGAGTAACTAATGCTTCTTTGTCTTCCATTTGAAAATGAGTTTTTTGATTAACCTTTTCCATTGCTTACAAATTAAAAATTCAGAATTTGAAACAAATTACAGTAATAAAAAAAGGAAACCCTAAGCCAAATTAAGGTTTGCATACAAGAACGTAGAGGTTAGGTTCACCAAATGTTTAAACTTTAATTGATATGGGTTAATATAATATAAGGTTAAGAATGTATAAATGAATAAGCACAAGGGTGATAAATAGATCTATAATAGGTCAATTAATTTCAAACTCAGATAAATAATATTCTAAATTTAAATTTTAATATGTTGTAAAAATAAAAAGTACAACTATAGATTGATATTGCAATAAATAATAAGATTACTTAGTTCATTTATTGTGTACGTGCATATCTAAGTTGAAACAAGTTAGAAGTGGAATTGATCAATATCTTGTCCAATAATTGTCATACTCTATAAATTTGCATTTCGTGGCCTTAGGCACTTGTATCAGATCTAGATGGTTACGTCAATGCTACTATTTGATTTAGACATAGGTGTCCAGTACAAAATATTAATTGTATCTGGGTGTGACCACCTATAAAATTCTAGGTTTTATATCACCTTTACTTTGGTGTGTTCATATCTCATGCATAGACTATCACTTTTTGTCAAATGATTAAACCTTGGCTTCCTCACACTTGAGGTGACTATGGAAAAAAATGGGTTAGTGGGCACACAGTGTCAAGCTATCCCAAGGACCCCTATATAAATGGGTGTTTCTTACATAGAAAATACTCCAAAGAGGGACTCAGACTTATGTAGTTTTAGCCTACATGTTTTCTTATGTGTGTATCAAGATGTAACGTGCAATCAGAAAGCACATAGAGTGACCTAGCTTGTAACTTGGAAAATATAGCTCATGGAATGTTCCTTAAATACATCAGACCTATATATGGGTTGTCCCTATGACTCATATTTAAATAGGAAAGAATAAGTAATATTTTCTCAGTTGAATGTTTGATTGAATGCCTTTGGTAAGTTTTCTAGTAAGTTTTTAGGTTTGTGCTAGGTTAGGAATTAATGAAGGTTGATATTGTATATATATCAATCTTTTTTGAAAGTATCTCACATTAAATCACTTAAGATGACCATAAGGATACATTAAAATTATAAATTTAAGGACTTTAGATCACTAGACACTTAGTTTGGCATAGGACACTAACATCAACATAGGCATCTGGATGGAACACAAGTGTCTAGGAAGCTAGAAAATAGGTATAGGTCCAAAACATACAAAAGATGATAATAAGTAGGTTTATAATAAAATTATTAGTATAGAAGGATTTGTCATCATAATAACATATAGTTGGAATAAGAGATAAATAATAGGCACAAGGGATAGCAGATGCCATCCTTTAGATAATAGGAAGGTTTTAAAATTAAAGGGTACAACCATGAAAAGCACTTTCCAAGTATAAAATACTGCGGTGTTATATAATTTATATTTAGTGTCTACATTATCCTAATGTATATAAGTGTCGTGTCAAGAAAAATATAGCAATTAGGCATGCATTAGTGATCATCATATATATAAGCAATGAATATTACTCTACACAAGAAAGTGCATGATATGGAATATGGACCCACATAAAAGTAGAAAGGTGTGTGATATAGATCACAACACCACAATCTCAACAAACAATCGTAGATGTATCCACTCATAAGAACATAATGTCATGGCCATAACACACACAATAAAGTACATATAACAACACTCAATGTCACACAAGGAAAGAGAAACACACATAACATCACACAAGATAAGATCCACACACAATGGAAAATTACATTTCACACAACAAGGCATGAGACATATAAATAAAAATTCATCGAATGAGAAACTTAATCAAGTAAAAGTCATAAAAGAAGGCAAGGACCCAAAGGAAGAGTCATATATATAAAAATTCAATCAATCATTGTCATACACTAAGATAAGAGCCAAATAGATCATAATCAATTATTAGCCTATAGGAAAATAAATAACAACATTGAAGCATAGAACAATTAAAACTAGTATATACCCTCGATCTATGGCAAAATCACATCATAAAAAAATATCATATCCATAAATTTTAGTAATATAAATAATATAAGCAAGAGTAAGCCATGTGTAAGAAATCAATGTATCTCAACATGATAAATGGAAAGGTCATATAAAGATATAAACCATAATAATGTAACATGTGGAATGAGATGCCCCCAACATTAGCATGATCCTTGGGTATAGGAATGTCCTACATCCATACATCCATGTATCATGTATAACTTGTATTCCTACATATCACTCGTATATACTATGAAATTCATGTGCATATGAAAAATGATATGTAATCTTCTAAATATATGATCAATAACATAAATCTAGGGTAATAACTTAACAAAACATGTTATGCTTAGGCCTTGATTTTTATTTTTATTTTTTTTTTTATTTTTTTTTTAAATATTGAAAAATGAGATGCTCCTGTGTAATGATGACACAAGTTCATGATATTTAAAGGGTTACTCAGGGGTTTCCATTCAACTATATCCAAATTATAAACTCATATATCCATTTTTTCTATAACTATAAATTGGCTCAACCAGTTTTCTTTGAAGTTGTCTTTGCTTTCTTTATCTACATTGGTATTCTTTTGATTTTCTTTTAACACCAAGTCACCAACTTCAAGTTCACAATTTTGAACCTACTTGTAGACACTGTAAATCCACACACCATGATTTCAAATATCATAATTACCCTAGACCACCTTAAGACCCCCTTGGGACCATTCAACCCTCTAACACCTAGCTAAAACTAACCTATAGTTAATTTAACTTAACTAGCTTAACTTAGCCTTTACCCTAGCTTTTACCTATTTTATCCTTCACCCTCAACTACCGACAGTCAAGTTGACCATCGATGGTCACCTTGACCATCGATGGTCAGGGTCCACCTCTTAAAGCAGTAACATGTAAACTCACCCACCTTGCTTTTCTAAAATAACTTTTCATCATCCGCATGTGAGCCATTACATGAGCGAGTTAAAATTAGGAAGCCCAGTTCATGTCTTGTTTCAACTCTCCTACCTTTCCTATAAGAAGATAGGAGTAGAGAGGCGAAAATAATCTATAATCATTATCAAGAGCTTGTGCATCTAGGATTTTATTTTTGTAGGTCAATCATTATCAACAATCTAGTGAACCAACTACCATGTCAGAGAGTCAATTTGCCGCCTCCTCTCCATCAAGTTCTTAGGTAACATTACTCTATTATAATCAAGATAGATTCCACCAAAAAGTCAACTACCTCAACCATCCACTCGATCAACTTCTGATCATCCTCCCAATCTAAAGAGGATATCTTCATAATCTTTTGATTCTATGTGTGCACAATCATACAGGTTTTTCAACCATACCCGTATTTAATTTCTCCTTTTCCCTTTTGCAATAATAAGTATAAATTCATTGAAACATTATGGCACACCTGATAGGAACCTTGTGTCTTTACTTGGGTTCTTTTTTTATTGTATTCTCTCTCTATTCTATTCTCATTAACAAAATCAAAAGTTGCTTTTGGGCTTAAAATCAAGTACATACATCAACTGCTCAAAATTTTAGTTCACATAGCTTAACTTAAAAGCAAAGTAATATATCATAGCTTCAGTATTTGTTGCACACACTCAACCAAACCACTTTCATAAATTAAATATCAAACAAAATTGAGACAAGGCCCAACTAGGATTTCATCACCTAGTAGTAACCTTACCCTTTTCCAGCAATCCCACTTGGAGGTCATTACCAAGGGGAGAACTAACTCAGTGCTCTGGTTGAGTATAATCTCTAGATATCAGTATATATTATCTAAGAACTTGACACCCTTATCATTTCAGTGTGTGAAATGAGGGGGTAGGCCCTAATACCAAGCCATGTATTGATTCTAATACATATTCCTTTTGAGCACTTAAACACAACCTAAAACTGACCTTAGACTTCTTCTCTAGTACCCTCTCTACAAACCAATTTTAGTCACACATCTTCTTAAGGCATAATACAAAAGAGAGATTAATTAAAACCATAGAGATTAAAATATCATTTAGAGTATGATTTGATTTATTTGATCATTTTTTTAATCTTCTCTTTGTTTGAGTAGTAAGGTTGTTTGTGCTTTCAATCTCCCCTATCTCGTATGGTTCTCACTCACCAGCAATGAAGAGACCTTGCAGAGAAAAACCCATCACCAAGCTAACCTACCTCTTCATCTATGGACTATGTTTCTAAACCAATAGACTTACCCCACCCCTTAAGAAGTCCTACCTTCCCTCAGTAGGTTCCTCAAGAAGATATAGATTTTGTTACTTTCCTAGACAACAATCCTATAGCCTTGCAACATTATCTTACAACCACATCTTATCGTATCCTAACTTCAACCCCACCTATAGATCCACCTTATGGCATGCCTCCCCACCTGATGGGGAGTATCTCTATTGCCATGATTACTACCCAACTATTGACTACCCAAGCTTCCTCATCAACCAACAACCCCATTGAGACTACCATAGAAAACTAAGAAATTCAAACTACCATTTCCATTATACCTTCTACTCCAAACAACCACTCCACCATAGTGGGAGTGCCTACCTTTAACACTACCAAACTTCCTTTATCTACCTCCAATTCATCAATCACTACTCTGCTTCAAAGCCTTATGGTTTCCATACCCTTTACCTTGCCACCAATCAATACAAGGGTCATCACCCTTCCATCGGTCACCATCCCAACTACCACTCCTATCCAACAAACACCCCTTAGACCAACCTTTGGCCACATACCTAATCTACAAGGGAATGTACCCACTACCCAACCACCTACATCTGCCTATCCTTATATATCTTTTAGCCAATCAATGACATCCACTTACCAATATGTGGTAGCCTCCTAACCTTCCACCCACTATTAGTATGTCTCCCAACCATCTTAGTAGTATGAATATTATAACCCTTTGGGTGCACAACCTCAAGTGGACCTAATGAAGATGCTTATGGACAAGATGGCTACCTTTGAGTTATCCATTTTGGGTGCTCATAACATCTTGTCATATGACCAAATATGTAAGACTTCATCCATCCATCTGTGCCTATCAGACCATATACTCCCCATTGAGAACTTTCCAAGTTCTCTAAATTTCAAAGGAAGATCCCTAATAACACCTTAGGGCATTTAGGCATGCTTATTATCTCATCACTTATGATGATACCCTTCTTCTCCACACCTTTCCCATGTCTCTATCTGATCTGACATTGGATTGGTATAGTGTCATACCTAAGCACTTCCTTTTTTATTTCACCCAACTAGCTCAAACCTTCTTGGACCACTTTTCAATCAATATCTCCAAGAAATTTTATATCACTGACCTCTACTCTATCTAGTAGTTTGAGGATGAATCCATTGCCAAATTTGTGGTTCATTAGAGGAGCTTGATTAACCAACTTTTTTTTTCCTTGCCTCAACCTAAACTCATATAGATCTTTGCTTGAGCATGTGCCAAGCATATCTCCTCTACACTCCATGTCCAAATCTTATAAACCTTCGATGAAGATTTTACCATGGTGCATAAGTTAGATAACCGACCCATTGATGAAGGTAAGCTAAAGCTCAAAAAATAAGAATTCAACCTATAAAACTAATGAGGTTTCTTCCTCTAAGTCAAGAAACTAGTCCAATACCAACACCAAGATCAAGGGAACCACGAATGTGGTTATCCCAAAATCCACTCCACCTTCTGTTAACCAATATAATTCTTCTAGTTCTTCAAATCAAAACCCAAGGAACCAAAACTGGAACAACCAAAATTAATTCACTCCACTTAGAGAATCCTATGCATCCATCTTAGAGAAGTTATTAAAATCCAACATCATTCAACTTCCTCCTATCAAACCTCCTCAATAGTTTGATGCCTCTCATCCTGAACCTAGTTGGTTTAATAAGAATGATTTGTGTGCCTTTCATCAAGTAATAGGGCATGATGTTATTAGGTGTAACACCTTTAAGAGCCTTGTCTAATCCCTCATTGACAAGGGGGAGCTTGTATTGGACAACCCCAATGCACCATCAAACCAAGCCCTTGATATATTTAGGTAGCCCTTCCCAAACCATACTCTTACCAAGAATGAGAGAAATAACATTAAGTGTTGTGATGATACCCATATAGTTAACATGGTCCTTGATGCACTCATTACTAAACCACCTAGTACCCAATCTCTCGGTCCTCCACCTCCATCATCTATTGAGATAACAAACTTGCCCTTTCTTCCTTCAAACACCTAAACTGAGGAAGCACCATCCTCTCCCTCTCCACTTGTTGAGGTAGTGGAGCCACTAGCCTCCCTTTCAACTAATATATTAGAACAACCAACCATTACCACCTTATCTTTACCTTTAACTACTAGACAACCTACTCCCCATTCAAAAATCATTCTCAAGGAGGAAACCCCCATGTCTACTCCTCCCACTAAGGAACCACCTATCTCAACCTAGTATCTATTAATTGAGGAAGAGGATGAGGTTACCATCCATGTGTCTCCACCTAGGGGCTTATCTTCTAGGTCCACCATTCAGGGAATCAAACTAACCTACAAACTATTCTCTAGGCTACTGTAAAAATTGAAATTTATCTCTAACCTTGATATAGAACGATCCACCTTCTAGTAGTAATTAGGGATACCTTATATCACCAAGTAAGAACCTCCAACCATACCTTTAGTAGACCAACCTACCACTTATACTACCAAACTTCTACTCTACTAACCAAACCAATAAAAACCTTTACCAATCCAAAAATCCCTCAACCATCTAAGGTGCCTAAACCCCAAGAGATCAAATCACCTTCTCAAACCAAACTGACCAAACCATTTAAGAACCTTAGCACCTTCCCCATAACAAGCCTTATTCACCCCTCAATAAAGGTGGATCTTGCCTCACTAGAACTAACAACCAAATGCTAGGCCAAAGTAACCAAAGAGATAAAATCATATAAAGGCCAAAATGCCCAAATTTTGCCTCCCTCAACCTTGTTCTCCATTTTTTGGCCTCATCCCTCTACCTTGAGTAAGAATCCAATTACCTCTACCAAAAACCCACCACATCTTTTGGTTACACCTTCATAGTTGCTCTCTAATGCACCTCTTTTCAATGCACCAATAATACCTACCTTACAAGCTTCCACCTCTATCTCATCAACCTCCTTTCCTAAATTGATGTCATCAACCAAGCGCACCACCCTACCCAAAACACCTACTACCAAACCCAGTTCCAAACAACCTCCTATTTCAACCATCAAAGCAAAGATAATTGCACCCCTACCACATTTAGGTGAGTCCTAGTCAACCATCTCCATAGGTTATTGTAGACTTCCTATCTAGCCTTACCTCTCATCATACCCTTTAACCCTCTAGATTTTAAACTTGTCTGGTATAATGACCACCAAGTGTGTTCTTATCTTAGGACACTCGACCATGATATGAATAACTACAAAGCTCTCCGAACCATTATCCAAAAACTTTATGATGAGGATGATCTATTAACAAATGAACCTCCTATGAGCCCCATACCAATCCAACCAACAACCATACCTACCCAATGCTCTCTTACTCTTCCACTCTCACCTAAGAGTGAAGACGAGTCTGACCAATCTTCTAGCTCAACCTCTCCTTCTATCCATACTATCAATGTGGTCATGAGATCATAATAGAAGGATAAGGGGAAGGCTAAGGTATCTATTTCTTGGATGTACCCCTCTTCAAACTCCTAACTAGCCTATACCCAACCATCTCCATCTTTGACCAAATCCAACGTGTCTATTTTAGGCACCTCCTAATCTAACCCCTTAGAATCCATCAAGAGAGTTATCCTCAAGAAACTCCATTGAACTCAATGAAGATGAGCTTGTATGAGTTGATATTTACCTCTCCTCATCACCACCAAACACTAATAGAGGTTTTGAAATCCATTGAGGTCCAATCTGAGGACCCCCAACCTCTAATAGCCTTTGTTGGTGCCTTATAAATTTCCAACCTTATTACCTTCAAGGATTTGAAAATACCTTCCATCCACCCTAAGGACCTATATCCCCCTCTCTTTATTACTACTTACATAAACCAAACCCACACCAAATGGGTCATGATTGATGGGAGAGCTAGCATTAACATCATCTCCTCTCACATCTAAAACCAACTCAACTTGCTGGACAATGTCATGTTTAAATCTTCAGCCATCCTTTGTTCCTTCAATGATACCATGGCCATTACCTTGGGAACTATCATCCTTTATATCCATTTAGGACCATGCACACTCCTCAAAATTTTCTATGTTGTGGAAGGTGAATTCCAATATAATGTTTTATTGGGAGACCCTGGATCCACTCCATGGGTTATGTCCCCTCCACACTTCACAATTACATCAAGTTTGAACACAAAGGCTAGGTCATCACCATCCAAGCTGACCCAAGTCCTTTCTTGACATGTAACATGAGCTATCACCCCAATGATGTCCTCATACCCCCATCCATCATACCCTCAATAGTTAAAACCTGACCATCAATCACCAAAGTAGATATCATACCCCCTTCTACTGATGAAGCATCAATTAGTTCCTCTATCCCGTTAGACTAAATCCCCACCATAGACCCTTTGGAATCAATGTTCTATTGTATTTCACTAAGGGAGTATCACCTTTTAGCCCTTGATGATTTCCCCACTCCTTATAAGTATAGGTAACTTACTAATCATCTGAGATATGACCCCAATATCAAAACTATCATTCCCTTTGGACCTCCCCACTGTTAGATCCATTTTATCTATGGGGGACTCAACAAATCCATTGGTGCTTCTACCACCTCTCTTCCACCTCGACCATTTACCACTAGTTTCTCTTACCTAGATAAATCGAGCTTCACCAAGACATACCTCCATTAGTGTGCTTGGAAAGGCTTCAGTCTTGGGCAGTATGAGCATAGCCCACATGAATTGGTCACCATCAAAAGTAGGAATCCACATAAGAAACACAAACTTGGTTTCATCTTACCTAATAATAAGAAACACAAGCAACCCATCATTACCATTATTGAAGAAGATGTCCCTTCCTCACTAACCTCACCTCCACATACATGTGAGGATGAGGACATCATCCCACCTAACATTTTTTTCAATCAACATGGTCAACCTTAGAACCCTAACTTATCAGAATGAGGGGCTGATCGTAACCATCCCTTTGACCCATCTTAAGATGATAGGAGAAGACTCTCATACCATTAACATTGTTCAGTGATAGGATGATGATTTTATTCTCACCTATCTTGGTACCCCAGGTTATTTAATCCACAAATTCCTTCCTCTTGAGACCTTGACCATGTTAAATTAATCTACCATGGCTATCAACTTGGGCATCTTGAATAACCCCCAAATTTTCAAATTTGACCAATCACTAAATGTTGAGGAACTTTGGGACTTCCCCTCTTTCCTCTAAGATTGTAGTATAGCCTTTTCTTGGTCTTATAGTAGTATTCTAGGAATTGACCCTACCATTACTACCCATAACATAGTCACAAATCATGATGTCAAACCTATTAAGTAAAAGATTTGATGCATGCATCCTCGTATAGTCCTTCTCATAAAAGAGGGGCTTCAATGTCTTTTATCTATCAAATTTACTCAATCCATTAACTACCCCCAATGGGTTTTGAATATTTTACTTATCACTAAAGCCACAAGGGGACTATGAATTTGTGTGGAATTTCATGACCTCAACCTTGCTTACCCTAAAGATGAATTTCCTTTGTTGACCATCGGCTAGCTTATTGATCTTACAACCAACCATGAGATGTTATCTCTCATGGATGAGTTCTAGAGTTATAATTAGATTTTAATTGCTCCTAAAGATCAACATAAAATCACCTTTACCACGCCTTGGGGAATTTTTTTTTATGGATTCATGTCTTTTAGACTAAAGAACGTTTGTGCAACCTACTAATGTGCCATGACCTATATCTTCTATGACCTCATCCATAGGATTTTCAAGGACTATGTGGATGACCTTTTTAGCAAATCCAAACTATAGAAAGATCACTTGGTTGTTCCTAAGATCATTTTTGAATGCCTTATCCATTACCATGTCTGCCTTAACCCCAAGAAATACATTTTTGGGGTTTTATTAGAAAAGCTTCTCAACTTTATTTTCTCTCTTCATAGAATCAAAGTTTACCCCACAAAAATCAAAGCCATCCTAGACATGCTTCCTCCAATCAACCTCAAGCAACTTCATATCTTTCAAGGGAAGCATCAATCCACTCATCATTTTATCTCCAAGATTTTAGACTGGTGACAACCATTCTAACACCTTATAAAAAAGAATGTATCTTTTAAGTGGAATAGTGACTATCAAAAGGCCTTTGATTCACTCAAAATATACCTTTTGTCTCCACCTGTCCTCACCCCTCCCAAGGATGACTAGCCCTTTTACCTTTATATATCTACCACTGACCAATTCCTAGGGGCGATGTTGGCTCACTGAGATGAACAACATAGAGAGCAAGTTGTCTACTACATTATCTACACACTTGTAGAGTACAAGACTTGATACACCCATACTGAGAAGCTTTGCTTAGATTTAGTTTTTATGGGCACCAAAATTCACCACTACCTTCTCAACCATAAAACCTACATCATAACCAAAACTGACCCACTCAAGTACATGCACTCTAAGCCATACCAAAACTAGTGTATGGCCAAGTGGCTAATGCTCTTAGTAGAGTCTAATCTTGAGTTCCTTCAGCAAAAGTCAATTAAAGGGAAAGTCATTACTGACCAATTGGTTGAAGCATTGTTAACATAAAACCAACCCCTCCTCTTGAGTTCCCCAATGAGTCCATCATGGCCTTCTCTCAAATGGATTTCACTTATCAAGTCATCATGCTATTTGATGGATTAAAGTGTCAACGCAGTGGGGGAGTTGGTATCATCCTTATCCCCTTTGATGGTGAACCTCTACCTTTGTCCTTCAAGCTTGATTTTGAATATACCAACAACATGGTTGAGTATGAATCCCTGCTGATAGGCCTTCAAACTACCTTATCCCTAGGATTCAAAATGATCAACATCTTTGGTGACTCCCAAATTATGGTCAATCAAATCAATGACTCCTACCAATGTAAGAATGATGTTCTTCAATAGTATAAACAAGTAGTTGATGAATTCTTAACATCATTTGAGAATTACTGCATCCAATTGACCCCATGATCTACCAACAAGTTCATTGATACCATGGCTTCCCTTACCTCAAAAATCCCATCTATACCCTCAAAATCTAAGAAATCTACCATTATCCATAGGTTTACCCAACCTTCTTATGTCAAACTAGATTCTCCTACCATTTTTAATGTGGAGGAGACCCAACCTGACCTTTGGTATCAACAAACCTTCGGCTATCTTAACCTTGGCATAGTTCCTTATGGCCTCTCTAGGAATGCTTGAAGAGTGTTTATTTAGAGTACCTCATGCTATACCATTATGGTAAGAATTTTATATAAATGCAGCTTTGATGGCCTCCTCTTCCATCGCCTGCATAGTCATGAAGTCTCTCACGTTATCAAATAAATGCATGATGGCATATATGGGGGATACTTTAGTGGCCTCACTGTAGCTAAGCACATATTTTATCTTGGCTATTATTGGCCTACCCTTAACTAGGACTATTGTGATTATGTGAAAAAGTGTGTCAAATGTCAACAACATGTTAATTTTCATCACTCACCTAGCCGTAGTCATCATGTTTATAATGATTTTTGGCCTTTTTCACAATGGGGTATGGACCTCATCAGTGTAATTAATCCCCATTTATTGTAATGGCACCATTCTATCATCACCATGACTGAACACTTTACCAAGTGGGCAGAGGTTATTCCTCTAGTCTTAACCAAAGTGGAAAAGATTATCGATTTTATCAACCATCACATCATCTATCACTTTGGTGTTCCTCATAAGATTATCATCATAAATGGTAAATCCTTTAAGAACAAGCAAGTCTAGGGTCTATGTGATGCATTCAACATTAGTTTAAGCTTCTCCTCACCCTAGTTCCCCTAAGTGAATGGACAAGTTGAAGCTTCTAACAAAACTCTTAATAAGATGCTAACTAAAATGGCCAACACATGTGGTCGAGATTGGCATTTACAGATCCCCTTTGCCTTATGGGCATATCATACTAGCATTAGAACCCCTATAGGTGATACCCCATTTTCTCTTATGTTTGGAGTAGAGTTCATCTTGCCCCTTGAATTCCAAATCACATCCTTCACATATCTTTATAGGATCTCATTTCTGAGAGTGATTACCATTAGCATCATCTAGCCCAACTAGAGCTACCCAATGAGCATCATTTAATAGCCCTTACCCACCTCCATGTCTATCAAGAGTGCATGAAGGATGCCTATAACAAACACCTTAAAGTGCGATAATTCCATATCAGAGATCTCATCTTAAAGGAAAATCAACATGCCACTAATATGGAGAAAATCAAGTGAGGCAAGTTTGATTTCAATTAGCTTGGACCCTATATCATAACCCATAAGTATGGATCATGATATTACTAGTTATCATCTCTTGAAGGCCACCCAAAAATTGAGCCCCTCAATGCTTCACATCTATGTCCATTCTTTTATTAAGAAGGATCAAGTTCACCTTTTATTTAACTTAAGCTCATCCCTTGTTATTTACCCACATTTCATCTCCCTATTTTAGGGGCAATTGATTAAAGATGAATTGTGTGATTATCTGTCATAGCAATAGCCTAATATTGAATAATGGGTACCATGGCTCTACCGATGGTATGGTTCTCATGATACTTTCCACCCCTTTCAGGATGGATTCCCATGATCATTGTCACCTAAACCTTTTTTACACCTGATCAACCCTTTTGTGATTTTAGTTTTGACTTCATAAATGTGAGCCACTAAGCTAGCTAATTAAATTCTATGTCAAGCAAAGTCAAAATAATAAATAAGTAAAATCCACACCAATAGCAATCTTGGGTCATTCCTAAGCATTCATAGACTATTCACTTGAAGGATAGTTGCATAAGCATATCTAAAATTATACAAATGTAAGTTAGACTGCTCCCTTGAAGGATAACTATCACAAAGCCTTAAACAAAGCACATAAACTAAACCACTCCCTTGAAGGATGGTTGAGTAAGCATTTGTCAAAAATCATAGCAATTTTTTAGAAGCTTCTTGCATCGATCATCTTCCCTTATACAACAATTAGCAAAGGACCCATCATCAAAATCATAGAAAAAATAAATTAATCTTGAAAGCGACATCAACTCTCAAACAAAAAAATAAGGTGGAAGCCATAATCATATTTCATGAGTAGACTTCTCACATCGATCAATCTACATAGTTTTGACATAGGCTTGTTTACTTCAGTTCTTGAGACACCTACAGAAGAGGCATGCTAGTCTCACAACAAGGTTCCATTTTCACCCACCTCCCCTTTACATTATATGCATGAGATTCTTGAGCTTACTAGACATTATGTGGTCAATACACCTTTTAACAAACTAACGAATGCTAATGTGAAGCATTCAAATGGTTTATGTTCATTAAGCCTATCTAACTTTGGTTTTGTTCTAGTCCTTGTCAAAAAAGCATCATGCCCTCTTCTTATCCTATCATGACTAATTGTTATTTCCATTATGATGTTGATCTATTGGTTATGTTCTTTATTATTCCATTTAGTGTTATTAATTAAACCGCCTCATGTGTTTTCTTATAAACATTAACCATAAGCATAACATACCAAACATGATAATCACATCCATAAGCAATTAAAATGATAAACCATTTTCCACCACATGTCTAAATATAATGAAATATAAATACTCATTTAAAATTAGCATGATGTAAGCAATCAGGGAGCATAACCATAAACCAAAAACATCTCATGCCTAGCTAAGCATATGTCAGTGTCTACACAACCATATTATAAGCATAATCCATAAGCAATGTAAACATCACATAATAAGTAATACACACCAAATGCAAGTCAAATCATGAACATGAGCATAAGAATATATCACATATATAGCTTATAAGTCAAATATACTTCATGTCATCAAAATAAATAATACATGTGGTAATGTATATACTCTCTCGCAATTCATGTACATCTCACTACTTTGGCACAGAGGCTGATATCAAAATCATGTACATCTATATCTATATGTCATAACATAGCATATCATGCCCTCAAGGCACAATTACCATTGGCTCCACCTATGATGCCCCTTCCATCTAGTGCCTATGCTCTTGGGATGTCTATCTATAACCCCACTAAAGTGGCCCATTGACCCAGAGTTTCCATAGCTACCCCACCTACTAAACTAGTTATATACTCACCCCATCAGGTATCATATAAACACTGTGTCAGAATGATGGCCTTATAATACCTCAATTCCTCCACTATGGCCAAATATCATGCCATAAGGATTGTACTTGTTGGCCCTCCTACTAGTTTTACCACTCTCCTACCCTCTGTCTCAAGGTGTCCCTCTCTTGGGTCACCAAACCTAGAGAGGTCCTCACTTGATCTCTCTCACTTATCATGGTAGTAATCTAACCTTGTAATGTCATGATCTAGCCCTGCAATGTGGCCACCTATCCTTGTAATCCTATAATTTGTGCCTATGTAGTAGCCATTGATACCTCTACCTACCCATTAGGGCCACCTCCCTATGCATGTACACTAGTTAGATCCATATCCTATCAGCCCCCATCATCCCACCCAAAATTAGTTATTGCATAAAGTACCTATTACTCTATCATGGTGGTAATATAACCTTGTAATGTCATGATGTAGCCCTATAATGTGGCCACTTATCCTTGTAATCCTATAATTTATGTATGTGCAGTAGCTAGTGCTACCTCTACATACCCATTAGGGCCACCTCTTTATGCCTATACACTAGCTAGATCCACATCCATATCTTATCAACCCCCATCATCCCACCAAAAATTAGCTATTACATAAAGTACCTAGTACTCTATCGCATAGACAATAACAAGACTAACATCATCAATCCCTACTCTAATACATATCTCCTCATGATTTAGGACCACCTCCTCTAGCTGTGGCTTGGGTAACAAAAAATTTGCATCCTCCCTCCTGTACCTCAAAAATAGACCTAAGATCCCCTACACTAGGCCAAACTACCTCCAAACTTGATCAAATGGGATGAGCTCAGTCTCACACTCTCTCCTCTTGTAGATCCATCTCTAGCTCTGCAATGACAATGTATGATGGATATAGATGGCCCACCTTGAAAAGTTGACATGCAACCTCTAGACTATATCTCATATAACCAAGCCCTCCAATCCATCCTTGAACTAATAAATATCTCTCTCACCTCCTCCAACTCCTATGAGGGTGTAATCTCCCCTACACCACATAAAACCCACTCTAAAATCCATTTGAGCATAGCCCTCCCATGGTAGCCCCAATAGTCTCAAAAACCTAATGTGATCATATGCCCAATAGTGAAGCACAAAACCCACACTGATCCCTACCTTCTATGAGCATGAAATACCTAGATTTCCCTATATATCTAAAATATCAAAATAGGTGCCCACCTAAATAATGTCCTATCAAGCATCATCTCCAACAACACACCTAGTAGTAGATAAGGAAACTATCCACTCCTAAAATTTGGATTGGTAAAATAGGAAACTACCATCATCATCATGGTCATCAAACATCTCTCATCTAGATCCCTCTACTATAATGCCTTGTAACCAAAACCATCAACATGCCACTTGGCATGGGCTCGATACTCACCATACAGAAGCTCCATCTACTCATCCTTCTCCTCATTTTCTATGTGATATATTGGCTTCCCCTTAATGGGTAATTATGTGACCCTATGAACATCCACTAGTAGGATGGTTATCTCTCCTATTGACAAGAGGAAGGTGTTCATGACCGGATCACATCTCTCGATGAGGGCCACGATCATTGTCACATCTTATGGTAACCATTGATACTATCTCATGCCTCTAAGG
This sequence comes from Torreya grandis, assembly GCA_037957365.1. Lineage (NCBI taxonomy): Eukaryota > Viridiplantae > Streptophyta > Pinopsida > Cupressales > Taxaceae > Torreya > Torreya grandis. The sequence continues at coordinate 1,708,421 of JARHVA010002622.1, forward strand.
CTAACCTCTCCCATGTTTGTCCAATCATCCTCACTCTTTCCTCCATGGATCTCTGCAAAGATCCTAAGAACCTGATCCTTCATCTTGATCTGATCTCATTCTTGTAAAAAGTAAAGTTAGTATGCATACTTAGTTTTCCATTTCCATTGCTCATTCCCAAATCCACCTATTTTTCAACATAAACCCACCTAAATCAACCTATTCCAACACTAACTCATAACCATTACCTCTACATCTTTATCTCTCATGACCCTCACCTACCAAACATTTTAACACCTAACTATTTTTCCAATAAACACCTACCCCAACCCACAACATTTTCAATTATTCTATCCTAGCCTACACTCTATACTCTAACCATTTATAAACACTTTAACACATTCTATTAACACACATCTTCCCTAAATCCCTCGATCATAAATAATCACTACAACCACCAATGGTCAAGTGACCATTCAGCTTTGATAGTTGACCATCGATGGTCAAGTCTGACTATCAAAGTCAAGTAGAACCATCGACGGTCATTGTGTATGACTGCTAGTAGTAAAATATGTAATCCTAACATACCTAAACATGATAAAAATTATAATAAATTCAATAAATAACCTACCTAATTCTATCTTATACCCTCTCCTAATGCAAATCCCCTTTTCATTTTGAAATTCATCGACTAATTTCTCAAAACAAAGCCAAAACCTAAATTTAGGTCAACACCCCCTAGAACCCCTAACAAAACAACCACACAATACCAAAATCTAACTTTAACACATTAAAATTAACTAAATTATCAATTTAAAACACCACCTACCTCATTCCTTGACCTATCAAGGATAGATCCCATGTTTGATTGCTTGGTTGCATCCTCATCCACCTTAAATCTTGGTCCCAAGAAATCACCTCAGCACATGCCTTCATCCTTATTATCACTCATAAAAATCCAAATCACCCAAAGCAAAAAAAACATGGAAGTTAATTTACAAAAGTGAAAATTACTTTTCATTTTCACTTTTTATATTCTAGCCTTTTAGCGTTTCCCCGTGATTATCGACGATCAGGGTGAGTATGTGTGGCTACAAAATTTAAAATGTGGGCTTCCTAGCCATCGATGATCGATATTGGGATCCTTAACCATTGATGGCTAGGAAGCCCACATTTTAAATTTTGTAGCCACACATACCTAATTTCCATTTTTTTGTAGATTAACTTCTCCCATAAACCCAAATCTACCCATGGAGATTACCCTTCTCTCACCAAACCTCATCCCTTATCGTTGGTCCATTTTGGCCCAACTAAAATGCATTTTGTGACATTTTTTACCTAGTTCTTTGACCACAGCAACAACATTGCTATGTTGACCCTTTTTCAACTTGCATCACCTCACACTTACTAGACCTACTTGTGTCTTATCGAGAGCACTTCCTACCTCAGATACCTATGGAACCATTGACCTTGTCTAAGAGAATAACAGGTGTACCCAATCATCATGCCTAATTACAGTCACATGGTACAATGGTCACTTATCTTTCTAGCATCAACATTTAATGTTATCAACTATGGCAACCTTGTCTTTGCATGATCTTGGCTATTGTACCTTTTTTCACACTTCATGTGCTTATTTGCACTTTAGTGCCTAACCTCTCATACACATTCATAATGTTCATCTTCATCATCACCTTCACCCACCTTATAAAACCCACACCTAATTATGATTTACCTTATCACCTCCTAGTTTGAGGGGGAACACCTCCTCCCATCTTTGGGTAATCAATAGAGCTTTGACCAACATCAATTTTTGTTTTGCAACTAGTTGATTCCAAGTTGTATAATAAAAAGGGGCAATATATAGACACCAAAAATCTACACACCATGATTTTTAATGTCATAATTCCTCTAGACCTCCTTAGGATCCCCTTAAAACCATTCAACCCTCTAACATCTAGCCAAACCTAACCTGTAGTCAATTTAACTTAACTGGCTTGACCTAGCCTTTACCTTAGCTTTTATCTATTTTATCCTTCACCCTTAACCACTGACAATCAGGTTGACCACCAATGATCACCTTGACAATCAACATTTAGGGTCCACCTCCTCAACCACTAACATGCAAACAAACCCACCTTGATTTTCTAAAAATAACTTGTCCTCATTTGCATGTGAGCCATTACATGAGTGAGTTGAAATTAACAAGCCCAGTTCACATCTTATTGTAACTCTCTTACCTTGCCTATAAGAAGAGAGGTGAAAATCATCTACAATCATTATTAAGAGCTTATGCATCTATGATTTTATTTTTGTAGTTCAATCATTATCAATAATCTAGCGAACCAGTTACCACATCAAAGAGTCAATTTTCCACCACCTCTTCACCAAGTTCTTAGGCACCATTACTTTATTGGAATTGAGCTAGATTCCACCAACAAGTCAACTACCTCAACCATCCACCTGATCAACTTTTGGTCATCCTCCCAAGCCAAAGAGGAGATCTTCACAATATTTTGATTCCACATGCATACAATCAAATAGGTTTTTCAACCATACCCATATTTAGTTTCTCCTTTTCAATTTTCCAATAATAATAAAAAATTCATTGAAACACTACTTACCATATGCTATATTAATGCAATCCTAATATACTCCAAGATACTCAATAACATGTATGCACTTGTCATATAAAATATTATAATTAATGTAGCTATTTTTGTTGATATTCACTATCCTTGATAATGTCTTTCAAAGAAACACACAAATATGGTATCTCTAAATCCAAAGAAAATACCATTTTTTTACATAAATAAGAGAATAAGGAGTAGCCTTTATGGGTGTATGAACACTTGTGTGATATGCCCATAAAGCATAGATATTATGATTATGATAATCTTCACCATGTTTGGCAACTTTTTTGTTTAATATCTTAGTAATTATTTTATTTTTTGTTTCCACATGGCCATTTCATTATGGATAATAAGGATTGGAGAAGGTATGATGAATCTTGTATTTGGAGAAAAATCTCTTGATGTATTATTTTTAATGATGATCCATTGTTTGTGACAGTAATTTATGGGAGACCAGATCATAAAATGATGTATATCATTAAAGGCTTACATATGTCTTATCTTATAGTCAATTGTAGTGGTATGATATTTCTAGTTGAATATTTTGTCAATCAGCGTACTGATAAACAAAATAGGTCTAATCAGCCAAAGTAGGAATATTGGTCATCCAAATGTGTAGGTTTACCACATCAAAAGGGGACTAATCTCTCCTCTCATCAAGGGGAGGTTCCCTATAGATATGATATATATATATATATATATATATATATATATATATATATATATAAAATAATACTCAAGGGTAGGATAAACCATCCATCTCTCTTTCTTCAGAGATGATGCATGCAAATCAAAGGAAAAAACTCAAGGGAAATGACAGAAAGCACTCCTCTTCTTTCAGAAGTACTATTCATCAAACCACAAGAATACTCCTGGTAGTAAATGCAAAATGTAACCAAGGATGTAGTAACCAGCAAATTGAGATGTAACACAAAGTCTCCACCTCAATTGCCCAAGAGTGAGATACGAAGGACAATGAGGGCACAAAGTCATCCCAAGGTCCTTTACACAAAAACAAAAAGAAAACACACTAAAGGCAATTATGGGGGCACAAAGTCTCTCCACAGTTGACTTCAGGACACCTTCCTGACTACTTTCACTAATTTTGCTTGTTGAATTAAAGGAATAGAAAATATATTAAGGAAAAAGACATAAGAACAGTTTCCCCAACAACAAAGATATCACAGCACAAAGTCTAAAAAGTCACTTGCTTTCTTATTCCAATAACAAAATATGATCACCAATCTGAGCTCAAAGTCTCAGTAATGCCTTCCAATTTTGGTAGAGTTTTGTTTCTGATTGTCAAAGAGCGATCCTTTTTACACTAACAAGAGAGTCCCTTATATAGCCTCTTCAAGAAGGACTTGGGAATAGTAACACATCATGTTGCATTGAATTTTGTTAAGAAGATAGGGTAGAATTTAGGGGCATTTACCCATTTTCTTTTCTCAATGTAGAGAAATGAGTCGTGCTATTGAAAGTTTGCATCTTTCAATATCCACCTGGCGGTTTGCTTCTAGAAACATATCTGATGTGCAAATGTTTCTGATCCTTCCTCATCATTCCTCTTTTTTTGGTTAATTGAAGTGGGTCCTTGATTCAATTCAATGTTCTATTCCTTAGCCGCTTCCTGCTGATCCTGGCCTTAAAGCCTGTAAATGCATTCGGGTCCATGCTTTACAAGGATCAATGACTATTTTCATTATTTCAACTTTGACATCCACAGGCACATCACTTTCCTCAGAAATTCCTTCAGCTGTGTCGTTTGAGCTTTCCTAGAGGGGATCTACCATTTGGGCCTTGAGAAATTATCTGATTTGGGTTAGGAAGAGCCCCCCGCAAGGGTATCAACCCTTCAGGTGGTCTTTGGATGGCCTTCAGGCTTCTTTCTTCTAGTGGGTCACTAAGTTCTTTGGCTCTTTTTTAAGGTTTTTCAAAATCAATGGCTATTTTATGAACCTCAAAATTGACATTCATGCACCTGTCACTACGTTTGGATTTCCAATGGCTAGTTCACCATTCTTGACTTTGACATCTTTAAGCACGTCACCCCTTGGGATTTCTTCAGCTTTCTCTTGATTCAGCCTTTTCTACTTTTTTCCTTCAAATTTCTTGTTTTGCATCCTCCCAAAGGGAAGGTGATCCTTCGGCTTTGGGGAAGTGTCCTTTAATCTGGCAAATGAGAGTCCCCTGTAAGGGCACCTACCCTTCAGGGTCCTTTGGCAGCCTTTTGTCTTTAGAGTCCTTCAGAACTTTCTCGCAAACATTTTCTCGTGGACAAAAAGTCTGTAAGAATTGTTTCGACTGGCTTTGTCTTTGGCCTTCAAAAATTCTTTCGGGCTTTTCTCCCATGGACTTTCCTAGATTTCTTTAGACTTTTTGTCTGAAGGAATTCCTTTGGACAAAAAGTTTGAAGGAATTATGCCTTTGTCTTTCAACTGCCTTAAACAAAATTTTGAAAGAACTTACCTTTGCAGCTTCCTTGAAAATGACCCTTCTGAAGGGTGCTTTTATCGACCAAGTGCCCTCCACAAGGGCACTTGTCCTTCGAGAGGCTCTCTTAAACTTTTGCATTGAACCACTCATTTGAACTAACCATTGAACCAAGATTTGAAACAAACTTTGAACCAACTATTGAACCAAGGTTTGAACCAAGCCGATGAACCCTTTGATTGAACCAAAATCCGTTGAACCATTTGATGAACTGACTGAGTCAACTGAAGCATTGAACTAACTAAATTGAACCAACTTTGGTTCAACAGTTCAATGGTTCATTCCCTTTGATTTGGCTAAGTCCTTTTGATCCTCATTGAACCAAATGCATTGAACCTATTGAACCTTGAACCTGAGTGGTTCAATGGTTCAACGGTTCAATGGTTCAAGCCTCAGAGACTTGTTCTTTTGATTGAACATGCTTGTAGAAGCCTTTGAACTTGACTGTAGAAGCTTTTGAACTTGGAAGCGGTTGAACTCTTGCTGTTGATGTTGAACCTTTAAACCTGTTGAGCCTGTTGAACCAAAATGGTTCAAGGTTCATCAGTTCAATCCTTGCTTATAAGCTTGCCAATGAACTCTTTTGGTTGAACCTGGCCATTAAACCAACTTTGAAATAACCTAAGTGTTGAGAGCTTGCTTCTTTTTTGCAGAGTCTATAGGAATCAACCTATGAAATCCATTAAACTTGGCCTACAGATTCTGTAGATTTTCTTCTTGCAAAGTCCATAGATTCAAGCTTGCAGAGTCTGTAGACTCAAGCCTGCAGAGTCTGTAGATTTAAGCCTACAGAGTCCATAGATTTAAGCCTACAGAGTCTATAGATTTTTTGAGAAGCTTAAAAAATGAAGAATTTGAATGCTTAGAAAAACTTTTGAGAAAGGGCAGAGATTATTTTGGTCTGAGGACCAAAATAGTTCAAATGTTGTCCCAAAAATGAGTGATATTTTTGGGGTACAACAGCTAGCTCCAGTTGGGGAACTTCTATCAATTGTAAAAAAGAATTGAAGAGAGTAGAATCTAGAATCTCTAGTGTCTTCGTGTGTACCATTGGGCTATGGAGTCATGTTACCCAAAAATGGAAGGCATCAAAAATAAAAACAAACAAAACAAAATAGAATTAAAAACTAATAAATAAACATATGTACAGATGTAATGATCTGATACTTCAAGATTTGAAGTGTTTCAGATGCTACTTCCTGAGAGGTAGTGAAAATAGTTCTCTATTCTGATAAACCAGCAAGAAGACATTTTGTCCCCAAAAATGGTGACGAGCGAATGGAAATTTCCACTAGGAAACTAATTTTTTGTGTCTTCCTCTTGGTTTTTTCTTCTTCTTGCCCCATGGCAGGATGTGGTCTTCAATTTGAAAGCCATAACTCCTTGCTTTCTTGGTGAATGGTTCCTTTGCCTAATTTTGATTTGCAACAGCATGGTCCATTACCACAACTAGTTGTTCTTCTGGTTCAGTCCAACACATGATTGGATTGTCCACATCAAACTCTTGACAAACTATCAGCTTAACATCTCTTTTGATGTGAAGGAGTTTGATCTTTTCATCTTGAGCAATCTTCAATCTGAGCAACAGAGATTCACATCCAACTATGTCGTTGGTGTTGATAAATTATAAATTGCATGAAGGAAGAATATCTCCTTGAGGAGATATGAACATAGTCCCGACTCCATCATTGGTGGAAGAATTGCTGCCATCAAATTCCAAGATCCAAGCATCACCAAAAGCTGATCTCCTATCAGATTTCTCTTCATTAGAGATGGAAGATCCTTCTTTATTTATATTGTGCCCTAGCAATTCTCCTGACATCTTATTTGGATCAATTCCTGGATTGTCAGCTATATGACTTTCATCTGTAGAAACATGAACATTCTCTATGGTCAAGAAATAATTACCCCTAGTTAAAGACTCAAATAGAATTTGTGCTGCAGGGTCAACTTTTAGGTGACCACGTATTTTGCCTCTTGTTCAGGGAGCAATCTCTTCATTACACCTTGGATAGGGATCCTTGCCTCAAATAGGTCTATGCTTAGTTCTCCTCCCACGTCCTTACAAAAATTTCATCTAAGCAAAATGCCATAGGACGCTGGGATGTCAGCCACCAAGATAGTCATCTTGATTCTCTTGTCTGGAAATGTTGCAATTGCAAATTAGGCATCTTTGATTTGCCCCAGCAGTGATACTTGCTTGTTCTCCATGGAGAAACATCTCCCAAAGGTTTTAGTCAGTGTGTGACCCAGAGACTTAGCTACTTTAGCAAGCATGACATTATCAGATGCGCTGAAATCAATTATGCAATTGTTGAGTTGATAACCATTTATCAATAAGGAAACATAGAAAGGTTCTATTTTTCCATGGGCAATTGGAGGAGTAATAACAAGATTATTTAGAATGGGCATGTTCTTTGGGGAATCAAGAATTATTTTCTTAACCTCTTATCTTGTAGGGATGTTTTGGTTCTTGACACATTAGACCAACTTATCTAATTGATCAGGATTGGACTGCAAATATTTAAATTCAAACATTTGTATTTTTGTCTTTTTGACATGATCAATTATGTCAAATAACTAAATTGAGCTAGGTACAGGGGAAGGTATTTCAACCTTTTGAGTTTTAGGAGGGATGGAAGGAGGGCTGGTTTGTGAAATTAAAGTAGAAGGTAAAGGTGAAATTGATGTACTTACCTTTTGGGTGATCACTGAATCCTTTGACTAGAAAGGTAGAGTGGTTCCACGCTTAGCAATTGTAATTACTAGTTGAGGTTTTTCCTCTGTCTTCCCTTTATCATCTTGCTAGACAAATTGGTTCTTGGACCTAGTAAACACTGCATATGATCCATCGATAGCTTCTCCTTTGCTTTTGGGTTCATCATGGTAATTTAGAGAACTAATGTGGAAGTCACCAGCTGATTCTTCTTGATCCTTTGTGAAGAGATCAGCATCATTTTCTTGCTCAAACTCAAGTTGGAAAGAGAAAGCATGTTCTATTTCCAAATATCCAATTGCTGAGTTGGTTGGAGGAGCTTTAAGGGCAAGTTTCCCTTGTGAGGGAGGAAGATGATTTGGCTGCCCTTGATTCCTAGCAGCATTGCCTTGATATGACTAATTTGGAAATGTCCTTCTTGGCATATCTTTATATGAAGGAGTAAAAGACATACCTTGTGCCATTTGTCTTTTCAAGGCTAGCAGTTCATTTGCCAGATTTTGCACCATTAGATCAGTGGTGCCTATAGATGAATATTCAGAAGATGATGAGGGTCTATTTATATTTGAATCTCTTCTTATCTTTCCTACTAATATGAGATCATCTTCTACCTCAGTAGCCAAAATTTGAGCTATAGCAAGATCGATTTGACCATCACGTCTCAAAAGAAAAATCACTTCAGGTAACTGAGAATTAATGAAGAAGCATTTGAGATTCTCAGCTGTAGGTCAAGTAATTACAAGAATTATGTTCCTCAGTTTGTCAAACTTGGCTATGAATTCTCTCATTGGTTCATGAGGCTCTTTTTTCATCTGTGTAAGTTGAGCCAAAAGGGCATGTACATCTTCTACAGGTTTGAATCTAGCTTCAAACTTATCTTTGAGGGTATTCCATTCAGTTATTGACCGAGCCTGTAGATGATAAAACCAATCTATAGCAACACCTTGTAATGTTTCTACAAATACCCTGACTGCTACATCTTTAAATTCTACTCCAATTATGCTACAGGCTATGTTGAAGGCTACAATGTGTTCATCAGGATGAACTTTCCCATCACCATAGAATTTGGGGAAATTCTTCCTTGAACTGCATGGAAGCTCATGTAGAGGTGGAGTAAGATTGAGAGGACCAAAAGAATTACTTTAGGGGCCTTGAACTACCATTATATGACTATGAAAAGGAGGAATAACAAATCTCAAAGGGGTAATTATTGGCAAAGCTTTATCAACAATAGAAGTGGATACTTCTTTTGGCAATGGAGATCTGACTTTAGTAGGAGGAAAGCTCTTGGTTCATTGGAGGTGAGATGGTGAAGGAAATAGATCAAAATTAATTTGCTGTACCGACTCAAATATAGGGTCAACAATACCTTTATCCCTTTCGCTTTGTGTATACCTTGAATTTGCTAGATTGTGAAACAAAAATGAAAAATAATTGACCTTGCTTTAGTTTGAAGCTTGAGGCTTTAAACTGCGCACTCTTTCCCAGTAGCTCTAGTTTTACAGACTAGATAAAATAACGGAGGTGGAGGAAGATGGTAAGGCTATAAATGGATAATGGGTAAGACAAGAAATAGAGTCACCAGAGTCTATAATGGATAAAGGTTATAATGATAATGGGTAAGACACAAGTGATGTTTCAATTTGAAACTTGAGGTTCCAAATTACACATAATTATGTATATCCCCAACGGAGTCGCCAAAAATTGTTGCGCGAGGCTGGGAGGAAAATTTTAACAATGGGAAAGCACTAGAGTAGTTCATTCTTCCATAGAAAAGTAAAATGGATAGGTTATAACAATAATGGGTTATATCCCTAGCAGAATCACCAAAATCTGTTGGTTGATTATTGTGTCGATCAACGTACTGAAAAACAAAATAGGTCTAATCAGCCAAAGTAGGAAGATTGGTCATCTAAATGTGTAGGTTTACCACATCAAAAGGAGACTAATCTCTCCTCTCATCAAGGGGAGGTTCAAAAGAAAATAATACTCAAGGGTAGGATAAACCATCCATCTCTCTTTCTTCAGAGATGATGCATGCAAATCAAAAGAAAAAACTTGAGGGAAATGACAAAAAGCACTCCTCTTCTTTCATAAGTACTATTAATCAAACCACAAGAATACTCCTAGTAGTAAATGCAAAATGTAACCAAGGACATAGTAACCAGTAAATTGAGATGTAGCACAAAGTCTCCACCTCAATTTCCCAAGAGTGAGATATGAAGGATAATGAGGGAACAAAGTCAACCCAAGGTCCTTTACACAGAAACAAAAAGAAAACACACTAAAGGCAATTATGGGGGCACAAAGTCTCTCCATAATTGACTTCATGACACCTTCCTGACTACTTTCACTAATTCTACTTGTTGAATTAAAGGAACATAAAATATATTAAGGAAAAAGACATAAGAACAGTTTCCCCAATAATAAAGATATCACAACACAAAGTCTGAAAAGTTGCTTTTTTATTCCAATAACAAAATATGATCAACACTCTGAGCTCAAAGTCTCAGTAATGCCTTCCAATTTGGGCAGAGTTTTGTTTTTAATTGTCAGAGAGTGATCCTTTTTACACTAACAAGAGAGTCCCTTATATAGCCTCTTGAAGAAGGACTTGGGAATAGTAACACATCATGTTGCATTGAATTTTGTTAAGAAGACAGGCTGGAATTTACGGGCATTTACCCATTTGCTTTTCTCAATGTAGAGAAATGAGTCATACTATTGAAATTTTGCATCTTTCAATATCCACCTGGTGGTCTGCTTCTAGAAACATATCTGATGTACAAATGTTTTTGATCCTTCCTCATCGTTCCTCCTTTTCTAGTTAATTAAATCGGGTCCTTGATTCAATTCGATGTTCTGTTCCTTAGTCGCTTCCTACTGATCTTGGACTTAAAGCCTTTGAATGCATTTATGTCCACACTTTACAAGGATCAATGGCTATTTTTATTGTTGTGACTTTGACGTTTGCAAGCACGTCACTTTCCTTAGCAATTCCTTCAGCTTTGTCATTTGAGCTTTCTCGGAGGGGACCTACCCTTCAGGCCTTGAGAAATGATCCACTTTGGGTTGGGAAGAGCCCCCTACAAGGGTATCTACCCTTCGGGTGGTCTTCAGATGGCCTTCAGGATTCTTTTTTCTAGTGGGTCGCTAAGTTTTTTGGCTCTTCTTTAAGGTTTTTCAAAATCAACGACTATTTTACGAACCTCAAAATTGACATTTGCACACCCGTCACTATGTTTGGATTTCCAACGGCTAGTTCGCCATTCTTGACTTTGACATCTTTGGGCACGTCACCCCTTGGGATTTCTTCAGATTTCTCTTAAGTTGGCCTTTTTTGCTACTTGCTTCCTTTGGATTTCTTATTTTGCATCCTCCCAAAGGGAAGGTGATCGTTCAGCTTTGGGGAAGTGTCCTTTAATCTAGCAATCGAGAGTCCCCCATAAGGGCACCTACCCTTCAAGGTCCTTCGGTGGCATTTTGTCTTTGGAATCCTTCGAAGCTTTCTCATGGACATTTTCTCATGGACAAAAAGTTTGCAAGAATTGTTTCGGCTGGCTTTGTCTTTGGCCTTCAAAAATTCTTTTGAACTTTTCTCCTAGGGACTTTCCCGAATTTCTTTAGAATTTTTGTCTGAAGAAATTCCGTTAGACAAAAATTCTGAAGGAATTATGCCTTTGTCTTTTGACTACCTTAAACAAAATTTTGAAAGAACTTACCTTTGCGGCTTCTTTGAAAATGACCCTTCTAAAGGGTGCTTTTGTCGACCAAGTGCCCTCCACAAGCACACTTGTCCTTCGGGAGGCTCTCTTGAACTTTTGCATTGAACCACTCCTTTGAACCAACCGTTGAACCAAGATTTGAAACAAACTTTGAACCAAGCTTTGAACCAACCGTTGAACCAAGCTGATGAACCCTTTAATTGAACCAAAAGCCGTTGAACCATTTGATGAACTGACTGAGTGAATCGAAGCATTGAACCAACTAAATTGAACCAACTTTGGTTCAACGGTTTAATGGTTCATTCCATTTTATTTGGCTAAGTCCTTTTGATCCTCGTTGAACCAAACGCATTAAACCTGTGGAACTTGTTGAACCTTGAACCTGAGTGGTTCAATGGTTCAATGGTTCAAGCCTCAAAAACTTGTTATTTTGATTGAACCTGCTTATAGAAGCCTTTGAACCTGGAAGTGGTTGAACTCTTGCTACTGATGTTGAACCTTTGAACTTGTTGATCCTATTGAACCAAAATGGTTCAAGGTTCATCAGTTCAATCCTTGCTTAGAAGCTTGCCGATGAACTCTTTTGGTTGAACCTGACCATTGAACCAACTTTGAAATCGCCTAAGTGTTGAGAGCTTGCTTCTTTTCTATAGAGTCTGTAGGAATCAACATGTGAAATCTGTTGAACTTGGCCTACATAATCTATAGATTTTCTTCCTACAGAGTCTGTAGATTTAAGCCTGCAGAGTCCATAGATTCAAGCCTGTAGAGTCCATAGATTTAAGCTTGTAGAGTCCATAGATTTAAGCCTGCAGAGTTCGTAGATTTTCTGAGAAGCTTGGAAAATGAGGAATTTGAATGCTTATAACAAATTTTGAGAAAGGGTAGAGATTATTTTGGTCTGAGGACCAAAATAGTTCAAATGTTGTCCCAAAAATGAGTGCTATTTTTGGGGTACAACAGATATCATCCTATTTTATGAGATATTATGTAGTTTTAATAATGAACTTGTGACCTACTAATGATTCTAGATTTATCTTTCCAATCAAGTCAAAGCCCCAAAGGTAAATAGCCATGGTGAGAAAATAGATTGTAATTATTATGGCAAACCATGATTCAAATTACTATGTTTTTGACATTGTCGACATAATTTTACATGTTTTTGATATTCTTGATCCATTGTATGACAATAGTAGCATTATCTCAGTAATTTATGAGACATTTATTTTCCACTAAAATTCCTCCCACATTTCCACTAAAATTTCCCCACGTATTCGCTATCATGTACCTCAAGTAACACTATCTTAGCCTTCTCATGGTTATGGATTCAAATTAAATGTCCATCAAATGATATTTTGAATAATACCCCATCAATTATAACATAAAAAATAACTTCACATTATAATTTGCATTTATTATTTCATGTAAAATTTTCTAGAATAATAACATTATATAAAAGTAATAGATGTCATTTTACCATTATAATTTAATCACACTCTGTAACTACAAGATTTGCTAAGGCATTTACATATAATGTGGTAATTAATGAGAATTTTAGTTATCCATATTAAAATTTATGAGATAATCATTAATGTTAATAGGAATCATATAAATTGCACTAGCCATGGCATCTACATGTTAATTTATTTTGTGATGGATTCTCTCGATCGTAATCATCTCAAAGTACATATTTAATCATTTACCACTTCCTTATATTGGATCAGCTTTTCTTCTTTTGTTTAATAAACATTTTAAACTTGATTAACTATAAGTTGATAATCCCCCTACACTTGAATGGATTTTATTTGGAATGTGTGTGAGGTGCATAATCCAAGTATCAATGCCTCATGTTTTTTTATATTATTTATACATGAAACCTTAAGTGATATGCAAGTGATATAGGTTAGCCTTGAGGAGTGATGAGAGTTATACTAGATCCAACACCTATGGTGCATTTGGATCCATCAAAGTACATATTCTAAGTATTATCATCAATATGATACGCAACAAGATCATCATGAAAAATGTGATAATAATGTGTTAACTAATGGTGTTGCAACTAATTTATCACAATTACTTGGCCTTTCATTGATTTTTGACATATGAACTTTAAGACAAACTCCATAGTAGCATTACCAATTTAGCTAAATGTCCTTATAAATGTGATTTTGTCATGATAAATTTTACTATATCCACTTTCGTGATGACATGCATTTCATTATGAAGTATATAGTGTGAAAATTGTTTTGCTATGAAAACAAGGGCTAGATATAACTTCTCCATAATAGTATAATTAATTTCATATTATACTAGTGTGAGACTGATGTAATATATTGCACATTCTCTATGATTATCATCGTATTGTGCTAATAAATCCCACAAGGCATGATTTTTAGTAAAATTATATGATAACAAAGGCCTATCAAGTATTAGAGGCATGATAATAAGTGTATCAACTAGATCTTCTTTTAAATTGCATAATTTTTTTTAAAATTTTACAACGCATTCAAACTTTGTATCTTTATTTAGTAAGTTTGTGAAAGGTTGTGTTTTATTAGATAACTAAGCCACAAGACATCTTATTGATTGAATCCTTCCCTATAAACACCATAACTATTTCGATACTTTTGACAATGGCATATTTACAATAAATTTTACCTTATTTGGGTGTACTTTTATGCCTCTTTGAGATATGATATAACATAATATTTTTCTCAAAGATACCCTAATACACTTTTATTTTGGCTTAAAGAATACATTTTAGTTTTGTAAGCATTCAAATATATGTCATAAGTTTGTAATGTGATCATGTCTATGTCTATATTCTACAAAAGTTACCAACATAATATTCCATAGCTTTACATATGTAATCATGAAAAATGTGTGTCATAACCCTTCGATAAGTGTCCCTTGCATTCTTCAATCTAAAGGGCATGACCACATAAAAAAAATGTCCTCTGGGGTGTAGTAAATATTATTTTTCCCTAACATTGGAGATTAATCTTTATTTTATTTTAACAAGCAAAACCATCCATAAATGACAACATATCATAACTAGCTATAGAATCGATAATCATTTAAATATTTGGTAATGGAAAGTCATCCTTGGTACAATCCTTTTTTAAATCATGGTAATATATACAACATCAAATTTGTTTTTTAGGATTTACAACTGGCATTATATTATAAACCTATTTGAAGTAATCTATGGATACAATAAACCCTTTATCCAATAATCTTTAAAATTTCATCCATTACTAATAAAGATACTTTTAGATGAATTGTTAAGAATCTTTGTTTAACTATCTCTACATCTAAGTATATTACCATATAATTAATTTTAGCTATAGGATCAATCCCTAACATATTTGAATAAACCCAAGTGAATAATTTAGATTAATCATGTAATACTTATCTAAAATCTTTTCCTTCATCACCTTGATCATGGCAACAAAGAGTATTGGAATCAGATCTCTTTATATTTTGTAATTAAATTCAATTTTTTCTTCATTTATTAAAGTTGATCTATCTTCATCATATGGTGTGAAGGCATTTTATCTAGGCCATCTATTAGGACATCAATACGTGACTTTTCACTCTTTCCAAATTATGCATGGGCATTTATTGTATGAGGAAACTTATTCTTATTATAGAAGGATGGGAGATCCTCATATTCCCTAAATTATTCCAAGATATACTTATCATTAGAGAACGTGTCTAATGTAAAAATATCTAGTGAACCTGTATCATCAATGAGGTCGAGTCATACTAATTGCAATGTTCATAGATGATGAACCTCTTGTGTAAGCTCAAGTTTTGATTTAAATAAATGATTATTATTAATTTATCTCTTGGTTTTAATTTCATTATTGGTTGTTAAACCATATATGTATCTAATACCTTATTTTTCTTTGAGTAGATGTAGTAATGGGATTGATAACATCTTGTGTATGTTATCCCAATATTTATCCTATGTATCCAATATTTTGTAAATATTTTTTATAGAAACCATATTAGATAAAATCTATTGGTGGTGATAAAAGAGTAACTAAAATTGATATTGGTGTTGGTATATCATTGTGTGGAACAATATATCCACATTACTAAAGGGAAGGCTATATATGAGGTGTGTAATGTTTTATAGGTTGTGTCATTACACAATGATTGAAAGGTTCATGATCTCTACCTTACATGATACATACATACATACACACACACACACACACACACACACACACACACACACACACACACACACATCATGTAAGGTAGAGGAGTTGTATTCATATCATGAATCCATGATCTTCCCAATAGAATATTATAGTTAAGATCATTGGGCATAACCTATCATATTGTAGCTATTGTTCAAGGGCCTAAAATGTAATATCATGTATCCATGATCTTCCCAATAGAATATTATAGTTAAGATCATTGGGCATAACCTAGCATATTATAGCTATTGCTCAAGGGCCTACAATGATATTCAATGTGAATTGTCCTAATAATTTATGAGGTATGTTTTTAAATCCCTGAATATTAATGTTTCAATAAGAAATATACTTTGGCTCTATATGAAGTAAATTTTGGAAGAGATATTACAAATCTTAAGTCTTGATCCATCATTCACCAAGACCTATTTGACAGCCTTATTTCGCATGCACACTTGCATATGTAATGGGAGGTGTTGATCAATAATATGTTTAGGATGTAGATTCTATTTATTAAAAGAGATACTTTCTTTCATCCATCACAATGTATTAATGATATAAGAAACATAAGGTGGTTTTACATCACTTGGTAAAGTTGTTTCCTATAAGGGCATATGAAACATATCCTTATAAATTGTCATCTCGCAATGCAATTCTAACATAGATATTTTATCCCAATGTATTCTTAAGTTGCTCAATAATATCACATTTTTTAGCTTGATTTATTGGCCTCATGGTATGTGGAGGTGGATTATGAGGAACATTATGATTACCTCTAATTTTTACTATAGGATGGGTCACACTACCTCTTCATGTTATAGCAGCATGGACCGCAAAATCCAATATAAGCCTAGGTGAAATAATGGGAGTGTGATGTTAGCCATTACTATGCTGAGGTCAAGAAGGATAAAAACATTGAGTCATACATTCACTTTATCAACTAGTAATAATCAAAATTAATTTGGATTGGATATTTTTTCAATATGAACTAAGGAAAACTAAAAAATATCATTATCAATTTCAGACCTAGAATTATAACATAAAAAATTTACCCATGGTCATTATAAATTTTACATATTAAAGGAATAACATGTAATGATTATAATAATTATTGGTTTGGTTTATCCAAATCATTATTATCATAGTTATTAATTTTAGTAAAATAAATAAATTTGTTAATAATAATTTTAGTTTGGTTAGTTGAGTGGTTACACCCATTAGGGTTTTGAGTAACCACCTTGTGAAAGCTTATTAAAAGATTTTAATATTTTTAAATATTAAATAATATAATTTTACCTTTATATGAAAATATTTATTAAAATTATACAATTTAGTCTTCAATTTACCTATGTATTTGGTCTTAACAATGGTATCAAAGCCACGTGAAAAAGATTTGAAATTGAATGAGTTTACATGAAGGCTAGTGAAGGAGGGGGGAGAGAGAAAAAAATGTATGAAGCTATGACTATAATTTTTTGAGTTTTTGTTCCCAAAATATTATATTATGTCTAATAAATCTAAAATTATCCTTTTACAACCTCCAAAAGCCTTGAAAAATAGTTTTTAGTATGCCTAAAAACTTCAAAATTAGCTAAAACCTCCACAACCTAAAACATAAAATTATCATCCATTTTTTGGCCTATTGTATAATCTAAAATAAACTTAAAATCATTTAAATTTTTTTCACACTAAAAACTCCTTTTTATGGCATACAAACCCTAACTTCTACTTTGTACGGCCTTTAAGGACTCAAGCAATGTTTTGATGCAGTAGTTTGATATTGTATGCATTGAAATTCATTTCAAACCCTTGTTTTACTTATATGTAAAGATTTGAAACACATGTATGTAATTTTACAATCTCTTCATGCATTTTTATGGTCCACACATGAAGTAAATGGTGTTCCACTTGAAAAAAACTCTGATATGATCTTTTGTGTACCCATTGGCAAGTTTAAATCTTCTTTCAACCTTCTTTGTATGGCCTTGTGTGATCTTCATCCATTCCTTGTAGAATTGTATGTAAATTTGAAGATATATCATGGTATTTGGAGGTGGATCATGATATTTGATGCAATAGCATCCTTGACAAGTTTGGTGTTGTTTTAACAACTTTTTACTTAGATCAAGTGAATATGAGTCAATAAGCATGTTTGGGATGATTAGAAAGGTTTTAAGATTCTAAACATGCACCTTTTAATGATTTACAAGTTCTTAGGAGTGTCTAAGAATGTTATAAAGTCAAATTGAAGTTTTCTCACCATTTTGTCAAATTTGATTTTTTGAATATTTTAGCATGGAATGGATGTTGTAGGAGAATTTTCAAAAAGTTTTGAAAGTGGAATGTGATTAGGAAAAATGAATAAATACACCATGGATCATACCATGGTCCAAATTTCACCTTGTAAGGAAGATCAACCTTGATGCTTGTGGCAAGGAACAAACACCCTTGCAAGTAGCCGTTGGCAAGTAGTTAGGGTAGTTATGTTAGGTATAAAACATGTAAATTTTGGTTTTTAATTTAGTTATAATAATTTATTAGAAGGATAAGGGGATATAGTCCTAAGAAACAATGAAAAAATAATCTTAAGTTTTGATAGAAAGTTCTGCACCCTATTTTCTTGTATAAAGCAATGGACTAAGATTGTGTTAGAAGGTTTAATGAAGGAAGATCCAACTAAAGATTTGCTTCTGATGTTTAATTTTTCATGGTAATTTTGTTAAAATTTTATGAAGGATATAAGTCATTTGATTAACTAATTTAAATATGTGTTGGTGTAATTTTAATTCTATAGACCCATATTCTTTACACCATGTGTTGAGTAAAATAGTGAGTGTTCTGTGTGCAATAAAGGATTGTTTGGAAGCTTGAATAAAGAGAAAAAAGGTTTTTAATACCTTTCTTGAGATTTTTTCAAAAAAATTTGTCCAATTCCAATCATATAATCATATATTGTTTGTAATAGTAGTATAAAACCCTGTGATAGTCTAAGTTACATTCTCATAGCTAAGTTGAGAATGTGGGACAAAGCAAAACAAAGGCATGAAGATTAGATTATTTTGATTGGAAAAAGTATGTGGAATAAATAAATAACCTATAAAACCATTATATATACTTGAATTTTTTTGGGAATAGTAGACCTCAAGAATGTTGTTTTAGAAACCTGTAGACTGTGTATACACACACAGTTGAAACATAATCAAGTGATAGAGGTAGAACATAAGGATTATAATGGAGAACCAATGTTTGATAAATATGTAGGCAAGTGAAAAAGATCATAAAAATTCATTTTAGGTGGTTGAAAGTTATTTATGTGGTTACAATTGTAAATTTCCTCTTCTCAGGCACTTGCAGACCTTGACAACCTTAAATTAGGGTTTGGAAGGAAAAATACATTTCTTAAGATTCCACAAATGAAATTTTATATTTTTTTTTATTTTGATAGATTTTATTATGTTTGAAAATATTTTAAAGGTTTGGGCTTGGTTTCATATGGGAAGGTTTGGTTATTAGCACCTATGAGTGACTAAGGGTCAAACAAGCCTAATTAGGCCTAAACAGTAAGCTATAGAAGGCTAGAAAGGTGACTTAAATGTAAAAATAAGTGATGAATTTTTTTATAAGTTAAGTAAATGATATATGGTACTATAATATGGTATTATATATTCCAAATTCCTTTGTACTTGTCCATACCATAAAAAATAGCCTAAAAAAGGGCTACAAAGACTATATCTGAAGATATGCCGAGTTGTGTAAGGAGTGAGATGGTGCTTTGATAGGTGTGTAAATTGAAATAAGAGTAATAAAGTAATGATAATATAATTTTTAAGGTACCAAGAACCATAAATTAATCCTTTGAAGCTTAGTACAAACAAATACACCATGAACTAGTGATATATTCTTAAAGAAGTGAATCAAGAACAAATAGAAGTGAGAGATAAGTTGTGTTCTCCTATGCATCATTTGGTATCAGAGATTAAGATATATATTAAAGGTATAAATACATCATGGTAGGTAGAGGACAAGGATAAATAGTATCCCAAAGGATGTTGCAAGTAGTGGATGCTTTGGTAGTGGAAGTGAGGAACCTGCAG
This sequence comes from Torreya grandis, assembly GCA_037957365.1. Taxonomy (NCBI): domain Eukaryota; kingdom Viridiplantae; phylum Streptophyta; class Pinopsida; order Cupressales; family Taxaceae; genus Torreya; species Torreya grandis. The sequence continues at coordinate 1,728,269 of JARHVA010002622.1, forward strand.
GCAAGGTTGCAAGCCATGGAGTAATGGAGGTGATGTTAGTGATGAAGATAATTTTATTCCTCATGAAGAACCAATAGAATAAGGATATGAATGAATATCTTAATAAACATTCATAAGAGTAGTTCTTGGAGTGACTTCAAAGCCCAAGATGGAGGTGCCCATGTATGAAGGCCGTCTTAACATGGAAGAGTTAATGGATTAGATCACAACCATGGACAAGTACTTAGATTACAAATAGGTGAATGAGAATAATAAGTTAAATTTTTAAATAACAAAGTGTTTCTCTACATTTTTGCTAATTATATTCAGAAGAAAGAAGAAACTAAGGTTAAGGGTCAGGGGTTTGTACGTTTGTCACAGTCACCGATGTCGGTATTACTATCGATGTTAGTTGGTAAATATGCTGACGTCGGTTATGTTACCAATGTCGATAGGGGCAATGGGCCTTGGATGAGTTTCAGGTTACGACAGAGGAGTCTAAGAGTTTAAGGGTCTGTGTAAGGTTACAAGACAGTGAATAGGGTTTGAGAGGGGGCAAAGGTCAGGGATAGGTGTAAAAAGAGGATAAGAATAGAAGGAAGGCTTTTCAGCCTTTCTACGTAAGAAGTTAGGTCTGGTTGATAGTATTTAGAAATAGTAAATAGAAACTAATTACTAATGTATTCTAAATTACTAAAATGAAATAGAAGAATACTTAGCTCTGTTAGAAGAACCAAGGGTGTTAGAACGCATATTCCTATTTTGTCTGATGTTGAAGCCCTCGTGTAATATTTTAATCCAATTTGGAGTCACTTGTGTAGAGTTTTTGTAGCCAGGAGAGCATTAGTCAAAGTCTGATGTTTTGTCTCAGAATGTGCATGTTGATGTCTCAAAGTCTAGGAGGAAGAATTTAGGATCCAAGCAAGAGAGGCCTAAAACAAAGTTAGAACCTAGTTTAAGTAACTGATGTCGGTGATCTCACTAGCTTCAACTGACAGTTGACCAACGTTGGTGGCTAGAGAATGGGTAAAAGGGCTATTTTTAGCCCTTCACCCATTCTCCATCTGCCAAGTGCATTTACCATTGGAGAACGGTTAAAGGACGGGTTTATTAGGCATGAGTGTTGGTTAGGAGGTTGGAATGGGTCTTAGGTAGTTATGATATGAAGGACTTAGTCATAGGGTAGGAAATGGTCTTAGGGTGATGTGTCCAAGGTGAGGTGTCCAAGGTGATGTGTCTAGGTGATGTCATTAATTTAAAATAAGTAGTCTGTTTTAAATTAATAAGGTGTGTAAGGGACCAAGGGGAGTCGACACAATTTTTGTGTCTACATTTGCCCCTTTTTGTCTTGTTGGTTGTTCTTGACAAACTTAAGACAAAAATAGGTGTTAGGTTGCCCTAGGTATGGGATGAGGTATTCCCCCTCAAAGCGGGAATTGAGAGAGGGCAATCCAAAATCGATTGCCGATTTGATAGGTAGTGGATGGGTATGGTGAAGTTAGAGTGTGAACACTACAATAGTTGAGATTGCACGTATACCACTTCACATGATAGGTAGGTCAAATTTTTGTAGGCAAGGTTGAGGAGCACTAAAATTGAAATAACCAGTTCTCAGCTTATTAGTCATAGTTGATTAGGTTAGACAATCAAAGCTATAGCTCCAATGGTCAAGGAGGACTAAAATCAAACTAATCAGGCCCTAGCTTATTAGTCATAGCTGATTGGGTTAGATCGATCAAAGCGGTATCTCCAATGGTCATTGTGTTCCAAGTATCCTAGGCTAGGAAGTGCTCCTGGAAAACACGAAAATGTCACAAATATTGGGGATCAACTTGGTCATGATTTGACAATAGGTGTGAGGGGTCATAATGTGGGGTGTGTACAATTTTCTAACTATTCATGAGGTAGCATATATGCAATCAAAACAACCAAGGCAAAGTTGTCTCGAAAGTGGTCATGGTCTGAGGAGATAGTCGCGATCTCCAGTGTCATTTGTCGAGTCGGTTTGAGATATAAGTAATCTCAAGTATTGTTTGGTTGTGGTTAGGGAGATATATGTGATCTCTAATGTGCCCCATGAGAAGTCTAAGATGACTTCTACAGTGTCAGGGCTGGTTGTTTGGTCATGATTTTGGACTAGATGAAGTCATGGTTATAGGTTAGATGGTTGGTCTATCAAGTAGATAAATGAATGAATGGCCGAGCTAACCTCAGAAGACCTAATGTCAATTGAGCTCTGCCTACATAGCCCCTATTTTAAAAGCCTCAGACCAATGTAGTTCTCCCCAAAAGAGAAGAAGAGAGTAGGTTATGGATTGGGTTTGACTAGGTTAGGTCATGGTTAAAGGTTATATGGTTGGTCCATCAGGTAGATGAATGAACGAATGGCTGAGCTAACCTCAGAAGACCCCATGTCAACTGAGTGCTACCTACATAGCCCATGTGAGGGCCTCAGGCCAATGTAGTTCTCCCCAAAAAAGGGAGGAAGAGTCAAAGAGGTTGGTATTTGGTTTGGTCAGGTTAGGGTTATTAGCATTTCCCATATGTGTGATGGTACATGCTTGAAATGATGAATGTATAATGATGTTACAGCCTTTTCCATATTATGTGATGGTGGATTCTGTAACATTGGTTATATGGTTTTTCATCCCTAGTAATTTTCCATATTGGTGATGGTGTATGCCAAGAATGAAATGAGTGTAGATGTTATAGCCTTTTCCATATTGTGTGATGGTGTATTCTATAACATTGGTTATGTGGTTTTTCATTCCTAATAATTTTCCATATTGGTGATGGTGTATGCCAAGAATGAAATGAGTTTATTTATGCTTTAGTAGGTTTCCATATTGTTGATGGTATGTGCTTGACATAAATTGTGTTTGGTTGTTAGTTTCTATGTGTATTGTTTTCCATAGAAACTAATGTGAATGGGCTATGATAATTTATATAAAACAAATTGGTATTTGTATTAAATAAATCATGAGGTTGTGTTAGTGGTTTGGAAAATGTTTTGGTTTGGTTTGGTTTGGTTGTATGTGACGAAGGTGTATAAGAAGTGAAAGGTGCATTGCTCTTTCATTGACAAGGACTATAATGATAGTATAGATAGGGTTTTTGCAAACAAAAACCCCATTCATGCATTACGTCATTGACCATTGGTTTATGTTAGAGAAATATTTGAATCACTTGACGTTAAGTGAGCTCAAAATCCCTTGAGTATGTTGGGGTAATAGGTTTGATTATGTGATATGTGAGGATAGCGTAACCCTTTTTAGCAGGGATAACTTTGCCCCTTTTATAGGTGACCCAGAGAATGACTATAGGCAAGTCCATGACTTAATAGTGTGTTAGTCACTTTTTTTTTTTGGTAGACTGATCAATGTGGGAAGTCTACGTGGAGATGTTGTTTTGTTTTGTGGTCATATGGTGCTATGTATGTAGAAAAATTTAGTCATAGCCATCCTTCAAGGGAGTGGTCTATATTTTTCCTTGTATGGTTGAATGTCTTTGAATAACTATCCTTCAAGGGAGCAATCTAGTAATTATATTAATGATGCAACTGTCCTTCGAGGGAGCAGTCTACATTTATAGTTTATGACCTTTTGTTAGGCATCCCAGTTTTATGTGTTTTTTGTTGACTAGACTTTTAGTCATGGACTAGACTATAGAGGTTTCCCTTATATTAGGACAAAGCATTCATGCTTTACAAAAGGGTTGACTAATGTTTGTAGGGAAAAAGGGTTGAAAGGAATAGGAATGAGGATGATGAGGGTTGCTTAAGGGATGAGCTCAAGTTAAACATCAAGTGAATGATTACTTGGTTAACAACAGAATGGTCGCAGATGTAAGGCATTAAGGGGTTCAGGTTCTGGCCAGCTTTCGAGAGAAGACAGATGATAAGTCCCTAACCCATACTTGTGCGTTATGATATAAGGTTTGAGCTAATTAGGAGCAAACTTGCCTTATTTGCTTCTTTCCATATTGGTCACGTGTTGGTGTTCTTTAAGGATGAGATCTCTAATTTTGAAATCTCGCTCTTTCAGATTTTGGTTGTAGGCACGTTTTGGTCGATGTTAGATGTGAAGTTGGTTGATGCTTGGTTGATGCTTGGTTGAGGTCGTGATAGTCAGTACAAAGTCAAATTCTCCTAGTTGCTTTTATGGCAGGGACAATGTTTGACACCCAATGCGGATAATCAATGAGTTGGATAAATGAGACGGAGAGAAGATGTTGAAGCTCCTTTTTGACAAGGAATGCAATGCAAGGATGCATCTTGTGAAGCTTTTGCATGATAGGCTTAGTTTAAGAGGGTGAGATCCTGATCTTCCAGGTTGTAGTCTAGAATCTTAGAATCACTAAAGGTGATGGAGGCAACGGTGGGTAATGATTTGATCAAAGCAGCCAATGGTTGGGGGTCTTCAGGTTGGACCTCCACTGCCTATAAAGCTTTGATTAAGGCTTGTCGATGTTGTGGAGAGCTTTGTATTAAGTCATATAAAGACATCTTCACAGAGATTTAGTGAAGTTGTTTCACCATAGAGTCACAAATTGGCTTCAAAGATGTTGGTTGAGATTTGCCCAAGATAGAAATCTTGGGTTTTGGTGGTTGAGAAGGCTTGACAAATGGATATGTCTAAGGGATATAAACCTTCTCTTTTCCTTTATCCTTTATGGTTTGTGACCTGGTGGCCATATTGATAGTGTTGATTTCAAATAAAGGGGGAGAAGGTGGTAGAGGGACCATAGTCTGACGATGGGTTCTTGATTTAGGTGAGGAGGTTTGAGAGGCATGGGATGGTGTCGATAGTTTATTGAAAGGGTGGTCAAGAGGATCCTTAATGAAAAGGGTGTCCTTTTTCAAGTGTTGACGAATGACAACCTTAAGAGTGTAGCAACGCTCAGTGTCATGTCTAGGTGTACGATGATATGCATAGATTTGAGTATTGTTGAACCAAGATGGTTTTGGTTCGAGAGGTTGGAATGGTTTAAGAGGTGGGAGACTGATGCTAGAAGACTGCAAAAATTGACATAACAACAAAGCATAGGACCCCACTAATGGGTCTGCACATTTTGTTGCAATAGGGGTTGATAACTTCTATTTAGGAATTATAGGAGGAGTTTTTTGTACCATCTTTTTGTTTGGTGGTGTGACCACATGCGTAAATGGCACTTTTGTGGTAAGAGGTGTCAAATTTGTTGGAGGAAATATATGTTTGATGGGTAGAGGGGGTAATGGAGGTGATTTGTTTTTGTTAGGTCTTGGAGAAGGGAGCACTCCTATTAAGGTAAATGGATGTGGGCCCAAAATAGAGGGCAATGGTGATGGTGGGGGAGGAGTTCTCCATCATGGTTTAACAGCCTTCTTTAATTTGATGAGAGGACCACTATTATGTAGGGTGAGGTTTAAGTCTACCTTCACTTTTGGGTGAGTGAGGTTTGATACAGGCTGCATACCGAGAGATTTGATCTGTTTCAACATGGTGGATGCCTGCGTGGGTTTGGGTTTAGATGTGGACGGTTGAGCTTTTGAAGATTTGGAAGTAGAAGCCCAATCTTCATCAGAGACTTTGGGGTGATTTGTCACAAAAGGGTTGGCAAGTGAAGCGGGATGTGTAAGATAAGGATCCTTAAGTCACTCCCATAGCACCTCATGTTTTAGGTTCCTAGAATGGAGAAATCTTAAGTTTTCTACCAATCGAGAAAATGGTTTAGGTGATGTCGTACAAGGTCTTGCAGTTGGTCTTTTGGAGGATTTAGGTGATCGCGAGAGTAGAAACATGTTAGACACAACGATCTCAGGCCAAAGGTGAGAGAAAATCATTATCAAATCTTCCTCAGTCGAAGTGGGTGAAGTGACAAGTTCTCTCGGTGGAGAAGGGATTGGAGAATTCGGCTCTTCGAGGGGATAGAGCGTAGGGATGATCGTGGCTTCCACGTGTAGTCAAGGAGCAGGAAAAGTATGATCTTCCATTGGTAATAAGAAGGATGAGGGTGAGGCTACCGACGTTGGTATCATCAAAGCATCCTCCACTATGGGAGAGGTCAAAGTAGACTCTCCTTCGTGTGAAAGGGGGGTGGATGGAGGACTATCCTCCATCGGTGGAGGACAAATAGGAGAGGAAGGCTCCTCTAAAGGTCAAAGTAGAGGGATGATGGCCTCTTCTACATGAGGGCATGGGGTATGAATGGTAACTTCTTCCAATGGTAGAAGAAGAGGAAATGTGGGGGCAAGAGGAACAGGTAATATGGGTTTCTCATGAGGTAAAAGAATGGGTAGAGTAGGTGTTTGATGTTGTGGGGGTGATATGGGTAAAATAGGCTCATCTACCTATGGTGGAGGAATGGGTTGACTAACCTCTTCAGACTGTGGGAGAGGTTGCTTAGGAATAAAAGGAGAAACCATATCGACTGTGCATATGTTATGCTCTTGAAGGTCATCGGCCATGGTCTGAACATTGTTCTGACTTGGGGGATGGTTAGGGAATGGTTGCCTAAAGATATCTATGTTTTGGTTAGCCGACACATTTGGGTTATCCAAAACAAGATCCCCCTTGTCTAGCATGTCTTGGATAATGTTTTTGAAGGTTTTGCAATTGTCTGTGTCATGACCTTTGACACGATGATAATTACAAAAGTCATTTTCCCTATACAATGTAGGGATGGCTTTTGAGGGGTCAAATTGGGGTGGTCAGATTTGAGGGAGATTGAGGACCCACTGCTTTACTAATTTATCTAACATGAAAGCATATGATTCTCCTATTGGAGTGTATTGACACTGCATATACCTTTGTTGGAATTGTCTTGTGATGCTTTGTGATGTGGAAGGTTCAGATTAGTTAGTTGTGGTAGAAGATGATGATCTAAGTACCATAGCATTTGTTGATCCCTTGGACTTGGAATGAGAAGAAGAAGATTTGGAAGATGAAGGGTCATTGGATTTTGCGTTGGTATTTTTACTATGTAATTTGACTTTATCTTCTTCGACCGCATGGAGTTCAAGCTTTCAGGCCATGGTGAAAGCTTCATCAAATGTGTGAAATGTTTGGACCCGCAAAGTAGATGAGATGTGCTTAGCACATGCTCTTGAAAAGAGCTCAATGAGCTCAGGTTGAGGTAAAGAAAAGGAGAGTTGGTTGATCAAACCTCTCCAACGAGCGACGAAGTCAGCTATTGACTCATCCTCAAATTGTTTAATAGAATATAGGTCTATGATGGAGACCTTCTTAGTGATGTTGATTGAGAAGTGGTCAAGGAATAGCTGAGGTAGTTGAGTGAAGGTAAAGAGAGAGTGACTGGTAATAGAACTATGCTAGTCAAGGGTGGCACCAGAAAGTGACATGGGGAATGTGCGAAGTAATAACGCATCATCGTGTGCTATAAGGTAGTAAGCGTGTCTAAACACTCATATATGTTGTTGTGGGTCCTCTTTACTCTGAAAATGAGTAAATTTTGGGAGTTCCCACTGGCTCGGGTATGGTCGAATAGGGACCAAAGGGTGAATGGGTCCGTTGCATATTTGTTCATATGAAAGAACATTGCTTGAACCAGAAATGGATGTCTCGAAGTTGGACATCTTATCCATTAGCATCTTGATTAAATCGACTGATGGATTGGTAGGAGGGGCACCCCCTAGGTTGTAGGGTACTTGGAAGGCATTGGGAGGTGTGTATGATGTACTTGGTTGCATTTGTATAGGCACAACATATTGGTAGTTCGTCATGGGGACTGATGTTGAGGCCAAGGGAGCTTATGCCATGAAGCTAGAGGGCACAACTTGACTAGGTGCCGCCAAGGGTGGTTGAGTGGTGGCGACACTAGTAAAAGGATAGGTAGTCACTCTTGTATTTATGGGTGCAAGAGTGGGTGGGATAGAGACAATCAAGTTTTGGAAAGGTGTCGAACTTGGTTGCATTGTTTATGGTTGAGGGGGTACGGAAACCCCAATGGAGGTAGGTCTAGAGATAGAAGGAGAGGCCAAATCTTGAACATTGGTCATAATTGAGTTACTGGTCAAAGTAGTGGCTTGAATGGTCATAGGTTGGGTAGCAGACACTATCGATATCATTGCCACTTTAGTAAGAGAAGTTGGCATCCCATAAATAGGGTTACCTGAAGGATCTCACATTTGGTTTATTGCAAGATAGTGTTGGAGAGCCTTGACGTTGTGGTCAAGGAATCTCTCAAAGTCTTGATCTCCTTTGAGAACAATTGGAGGTTGATTTGGGGTAGGTTGAATAGGAGTATGCTCAGTGTCTGAAGTACACTCCATTAGAGGACTTGTTATGAAGGGCGAAGGTGGAAGTGGTTTTTGCCTTGCATGGTCAACAAGAGTTTTGGCTTGACTACGTGTTAAAACCGTTCAAGACAAAATGGGTTCAAGTTTTAAAAAGTGTGTATTTTAGTTTCAAAAAACTAGAATGTGTGTTGTAACAGCAAAAAAAGTCAGGTTTTAAGCTTGCTGTTTGGAAAGAAAATTTGTTGACAGTGACCGACGTCAGCGAAAAAACTAATGTCAGTGAAATATGTTGCCAACATCGGTGGAAAAACTGATGTCGGTGAAGATATGTTGCCGATGTCGGTGAAAAAATTGATGTCAGTGTCTGTGTATTTATAGAAACTCAGAAAAATAAAAGTTTTTGGAATAAAAGAGAAATTCTGAGTTGTTTTTAGACCTCAGAATGATGTGACCTTACCAGCTCAAAAAATTAGATAAGACTAGCAAAATAGATGATGGCAAGCAACCTCTAAATGTTAAATTCCTAAGAATAAATTTTAGAGTCATGGTGGCTTATGCCTTAGAATAATCTGTTTGGGAATTGGGCTTTTAGAATGGGTCCTAAAGAGGAAGTCTAAGGCTGGTTTCGAGTTATGTTTTGGTGCTCAAAAATCTGTGTTAGGTTCAGTATGTGGCCTAGTGCTAGGGCTTGCACCCTTCACTTCACGAACCCAGAGCCGGGCTGGGCTGCTTAGCCAATATATACTTTGCCTATAGTTTATACTCTGCTATAGAATAGAGTGGGTCCTCCTCTTGGTGGTGAAATCCAAGTAGGATCGCCAAGAAGGGTAAGGTATCTGCTAGGTGATGAAATCCTAGTCGGGCCTTGTCTCAAGTATGTTATATGTTTAATTTGATGTGCTTGTGGTATGGTTGTGTAACATATGTGCACTATGATTTATTCATAATGCGTTTTAATTACTAAATGAGCTAAATATGCATTCAAGCAGAAATGAAATGCAACAATTTTTAACCCAAATTGAAATATGTTTGTTTAAATGCAAACAATTGAGAAGAGGTTAAGAGTATGAATTTTCACTACTCTAAGATGCAGGGAAGAAATGACAAGAAGAAAAAGAAAGAGATTATTTCTAACTTGTGCTAATGGTGTCTTTTCAAAATAAAGAGATGGAAGAAGGATGGAAGAAAAGAATATTTTCCTAATGCATCTATATGAAAGTTTGATTTTTAGAAGAATGAACCCAAGGAAAACTCCAGGGTCCCATTGGGCGTGCCAGAATGTTTCTCTACGTTTTTGCTAATTATATTCAAAAGAAAGAAGAAACTAAGGATAAGGTCAGGGGTTTGTACATTACTTGAATTAAGTTGTGCACCGTATCCAAGTGATGTAGGAGCTCCTCTTTAGCTATGGAGGAAACACCTGTAGATAAAAAAGAAACGCAAACAAAGAGAATGTTAGATAAAGATATGGTAGACTGCCAAGCAACACGCTCGGTCCCAGAAGCATAAAGCTCCGTAAGGGATGACAGTCCACTATTTGACAAAAAGAGTGTTGTATGAAAAGAAATAATGAAAGACTATGAAAGAGAAAGTAGACAACGTGTACCTATTCTCTGAAATCAGTCTGTCATAGTCACTGATGTTGGTAGTATTGCCAGGATCGGTTGGTAAATATGCCGACGTTGGTTATGTTACCAATGTTGTAGGGGCAGTGGGCCTTGGATGGGTTTCAGGTTATGACAGAGGAGTCTGGGAGTTTAAGGGCCTATGCAAGGTTGCAAGAAAGTGAATAGGGTCTGAGAGGGGGCGAAGGTCAGGGATAGGTGTAAAAAGAGGATAAGAATAGAAGGAAGGCTTTTCAGCCTTTCTACGTAGGAAGTCAGGTCTAGTTGATAGTATTTAGAAATAGTAAATAGAAACTAATTACTAATGTATTATAAATTACTGGAATGAAACAGAAGAATACTTAGCTCTAATAGAAGAACCAAGGGTGTTAGAATGTGTATTCTTGTTGTGGCTAATGTTGAAGCCCTCGTTCAATGTTCTAATCCAATTTGGAGTCACTTATGCAGAGTTTCTGTAGCCAGGAGAGTGTTAGTTGAAGTCTGATGTTTTGTCTCAGAATGTGTGAGTCGATGTCTCAGAGTCTGGTAGGAAGAATTCAGGATTCGGGCAAGAGAGGCCTAAAACAAGGTTAGAACCTAGTTTAAGTAATCGATGTCGATGATCTCACTGATGTCGGCAGCAAGAGAATGGGTAAAAGGGCTATTTTTAGCCCTTCACCCGTTATCCATCCACCAAGTGCATTTGCCATTGGAAAACGGTCAAAGGACAGGTTTATTAGGCACGAGTGTTGGTTAAGAGGTTAGAATGGGTCTTAGGTAGTTATGATATGAAGGACTTAGTCATAGGGTGACTCATAGGGTAGGAAATGGTCTTAGGGTGATGTGTCCAAGGTGAGGTGTCCAAGGTGATGTCATTAATTTAAAATAAGTAGTCTATTTTAAATTAATAAGGTGTGTAAGGGACCAAGGGGAGTCGACACAATTTTGGTGTCTACACAAGGTTTAAGGGTCATGCATCCTTGTGGTGGGATGGCATACAGGAAGAGAGAAGTAGAGGAAAGGATAAGATAAAGTCATGGGATATAATGGTAGCCCAAATGAAAGGAAAATTCATGTCTAAGTATTATCAAACCCACTTACTTAGGAGATTATAAAACTTAAGTTAGAAATATATGATAGTGAAATATTACACATAATAGTTCTACAAGTTGACCATTTGAGTAAGACACATAAAATAGGATGTTGAGAAGGTTTCTAGGTGCATGAATTGTTTGAAGTTTGTTATTCAAGATGAGATTAGTATTTTGGCACCTAGAATAGTTGAGGAGGTATATAAAGCTACCTTGAGGGAAGAAGATAAGTTTTCAAGAAGGAAAAGTCATTTGAATAGAGGTGTATGTGGTAGAAGCTACAGAGGTAGAGGCCAACAAGAAGGAAGGGGGTAGCTTAGTAATAGAGGTCAATGGCAAGGTCAAATCAAATAAGTGGGTAGCAATTTAGAGGATTCAAGTTCATAAAACAAAGGTGGTTATGGAAATAGAGGTGGAAGATCATAAGGTAGATGAAGAGGTAATGGTTGGTTTACAAGAAAATTATTCAAGTGTAACAAATTTGTAGGGCATAGGTCATATGAGTTTCTTAAAGATGTTCAAATTGGTAACTCTTGGATGAAATTAGAAGCTAGGTGGTTTAGTAAGAGGATGAGAGTGTATATTAATTGACTAACTATGTGGAATATATTAAAATAGGGAAAGTTTTTTGATGAAGATATTTATCTTGAAGACCATCCAAGAGGAGAGAGAACCACCACAAAGGAAAACATTGTTTAGAACCATGTGCAAGAGTAAAGGTAAGTGATGCAAAGTTATAGTTTGTAATAGTAGTATGGATAACTTAGTGTCTTCATTTATGGTGTCTAAACTAATCTTATAAATAATCAAGTATCCAATCCCATACAAGGTTTCTTGGATCCAAAATATTTACCAAGTCCTAGTGAGTGAACAATGTTATGTAGACTTGCAGATAGGTGGATATAAGGATATAATACTATGTGATGTCATTCCCATTGATGTGTGTCACATCATTATTGGGAGACCATGGCAATATGATAAGAGATATTTTAATGATGGGAGAGCTAACACCTATACCATTGAGAAGGATGGCTGTGAGCATACGTTAAAACCATTGAAAGACAATGCATGGAAGGAGACACTAAGTAGTGTCATGATGTTTGGAGAGAAGTACTTACCCAAGAAATTTAGTTGCAGTAAGGAGGAAAATAACATGATATTTTCAAGTGACAAGAAGGATACAAGATAAAACAATTTTTCAAGCCATAGTAAAAAGAGAGTGAAAAATTTGAAGGGCATTTTGAGGAGTTGAAGCCAAGCAATAAGGAGCTATTGCAGACAAACCATCAAGGTGATTTTTTATCTAATGAGTACCTAGAAAGGTTGTTTACAAGTTTTTCCTATCATTTATTCCTCATATAGCACAAGGAGTCTCTAGAAGGATTTGTTTGGAAGGTGAACATTTTGAGAGAGTTGACCATGAAAAGAGAAGACAATGATCAGGAAAAGGGTGAATGGTATTAAGAGGTGGACAATAAGGTTGTAGATATTGAGGGTTTTGAACAAAAGAAGAGAAAATAACCAATAGTACTCCCACAAGAAGCAGACCTAGGCAAAGACAAGACAAGCATGCAAGTACAAGAGAGTTATTGACAAGAAGATAACCATGAGATTATTTTCATTTACTTATGTGTTCCATGTGTAGGTTTTATTCATGAGAATAAATAGGTGTTGAAGATGATTAGGTGAGAGATCAATGTACAAGAATAAAACCTTAAAGGAGGAGGTAAGTTGGATTTGATCAAAGTACAAGGAAGTTTATGCGTCACTCATAGACCTTGGGATCCAAGAGGGTGTACCATTGCATAGATGGAGAGAACCAGAGAGATAAATGTTGAGGAGATCAAGATAAGTTGAAAAACTTTCATGTAAAGTTTATTTCACACCCTAGTCGTATGATGTAGGAGTATCCTATGTGGATGACAAGTTTTGTGTTTTTCTAACAATGTTTTTCTTAAATTAAGTGAATGGGGATAAATAAGCATGTTTATGATGATTATAAAGGTGTTAGGAGTCTAAATACACACTTTGGAATTCTTTAAAAGTGCTTAGGAATTTCTAGGAAGGTTAGAAATTCAAATTGGAGTTTTCCCACCATTTTGGCAAATTTGAATTTTTAAATATTTTAGCATGGAATGGATGTTTTATGAGAATTTTCAATAAGTTTTGAAAGTGTAAAGTGATTAGGAAACATGAATAAATACACCATGGATCATACCATGGGCCAAAGGTCACCTTGTATGGAAGATCAACCTTTATGTTTGTGTCAAAGAACAAACACCCTTGCAAGTAATCATTGGCAAGTAGTTAGGGTAGTTATGTTATGTATAAAACATGTAAATTTTGGTTTTTCATTAAGTTATGATAATGTATTCAAAGGATAAGGGGCTCTAGTCCCAAGAAATAATGAAATAAGAATCTTAAATTTTGATAGAAAGTTTTGTACCTTGTTTTCCTGTATAAAGCAATAGAGTAAGACTCTGTTAAAAGGCTTAATGAAGGAAGATCCAACTAAAGATTTGATTTTGATGTTTAATTTGTCATGTTAATTTTTTCAAGATTTTATGAAGGATCTAAGGTGTTTGATTAATGAATTTCAATATGTGTTGGTGTAATTTTAATGTTACAGGCCCATATTCTTTGTACCCTATGTTGAGTAAACTAGTGAGTGTTATGTGTGTAATAAAGGTTTGTGTGGAATATTGAATAAAGAGACAAAAGGTTGTTTATAACTTTCTTGAGATGTTTTCAAAAATAATTATCCAATTCTAATCATATAATCATAGATTGTTTGTAATAGTAGTATAAAACCTTGTGACAGTCTAAGTTACATTCTCACAACTAAGTTGAGAACGTGAGACATTGTACAATAAATGCATGGAGATTGGATTATTTTGATTGGAATAGGTATGTATAAGACATACATATCCTATAAAACCATTATAGAGATTTTAAATTGTTTTTGGAATAGTAGACCTCAAGATGTTTCAGAACCCTGCATATTATATCTACACACACAATTGGAACATAATTAAGTGATAGAGGTGGAACAAAAGGATTATAATGGAGAAATAATGTTTGAGAAAGATGTAGGTGTTAAAATAGATCTTAAAAATTCATTTTGGGTGGTTGAAAGTTGTTTATGTGGTTATAGTTTCAAATTTCCTCTTCTTGGGCACTTGCAGACCTTAACGAACTTGAATTAGGGTTTGGAAGGAAAAATGAATTTCTAGCAAGATTCTATCAGTGAAATTTTGTATTTTGATAGATGTTCATGTGTTTGAAAATATTTTAAAGGTTTACACTTGGTTTCATATGATAAAGTACAGTTATTATCACTTGTGAGTGACTAAGGGTCAAACATGCCTAATTAGGCCTAAATAGTAAGCTATAGAAGGCTATAAAGGTGACTTAAATGTATAAATAGGTGATTAAACTTTGTATAAGGAAAGTAAATGATAGAGGGTACTAGAATCTAGGATTAGATATTTCAAGTTCCTCCATACTTATTTGTACCATTAGAAATAGCCTTTAAAAAGGTTACAAAGATTGTGTCTTAAGATATGCAGAGTTGTATAAGGAGTGAGTTGGTGCTTTGACAGGTGTGTACATTGAAATAAGAGTACTAAAGGATTGATAATTACATGTTTAAGGTACCAATAGCTATAAATTAATCCAATGAATCCAAGTACCAATAAATGCACCATGAACTAGTGATCTATTCTTAAAGGAGTGAATCAAGAACAAAGAGAAGTGAGAGATAAGTTGTGTTCTCCTCTGCATCAACATTTAAAGTAGTAGCGAGCCATCCTATAGTAGTGAGGCATGATTTATAAGTCTCAATGTTTCTCTTTGATTTGATTTTTAAAATTAGGTATCAGTTGGGTACACAAGCATGTAACATTAGTTTTGATCACAAGTTATTTATAAAAAATAAATATGTGAATGAATATTTACATGTGCAAGTATTTTTTTTATTTGACATAGAAAATTGATAATTCAAATAACAGATCTTCATTTCATATCTTGTAAATGATTGTAGAGCAATTGGTAAAAAGTATTTTGTAAGTCACTTGATAAAGAGAGGTCAAGATTTTAAATCCTCCAAAGCATTATTTTTTTTTGCATTTCATTTTGTTGCATTTATCATTGAATACCTTCTATTGTGATAATTTTTTAACCAATCTCTATTTTATACAAAGGTGGTCATGTGACCAATTAATATCTACATTTTTAGACATTCTAAACACATTAGAATGATCCATTTTATGATTTAAATCTAATTTATAAGGTATATTGGTGCATTTTCAGTGGAAATCAACCCCTTCAAAATAAAATAAAAAATCATAATCTAGCATCTGACACTTATGCTATCGAAGAACATGTCATACATTAGAGGTCCATTAGGATCATTTGATTGACAAAGTATAAGTGTTAAAAAAGAGTTTGAAGGATCCATATGATACTGGAGGATAATTTATATTCTCTAGTTAGTTATTCACTCATAGCTTGGGTCAAATAATTGAATAACATTTTTGGTAGCAGTAGTGTGCTTATTTCGATTTGTTTTTGTTTTCAATTCAATTTTGTTTTTTTTTCACTTTGACATTGATATTCATGATGAAGAGAAGACATATTAGTTTGGATTTGGTTTTTCACTTCAAGGGCTTCTCACCTCTCACATAATAGGGGGAGTATATTGCATGGCCATCAATTATTCATTGATGAATATACAAGTTGACAAGCAAGTTATTAGGATCATAGTGTTAATCAAAGTTTCATCAACATCATTAGGTATCAGGGAGATGTGCCATACATAGTACTAAATATTCATTTGGATGGGTTTTTATGCGAGACCTTATATGGATCGATGTGTTTGAACATGCCTTGATCATATTTTATTATAGTATGATATATAATGGTCAGAAGGGATGGAAATATCTTGATCATGTTAATCATTCATACCACAACTTGTGGGGTAACTATCTTCTTGGAAGTAACATCAGTTGATCAATACCATGATGTATAGTGTGTCAGTTACAAGTGCAATGGATAATTTTGATTACTTCATATTCATATCTCTAGATCATATTTTATACCCCTTTTTTTATCAAGGGGGGTTTGTTGGGTCAGTTGATCTAAATCATTATTAACATAGTTATTAAATTAAATAAAGTTTATAGGAATAATGTTAGTTTAGTTAGTTGGGTGGTTGAACCCATTGGGGTTTCAAATAACCACCTTGTGAAATCTTATTAAAAGCTTTCAACATTTTTAAATATTCAATAATACAATTTGACCTTTGTATGAAACTCTTTGTTAAAATTATTCAATGTAGTCTTCAATTTACTTGTGTATTTGGTCCTACCAAACATAGCTTAAGTTAGAAAATAGAAAGTGTGCATATCCATTTTATCCATGAATGATTTGTGAATAAGTTAAAATTAGATATGAGGTATAAAAATTAGTTTTAAATTTAGAAATATGAAACCCTGGAAAGAATGAAAGAATCTTAAGGGAAAACGTAGGGTTTAATGTGCTCACTATAAGGAATGAATTCACCAATATGTTTTATCTTATTTTGATTAATGAACCTAAACAAACATAAAACTTTTGAATTATTCAAATTATAAAATGTATAACAATAAGATCTAAATTTTAATGTTACAATAGAGTACGATTAAGCAATTTTAATTTACTAATTATGGAAACTACTAAAAAGATTAGGGTACTAAGCTTGTTTTAGGTCTGTGTAGGATTAAGATTATGTGTAACTGAGAAAAAGGGTTGAAAATGGATCAAGAAACTAAGTATCTGTATCTACCTAAATTATTTTATCATAATCTTGATGCTTTTGTCAGGATGGATGCATCTACCTATTGTCAGATTTGTCCTTGTAAATTTTACCTCACTATTTTGGCAAGGTCATTATACCCAATTAAAAATTATATTCCTACACTATATGAGATGTTCATTATGTGTAAAAATCTAAGAAACTTACCTCTTTCACTTTAAAACCCAAATTGGGAAAGACAAATAGATTGAGCTTACCCCAACCGCTCCCAAATTATTAGTTGGGTGTTTCATATGTATCCAATACTATGAGGGAAATAAAACCATGTGCAGTTCTTCCCTTTAATTTAATGTGTGTAATCATGATCAGTATGAATGCATCATTTGATCTAATTTTCAACACTTGAAAATGTAAAACTTAAATTGGATTAGGTGATTTAGACCTGGCTATGGCCTACTCCTTGTGAGTATTTTATTATTTAGGAATTTAAGTGTAGTCCCTCTCAATGTGTAGATGTGTATATATGCCTCTTCGATATATTATAAATGAGTACGTAATATGGAAATATATTTATACCTATAATGTATAAATATAAAATTATATGGGTAACTTCTCATGCCCTCGACATGTAAAATGTATGGGTCAACTTATAAAGATGCTTTGAATTTGCAAAATGACCATTAATTGGAGCATATATGAATCTAGTGGATGCAAATGGTCTTTTAATTTTGAATACATTTGAGTATTACTAGATTTGTCTATAAAGATAGGAATAATGATATAAAGATTAGGATATAGTTTGAGTATGATAATGAACATGTTTGACACAAACTAGGGAATACCTATAGGTAATTAATAGAAAATCAAGAAGTTTGAGCCCATAAAATGTGTGTGAATAGGAGAGTGTGTGTGAAACATACATATGTTTACACACAAGTCATGTAAGATAAAGATAGGTCAAGACTAACATTTCCATGTGTCTAATACCATATTTAAGTGTCAACAAAACTTTACATAAAGACTAAGGTTTTTAGTAACTCACTAATAAACAATAGGGTGTTGTTCATGTCAGGTACATATCTAAAATTTTTAAATGTATGAATAAGATCATTTTTAAATGTATCATGAACATTTATACATCTCTAATAAAGTGAATCCAACCATCACCCAAAGAAATTGTTTTAGTGTTACTCTTATCTTCAATGAAAGTAATATACTAGTCTTTGTGACATTTATAGTGTTGGGATGCACTTGAGTCAAAATACCATGTTTTAGACTTATTATATACACATATAAAATCATTGTTTTCCCTTATCCATCTCCTTGAGAAGCATTTTCATACTATGATATCTTTTGACAATTTTCCAGGTCATGTTGTATTCTTTGACAATATCTCTTGATATGTCCAAGCTCTTTATAGATGACATTTCCACTTTGATCTATAATATTTAGAAGATTCATGTGATAAATTTATACCATTTTATTGTCTTCCTTTATATTTGAACCATGCATTGAATGCATTCTCTATACTGCATGAAGTAAATGTTTCTATTTGGTCTTGTTGTTGCTCCTTCTACAAGAGAAGTGTTGATAACATCTCAAAATTGAGTGCTTTGAGTCTTCATAATTAGATGTAAGGAATCAACAAAGGAATCAAAATATGAAGGAAAATTTTGCATCACCAAAGAACCCATGTCTTGATCATCTACTATTTTCTTAATATCAAATAATTGATCACTAAAATCATTCTAATATAAGAGGTATACAAAAATAGAACCTCATTCCTAAAACTTAGTGGAAAACATTTTTTGTAAGTATAATTCTCTTCCAACTTCTAAATTTTGATACTTAATTTTAAAATTCATCCATAATACAGATGCTACAATGGCATTTATAACTTCTAGGACTATTTTAATTTTAACCAACAAGTTCCTATTCATTAAATCTTCTTTATATTTTTTTCATAGTCTTAAAATCCATCTTATATTCTTTTATAGGGATAAAATAATTTAGTCAAGATACCTATATTTACATATGGTAATAAGTAATTTATGACACCAAAAATTATATTTTTTTCTAATTAATTTTTGAAACCCAAACAATAATTAAGGTTGTACAATGAACATTTTAACATTACAAATAGAGAACTAAAATAAAAAATAATTAAATTAGTGAAACTAGGACTCTTCTAACCAAATTACCACCACCATTATATTTTACTACCTAATACTAAAAAAAACTAATTTTAGATCAAAAGACATGCCCGTTTAAAAGATATCAAATTAAATGAACTTTCGAGTATATTAAAGGCAAATATTCAATAAAATTTATTAAATTTAATAAACAAAACACTTATATCTATAATTTAACTCACATTATATGATACAAATATTAAAATATTAATAGTATTGTTGAGCATAATATAGTTGTTGTGTAAAACTCCAGTCACACCTTGGTTTGTTTGTTTCAAAAGGCTTTAATGCAATGTTGAATAACTTTACTTTTGTTTTTCTTTCTCCACCTCTTAGTGTGCTCTAGGAAATGATTTCTTTGGAAGTTTCTCAAATTTTCCATATACTCATTCCCATGCTAACATATTGTTAATATTTGAGTGTTTCAAAACTATTGTAAATGCACTACAACAGAGATTTGAAAAAAATGAACAATTGCACTCTTCTTATTCATTTCATTTCTTTGGTGAATTACATGTCTTATATCTAAATAAAAAATTGAAAAAATTAAATTCAAACTAACTAGAGTGAAAATATGGCATATGTGCCTACATAAATGAATATATATTCAATCTAATCAAACCACAATTTGATCCCTTAATGCTTAATGACTTGATTCCTAGTTGTTTTCTTTTAAAAATGTAGTTTTTTTCTTTAAAAAATGTAATTATTTTCTTAATAAAACAAATTTATCTCTTGGAATTTCCTCCCTAATGATATCTTCAAATTGATTCTCTGATTCTCAAAATTGTAATTGCACTTTTCCTTGTTGAATTAAATCTCTAATGAAATGATGAAAAATATTTATATGCTTTGTTCTTACATAAATAATAGGATTCTTTACTATCTGAATGCAATATTATTATCACAATGTATAATAGTGGGAGAATTGCATTATTGTTGTAAATTTTCCAAAAAAAATCATATCCAAATTGTTTGAGAATATGTTGATGTTGTATAATATTTTTTTGCTATAAAAAGAACAATCATTTGTTGCTTCTTCAAACTCCAAGTTATAATTCCATTACCAAGACTAAAATAATACCCGAACTTAATTTCTGATTATGTATTGAACCAACCCATTATGAATCTAAAAATACAATTAATACCAAACTCTTTGTTGTTGTATAATGAGTGCCATGATCTACAATGCATTTAATATAAAGTAGTATCCTTTTTGTTACTCTCATGTGATTTTCATGTGGATCTACGATAAATCTAAAAACAAGGCATAAGAAATATCTAGTCTATTATTTGTAAGTTACATAATACCATCCTTCAGAATTGAGTTTCATTCACTTTATTATTATTATCTTCTTTGCCTAAATTTTCACCTTGTGTTGATGCAGTTGCCACTTCCTTACACTTTTCCATTTTGAATTGTCTCACTAGATTTTGGGAATACTTTGCTTAAAAAATAAAAATATCATAAATTGATTAATATACCTCCATGCCAAAAAAGTAATGCATCAATCCAAGATCAATCATCTCAAACTTATTCATCATTTCTTGTTTAAATTCACGCATCATGTTATAACTATTACCTATAAAAATCAACTTTTCAACATAAAAAAAAAACCATTAAAATTTGGTTACCTTGCTTTTTCATATACAATTTTGGTTCATTTTGACTTCTAATAAATCCATGATGCTAGAAATAATAATAAATTCTTGAATAATAAGTTAAAAGACCTTGATTCAAGCCATACATTGACTTCTTCAATTTATACACCAATTTTTATTTATCTTTTACTTCAAAATTAGGTGGTTGTTGCATATAAACTTCTTTCTCAATGAATCCATTCAAGAATTTTGGATTCACATCCACTTGATGACTTATCCTCTTATTATGAGATAAAAATTTTATCATTGTTTTTATTATGTCCTAGTGAGTAGCTGGTGTAAATATTTATACATAGTCTATTCCATAGACTTGTGCATATCCTTTGGAAACTAACCTTTCACTTATGCCTTTCAATTTTGCCATAAATCTTGTATTTATTCTTATATATCCATTTTAATTCTATTGCCTCTTGAAAATTTTAACTATCAACCACCTCCCAATTTCAGTCTTCTCAGTTGTGGTCATTTCTTTTTCCATTTCCCCACACCAAACTCCATGTTCCACTTCAAGTCCTTTTACTTTATTTGGAGTAGGACTTGAACTACTCATAAGACTAGTGGAGACATGATAAATGACATCCTTAGATGCCCCTAGTTCCAAAGTTGTTACTTTTTATTTTAAACCTTCTTACACCACTTCAACTTCATCTTCATAATAACTTGGTCAGCTTGAAGCTGAAAATATAAAGCAAAGTTAACAATATGATTGTATCCTCTCTATTAGTAGTCTTTTCATAAATTTATTTAAGTCATTTTACCTTATTTGGAGGACTAAGAGTTAATGTTAGATTTTTACTTACACTTGATAGATAAGATATTGTTAATGAAATTGGACTACCATCAAGACTTGAGCTACTCATAGGACTAGTGGAGATAGGATAAATGACATCTTTGGATACCCCTAGTTCCACACTTGTTACATTTTACTATAAACCTTCTTCCACAACTCCCCTTCATCAAATATAAAATCACATGATATAATCACTCTTTTTTATTTTGGTATTTCAAAATTTATATGTTTTTCTCATTTCATAGTAACAAAAAAATTCATGGTTTACTTTTTGCATCAATCTTATTTTTAGTTTATTTTAGGACATGCACATAAGCTAATTAACTAAAAAAATTCAAGTGTCCCATGCTAGGTTCTATCAAACCAATATTTATATGGTGTATAATTATTTATAGCTAATGTAGGACTAAATTTAAGTATATACACATATGTAACTACTAATTTCCCCTAAAACTCATCCCCTATATACTTTAATTGTAACATGGACCTTGCCATTTCAATAATGGTCTAGTTTGTCTACTCACCAACTCTAATTTTTTATGATGTGTTTACAATCGTAAATTGCATTTTGATAATAATATTATCAAAATATTATTAAATTATTTTGAATTTAATTTTTCCCCTCTATCAATCCTCAAAAATTTAATTGAATAACCCCTTTCATTTTCAACTTAAACTTTGAATCTCACAAAATTACCAAATGCTTCAATCTTCTTTCTCAAAAATTTACCCATTTATTTCTTGAAGTATCATTTATGAATGTTAAAAATTAAACAAACCTATCAATATTTGGCATTCACATAACAACCTAGATATATGAATGAGCTAACTATAACAGTTGTGAAGCTCGCCATGATTTCCAAATTAGAAATTGATCCTTGTGTTGCTTCCCCTTTGCACAACTATAGAAAACCTCATCATTTGTTTCAATATTTAGAAAGCCTAAATTTTTTTTCTTTGTGTAAAATAAGTTTAACCCCTTGAAACTTAAATGATCATACTACCTATGCCAAAGTCAACCGTTGTCTTCAATTGTTACTTTCAAAACATCTATGCTTGTTGGATGTATCTTAATTGGAAACATTATATTTGTTATCATGGAAAATTATACCACTAACTCCCCCCCATTATTTTTATTAAAAAAAATACAAGCTCCATTATCATATATATATATATATATATATATATATATATATATATATATATATATATATATATATATATATATATATATATATATATAAAACAAGTTGCCTACAATCAAAAGATCATTCTTAAGACCAAAAACCAATATATTGTCGTAAACATTATTTACTCAACCTTTGATGGTGTGTATAGCCAAAGTGTTCCCAAGAAATTATATCACCTTATTGTCTCTAAAATTTACTAGAATTATCCTTTTTTCATTAATTTTAATAAACAAGTTTTATTTTTTGTCATATAATTAAAGCATTTAAAATCAATAAACCAAACATCATCTTGAGACATCTTTGCCATATGACAAGAAAAAAATATACTAGATCTAGAATACTCTCCTTAATCATGGGTAAATTATTTCCTCTTATTTTTTATACATCCATAATGTTCTCCTTCATCATGAGTAAAATTTGAATTATTATTTTCAATGTGAATCTGTTTGATTCTATACTCCCCCTCAATATGACCAAATCTTTCACAATAATGGCATTGTTTATGCTTGTTATCTAAATTATGATTTCCACAACCCGTTCCTCTATTTTTTGAACAATATATTGATTCCCTCTTTCTCTCTTGGTAATTTTCATTGATGGTTCTTCCTTATCCAACTTTAGCCTTTATTTCAAATGTTTTTTCTAAACTTTTTGGAGTTCTACCCAATCTACATTCATGAGATGAAAATGATACCATGAGCTAATTTAACCTTAGTTTTATTAGGTTCTTACTTTCTTTTATTGAAATAACAATTGAATTCTATTTTATGGTAAGGATCGAAGAGATTTTTCATAAACTACCTAATCTGTAATGATCTCTCCATTGCTCTACAACTAGTTAACAACATCTTGCATTCAAACATAAAATTCAATTATCTTCTCATTTTTCATCATTTTAAGATTCTCAAAATCTTTCTGCAAGTTCTAAAAATGAATCAATTTAATATTTTAGTTCCATGGTAAGCAAGCTATAATGTGTTCCATGTTTCCTTTGAATTTTTTTTTGTATCAATTATGGGGAAAATGCTCACATCTAGAGCACTTTTGATTAAAAATATTCCCAAGACATCCTTTTTCTTTTCATCTTTCTTTTAAATACTCTCTTGAGTTTTCAATGCATTCCAATCTTGGGGATCTATTCATCCCAATGGAAATATCTCCCATGTTTCTTAAAAATCCATCAAGGTTTGTATTTTTTAATTCTTTGTGATTACCATGTGATTGAGGAACTTGAATAAAATAATTTTCTAGTAACATTTATTCTTCTTTGTAACCTATTTCTGATACTACTTGTTAAAATTTGAGGGTTGCATACCTGAGGTAGATGCTCTACTTCTATAGATTAAAAAAATAGAGTTTTTTTTAAAAAATGAGCATCTACATTATTCTTCTTCATTTTATTTATTTTTATAACTACACATATTTTATCTCTAAATATAGCCCAAAAATATACATAAAAAATGGAATAACGTAACAATTCACTAGAGTGAAAATAGGATAATTGTGCATGCACAATGTAAATATATATTCAACTTAATCATCCCATAATTTAAGCATTGAATTTATCAAAAAAAATCATGATTTATTTAAAATATGTGTTATTTTTACATATATAAACATCGTTACCTAAAATGGCTACCATGAGTGAGGACAATTCAAAACTTTGCTTCTAGATTTGTCTAACCTTTTTGGTGTCTTGTTGAGAGTTTTGGTCTTAGTCTATTGGTCAAACCTTGTCATAAAAGGATGTCTTGTAAAATTTTGGAGAATCTTAGGGTCCCTTTCTAGGTTTATAATAGTGATTCATACCCCTATTCTTGTCATTATATCCTTCATGAAGGTCTTGTTTAGGTGTTTGGAAAAGTTAAGGTATCTTAGCAAAGATTAAGGTTACTTCGCAAAGATTAAAGTATGTTGACACATGGTGAGATTTTGGTATATTTAAATTCAAGGTGGAATGATTTAATATGGTGAAGGTGATCTTATAGAGACAATATATGGCAAGAAGAAACATTGTTATTTCATGTTTAGCAAAAGTTAAGATAAATTTGTAGAAATCTAGGTAATGTTTACCTTTGCTAATTTCAAGGATCAAGTGAATTTTAAAGTTAGTAATGTGTTTCAAAGATATTACAAGGTTTTTTATTAATATATATGTTGTCACAAGTTAGTTTAAATGTGCAAAAGTGGTGGGACCCTCCAAATCTCAATAAAATGAGATATAATGTAGCAATACACTTGCCAAGGGCCTAGAAAGTAATTTTTTAATGTGGAGATGGTAAATTAATGTAAAAATGGATTTTTTCAGGTATATAGTAGGTTTTTAGGGATAAATTAGGATTTTTTAAGTTTTGGTATTCCAAATAATCCCAAAAATGTTTCATCTCCTCCATCGACCTTTTTGCAAGTTAATGAAGGCCATTTTCAAGTTCTCAGTTCATGAAGAGGAAGGAGAGAGGGATATAGTGATATTTGGGGTGGATAAGGGAAATTATTAAATTAAAATTATATTAATTATTTTTATTATTAAATGGCTATGTTTTATGAATAATTACTAACAAAATAAGTAGCCCAAAACCCTCGTAAAACCCCACAAGTAGGGTCTTTCTTGTCTCAATGAGTTTTTAAATTGATGACTGCACATGGATAGTTTTTTGAGATCCTAAAGTTTTTTAATATTCATATAACATAATATCCCACCATCAATGGCATGTGTGAGCAACTAAAGTGACAAAAATGTTGTGTTTTTATTATTTTTTAAGGATGACAGGCAAGATTTTAGAACTGTGGTGTTCTTAAGCATGGAATAAGTTTGTGTTTTTAAGGATAAAATTTTATTAACATAAATAAATCCTATTATATCCTATTTATGTCTCTTAAAATCATTAACAGGGTCAAATTTCAAAGGGACTAGTAAAGCATGTTGAATATGCATAAAATTGTCTGTAGGTGGTTATCAAAAATACCTAAAAAAGGAAGATTCATGGTGTTGGAGTGAATATTGGATAATTTAAACTTATTATGAGTTAATTTAAATTTTTTGGGAGTGTTTAATCCACAAAAAAATTGATCCAATCCATCCAAATGGTGTTTTGGTCAAGACCTTGTTGTAGGAGGTTTTAGGCTTATTAAAGCTAAAAAGAGTAATATTGCTTCTAGGTTTTTTCCCTCAAGAAACCAATAGGAAAATTGGTTTATTTTTTATATTAGAGACCTATATGGATTGAATAAATATATTTAATTTTAATAAATTCACTCCATATATATCTTTAGAAGAAGATTTCAAGTGGCAGTCCATTAGTATGATTGGTTTCAACTCTCTTACAGGGTTTCAAGTGCAAAAAAACAAGGAAACATACCTAGGTAAGAAGAAATAAAGATAATGATGACATATAATAGGAAAAAATTCACTCCTATAACTAATACAGTGATCCAAATCAGAAACTCAATGTATATATAGTCTAAAATGTGCTCCTATAGCCTTCAAAGACAAGAAAAATGGTCCTGCAAGCATATTTTATTGAGGTATAGAGAAATAATATAGGTGAAGTATGAATTGATACACTTCATATCAGAGGATATAAGACACTAAGATATATAAATCAAGGAATAAAACTCTCAAAACCATATTTGAGGTGAACTATCAGGCCAGAGACCTAAAGAACACTAGTTTAGTGTTTGCCAACAAAATTTAAGTGTTTGAAAGCATTTGAGGGAATTCAAAGTGGTTTTTTGAGATTAAAAACTAATATAAAAGTTAAAATATATGATTATAGAGATATTAATACCAATAATATTTAATTAAGTGCTTAAATAAAAGTGAATTTAGACCTATAGGTTTGTAGACTTGTAGGTCCCCATTCTCAAGCAAGAGAAGCTCACCTTACAAGAAAGATGATAGTGTGAAGAACAAATAAAGAGTGATAAATTTAACGAGATGTTAGTAATGAATTTATGGGGGTAAAAAATAATAATCATTTAAATATCCTTATTTTACCTTAGCAAGTATCGATCCCAAAGAGATCTACAAGCCTGTTAAAGTACTCCTTTTACAAGCTTGTTTTCAAGATTCATGAGAATATGTAATGTTTGCATTAGAATTGGAGCTTGAATGGATATTAAGGTGTGTGTAAGTTTGAGATTAAATTAATATTATTTTAATATTTATTTAATTCATCATTAATAACAAAATATTAATGTTCATCCTCAATATGCAGTCAAGAGACATAATGCATACTTACAACCAAAGGGATTTTTGACATAAACATGAGAAGAAAGATTCAAGGTTTGGTGATTTTAATGAAGTGGTGAGGTGTTATGTAAACATTATATACCATGGAGTGTGATAAAAATGTTTATAAGTGGATCAAAACACCAAATAACACCTATAACCCACTTGACAATCCAAACTGTTTGCAAAATTATGGAAATTAGCATGTGGGAGGGCTTTGAAGGTTGATCATGCATAACTGACTCTTGTATGGGTTGAAGGATTTTGGAGAAGACCTCACACAGGTATTGGTTTTCCTTTAATTTCCCTAAAAATCAAAGTATGTTTTTTATTTTCTCTCGGCCTCCTCGAGCCTGTGCTAAAACTAACTAGGGCTAGAAAGTTACATTTTGGCATATCTGGAGTTATAACTCATGAAAATGCATGAAAAATTTCCTTCTCACGTTATTTAATGTTCTAAAAAACATTTTTGAGTTTTTTTAGATTTAATATATGGTATTTTATGGTATATAATACTATAGGTTTGCTTTAGGCCTAATTAAGCCTAATTATAGAAGATGGGTGTTGAGAAAGTGGATCCACATTAGGAGTTGAGCCATAAAATTTTGGGTGAACTTGGAAAGGAATAAAAGGTACTCAAATATTCTTTCAACTTCCACATAATTTCTTTTGATATTTCAAACCTTGGAGCTTTGTGTTCAAATAGGGCTACAAATAATAGGTCTCCAAGATAGAAAATGTGAGAACTATGAAGGAAATGGAAGAACAAATGTGGAAAGATGATGGGATGTAGGTATTCAAATGGTTTCCAAGGTATTTAGACTCTAATAAGATGACTTATAATTTCCTAATCACTCTTAATAGGTAATTTCAAGATCTCAAGGGTGAGTCATCAAGCTAAACATAACTCCTACACCACCTTGAGAAGATCATCATCAAATGGAGTGTACACATTGTGAAGAGGGACATTATAACTATATTTTGATAGGTTATCTTTCTTGTAATTTATTCCATGAATGATTTACATCCATCATTGTCTCTTGACACATTTATTCCCTCTCTCTCTTCTTCCATATCCTATATGTATGCTTGATTTTGGTATTGTAAGGATCCTCCACTTGAGTATGGCAAAGCCCTACTCCTTTTGTAATCCATTGAAGAAATATACAAGCTAGTTTTATCTTATCTTATTATTTTATTCTAGTGTTTGTGCATGAATGATTGATCTTGTCTAGTGTTGATTTAGTTTTCCTTGACATGTTGTCTCATTCTCTCACCTATATGCAATTTGAACTCACTCTTGAAGGTCATATGGAGTGTTTAAGTAGTCTTGTGAAGGTTAATTGAGGAAATATTTCATTAGTGTCTTTTATACCTCTTGAAAATCATCCCTCCTTGCCTAATCATTATCTACCACATTCATATTGAAATATGGATATAAAATGAGTATATTAGGAGAAGTGTATGAATAGGTTAGCTTCATGCTCATTGTGCATCTAAAAATGTGTTGTAGTGGTCAAACAATTTGGTGTATCACCTCCTTAGTTTAATTTACTTTCAATTCTCTCTCCCTTTTCCCTTACAAGTAGTATCTTAGTTTTTATTTCTTAAGTTATGCATCAAAGGAGATAGCCCCACCTAGAGGTTCTCTTTAGATATAAGGTTAGTCAAAACCTTTGAAGATTTCCCATGCTATCACTTAAGAAAAGAGGATTGAATAACCTCCTCAAGGGTGAAAATTTTGTTGATAACAGTTCTTACATGCCTAGTGGGACCAAGATTTCATTCTATTAAAGAGTTATTAATGTTACTTTTCAACACATCAGCCTTCAAAGGCTTGAACATAAGCATCAATGATGACTCCAAGTGAACCACAACTAATATAAGTAACCCAAGTGTCTAAAAATCATAAAATTGGTTTGTATTCTCATCATTATTTTGGTCAAATGCATACTCTATGCCTTCACATTCTTCATATTGTTAATGGCATTCATGGTTTCACCCCAAGTGGCTCTCAAATAGAAATATGTTAACCTCACTAAGTTTATTAATAGATGTATATGCCCTCTCCCACTCCAACTCAGCCTCTTTGGAAGCCTACTTATCTATTTAGCCAACCTTGTCAAAGTTATGTTGATCCTATTCTAGCCTTCTTAGACTTCAAACAAACCCTTTTAGACATTGAAATGAAAATGAGAGAGATTGATAGTGAAGAATAAATTGTTCTGATTATTTCTAATCCTTCCATTCAGAGTCAATTCATTCAAATGATGAGGGACTTAGTTCATTTGATCAAGTCTTAGTGGGAAGCTATTGGGAGGGAAAATCAATAGATATAAATAGATGATGTGATGGAGATAGGAAGCTTGATTCAATATATTGAGAGTAGGTTAGTGGCTCATGAAATATGGTTAGTGACCTATGAAATTCTAAAAATGTAACACATTCATCCTTTTATGCCTCATCCTACTCCACATCAACCTTTTTTTTCTCTTAATCCATCCTAAGTTATAACATACCATAAAGAAAATCCCATGCCTATGTAACCTTCACTCACTCTTCCTTAATAATCTCAAACCATTCCATAATGGAGACTTTATTGGATGAACACCCTGATTATATCAAGCCAAATCTTGAGAAATAACCTTCTCCCATGCCTATACAAAGTCAATACAAAGAGAAGTATATGGGGGCCAAGTCAAGAAAGCTCCAAAGTCCATCAAGTCCTTCACATATCCTTCAAGTTGCATCTATCTATGAATTTCAAGACACATCAAAGTTTGATAGAGTGATTAAGGAGTGGAAGGATAAGAAAGTAACATCCTCAACTCAATTCTCTTCTCCATCCCTTCAAGAACACTACAATCAGCCTATTCCTCCCAAAATACTAAGCTGGAAGGACACTCTATCAATTTTCAATAAAATCATTTAAGTCTTTTTCCCTCACAACCCCTCATTTGATGAAGGAGAACATATTAAATTAAGGTTATAAGATGGGCATTCAGTTAAAAAGGAGAGCTTGTCAAAAATAGGTGATGAGGTGGTAGTACTTGAAAAATAAAATTAGTCAGTTGCAAGTGAATCTCAAGAAGGCTTTGAGGAGAGTAATTTTAGTGTATATGATGAAGAGATCATTCTTGGTAGTCTCCCTTTTCAATAGGAAAGATAATAATTTTTAGAGATGAGGAGAGACCTATACTTTATAGCTAATAGTTGGACAACCTTAAAGATGACACAGATGATCAAGTAGATCAGCTTGGTTGGTATGGCTTTGATGTTGATGAAGAGGAAAACAAATTAGTTTTGACATAAAAGAAACATGATGAACTAGACCTTGGATGGGTAAATGAACTTTCATTCTTCATGAAAGAATAAGAAGACCAATATATTTGTCATGGATTGAGTCTTGATGAAGGGGTTCATGATGACCATGTAATAGTTGATCAAGTTGCAACTAAATTGAGATAAACCTTCTTGAAGATACCTTAGTTAGTAGTTTTGTTGAGCCTCATGAGCAAGAGATAGAGATTGAAGAATAAAATTTGTAGCTATGTCATGGTTTTATTGAAGAGTTTGAAGTGTTTGACCAACTTGTTATCCCCAAAAATAATGATAAGAATGATATTTAAGTTGACATGCTTTCAAGTGATCAAGAAGAAGATTTCTTTTGTGAGGAACTAGAGAAATTCTTCTCAAGTTTGGATATCAAATCTGTAGCCCATGAGGAGAATGATAAGATGGTTATATTGGAAAATGAGTATGATGAAGACATGAGTGAGAAGGATCTTGAATAGAACATCAAGGTTGTTGATCCTATAGAATCTCATGAACAAGTTTAAGGAGGTTTTGATAACATGTGGCAATCCTACTTGGACATGTTCAAGGAATTTGAAGAGCTTGGTAGGATAAAACCTCTAGAAGGACAAGATGAAGTTATTTTCAAGAAATGCAAAGCTCTTATCAAGCTAATGTGTCTTTTAGGTCATCATCAAGAGGTTTAAGTTAATGATGTAGAAATCTATGATGAATATTATAATCTTCAATATGAGCAAGAGATGGATCTTAAAGAGCCAATAGAAGCTGAAGTTGTTGTTGCTACTACCCTTACAAATCAAAGTCTGATTAATTTGGAGCTCTCTCACATTACCAAAGATGGATAGCAGTATGAGGTAAGACTTGAATATAAATATAAATTTGTGTTCATTGGGGACATGTTTGTTATTATTGATCCATTTTAATTTGAGCCAAATATAGTGGTGATCAAGAAGGGAGTTGACAAAGTAAGAATCAAGTTTGAACAATAGCTTGTACATCATCCTTATTCATTAAATGAAGAAGACTAAAAGAGTATTTCTTTTGATTCAAGAGGATCAGACCTCAAAGGTTTAACATAGTGTGTGTCTTGTTTGTTTTGGTTTCTTAATTTAGTGTGGTTTATTCTTATTTTGTTGTGCGTGTTGAAGGCATTTAGTTGTTCCATTCATTTCAAGAGGTTTTTAGGTCAGTTTCAAGGTTTATTTTAGTTTGTGTTAAGTAGAGGTTACTCCATATCCCAATGGAGGTAAAAAGGCAACTAGTCTAGATACATAACAAGCATGCAATCCTAGGAGGTCACCAAAGATGTTAGCCAAAATTGGCTACCATGAGTGAAGACAATTGAAAACTTTGCTTTTATACTTGTCTAACCTTGTTGGTGTCTTATTGAGAGTTTTGGTCTTGGCCTATTAGTCAAACCTTATCATAAAAGGATGTATTATCAATTTTTGGATCATCTTAGGGTCCCTTTCTAGGTCTGGAAGAGTGATTCATACCCCTAGTCTTGTCATTATCTCCTTCGTGAAGGTCTTGTTTAGGTGTTTGGAAAAGTTAATGTATCTTAGCAAAGTTTAAGGTTACTTTAAAAAGATTAATTTATGTTGACCTATGGTGATATATTTGTATAGTGATCTCTAAGGTGACATTATGTCCTATGGTGAAGGTGAGCTTCTAGATACAAGGTATGGTAAGAGGAAACATTGTTATTTCATGTTTAACAAATGTTAAGGTAAATTTGGAGAAATTAAGGAAATGTTTAACTTTATTAATTTGAAAGATCAAGAGCATTTTTAAGTCACTAATATTTTTCCAAGATATTCCAAGGTTTTTTATTCCTTACATATGTTGGCTCAAGTCATTTTCAATGTACAAAAGTGGTGGGACCCTCCAAAGATCAAGAAAATAATATATAACATAGCAATACACTTGTCAAGGGCATGAAAAGCAATTTTTCAACATGAATATGGTCATTTCATGATATAAATGTATGTTTTCATGTCTATTATAGGTTTTTAGGGTCAAATTAGGCTTGTGGTATCATTGGCAAGTCCAAATAATCCTAAAAATGTTTCATCTCCTCCACTGACCTCTTTGGAAGCTAGTGAAGGTCATTTTCAAGTGCTCGGTTCATGAAGAGGAAGGAGATTTGGATATAGTTATATTATGGTTGGATATGGGATCTTATTCCATTAAAATTCAAGGCATTATTTAGATGATTTTATGGTTATGATTTATCAATAATTGCTAACAAAATAAGTAACCCAAAACCCTCTTAAAACCCCATAGGCAAAGTTTTTTCTTATCTCAACAAGTTTGTAGATTTATGGATACATATAGATGGATATTGTATATTATCAAGGGTATTTATAGGAATATAAAATCCTCTCCCACCATTAGTGGTATGTGTGACTAGCCAAAGTGACAAAAAATATTATGTTTTGTTGTTTTTTAAGGATGGCAGGTAGGGTTTTTGAGAACTATGACATTCTTGAGCATGGAATAAGTTTGTGTTTGTAAGTAAAAAAATTTATTCACCTCCACCAAGCATCATATATCCTATTAAGTTCTCTTACAATCACTAACAGGGTCAAATTTCAAAGGGACTATCAAAGCATGTTGACTATGCATAAAATTGTTTATATGTGGTTATAAAAAATGCCTAGAAAATGAGGATTCATGGTGTTGGAGTATTGAAACTTATTTTTAGTAAATTTAAATTATTTTTGAGTTTTTAATCCATCAAAAAAGTGATCCAATCCATCCAAATGGTGTTTTGGTCAAGACTTTGTTGTAAGAGGTTGTAGGCATGTTAAAGCTAAAAGGAGTAATGTTGCTTCTAGGTTTTGTTCCTCAAGAAACCAATAGGAATAGTGGTTTATTTTTGATATTATTGAAATATATTTATTAAATAATAATATTTAATGTTGATAAATTCACTCCATATATATATTTGGAAGAATATTGTAGGTTACAGTCCATTAACATGACTAGTTTGAACTCTCTTACAGGGCTTCAAGTTCAAACAAGCAAGGAAACAGACCTAGGCAAGAAGAAAGAAAGGTAATGATGTCATATAATAGTGAAAAATTCACTATTATAACTCATATATTTATAATAATCATAAACTCAATTCATATACAGTCTAAAATGTGCTCCTACAGCCTTCAAAGACAAGAAAGATGGTCTTGTAAGTAAATTCTATTGAGGTCTAGAGAACTAGTAAAAGTAAAGTATGCATTGATACACTTAAAGGTAGAGTATATAAGACTCTAAAATATATCCATAAATAAAAAAAACTCTCAAAACCATCCTTGAGGTGAACTAGTAGGTCATAGACCTAAAGAACACTAGTTTAGTGTTTGCCAACAAAATATAAGTGTTTGAAGACATTTAAGGGACTTAAAAATGGTTCGTTGAGATTTAAAACTAATATAAAATTTAAAATATATGATTATATGGATATTAATACTAATAAAATATCATTAATTTATTAAATAAAATTAAATACAAACCTATAGGTTTGTAGACTTGTACGTGCCCATTCTCAAGCAAGAGAAGCTCACCTTGCAAAAAAGATGGTAGTGTGAAGAAAAATGAAGAGTTATAAATTTAATGAAATGTTAATAATTTATTTATGTGGGTATAAAATAATATTCAATAAAATAAATATCCTTCTTATAACTTAGCAGGTATCAAGCCCAAAGAGATCTACAAGCCTGCTAAAGTACTTTTTTTGTAAGCATGTTTTCAAGATTTATGAGAATATGCAATGTTTACATTATAATTGGAGCTTGAATGGATGGTATTATATGTTTAAGTTTTATATTAAATTAATAATATGTTCATATTTATTGGAATCATCATGAAGACCAAAATATGGAGGTTCACCTCAATATATAGTTAAGAGACCTAATGCATACTTACAGCCAAAGGGAGTTTTGGTATAAACATGAGAAGAAAGATGAAAGATTTGGTGATTTTAATTAATTGGTGAGGTTTTATGGAGGAATTAGAGACCATTTATGGTGATAAAAATGTTTATAATAGGATCAAAACACCAAAAAACACTACAACCCACTTGACAGTCCAAAATGCCTGCAGAATTATGGAAATTA
Organism: Torreya grandis; assembly: GCA_037957365.1. Classification (NCBI taxonomy): domain Eukaryota; kingdom Viridiplantae; phylum Streptophyta; class Pinopsida; order Cupressales; family Taxaceae; genus Torreya; species Torreya grandis. Next base: position 1,762,468 of record JARHVA010002622.1, read on the forward strand.
GCATGTGGGAGGGATTTTAAGATTGATCATGCATAAATAACTCATACAGGGGTTGAAGGATGTTGTTTCAGACCTCATAAAACTCAAAATATTATTTTTCTTTTCTCTTATCCTCCTCAAGCATGTGTTAAAACCAACTAGGGCTAGAAAGTTGCATTTTGGCATATATGGAGTTCTAACTTATGAAATTGCATGAAATTTTGATATATCACCTTATTTTATGTTTCCAAAAATATTTTTGAGTTTTTAGATATATATTATATGTTATATAGTATTATAGGCTTGTTTTAGGCCTAATTGGGAAAGTGGGTGTTGAGAAAGTGCAACTACATTATGATTTGAGCCCTAAACATTTGGTTAAATCTGGAAGGGGATAAAGGGTACTAAAATATTATTTTATTTTCCATATAATTTTTATGTATCTTTAAAACCTTGGATATTTGTGTTGAAATAGGGTTACAAGGAATATGCCTCCAAGAGAGCAAACATGAGAATTATGAATGAAATGGTAGAACAGATGTTGAAAGACGATGGGATGTAGGTATTAAACAAATTTCCAAGGTATTTAGACTCAAATAGGATGAATATTAATCTCCTAATCACCCTTAATGGATAGGTTAAATAGCTCAAGATTGAGTCATCAAGTTAAACATAACTCCTACGCCACCTTGAGAAGATCATCATCAAATAGAGTGTACACATTATGAAGAGGTACCTCATAACTATCCTTTGGTAGGTTTTCTTGCTTGTAACTTGTTCCATGAATGTTTTACATACATCATTATCTCTTGACACCTCTCTTGCCTCTCTCTCTCTTTCCTTCTCATATATTTTTACTTGATTTTGGCACTGTAAAGATCCTCCACTTGAGTATGGTGAAGCCTTGTTCCTTTTGTAAGCCACTGAAGTAATATACAAGTTGGATTCATCTTCTCTTATGACTGTGTTCTAGTGCTTTTGTATGAATTATTAATCTTATCTAGTGTTTATTTAGTTATCCTCGACATGTTATCTCATTCTCTCACCTATATGTAGTTTGAACTCACTCTTGTAGGTCATGTGGGGTGTTTAAGTAGTCTTGTAAAGGTTAAATGAGGCAATCTTCTATTAGTGTATTTTAAACCTATTGAAAATCAACCTTCCTTACCTAATCATTATCTACCACCTTCATATTTAAATATCGATGTAAGAGTATTAGATTAGGAATAGTGTAGGTATAGGTTAGCTTCATGCCCATTATGCATCTAAAAATGTGTGGTAGTGGTCAATAAATTTGGTACATCACCTCCTTAGTTTAGTTTGATTTCAACTTCCTCTCCCTTTTCCATGGAAAGTAGTATCTTAGTCTGTGGTTCTTAAGTGATGCATCAAGGAATTTATCTCTACCTAGAGGTTTTCTTCAGTTATAATGTCACTCAAAACCTTTGAAGAGTTCTCATGCTATCACTTAAGTAAGGAGGCTTGAACAACATCCTCAAGGGTGCAGCTTTTGTTCATAACAAACATCAAAATCTTTCTCTTACATTTTATTTAATGCATAGGATCTAATATCATATCAATTTATATTTTAATCCATTAAATTACAATGTAAAATGGATAAATATATAGCTAAAAAATAACCCCCAATGAAAGGGAGAATTCCTATCAACTAAAACTAGATACATGTTATCATTAGAATAATAAAATTTACATATAAACAATATCTAATGATATAAAGCTATTTTAAACATTATTTCAATATTTATTAATTAATCTAATAAATTTTTGATGAAATTGACTGACAATAGGACATCATTCGATCAATGCAGTAACTTATTTTTGCACAAATTTTCTAAACATGCATGTTTGATAAACCAACCCATAAATCTCTATGTTACTATATTTCCATTCTATCCAGTACTTTATATTATTTGAAAATGTTTTAGTAATTTGTGAGTTCTCTTTCTATATAATTATTTCAATTTAAATATCATAAACTTTAAATCCAATACAATAACACAAAAGATTACAAACTTCTAAAATATTTTTAATTTTTTTTCTTTCCTCATTATTGTGTAAATGCTTGTTCATTTTCTAGATGTCAATTACTATTGCACCATAATTCCTATCATAACATTACATTACATATACATGCAAATGGTTTATAATGAGCATATAAAAACTTTTATGTGATGAATTGTATATATATGCAGTGTCGAAAGAAACTACCACTATAATATTATTTGAAGTGCATGATAGAAGAATGAATAAAGACAACATGAAGGAGGACTTCCTACAAGTTTTAATGGATTCAGTAGACTCCAATGGTGATAAATTAAGTGAGGAAGAAATTTTGGATAACACCATCTCTCTAATTTTGGGAGGATATGCATCCATAGCTAACTCAATTACTTGGGCACTTTATTACTTAGCCAAATATCGTGGTGTTCTCCAAAAACTCAAGGTAGGATATATGCATTACATTTATGTATTTTTTTTATATAAATTATACTTATGTATTTCATTTGTTTTTTATAAATGTCAGGATGAAAATGTTTCCATTAGATTGAAGAAAAGAGAAGGTGACCTTCTGACCTATGAGGATGTTAAAAGCATGGATTATACTTCAAAGGTTATATGCAAAGACTTTACCCCCAAAAACAAATGTAGGGAGAATTGAATATATATTTTACTCTCAACCTAATTTTTGATGTAGGTGATTGATGAAGTCATTAGGCTTGCCAATATATCACCTTTTATCTTTCGCACTGTCTCAAAGGATGAAGAATTCAATGGTAATAATCCCATCTCATTTGAATTTTTTTAAAATACAAATGTTAATTGTATATCATTTTTAACTAGAAAATTAATATAATTTTTTTATCAGGTTACTTGTTTCCAAAAGATTGGAAAGTTATTGTATGGTTGCGCACTAATCATATTGATCCTCAGTATTATGAGAACCCTTTGGAGTTCAACCCTGATAGATGGGATGTAAGCCTTTATATTTTCCATTAGTTTGAGGTTCTTTTAGTATTATTCTTGAAAAATTATTAAGTCATGTTTTTATATGTGTATATATATTTTATTTTGTTACATTTGATTAAACACTTCTTACTTTTACCATGCCAAATATTTCACTTTTGGTAAATTATATCTTCTTTTAAATAATTTCAATGAAAATTTATAATTCTCACAAAACTTATCTATGTTTGAGGAAAACATTGGGTTTTTTTAATATTAGGTACTTGAAAACATTATCCCTATATATGAATGCTATTGTATTTTCATTTATCAATCAAGAGATAAATACAAATTCATTGTATTTCTTATTTAATGAACCTTTCATAATAATGTTATGATGTAGGGGTTTACACCAAGAGTTGGAGTATACCATGTATTTGGTGGCGGTCCTAGATTGTGTCCTGGAAACAACCTTGTTAAAATGGAACTCTTCATGTTTTTACATCAAATATGTATTGATTACAAGTGATTTTCAAATCCCTTTACTATTATTAGATTGCAATTTTCTAATTTATTTTGATATTTTAAATATATAATTTTAAATTTATAAATAATATAATAATTCTAAGTTATAAGATATATTAGTTTTATATAATTATATGTTTTTATTTTATTTAATATTGATTATTTTATTTTTGAAAAGCAGATGGGAGCTTGAAAATCCAAATGCAAGCATAGAGTTTTTTCCATATACAAGAGTAAAAGATGGTGTAAAATTGAAGTTCCAACATATATGAAGGTGAAGGATTTTATATATAGATTTTATTAAATGTTTACTTAGACTCTAATATAGTTTATAATATTATATAGTATTCATGGGACCAAGTTAACAAATTAATTCTATTATCCATGGTAGTTGTGGGATTTGGTTGTTTTTGTTGCAAAGCTTTTGTTATGCATATATTACTTTGTAATATGGTTAAATGGGATTCCATCAATTTATGACACAAATATTTAACTACAATTATTAAGGTAAATAATATGTACAAATAGTAATATAAGTTTAATTAACTAATTTTAAAATTATGTAGGAGTGATAATGTAAAGTTTAGAAGTGTATTTATTTTATTTTACAAATTGGTGATAGTTATCAAGATCTAATAATGGAAATGTGCACTTATAAATGATGGAGATTTAACTCATAAATTTGATGATGAACATAGAAATCTCCTACTAGTGTCACTTCCTCTACACATAATGTACAACTCATGTTAGCACACTCTAGATGAAGTGATGAACATGTCCAAACTAATTTGATAATTACATTCACCTAGTCATGATCCCCAGAAACCTTTCCTAGTTTTATGTGTTTTAAATTTGATTACATGCATAAATGTTTCTTTTTCTTCCCCTAGTCAAGTGGTAATATCTAATAATTTAAAGAAAACAACATATATCTTGGGGCATGTGGTAAACTAGAGAATAGAAAAAATACTGTAATATTTTTTAAGCCCCTAAAAAATTAAAATAACAAAAAATAACAAACTTCAGTAATAAGAATAGTTGTAATAGCATGCAAGCCTAGTGTTTTACAGTGTGTATCTATAACATAAACTTGTTTTCTTCAATGAAATATCTAATGAGTAAGGGGTTTTATTTCCTTGAAAATACTTGTATAACACAATAGATCCATGTGAATGATAAATATATATTGTGTCTCTCTAGATGTAAATGAAATATAATGTTTGTGTATTTATAAATGAATTGAATTTAAATTAAGATCATATTGGTGCTAAAACCAACATCAAATATTTCAAAAAGTGAAAAATATAGAAGGGGTTAGGTACAGAGTAATGGGGGACAAAAAAGAGGGACTTAAAGTCCCACTTATTTTTTCTTCTAGAAATAACAATACCTAAATTTTTAGAGACTTTTAGAGACAAATGGACAAAGAATTTTATGATAATGTAAAAAGCTGAATTATGATATTTTGAATCTAGTTTATAAATATATAATTTATTTTAATACATGGAAAAAATATATAAAATTTAAGAATTTTGACAATGACATAGTAATTTTTTTTGAAAAAATAATTGAATTGCATGTTTATGAACATACTTTTTGAGAGTAAACAAATGAATATTTATAGGAAATTGTATATAGGGATGTAGAAAATGTTAATGATTGTTGATAATATTTTTTCTTAATTTTTTAATTAGTTATATTTCTAATTAATTTTACAAGCAAATAAATTTATAAATTTTAAATTGTAAATGTATGGACAAATTTTTGACATTAACTTTACAAAAATAATAAAATAAATTGCAAGCATAGTCAATTATGTGTAGATTCTTAATATATAAGTTTAAAAAAATTATTAAAAGTAAAAAATTTATTAAAACATTTACAATAATAAATACATCAATCATGATTAAGTGTGTTATGTATATATTAATTACTAATTAAAAATAATAATTTAACACACACACACACAAACTATGTTCTCCCTTCTACATGCTCATATATATATAATTATGTTTCCTACTCATATTTGTTTGTGATAGAAAATATATATATAAATTTAGAAAATTTCATATTGGTTGGTATATAACACATTTTAGGATTAGGTTCATATATTCTATGCCTAAAACCAAGGTTATTTAGGAGGAAACAAAATTTTTAGTGGCCTATATTAAAAAAAACTTAGAGGTCATTAGGTGAATCAATGTCGCAATGGTGTTGAATCAGGTTGGAAGGTGTCTAATAGTCTAGGTGAATTATGAGGTGAAACATGGTGAATTATGATGTGGTACCATGTATTTATCTAACTGCATCATGTAGTCACCTAATTGTAGCATGTAGGTACCTGACTACATCATCTAGTCATCCATGGATCTAGGTGGTTAATTATGTAGGTGAACTAAGTGATGGAACATGAAGAATCAATATTTTATAAAAAAAATTCCCTAAACATAAATATTATTGCATATTTAGATTCCACTAAAAAATTTATACAATTTCAAAAAATAATCATCGTAATCCGAGTTCATATGCAAAAGTTACAGCCTTGAGAAACTAAGGAGTTAACATTACACTTGGAGATAAATAACTACATGATGCAGTCACATGAATGAATTATGCAGTCATCTATCTGCAAGTGCAATGCTAACCCCCCTACTTTTTGAGGCTATAACTTTTGCATATGGACTCAAATTGTGATGTTTTTTTTTGAAATTGCATAAATTTTTGTATAGGAATCCAAATATATAGTAATATTTAGGTTTTGGGATTTTTTAATGCATTAACACTCAACATAAGCCATAAAATAAACATTATAGACAAATTATGATTGGTTGTAGTCATCTGACAACTTATTACAATCATCCAACACATATTTGTTTTTGGTTAGACACCTTGATATCATTACCCAACACCAAGTTGGTATCATCTGACATCTGATTATTGTTGTCTAACACCTACTTATAGTTATTTGGCTACTAGTTATAAAAAGTTTAATATATTATATATAGTGGAAAATGTCCTCGGATTGGCTTTCTTGGTGTTGACAAAATACATATATAAGAGGAAATTTATTTTTAAAAGTAGGCAAGTTGACCCTTAAATTTAAATTGTACCCTAAAATTTAGGGTATCTTATGCCACCAGCTACCCCACAAAATTACCAAATCTTGACCATGAAAAATGGAATATTCATAAATTAATGAAGATTCATCACTAAAAAAATCCACGTTTGGAGGGAAAGCAGTGAACTTCAATTTTGAAGTTAATAAAAAGGCATACACCCTTTCTAAAGGGCACATGCCTTTTTAAATGTCGTACAACATTCTTGCAATGAAAATTGCATTTAAGTGCATTTTTGAGTTTCAATATACACATATACAAAGTGTGTGTGGTATTAAAAAGTGTGTACACCTTTTTTAATTTTATAAAAAAAACATAAAAGTTAACATCTCCATGGTTTTTGCTCAACCATTTCATATTTTACAAGCTTTGAATCAGTTTTTGACCTGACAGTCTACAATTTATTCATTTATTTTGTCTCAATTATCATAAATTCATCAATTTATGTTTATTTTTATCTTAATCTGACTAAAAATTGTAACATAGGGTCTAATAGTCATCACAAAATATCAATTAAAGAGCTAACAGATGAATAAATTTAAGTCAAGAGAGAGAAAAAGAAAGACAAACAAATAGGAGAGCATTCATAAGATCTTCTAGGAAAGGTGAAGGTACTTATTCAACACCAACTAATATTTTAATTCATAATAACATGTTCAATTATATGAAAATTAATTTAGAAACATCTTTGAGTGGGATAAGAGTTAATCATTTATTGTTGAGTGATGAAGCTCAATATATAGAACATGTTAATGAATTTGTATTGAATGATGAAACCCATGGATAAACACAATATAATAAAACATCTATCCATAATGAAAAAAATTATCATAATGATACACTAAATTCATATGAAGATAATGAACATCACGTAATGACCCCAATTTAACTTTATTCAAATGAAGATGAATTTACTTCGTATATAGAGTCTAATTTTAACATAGGCTTGAATCCCTCTTTTATGGTTGACGTGATAACACCATTAAATTTACGAAATAATGTATCTCTTTGGCCCACACCTCCAAGGATAATCTGATGAACACCAAGGTATTTTATTTAAAATAGATGAGAATATTTTAGAACATATGTAAGGTAAAATGTCAAAATGTATAGTTAAACATCATGCTAAACTTATATGGGAGTATGTATTTAAAAATAAAACACCCATAAAATGATGTCAATTATTTGTTCAAATTATGGAAATGTACCTTGTGATGCATAATTTAGGGTTAAGAATAAGAAACCTAGAGGGAATAAATAATGTAATAATAAAGACTCTAAGTAATGCATTAAAAGTAATAGGTAATAATATTTGAAATAAATGTAGTAAGGTGGAAAGATGAGTAATAACAAATTCTATAGTGAGTAAGATAAAATTTAGAGGTCAATTTCTTAGTCAAACAAGTAAAGTCTTGAACTTGAATAGGAAAACTCTAATTAAAGTCATAAGATGAAGAATAAGATTCAATTACCCTTTGCTCATAGATGGCTGAGATTTTAGTGGTAGACTCTCAAGAAAAGAAAACGTCTTAGTTGAAGCAATAAGACATTTGATTAAAAAAAATTGACATAAAAGCACAAGGGTCTCACCTAATATAAAAGATGTGTAAAAAGAACTAAAGGATAAAAAAACCATGTGCCACATGTGAAACATTTTTTAGATATGACCTAAATAGAATTTTGTAAAAAAAATCTTGAAATTATCTTTAATAGACAACTAGTGATTTGTCAAAGGTCATTTATGATGTGCTATCCTTTCTATGCCATAATCAACCAAACACACACCACTTGTTTTTTCAGGACCCATTTTTTATTTTCTATGCATTTTGATGTTTTTTGCCATATATGTTGTGCTTTACATAATGACAAGAATTATGTAGGAATGCATGGTGACTTCTCCACCTAAAACTTCAAAAGAATTAATTCTAATTCTTTTGTGTTAAAAAGGTGAATGGATTTTTTTTGTTTTTCTAAAGAATGTTTAGATGGATTATGTAACACTAGTGTTGGTTTGTCACATTTGACCAACTACATACACAACATAATTTCATATGATGTTAGAAATAAATAATTAATTTTTTTAAAGAAGTAAAAATATGTGAAGTATGCATTAAAATGTGGAAACATGTCATGACGATGTAAGTTGGTTATGACCTAGGTATATGTATCTAATTTCATATTTGAAGTCAAGAAGAATATTATTTACCAATATGAAAAACACACACACCAATAAAAATGGTTAGATGATCAATTCAATTTATGTAAGGACAACCCACCACTTCCATTGTTTTAGTTTTGGAATTTTTTGAAAACTACACGTTGCAAACAAAAAATGAGGTTCAATCCCAATACTATAATTCAATTCAAATTGACATTTTCATGTATATTATATTTAGATATGCCCCTAATAACACAGAGGATATTATAAATATTTTAAGGAGTGTTAATTTTACATGAGTGATGAAAAATAATATTATCTAGAGTTTACCCAAGGTTGTTTTGAGATATTTTATGGAAATATGAATGTAAAACAAATTATATTCAATACACACTACATTTGGTCAAACAATTATGTAGAATAGTTTTTGAATTCTCAAATGTTTTATTGGTTGAGTAGGATGAATAAGAAGAGTGGTGTACATAAAAATTGGAATTTATCTGAGGCCAAGAATGGAAAATTTGATCATGATGGTACCATTGCATATGTAAAAATAACTCTCAAAAAAGAGTGGAGGAAGTACAAGAATGGTGTTGATTTGATTGATGTTGGAAGTATTATGGCTTAGTGTAATGATTTTTTTCCTCATGAATCGGATAAAAAAATTAATGTGTGAAGATTATTATGGTTAGTGGAGAAATAAAACAAGGTAATGTGTGAATATTAGACTACATGAATTGGATCAATTGATGTCAACTCATTTTAAATCTAAAATTATAGTTCATGGATTATTCATATTAGATACATGGCATGCTTTTGTTTTTTCTATATGGAATTTGATTAGAATGAATGTGAGTCAAAATATTGAGTTGAAGAATGTTTTGTGTGTAATGTTTGCACAAATTTTAGAATCTTTTTCCCCTTAAGACTAACGAGTTTATCTTAAGAGACACATCTGGTAATAAGCAGGTTTAGAGTACAAGTATCGATAAAAAGTAGACAAAGGTCTATCTTACATTTATATGCCCATCTAGATTAATTTTTTGTTAATGTGGGTTTTATGAAAATTCAAAAAAATTTACAAGGTAGCCTCTAAAATTTAAAGATCTATGATTGAATTTCACTCCAAGTCATGAGTTGTGGGGAATTCAATTTTATAAACAACCTATTGGTGGGATATCAATAAGCAAAAATTTTATTTACCATGGATGGGTCAACCATGGATAAATATGAATCTATTTGAGATGAGTGTATGGTCGATGATGGATCTAACATAAGGTGGGTAAGACCAAAAAAAATAAAAAAAGAAGGAAAGGTAAGATAAAAAGGAGGCTTGTGGACCACACTAGATGAAACTTTTCTAGGCCATCACTTGAACTAAAGGTTGGATAAGGAATCAAGGACCAATGTCTATTATTGGGTACTGTATCACACTAAAAATCAAACATATTTAGGATTCAAAGGGAACCAGAATATAACAAATTTAATTACATAAAATCAAAGGTTGTCACTTTTGTTAGACTGCACTAGTATATTTACAAGGAGGATTATAATTCATATGCAAAAGATATTTAGATAAAAAATATCTCAATATGAATAACTATATACTAAAAGAGATAACTCATGCACAACTAAAATACTAATAAACTAAAATGATATAACTTCTTACACAATCCACAATTTTGGAGAAGAATCAAGATTTGCACATCAAGATCAATTATAGAAATTTCCTCAAAATTTCCTATTAATAAGCTTGGGATGGGGAAGGCCTCATCTCTCAAGTGAAGTCTAAAAATATATGTCCAAAAATAACACTATATTCTAATCTTATGCAAAGTATGCATGTACAATAATGATTTCTCCAAATAGAATTATTCATCTAAGGTATAATATATACATGCTAAATAACTTAGGAAATAGTAGTTCCATATCAACTAGATCATGCAAATACATATGCATATTTAGAAGTGTTAATACAACACTATTAAAAGAAGAAAACTATAACATAACTATTATAGAAGTTGAAGTTAGTGGAACTAGAGTTGTAACTTATGTTACAATTGAAAAGGGCACTAGAAAGGTAGCTACACTAAAAGCGGCCAGCAATGTAGTTATGGCAATAATTACTAGAAGTGGATTTTAGGCAAGCCTAGTCTATGTATGCACCAATGTATATCTAGTAATATGAGCACTTTGAGGTGGAGTAGGCATGACCACTTTTACTGAAGTTGTTTGTTTAGTAGCGTCCATCTATAGAAATAGTGTATGGCTTGCCTATAATTTAATGTCTATGGTTTCAAAATCAATTAAATCTCTTTTGAAAAACTAAAAAACTTGTTTATCAACTTATTTTGTGTTCTCAATGTAGCTTTGACCTCAGCATGTAGGGCCTCAATTCTTATGATTTTGTCTCTTGAAAAATTTATCAATTTCATTATTACATAATTAGTTTTATAGACAATGCCCTCAATATCCACTCTAACACTATCAAGTGTTACTCATAGGATATATTCAAAAATGGGTCTAGGAACTAATTGCCCCTATGGAGTACCTACCTAAGTAACTCTTAAATCTATTAAGGTAGAGACAACTTCTCTTTCCTAAGTAAATTTTGGGACTAGAGCTCGCATCTCTTGATGCCACTCAAGTAAGATATACCTTTTGGAAACAATGTAGTTATGTGCCCATGCAGTCTCAAATGTTGTTATTAAATTCAAAAGGGTATAATGTTTATTCCTAGTTTCCTATCTTATAAAATATAGATTACCATCAATGCCTTTTATTTTGTTAAATAATTTTAAAATATCTCCCCACTTGGTTTAGGATATGGCCTTTGTAGACCTTATTAAACTAATAGTATCAAATAACTTCCTAGCCATCCCCTATGGGTTATCCAAAATTTCCTAGGGATCCTCGATGGTGCTCCTCTCTGGTTGCCTATGTATAGGTTGATCAATAAAATTTAACATCTCTTTTATAATCCCGCCAATAACATCTACAAAATTGTATGGGTCCTCTCTATATATGTATAGGTTTGATGGATTTATTTTTCTTTATTTTTTCAAGGATAATATGTCTTCTCTTTGTTCTATCCCAACCTATTGACCTTTAGCAACCACAAATTTTATCTTAACATTTCTCAAGGTGTTAGTCTATCTATAAAAATTAAACTTTACTATGGGTTGCTCAGTAATCACTAATCATGTCTTCCTGCTTCTTCCTATTATAGTTCTTGAATCCATGAAGGAATGTTTAGTACAACTTGTTAACACTATTTTTTATGCTTGTCATGTTTGTTCTATAAGAGTAGCTATAGGGGATTTCCTTAGAGGGAACATGGCCTTAGGGAAAGATGTCCTTACTATAATAAAAGGAGGTATAATCTTCATCCATCTAGTGACATACCTATGGATTAGTGTATCAGTTACATATTTGGCCTTCCCTACTACTTTATGAACTAAAACTGTGCATAAGTCTACCATAGGTGATTGTAAAATAAGCATCTCTAAATATGTATTCAACTTAGGAGGGGAGGTTAGTGTAGTCAAAAATGAGGTGGAAACCAGGTTTTCAAAATGTACCCTTTTCTTGGTTTAGGGTACTGAGGACTAGTTCCACTAAAGAATGAATGTCACTGGGGAAATCAATAATTTTTTTAAATAATCGATGACAAAAGTGTATGCATCCCTCGTACTCATAGTACTAGTGGGAGGACCCATAGTATTAAGTTATGTTGTGGTAGGCAAAATTTGCATTACTAGTGCCTGAGGTTGGTTTTTTTGACTTAAAGAATGCAAAGAATATGTTACATGAATTGTATATATAGTAAATGAGGGAGTTACTAAAGAATGAGTACTTGGAGGACTTACAACCTAGGGAGAGATAATTGGGGCACTACTTTTTTAGTTATCATTATAGTGGCCTGAGGTGGAGAGATTATAGGTGTAGTTAGGGATGGCCCTTGTGGGGTAATGGGTAATTTTGATTCTGCCTCTCCTTCTCCATATGATAATAATTAGGTAGCCACCAAGTTACAATCTCCCTAGTTAACTTCTTCATATTCTTGTATTAAATATGTTACTCCTAACTGGGTGCTTTCCTTAATCATCCATTCATCATCTCCCTCTATTTTTATAGTCTCATCAAATGATTTTGTTTATTTTGTATGAGTCTTAAAGACCCATTCTTCTTCATCTCCCCATATTTTATCCTCCTCCTCACTATCATAAATATGGATAGGGTATGACCCTAGTTCACCCTTTCTTTGTTATTTCCTTTCCTTAGGAGCAACTATTTATTTCTCATCCATTTCCACTTTTTGAGGTGAAATAGGAGGGGTCTTAATCTTCCTTGTATATGTCATTATTGGTTTTATAACAATAGAGGCTATCCAAATTGAAATTGGAATGGGAAATGAAGGGTTTGTAGTGGTAACATATGGTGAGCGAGTGGGAGGAATGGTGACCACTAGAGGAATGATGGGTGGAAAAGATGGAAATCTAGTAGATTGAAGTACTACCAATGGTGATGTAATTTTGATGGTAGGTGGTGATAAATATGGTTTCCCAAGGGACTAGGGAATCATTGTCAATGGAGACAAAGGATGAGAAGCAAAATGAACTTGAGATAAGAAATAAGGAAGACTTACTTATTTTGTTATGGTCAATGGAGGTAGAGGTAATACAAAAAATATCCCAGCTGATCCACTTATGCTTGTAATTTACTCCATAATGTGTTGGGGAAAATTAGTAGCAACTATGTATGTAACCTGGAGGTCTTGATTATCCTTCTCCAATGTAAGCTTCCTTGGATGGGCTGGCTTATTCTTACATTTCTTCTTCATCCTGAGGAGGGGGCCATGAACAGGTCTATAAACCCATTCCTCTTTTTCAAATATCTTAGCATCCTCTTTAGTGATAGAATGACCATATTAGATCTTATGTGCCACAATCATGGACATGTTAACCCTTTTCATCCTTATATCTACTTCAATATCATCCTTTTCATTCATAAACACATTTTCATAATCATAGGACTAATGTCCACATTTGATTCTCACTATTCTTTCATATTTTTAATATGTTATTTGACATTTTTTTCTAGGATCATAGTGTCTGAAGGGTGCCAACTTAAACCCATAGTATGTCTTAATATTTCCAAAAAATAGGAGGTGTTCCAACCTTATGTACTGTATTTTACTAATACTAAGAGGGGTTGGATGGATAGTTGCTTCCTTGGCCTTCCTCAATTCAGTATCAATTTCCTACTCAACTAATTTATCAGTCATAATCCTTATTAGATACAAAGGGTGTGCCCTGGTGTTTTAAATTATAATTAGGGTACACTTAGGGTACAACCAATAATCACACATATTTTGAATGGTTTTATTTATAGGTTTAGAGAGCCTAAGAATGTTCTTCCCATAGATTACTTGATATACCATGGGGTAAAAATTTTAGTTAACCTTTTTATGTTCTTTCTATATCTATGCACATGAAGAACATTAAAATCATCACATATCTTCTTCTTGGGGTAATCTAGAGATGATTGCTAAGGTTTTTTTTATAGAATTAATGCGTAGTTTATGAAATGTCCCCTTATTCCAAATGTGACATATGTGAAAGACTATTAGCCAATTTCATTCCCATAGGCTAAATTAGTATTTGTAAGGGAATAATATTGTGCCAAGTCACTATTCACAAAGTACTATTCATGATGATGTGGCATGTGATGTAGGTGATGATGCATAATGTGATGTGTCTTTTAGGTTATGGCTTTTTGGGGAAATACAAAGGGCTGTAAGTGTGGTGTATTTATTAGTGGGCTTCATCATTGGTGTGTGAGGAGAAGTTAAAAACTGATTGAAACTTGTCTTGGAATCTTTTGTGCACTTATAAAGTGGGAGACAATAATTAATATGCTAAATTGGCTCACATGTGTGAAGGTGGGGTGCCATTTTAGAGGAATTTGTAAGATGAATAAGAAGGCAAATCAATGGTGGAAGCATGATCTCCCTTTTTGACTCCTTATACATGAAGACAAGCTCTTCACTATTGTTGAATAATGCACCCACTAGAAAAGGATGCATTTCTAGCTTCTTCTCCAAGTTTCCTCCTTATATTTGTCTTTATCTCATGAATTTTATATTTAAGGATAGCTCTCTCCCTTTTTAATATAATCTTGGAAAATCATAAACCCCCCCCTTTTGTAATCTTGAACCTTGTGTTCATTTTCTTCCTATCCTAAGGATGAAAACCCTTGGAGTGTGGATAATCTTGGAGGATGAAAACCCTCACAAGATAATTGGTTTTAGTGGTGAAATATCACTCCCTAGATATTTGATGGTGGTTGCATTCAGTAACCATACTGGAACTTCACTAGAGTATGTTTTAGATTTATTCTATTATTATTGTAAGGAGTATGTTGTAAGTTGTGTTATTTATTGTTGAGTTATGTTAGATAATTTTTTAAGGAGTTATTATTAGTAGTTTGCTATTTTGTATCCATCATTATTATAATTTTAATAATCTCTATGATTTGACTAAATATGTTAGATGGGACTTGGTGTTATACAAAAATTTTATGTGTATTCTAATAATTATTAGAGTAGTAATATTGTATATGGTTGTCATGTTTATTTGTTGATCACAAGTATTGAAATCAGAATTTTAGAGTGTATTATGTTCTTTAAGAAGTAATATTATTATTAAAATTAGTATTTATAAAATATCCCATTTGGGGATATTTCAATGGTATCAGAGCATAAGTGTTGAGTGGTGTCAATTTCAGATTTGAGTCTATTAGCATAAGTGTTGAGATATTATATTTTGGAGTGTTTAACAATATTCCCATTTGGGGATATTTCAATGGTATTAGAGCTATGTATCCTACCAACTTGTAGGTTATATTGAGTTGTTCATCATGGGAATATTCTTGATATTATTAAGTAAATATCAAATGGCAGATATGTAGAGGAGCCAAGATAGAATTCAAAAGCCTCTAGATATCATGCAAAATTTAGTTTCAACCAACACATCTCAGAAGGAGTCTTGGGATCCCAACCAAAAATGAAAAAATAAAGCATAGGATGAGTTTAAATTTAATTAAGTGGATGTTGAAAAGAAGGTGATGGACACGCCAAAATCTCAAGTAGAGAAAGAAGAAGTTATCCAACAAGAGCATAAAGAGGAAGTTGGAAAATATGTGCTTTTTCAAGGAGCACCCATGAATATTCCAACGATTGATTCCATGATACATAGGGATGATTTGAAAACAAGAGAAGAGGGGATCAACTATGAAGAACATGATGAAATGGAGTTTGTTGAGGTTTTTAAATCAACATTCAGTGATGACTCATTGTTTGAGTATGGCTCTGCCATAACTTTTGATGAAAATGATGGTGAGGAAGATGTTAATTTTGAATATCATGCCATCAAATTTGCAAAGGAGTTAATTATTAAATATAAATAAAAGGAGAGAGTGGTTGATGAGCTTAATTTTGACCTTGATGCAATAAAAGGCTTGTTATAAAATACTCAAATGACATTAATAGAGGTAGAAGATCAGTTAGCTAATAAAAATCTTGACATAGAGCATCTACATGGAAATATATATTTTGAGTGGGAATTTCCCATGAATGATGGATACCAGTTTCACTTCTCAAAGAATTCATTGGAAGAGACTTAAAAGAGGTTGTTGTTGTAGCCATGCCTAATGAACAAGGAGTTGATTTAAATCTCTATTGGGATGATATGGAGAGAGTATTTTCTATATAATCACTTTGTGTAGCAATTCTAAATATTGATTATATCATAGTAGCATAGTAGAAGCATGGTGGATCAACTGCATCACAAAGAGGTTTGAGGTTTGGGAATTAAAAATTCCCATAATTAGTTTGGGATCTTGGTATTTGGAATCCTGAAGTGAAACAATATTACTTGAGGAGAAGAAATATTTGAGAAGGGAGGATTTGCAATGTCCCATTTTTCCAAATGTGACATATGTGGAAGATCATTAGCATATTTTATTCTTGTAGGCTAAATTAGGTGATATAAGGGAATAATATTGTGCCAAGTCACTATTCACAAGGTACTATTCATAGGTCACTATTCACTATCACTATTCATGGTGATGTGATAGGTGATAAAGGTGATGATGTATTATGAGATGTGTCTTGTGGGTGATAGCTCTTGGGGGAAAATACAAAGGGATAAAAGTGTGGCATGTTTCTTAGTGGGCTTCATGATTGGAGTGTGAGGAGAAGTTAAAAGATGACTGGAACTTGTCTTGGAATCTTCTATGCACTTGTGAAGTGGGAGACAATATTTACTATGCTGAGTTGGATCATATGTGTGAAGGTGGGGTGCCATTTTTAAGGCATGTGTAAGTGGAAGACAAAGACAAAGTAATGGTGGAAGCATGATCTCCCTTTTTGACTCCTTGCACATGAAGACAAGCTCTTCACCATTATTGAATAGTGCACCCACTAAAAGGGGGCACTTTTCTAGATTATTCTCCAAGTTTCCTCATTCTCTCTCTCTCTCATGTATTTTATATTTAAGGAGAGCTCTTTCCCTTTGTAATATAATCTTTAAAAAGCATAACCCCCCCTTTTGTAAGCTTGAACCTTATGTTTAGTTTCTTCCTCTCCTAATAATGAAAACCCTTAGAGTTTGGATAATCTTGGAAGACAAAAACCCTCACAATTTTAATTATTTTCGGTGGTGAAATATTCGTCCCTCGCTGGTTGATGGTGGTTGCATCCAGGAACAACATTGGAGCTTCATTAGAGTATGTTTCAAATTTGTGTTATTATTATTATTATTATTATTATTATTATTATTATTATTATTATTATTATTATTATTATTATTATTATCATCATCATCATCATCATCATCATTATTATTATTATTATTATTATCATCATCATCATCATCATCATCATCATCATCATCATCATCATCATTATTATCATTATTATCATTATTATTATTATTATTATTATTATTATTATTATTATTATTATTATTATTATTATTATTATTATTATTATTATAATAAAGAGTATATTGTAATTTGTATTATTTATTGTTGAGTTGTGTTAGTTAATGTTGTAAGGAGTTGTTATTAGTAGTTTGTTCTTTTGTATCCATCATTTTTATCATTGTAATCAACTCTATGATATGAATAAATATGTCAGATGGGACTTGGTGTTATACAAATTTTTCTGAGTGTATTCCAATAAGTATTAGAGTATAAATATTATATGTGGTTATCATGTTTATTTGTTGATCATAAATATTTAAATCAAAATTTTATAGTGTCTTGAGTTATTTAGGAAGTAATCTTGTTATTAAAATTAGTATTTAGCAAATATCCCATTTAGGGATATTTTAGTGGTATCAGAGCATAAGTGTTGAGTGGTGTCAATTTCAAATTTGAGTCTATTAGCATAAGTGTTGAGTTGTTATAGTTTTGAGTGTTTTAGTAATATTCCCATTTGGAGATATTTTAGTTTCACATCCCATCCACCACATAGGACATCATGTATAAGTCACCATTGAATAAACTTCCTAGATTTGTGATTCTCAAAATCAAGTTGGAGGTGATAATGTTTTCTAAGGCAATGATTTTTTTGGAATTTAAAATAATGTCTAGAAAATGGACCCATACATCATTGACATAAGTAATGGTTGAAAAACCATATATTATATTTAACAAGGCCATAATTATTCTCACCTCTATTCTAAATATTAAAATGGGGATAACCAAGGTAGGGCCCTAAACTATAAAGTTGCTTGGGTTTCCAACCCATTCTTACAAATTGTTGTTGATGTTGTTGTATAGAATCCATGAATTCACCATGTCTTGCCTGTATGACATATTTAGGAAGAGATCCTATAATACCTTTCAAATGAATTTCCAATAGCATATGAAATTGGTGTTTTTCCAAGCCTAAAGTGCAATATCTTCCCAGTAACCTTGTTATTCACGATGAAATCAAATGATAGGTCAATGCAGAGCATTACCTATGGCTTGGATACTATGTTATGAATACCAATTGATTTGATGTATAGTAGGTCATATTTGTATCTACGTTTGAAAATGGAAAGTTAGTCCTCGACCTTGTATGGTTTGACTACGTTGACCACATCCCAAATGGAAGAATTATGTTTAACCACATGGTTCAGAGTTGCCAAATCAAATGTTATATCTATGTATTTGATTGGTCCTAAAATTGAGTATGTAGAGGGAACTAGGATGCAAGATGAGGAAGCCATTGCAAATCTAGTTTGAAAATACTTCACTCTATGAAAAAATTATAAATTCTTGGATGCAATGGAGTTATAGATTCATAGTTTACACTTGAGCTTGGAATTCATAATATGAATGATAGATAGAATGCAATGTAATTAGATTGGAAATTATAATTCAAAATATATTACTTTAGTCATGTTGGCTTTGAGAATTGAATGTATTAATTTATCAATTCATGTGAATAAATCATAGCAATGCCCTTTGATCTTTTCCCTATTTTCTATCTACATTTGAATTTCATAATACTAAATTCCATGGATTATGTTTCCATGTGAATTATTGTGTATTCTCTCATATTCTTAATCATCATAATATGATAGATGTCTCATTTCCACTCTTTCAGTCTTGGTTTTGATGTCTTCATTATTTACTTAGCTTTAGAGGACACATGTCTACATTCCTCTATTATGATCCTAACTAAGATGTTGTTTTCCATGTTATGTTTCTTTTAAAGTGAGAAATCAAGATGATGAAATATGGATGGATCTTGATGTTCTACTTGCACAAGATTATTTGTATAAAGGTCCATGCTGACATCACCTATGTATTAGCAAGATTATGACATGTGGATGGCTCTCATTACTCCACTTACTTGGGACTATTTTTACAAAGGTCCATGTTAATGTAACCTCTGAGCTATCAAGTTGATGACACATGAATAGATCTCACTATTATACTTACCTAGGACTATCCATACAAAGATCCATGTTAACATCATCATTAGTATGAAGGATGATGACACGTTAATGGATCTTACTACTCCAATTTCTTGAGATTGTTCATACAAATTTCCATGCTAACATCATCATTGGTTTAGTGGGATGATGACATGTGTATAGATATCACTACTTCACTTTCTCAAAACTATTTGTAAAAAGGCTTATGCTAACATCATCATCAAGTTAGTAAGATGATGGCATGTGGATGGATCTCACTACTCTACTTGCATAAGATTTTTTCATATAAAAGTTCATGTTGGCATCATCATCAAATGACTTGTATTCTTTACTTAGGCTCTGAGTTAGCTAATTGATATCATGTGGCAAGGGAAAATGAACTCCAACAAGGCCCAAGAAATACCCAAGTATGAAATAGCTTGTTTAAGACACACATAGACAAATAACCCATTAAAATCATAACACACTAGCCTAGTTAGTGAAGACATAAATAAAACATATATAATCATAATTTTAAATGGAAATTGAAAGAGAAAAGTAAATAATTTAGTATGGCTTAAACATAGCTTTAATTCCTCTATAACTTTGAGATACTCTACAAACTTTGAATTAAATCCTATTAATTGAATCAAGCTAATAATAGAGATAAAGAGGGGCACATAAATTCATTTTAGAGTCAAATAAATTCCTTAAAATTTCAATTTTCAAAATCCATGTTATAGACTTATATTTCGAGAGATCCTGAATAATGATATTTGATTATTAGTGGGTCCCTGTTTGAATTTTGAAAATGGGGTGTGTGTTTTTGGGCACAATAAAGATTATTATGGTTATTGGAGAAAAAAATAAGGAAATGCATGAGTATTATAGTACATTAATTGGATCAATTGATGTCAACTAAGTTTGAAGCTAAAATTATGGTTCATGGACTATTCATATTGAAGACATGACATGATTTTTTTTGTTTTATATGGAATTTGATTAGAATGAATGTGAGTCAAAATATTGAGTTGAAGAATGTTTTGTGTGTATGGTTGCATAAATTTCACACTCTTTTTCCCCTTAATACTGACTATTTTATCTTAAGGGACACATCTAGCAACATGCAAGTTTAAAATGCAATTATTTAAAAAAGTACACAAAGGTCTATCTTACATTTATATGACCATCTAGATGTGAACTCAAAGTTAGTTGACTGATTAGGTGTGTGGTTCAAAAGTTACACGTTTTAATAAGCAAACTTGGATTTATTTTATAAATTATGATTGGGAGAGAAAATATTTGTCAATGCTTTTTTATTTTATTGGGTTTTATAAATCCTCAATATGGTTAGAGGACTCTCATGTGAAATTATAAGAACTTATGGTCCATCTCTACCCATCACAATTTATGTGCAATAACTACATAAATTTTAGACTCTTTTCCCCCTTAAGAATGACAAGTTTCTCTTAAGGGATGTATCAATGGGCATGCACATTTGGAGTTTGAGGGCTGAAGGATATAAAATTAAGGTCTATATTTCATTTACAAATCAATTTATATATTATCATGAAGTTGTTTCATCAGTTAGTCATGAAGTTCAAAATTTATGCAATCTAATGAGAAATATTAGAGTCATTTAACAAGTTTTAGATGTGAGAGAAAAGTTTCCTTCAATTTATCTTCAATTTGATTGGTTCATGAAATCATTAGAATCGGTATAGGACTCTCATATGCATCCATAGGAACTAATGGTGTGTCCCTATACCACATGGTTACGTGTAATGGATGCACAAAGTTAACTCTCTTTTTTCCTTATGAATGATAGGTTTATCTTAAGGGATGCATTTGACAGCATGAAAATTTTCAATATAGAGGCTGAAGAAGAGAAGATAAAGGTTTTTTTTTTGTTTATACACCAATGTAATTTAACCATGAATTTGGTTCATTGATTGGATACGTGGTTCAAAACTTAACAATTATATTGACCAACTTTATGCTCATTTCACAAGTTTTGGCTTCAAGATAAAAGTTTCCATCAATTTTTATTTGATTTGAGTGGGTTTTAAATATATTTTTGATGTATAGAGGACTCTCATTTGTAATTTTAGGCACTTATGGTGTCTTTCTACCATCCTCATTTTTGTGTAATGATTGCACAAAGTTTGAACTATTTTTCTACTTAAGAAAAAGTTTCTCTTAACAAATGCATATGATGACATAAATATTTGGAGTGTGTGGATTGAGATATATTTTAAAAAGTTAATTTTTGAATTTATATTCCCATTTAAAGATGACATCAATTTTTTCATCAATTTGGCATGTTGTTAAGAAGTTGTGTGTTCTACTAGCCAAATTTTTATCCTTAAAGTAAGTTTTTGCTATGAGAGAAAACATTATTCCATTTGTTCCTCATCATGAATGGAATATAATCATCTAGGATATGCATATAATATGCACACATTAAATTTTAAGGGTTTACGGTTCGTCTCTCTCCCTTTTGGTTTATGAAAAATCATTTTCCAAAGTTCTCTATTGATTTTGCCTTAGGACCACCAAGCTTCTCTTAAAAAATACATACAACGACATGTAGGTTGTAAGATTTGGGGATTGTCAAGGGTCTTATTGAAGTGTTTATTGTATTCATATTCCATTTAGGATGTGACCATGAAATTATTTCATCGATTGGGCACATCATTTAGAAGTTGCACATTCTAGTGACTAATGTTTACTTCTTACATAAAGTTTTGACTATAAGATTAAAAAATACTAACATTTTTTCCTTATTATAAGTGAAATATAATCCTATAGGGAATAAGTATATGAATATTATATGCAATAATTGGATTGTATGACTCATCTCTACTTGTATCGGTTTAGGAAAAATCATGTGCCAAAATTCATTGCATATTTTTCCTCACAAATTTAGATACTAAAATCTGATTTATGTAGTACTCTAGTCTTATACACTTTTAAAATATCTATCATGGTTGTACCTTTTAGTTATATACCTACCTATTTTTGGAAGGCTCACATTCTCTATCTCTTTGTGCCTAAAATTATTATCTATTAGTCTGACCACTGTTATTCTAATGACTAGGCCTTTTATACTATATAAAAAGCTCTAAAACTAATTATAATCCTTCACTACCAATTTTGGACCTATACCTATTTTATAGATTTCTTGACACTTGTGTCATAGGTAGACACCAACATTGATGCAATTTTCCAATTTTCCTACAAAGTGTCAAGTGTTTTTTATTTATTTATTTGGAAATCAAATGTATCCTAAAGGTTGACCTAAGTGTCTTAGTGCGAGATATTTTTAAATATGGATTGGTATATATACAAGATCAAACCTAATTAATTCCTCACATATAAATAACCTATAAATCACATACAACTCAAAAGGAAATATACCAAGAAGCACTCAATCAAGCATTCAAGTGAGAAAACCTACCCTATTCATCCTTATTTTCATATCAGTCATATAAGTAGTATTTACACAAGTATGAAGCATTCAAGGAGCAACCTATGAGCCATATTTTCTAAGGTACAAGCTAAGTCATTACATGTCTATGTTTATCACACATTACATCCTTGTTTACATAAAATCCAACATATATGGCATAACTACATAAGTATAAGGCCTTTTTCAAAGTATTAGCTATGTAGCCAATGCCTATTGATAGAATGGTTGTTGAGGCAACTTGACACTATGATCGCACTAACCCATTTTTTCCATAGTCACTCTAAGGGTGATTAATTTAGTGTTTGATCATTTGAAAAAGAGAGAAAATATGTGCACACAATTTGAAGATATCAGAAGAAAGGTGACAAAAAACCTAGAAGGTTACATATGATCACATCCATATCTAGTCAGTATTCAGTACATGACACCTACATCAAAGTTAATACCTACATCAATATAAATATCCAAATATGATACAAGATTTTAAGGGCATAAAAAGAATATTCTTAGAATCTAAAAAATGTTCTAGGATCGCCTTCCAATCCACTCTTGCATGTCATAGGTCAAACCTACATGAGCATAGTAAACCAACTAAGTCATTGTTACCTATTTACTATAATATCTATCAATAGTTATACTTTACTATTTTTATCAATATCATAACTATATAACTTATGAGTATTATTTATTTGAGTTTATATTAATTGGTTTGTTCATTATATATAGTTCATCATCCTTGTGTAAAAGTTAATCCATTACCCCTTAACCATAGATATCACACATCTAAATTTAGGGTAAAACAAGTATTACTAGGTTTCTATTAATAAATTCATCTATATGCTTACAAGCTAAGAGATTAAAGGTTATTGAGGGATTAAATAGAGGTATTCATTATTTTTATATTCCCATCCAATCATGGACATGAAATTGGTTCTTCGATTGGGTGCACTAATCATAAAGAGATTCTACAATAATCTTTCATGAAAAAGCACATTTTCTTATCTCTCTTATTTTTTGTGCATATTCATACACAAATTGGTAAATTAAATTGAATTTTAACCATGCTCAGATTGTAATTTAACACACTATGCCCCAAAACTAAATTTGTTTTGCATGATTCTTTAACCCAACTGATGTTAATAAATACTTTAATACAAAATAGAAGGTGAAATGAGTAGGGGTGGATAGTGTTAGTTTTTGAATATCCATGTAACAAAGAGCATCACCAAAAAATTATAAACTGATCCAAGTATGCCATAATTATACTTTTTTCCTAAATATTATTACTATACAAGAATTATCAAATCTAAACATTAGTTACCCCTTCATTGTCACAACCATGCTATACAAACTTATTCATTTATGAAAAATTACAAGAAGGATAAAGTACAATAAGAAAACAAATAATATAGGTATATATAAATCAAATCTATATACACAAATTATAACATTGTAAATGTCCATATAAAAAGTAAGTCTAATATGTATTGTATCAAAAATATACCATAATGACATATAAAATGGGCCATATTGGCATACAATATTTACTATATTGGCATAAAAATGGGCCATATTAGGATAAAAAGTAGGCCATATAGGCATATAAAATGGGTCAAATTGTCATATAAAATAAATTTCACCCCCTAGTAATATAACCAACTCACCTCTTATTCAGTGGCTCCAAATAAATTACACCTCCTCACCATAGATGTAGAACCAAGGGTGATGGATGTCTAATTATGGGGATCGACTCTCCTCTTAGACTAATGAGGATTGATTTTTTGTGAAATAGCCTAAAAATATGGTTGTATCTATAAAACATAAAAATTACAAAATAATACATTAAAATGATGCATAGTAAATGATAGAGTTGCTAGGAAAAATATTATGCAGTAGGGGGATTTTGGACTCACCTCTACCACCTAAAGGGTTTCCTAAGGCTATGTGACCTTTAGAATATCAGTGATGGAAAATCATATGGAACATACATATAGAGTTATAGATGTGCATATAAATATAAATATGATATAAAGTATCATTTCTTGAAGTTAAAAAATTGTTAATTACGAACACATAGTAATTACAATAACACAGAGTAATCTTTTATCATTCATGGAGATGAGTTAACTAATTATATTTTTTATATTAAGTTTAATTATTGATTTTAGATGATAAAACTTATACTGGGCATTAACTCTCATTAGGATGGCCATGTTATTGGTTTATTCGACCTTTAATAACCCTAGATTTGAAAATAGTGTTTGGATTTTAGTATGATTTACCTTTGTTTGGATGATTGAAAAATATTATAAAATGAGATTTCACCTTTAAGTGGAACTCATAAGACATCTAAAAACCTAAAAAATACATGCTTGGATCTTAAAGATCAATATTAATATAACTACTGGATCTTAAAAAATACACGCTTGGATCTTAAAGATCATTTGTTCATTATGAATACGTATGGGAAAATTACATTTTTAAAATTAGAACTTGTATGGGTAAATAATATTGTGTTTGAATACTGAACCCATCTTGGGAAATAAAACCCTAGATAATTAATTCCAAACTTATACAAAACCTTATAGATTATAAAATCATTGTTAGCAATCCAACACTTTTGGATGTTGAAACACATTTGGGAATTGGACATGGTAAGGCTTATGTTTTCATTCTCAATAGATAAATTATGCCTATTAATTTTATTTTATTAAAAAAAATAGAAAATTGAATGATTTTCTACCTTGGATTATCAACCTTAATCTTGGATTGTGCCTTGGTTTGGAAATGTGATTCAGACATGGTATATGTAGATCCTTGTTTGGAATTAACATTAGGACATAATTAGACTTGTATATGCTTAAATTAATATCACCTTAATATTTGATGAGACCAAGGGTCTATGATATTTTTTGCTAACTTGAGAATTTTTAAATGAACATTAGGAACTATGTACATAAGTATTATAACTTTTTATGGGGTCATTAAATGCCACCCAATGATTGTAGTTACTAGATAAGCCTTAACATTAGAGTTAGAATGCATTTAAGGGTCACCTATTGTTTTTCCTAAATCATATGACCATATGCATATATTTTAGTATATGTTACAACTCTTTTATCATTTTCATTCTAAACTATTATCATATAATGCATTGTTGTAGGGAGTTGCATGTTGTTTCCATGATTGTTTTATGCATGTGAATTCTCTCTTGCTTTATTAATTCTATGTATCTACTAAATTTTTTGAAGGATAGGGCCACTCTCAGTGGATGAGAGGCATGTGTGGGATCCAAAAATATCTATGGTTAGATGAAAATCCCTCCAATTATTCTCTCCCTCTTCTCTTATATGGTTTTCAGCAATAACAATGATCTTTAGAGCTCTTGTGGATTTATTTATGAAGAATTATTCATATCTGATTATTTTGATAGATGATTATACATATTTAATTCTAAATTGTTACTTGGAAAGATGAAATTATGTATTATTAATGATGTTGTAAACATTATATATTCATGACTATGAGATTTAATCTAGTTTTTATATTACTTTGGAACTAAACTATTGGACTAATATGAGATGAAATTTGACTTGTCTTAGTACATACTTTTACATGGTTGCATTTTTACTTGAAAATGAAATAAATATGTGGATTAAATTATTTTATTTAGCCACTTATTATGAATATTTTTTTGACATCTATAAATATATGTAAATCTAAATTATGAAGTTATCAATGATATAGTACAAGTGTACACTTTATAAAAGAATTAATATTGAACTATGTTATGGTTAATCACTTCAGTGTTAACACACTTTGATTCTAAACTAATTTCATTATGAAAACATGTAATTGAATTTACAGTGATGTAGACTAAAAATATTGGTTGACTTTGAAACTAATTTTATGAATAATTTATATCTTACTAATTATGTACTTGGAAATATTATGAAAATAATTATGGGAATGGTATTGTGAAGCAACATTGAAATGACTTGATTTTGATTTAACTTTCACATATGATTGAATTTTGACAAAATTGTTGAGTATTCATCTACTTTTTCTAATGAAGAGAAGTGAAGGAATTAGCTAAGACATCTTTCATAAGGATAACTTGAAGTCACATGAAAAAAATAAATAAATAAATTGGGCACATTTTTTTAGTACCTGACTAGAAAATTTTTATAACTCTTTAAAAATTCAAACACTATTTATTTGTTATTCCATTTTCATTCTATAATTAACATAATCCTTTAAATTGTTTGATAAATATACCATTAGTACAAGGTAGGATATGTAGATGGTTTATGATCTTTCAAGATTTTGATTTTAAGATAATGGTGAAACTAAGAAAAGCTAATAATGGGCCAAATTATTTGTCAATAATAAACACATGAGAATATAGGGTCCCACTGATGATGAATTACTCATTGCACATTTATTGAGGATAGAATTGGTACCCCAAAAGATGTCAAACATTTGTCAAATTATGCAATAGGGTAATTCCATGAATGTTATGGAAACACAAAATGAAGATAATTTTTAATTCAAATGTTTCCTTTTACACTCACTAAAGGAGTTTTACACAAAAAAATGAGATATGAAATATTTATGAGGGTAATTTTGTAACATGAGACACAAATACTCTTAAATTTGTTCTTATCTATAGCAATAATGATTCTTTAATCAATTATTCAATAATAAATATTGAAAATATAGGATTTTATTCTCCTATAATATAGGAGTCAACTCTATCACTTATAACATATATATCCCTAAAATTTATCACATTATACCTATTTATGTGTGTCTAAAAAAATACACACAAACCATATATTTTTCCCACATAAATATATGATCGTACTAAACTCAAATATCCACATTCCCCCTCTTAGTGAAAACATAGGGCAAGGAACCACACTTAAGAACTACATTTTGATAGTATGGAGATTTCACATGGACTTGACACAAATAATAATTGTGGGAATACATCCACCATGAATTGAGACCCATTAAAAAATCCATCATAATATCAATCGAACCAATAAAATGTTATGGGATGACCCTCATACAACACTTGTCAAGAACATGTTTTCCATAGTATTATGATATGCACCTTCAATTTATCATCACAATAGGGGATAATATTGACATTTATTATGATATTTTATTTTCACACAACATACATTAAATAAAATAAAAATAAAAGTTGAGTATTGGGTTTTCATTGTATTCATTTTCTTCCACTATGTATGATTGTTTCCACTTGATTACAAAAAACATAGGTGATGACCACTGCCACTATAAATCACCCTTTTCTTTATTATATTTGGCACAATTAGTGGTGATACTATTATACTATATAACCCCTTCATTAGTGGTGAATTCAAGATAATTATTTGACCTCTTGCCTGTAACTGCCATCAAAGTGTTTCTCACTCAACAAGATGAATCATGAAGTTCAATAGTTTTGACGGTGTTTAGTTTCATATCCCCCCACAATGTAAATTAGATTTTGTGGATACCAATTTTGACCAAAAAAAAACATCCACTTATAATGAGATATTTTTGACTCTTTAATTTAATGACAAGATAACACACTATTGACTCATTTATTAATAACACAAGTGATTTTTCTAGACATAAAAAAAATTTCTCCTCCATCATTATTATTTTTATTGTCATTCGATACTAATTACCATTGTATTAATACCATGAATTTTAATCATCATAACATCACCTTAACATACCCTTTACATCTTCTTTTATTAACTCAACCTTATCCCTCATTACATTATACTTTTATCATAATTAATCAACCACTCGTTACCTTCTTTATTGCTAATAAAATCCTCACAATTCTTAAGAAATTTTATATTCCTTCCTAACTACCTCCACTAACATTCATAGAAAATGTCACTAATAATATCCATTTAATTACCAATTTATTACACTAAATTATTCTACAATATTATAATCCACCACCTTTAGCTCCACACAATGTCTTGATCTCCCCACCACATTTATAAGTTTCTCCAAGAAATTTAAAATTCCATATATCTCAACTGCTAAATCCTCTCATCTATTCTCCATCATTGATCAAGATTCTCTATGAATCAATATTATACATCTCTTCCTTAATTTGACTCTTATAAATAGAGCTACACACCCATGAAAATGCGTACAAAAAATCCAAAAATCTAATTTAGTATTCTCATCTTGCTAATGAATTAAGCAATTCTTACCAAAGCGCTATCAAAATATTGAGTTAGTTAGAGAAATCATATATCAAAATATCATGATTCTACTCATATTTAATCTTGGACCAGATCTATGAAAACAAAGGAGGCATATTCAAAGGTAAAATAAGGTATAAATTATTATCTTTTACTTGGTTTTGATTTGAATTTCCTTTCCTTTTGCTCTATTATAGGTAGTTTGTTTCAATATAGGAAGAAGCTTTGCTATTATTATCGGTTTCTATCATATACCTTGGATTGGAATACATTACATTTTTGGTGACTCTATTGGGAGGGGGTGAATATAGACTCACAAATACATAGTTGTAGCCATAATTTGTGTTCTGCATATTCATCATCTGACCCTTTCAAGATAAGATTTAACTATCTTTTATTTTTTATGATAGATACTAGAAGATACTTGATCTCAATACAATAAAGTAATGAAATAATGCTCATATGTTCCATTGTCTAATTTGAGAGTTATACATGTCATCACCCTTTTTGAACATTACTTTTCACTTTCCACCTTCTGTAGTTCAGAAATTTGAGCATAGAGGATGTAGAGAATTATTGAAAATAGATGATTCTAATGGAATTATCCTAGAGAGTAAAACTTTAGGTTCCAAAGGTAATTATAAGAGCCATAATACATCTATAGTGTCAATTGGTTCCCATAAACTCATCAAATATAATACCTACTTGAATTTAGCATAGCAAAGAAACTTTTTTAAATACCTTTTATCAGACACCAAATAATACCAAAATTTCTAGAGAAGTTTCCTTTCATCTTCATTTAATGTACGTGTAGGAGGGTACTTCAATATCTTTGATAATTTATTCATTTCATCAGAACTGGGTTTCAACTCACTGTCAATTACACCCCTTGTTAAACTTTTTGCTAGCTTCACTTACCTATTTTCCATGGGTTTAGTCCACCCCACTTCAAGATCCCATACAAGAACTAGTTAGTTTGATGAAGAAAATGGATAAGGTAAGAACTAGTTTGTTTGATGAAGAGAATGAAGGTAAGTGATAATTAGCTCAAAGAATTTATTAATTTTTATTTTTAAAAATAGTAAATCATACAAATTGGGGAATTATTTTAATTCTAACTTATAGGTACATGAACATTTAAGGCCAAACCTTAGAACTACTAATACATTTTTTTAGACCTACATTCCAAAGACATAAATCAAAACTACTAATGGCATGTTTGTAAGTTCACTTGTCAAATAATTAAACAATAAAAGAATCATCAAAAACTATCTTTTAATCATTATTTGATCAAATAATCTTGTTTTGTGAAACCTAATTATGTATTCCCTCCCCTCACACCCTTGGGCTTCATTTATTTGTTTGTGATTAAATTTTTATTAGTATAGCTTTATTATTCCCTTTGTGTGTCTGTTTAACTCAAGGAAAGATTGTGTATGCTCTCCCCTCACACCTTACTGTG
The DNA here is from genome assembly GCA_037957365.1 of Torreya grandis. Lineage (NCBI taxonomy): Eukaryota > Viridiplantae > Streptophyta > Pinopsida > Cupressales > Taxaceae > Torreya > Torreya grandis. The sequence continues at coordinate 1,793,359 of JARHVA010002622.1, forward strand.
ATATTAGGGATCAAAAATAATTGTCACCTCCTTTTTCATTTTCTTCTAGGGTAAATTTGGTGTCTAATTCATCCCCATGCACTTGTCATATTTTTTAATAGGGTTGTAATGTGGATTACATCACCACGCATTAATGCTCTGATAGGATATAAAAAATCAAAGATAAATGATTAAATTAACTAACCAAGATTACCCATAAATGGTTTCATGAAATGAGGATATCACACTCCAATAATTAGGCCACACATAGCTTCTTTGCAACATGAACTTGGGCCCCACTACTGTAAGGTATTTAGGAAATACACTTATAAATCCTTGTCAAGCCTAGCTTAAAACCTATCAAACAAAAACAATTAGTAGTGTAGGGGAAATAACATCCCCCAAAATTATTAATGACATATGACCATTGAGTGAGGGTTGGGAGACCAACCTATTCATTACTTCACCAGAGTAGATATGTGTGCTACTAGTTGGGTTGCACACCTTTTTATGCTAGCATAGGACTTGTGGCTTGCATAATCTTATTTATGTGTTGTCGAGACCCATATTTTTTATAAACCTCAACACCTTAACAAAGCTCAAACCAACATCCATAATCTATAACCAATCATAAATTCACTTGATCACACTTGATCAAACTAAACCACAATAAGTCATAGTCCAAACAAAGTTCAATACAAACATCACATTGTTGGTTTTATAGCTTGAGCTTGTTCATATCCATGTTAATCAAGATAATAATTGCAGATATATAAATAAATAAAAAATAAAAGTTTTCTTCAATATACATAAAATACCATCCCATCATGTGTCATAAATTAGCCACTAAAAACAAGTTTGCTTAAATCCTAAAACTTTATCAAATTTGGGACACCTAAATCAAAACCAATATCCATTTATCAAACCAAAATTAAGAAACCAAATACAATACAATCCAATCATTTGAGATACTTTATTAACCAATCAACATCAATGGTCACTTACATCCTAATAAATCAAACACAACACCAACCTATCAAAGGTTATCAATAAAACAATCACATCCTCTAAGTTTGTCAAAACTTAGCTCCCACCCACAAGGGTTACTCAAAACAACCCTAATCACTCACATCCAAACATCAATCTAAAAATCTTGTCCAAGGTTAATTATTAAATCTCAAACATAAATCAATAACAAGTGTTAACCATACCCTAATAAATCCAAGTCAAGATAGTTCATGTCTAAAACCACTCAATGTTGCCCATCACATGGAATTAACCATCTAATATCCAATTATCACAAAAAATATAAATAAAATCCAAAATAAAAATTGAATAAATCTAAGGAAATATTTATCGATGTGTTTTCAATGATTTCCCTAAGGTGTCCAAGTGTGTCCATAAGTTGTCAAGTATGCATGGTTCTCAATGACAAAGTGTGCCTTAGTGATCATGCATGGAGCTTGTTATGTTTACTTGGTTATGAAAGGTGATGGATGTTGGTGATGTGTTGAATATGTTTTAAGGGTAATATCAGGGGTTAAGATATCTTGGGGTACTTGTGGAAGTGAAATGAATTAATTAGATGAGTCTTGTAAAATTCGAGGCTCTCCTAGTCAACTTGGTAGATCTTCTTAAGTAAGAAGATTGATGACATCAACATTCACATGTGCGGAGGTGTCAGAATAAAATGGTCACATCATTTTGTTGATATTTGTGCCTAGATCATGTGTTTAAAATTTAATATATTAACATGGTGTATATAAAAAAATATTGTAATGCAAATTTGGTCTCCTAAGCAGATTTCACTAGTTTCCCTAGTCAAATTTGCATTAAAAAGTGACTGTTGGAATTCAAATATTTAAATTTACAAAGGAAAACCAAACCTCATTGTTTTGCCTATAATTTCTTATGTAATATGAATTTAATGGTGGTATAAAAATAAAAGTGGTAAATAATTTCAAGGGAAATCTAGGAAAAATGATTTAGAGGTTTGATTGGTCTTATAATTGAAATGATTGTGATCCAAATTTGACTGTAGGTTTGACTTTCTTCTGCAAGTGACCCAAGAAGGATGTTTGAGTTTTTATTTATGGTGTTTAGATGTTTAAAGGTGAATTAACTATTTTAAAGTGTTTTATAATCCTTTAGAATAATCTATATGGAGTTTGGATATTTAACCAATCCATGTTTAGTATGAACAATTGCTTACAAGTTGACTTTTGGTTTGTTCATGGTGGTTTCATGTACAAGACAAATGTTTGATGGGTTTTACATATGCAGAGGTGTGTAGGGATGAATTTAATAATTTAAAGATGTCTTAGGGGTTATGTTTCATGGACCTATATTATTTGAATGGGTCTTGTGTTCTTATTTTTTCTTAGTGAAGTGCTAAGAGGGTGAATAGGTCTGCATCGACCTAAAAAGGCTTCTTAGGCCTAATCAAAAGGTGTTGATGCTTAAGGGTGATATATAAAATATATGGAAGAGATATGTGGATGATTTTGATCATATTAATAGTGTAATATAATACTTGAGGGTTAAGGCATGTCTCATGGTTGACCAAGAAGATGATGATCATGAAGGCTCTATAAAGAGTATAAATAAAGATGAAGGTTTATAGAGTTGTTATGCACAGTATAGTGAAGTGTGAGTGTGTTTGGTGGATATATTAAAGAGGAAAGTAGGTTTATGAATATTTGTATGACCTATAGGTTATATTTTTGGTGTCATAATATTTTTCTTGTAGGGTTGAATATTGATGATGAGCGAAGAAGTATAAAGTGATCCAAAAAGGTGTTTTGGATGCATTGCTTGTATGTGAAGGTTTGAGAGAGTGTTAAGGGTTGAAGATAATTTATATTAATTATCTATCTAGAAGATTGAAAGGAAATAAGGGATATGGAGGTTTTGATATCATAATGTTTTGTGTGGGTGCTCAACTTCTATGACAAGTTGGTGTTCGTTTATGTATAGGGGTTGGTGTTCCTTGTGAAGTGGTTACTTCAATAAAGTCTCTTATTTGTAAATATTTTATAGGAATATATTACACTTGTTTGTAGACTTAAGAGTGGGTTTTATCCCCCATGAGGTTTTCCCACATAATCCATGTTTCATGAGTGTTAATCTTGCATAGTTTCTTTGTTTATTGTAATAACTAGTTTATATGCTTCATCGATGCTTATGTTAAATGGTTGAGAGTTTGAAGTTTTGAAATTGGAATTGAATTACTTGCATAATTGATTCACACCCAAGTGATTGTACCTATAATAAATGGTATCATATCCATAACTTATTTTAAAGTTTAACCACTTGAAGATGATCATAGGTATGATGGATGACAAAGAAGTTGAGACATATCTTCAAGAAGAACTAATATGTGCCTTATTAGAGATCAAACATATAAAGGAAGAGAATGAAATATGGAAGAACAAGAAAGGATTTAAGAATTCAGATCTGAATTCCTTAATATATTATGATATTAATGCAAGCATTGATGGTGTGAAGACACAAATAGATAAAATGTTGACCAAATTTGACCCTGCAAGTCAGATTTGGACCCATGTAGGTAAAAACTTGTTTTTAAGATGTTTTAGAGGTATAATATTTTCTAATAGGGTATTTTATAGTCTATTTGATTATAATTAATGCCTTTTTAGCCTTATTCATGGTCTAATTAGTTTATATGACATTTTGAGTCACTTAATAGCCATTTAGGGGTCATAAATGCAAGTGGCATAGTTTTCAACATGTCCAAGTGTCCTTATTTCCTTTCAAATATCCAATAATTCATATCAAATATCAAGAATGTTAGTCTCATATAAAACTTTTAGGTTATCTAACTGAAGATCAAGTAATCAACTAAAAAAGGAGGAGTTTGGCACGTGTACATCCCATGAGGGAAGGTGACACATGGGAGAAGGTCATGGAACATCTATTATTATTATTCCTAAGACTCATCTCAGTTATTGACATGCTTTGGAAGCTCTAAAAAAGTCCCAAAACCATTTTGTTCCTTCTTCACCTTTTTGGACACACAAAAATGGTTAGTAGGTTCATGCTTGGTACGATCAGTAGAAGAGGTTATAGGTCAAATGCCTTTAGGAGGTGGTATTACACTCAGAGATATTTATTTAAATAATAAGGGTTCAAGGATTGGTCAACCATTCTTTATGAACCATATCTAACAAGTTGACTATGTTTTTCTTCTCACTGTTTCTTGCACCCTATAGGTTTTGCTCCAATTTGGATAAGTCCATACAATTTATATGGTGATGTTTGTTGGTTGAATATTTTTTTGATCAGCGTACTGATAAACAAAATAGGTTTGATCAGCCAAAGTAGGAAGATTAGTCATCCAAATGTGTAGATTTACCACATCAAAAAGGCACTGATCTCCCCTCTCATCAAGGGGAGGTTCCCTATAGATAGGCTATATGTATATATAAACAGAAAATAATACTCAAGGGTAGGAAAAACCATCCATCTCTCTTTCTTCAGATATGATGTGTGCTGATCAAAGGAGAAACTCAAGGAAAATGACAAAAAACACTCCTCTTTTTTCAGAAGTATTATTCAGCAAGCCACAAAAATACTCCAGATAGAAACAGTAAAATGTAACAAAGGCTGTAACAACTAGCAAATCGAGATGCAGCACAAAGTCTACACCTGAATTGCTCATGAGTAAGATACGAAGGACAATGAGGGCACAAAGTCGTCCCAAGGTCCTTTACACATAAATGAAAAGAAAACACACTAAAGGCAATTATGGGGGCACAAAGTCTCTCCACACTTGACTCTTCAGGACACCTTCCTAACTGTTGTCACTAATTCTAATTTTGAATTAAAGGAACAAAAAATATATTAAGGAAAAAGACATAAGAATAGTTTCCTCAAAAACAAAGATATTACAGCACAAAGTCTGAAAAACCACTTACTTTTTATTCCAATAACAAAATATGATAAACAAACTAAGCTCAAAGTCTCAGAAGTGTCTTTCAATTTGGGTAGAGTTTCATTCTGATTGTCAAAAAAGAGATCCATTTACAATAGAAGAGAGTCCCTTATATACCATTTCAAGAAGGACTCGAGAACAGTAACACATCATGTTGCGTTGGAATCTGTTAAGAAGATAGGCTAGAACTTAGGGGCATTTTACCCATTTGGTTTTATCAATGCAGGGAAACAAGTCACGCTTATTGAAAGTTTGCAAATTTCAATGTCCACCTAGTGATCTGATCTTACCTTCATCATTTCTCCTTTTCTAGTTAATTGAATTGGGTCCTGGATTTAGTTTGTTGTTTTGTTCCTTCCTTGCTTTCTGTTGGTCTTGGCCTTAAAGTCTGTGAATGCATTCTGATCTGTAGGTTCAAAGGATCAATGGCTACTTTGTTGTCTTGAATTTGACGTCTTCGTGTTCATCGCCCCTTTGTCTTCTTTCAGATTTTCTATTTGGCACTTTCCCAGATTGAACTTGCCCTTTTGGGCCTTAAGAAATGACCTATTTTGGGTTGAGAAGAGTTCCCCACAAGATATCTACCCCTTGGGTAGTCTTTGAATGGCCTTCAAGCTTTTTGTTTTACATCTTCCCAAAGGGAAGGTGACTCTTTCGCTTTGGGAAAGTATCCTTCAAGTTGGCAACTGAGAGTCCCCTACAAGGGCACCTACCCTTTGGGGTCCTTCAATGGCCTTTTTCTTTAGAGTCTTTGTGGGCTTTCCTTGGGCTTTCTTTGAGGAACAAATTCCCATGGGATAAAAAGTCGGTGGAAATTTCTCATGGACAGAAAGTCTACAGAATTTCCATTTGCTTTGGTTATTATCCTTGGGGTTTTTTCCTCCTATGACCACTTCTTGAATTCTTTCAAAAATTTTGTCTGAAGGAATTCCTTTGGACAAAACATTTATAACTGTCTGCCTTAAACAAATTTTTTGAAGGAATTTACCTTTGCGGCCTTCTTCAAAAATGACCCTTCTGAAGGGTGTTTTTTGTTGACCAAGTGCCCTCCACAAGGGCACTTATCCTTTGGGAGGCTCTTTGAACTTTTGCATTTGAACCACTCCTTTGAACCAAGGTGATAAACCAACTGTTGAACTATTTGATCGAACCGCTTGGTTGAACCAAACGTTGAACCGCTTGGTTGAACCAAAATGGTTCAAGCCGACGAACCCTTTGTTTGAACCAACCATTTAACCACTTCATTGAATCAATTGATTGAACCAAGATTTGAACCAAAATGGTTCAATTGAATGAACCAAGACTTTGAACCAAGTGAATGCACTGAGCATTGAACCAAACATTGAACTTGCCTTTGAACCATGTGTTTGAACCAACCATTAAACCAAGTTTTGGTTCAACAGTTCAAACAAAGCCTTCAACTGATTGACAAATTGTTTGATTGAACCAAAGAATGAACCGAAAGCATTGAACCGATTAAACCTTGAACTCGTTGAACCTTTGAACCAAAGTGGTTCAACGGTTCAATGGTTCAAGCCTCTTTTGCTTGAATGCTTGCCAATAGACATTTTTGATTGAACCAAGGCACTAAACCAATATTGAAAATGACCAAGTCTTAAAAATTTATTCTTTTGGTTGAACCCACCTGTAGAATCCTTTGAACCTATAGAAATGAACCTGCTTTCAGAGTCCGTAGAAACCAAGTCCATAGTTTTCTCTAACTTTGAAAGAGTCTGTAGATTTTAACTTGTAAAGCCCATTAAACTTGACTTGCTGAGTCCATAGATTTTATCTTCTTACTGAGTCTATAGATTTAAGCCTATAGAGTCCATAGATTTAAGCCTACAGAGTCCATAGATTTAAGCTTATAGAGTCCATTGAACTTGACTTGCTGAGTCTGTAGATTTTCTCTTCTTGTTGAGTCTGTAGATTTAAGCCTACAGAGTCCATAGATTTTTCAGAAGCTTGAAAAATGAGGAATTTGAATGCCCAAGACAAATTTTGAAAAGGGAAGAGACAATTTTGGTCTATAGGACCAAAATAGTTCAAATGTTGTCCCAAAAATGAGTGATATTTTTTGGGGGACAACAGTTGGCTCCAGTTGGGGAACTTTTATCAATTACAAAAATAATTGAAAGGAGTAGAATCCAGAATTTGGTGTCTTCATGTGTACCATTGGGTTATGGAGTCATGCTACCCAAAAATGAAAGGCATCAAAAAAGAAAACAAACAAAACAAAATAGAATTAAAAATTGTACAAATATACATATGTATAGATGAAATGATTTGATACTTCAAGAATTAAAGTATTTTAGATGCTGCTTCTTGGGAGATAGTGAAAATAGTGCTCTATTTTGATAAACCAACAAGAATACATTTTTCCCCCAGAAACGGTGACGAGTGAATGGAGTTCTCCACCAAGAAACCAATTTTTTGCATCTTCCCCTTGGCTTTTTCTTCTTCTTGTCCCATGGCAGGATGTGGTCTTCAAACCGGAAACCATAACTCCTTGCTCTCTTGGTGAAGGATTCCTTTTCCTAATTTTTATTTGTAGTAGCATGGTCCACCATCATAACTTGCTATTCTGTTGGTCTAGTCTAGCACATGATTGGATTGTCCATATCAAACTCCTAACAAACTATCAGATTAACATCTCCTTTGATGTGAAGGAGTTTGACTTCTTCATCTTGAGCAATCTTCAATTCAAGCAACAGAGATTCACATCCAGTTGTGTTGTTGGTGTTGCTAACTTGAAAATTACATGAAGGAAGAATATCTCCTTGAGGAGATATCAACACAGTCCCAACTTCATCATTGGTGGAAGAATTGTTGTCATCATCAAAAGTTGATCTCCTATCAAATTTCTCTTTATTAGAGATGCAAGATCCTTCCTTGTTTATACTGCATCCTACCAATTCTTCTGAAGTCTTGTTTGGATCAATTCTTGGATTGTCAGCTATAGGAATTTTATCTATAGAAACATGAACATCCTCTGTGGTAAAGAAATAATTACCCCTGCCTGAAGACTCAAATAGAATTTGTGTTGAAGGCGCTGATGTTTGGGTGACCACATATTTTTTTTCCTTTTTAGGGAGCAATCTCTTCATTATGCCTTGGATAGGAATCCTTACTTCAGATAGGTCCATGTTTAGTTCTCCTCCTATGTCCTTGCAAAAATTTTGTCCAAGCAAAATGCCATAGGATGCTAGAATGTCAGCCACCAAGACAGTCATCTTGATTCTCTTGTTTGGAAAGGCTACCAATGCAAATTGGGCATCTTTAATTTTCCCCAGTAATAGTATTTTCTTGTTCTCCATGGAGAAACATCTCCCAAAGGTTTTGGTCAATGTGAGACCTAGAGACTCAGCTACTTTAGCAGGCATGACATTGTCAGATGCCCCAAAATCAATGATGCAATTGTTGAGCTGATAACCATTTATTAATAGGGAAACATAGAAAGGTTCTATTTTCCCAAGGGTATCTCGTGGAGTAAAGACAAGATTATTTGGAATGGGCATGTTCTTTAGGGAATCAGGAATTATTTTCTTAACCTCTTGTCTTGCAAGGATGGTCTAGTTCTTGACACATTGGACCAATGTATCTAATTGATCAAGATTGGACTTCAAGTATTCAAATTCAAACATTTGTATTTTGGTCTTTTTGACATTATCAATTATGTCAAATGGCTTAATTAGACTAGGAACAAAAGAAAGCACTTCAACTTTCTAAGTTTTAGGAGGGATGGGAGGAGGGTTGGTTTGTGAAATGGGAGTAGAAGGTGAAGGTGAAATTGATGTACTTAAATTTTGAGTGATCACTGGATCCTTTGACTAAAAAATAAGAGGGGTTCCATGCTTAGCAATCGTAACTGTTGGTTAAGGTTGCTCCTTTGTCTTCTTTTTATCAGCTTGCTAGACTGATTGGTTCTTGGACCTAGTAAACACTGCATATGATCCATCAAAAGCTTCTCCTTTGTTTTCGGGTTCATCTTGATAATTCAAGAAACTAATGTGGGAGTCACCAACTGATTCTTCTTGATTGTCTTCAAGGAGATTAGCATCATTTTCTTGATTCAATTTAGGCTGGAAAGAGAACTCTGATTCTACTTCAAGATATCCCATTACTGAATTAGTTGGAAGAGCTTCCAAGGTAAGTTTCCCTTGTGGGGGAGGAAGGTGATTCTATTTCCCTTTATTCCTGGAAGCATTGAGACTATTTTGGGAATGTCCTTCTATATGAAGGAGCAGAAGACACTCCTTGAGCCATTTTCTTTTTTAGAGCAAGCACTTCATTTTCCATCTTTTGTACCATTGGATCAGTGGTGCCTATAGATGCATATTCAGAAGATGATGAAGATCTATTTCTATTTGGATCTCTTCTTATCTTCCCTGCTAAGATGAGATCATCTTCTACCTCAGTGGCCAAAAGTTGATATGCAGCAAGATCTATTTGACCAGCATGCCTCAAAAGAAAACTAACTTTAGGTAACTGAGAATTAATGAAGCATTTGAGATTCTCAGCTATAGGTTGAGAAATTATAGGAATTATGTTCCTTAATTTATCAAATTAGGCTATGAAATCTCTCATAGGCTCATAAGGCTCTTTCTTCATCTATGTAAGTTGATCCAGAAGTGCATGTGCATCTTCTACAGGTTTGAATTTGGCATCAAACTTAGATTTGAGAGTATTCCAATTAGTTACTAACCGAGCCTGTAGATGATAAAATCAATCTACGGCAGCACCTTGTAGTGTCTCTACAAAAATCCTAACTGCTACATCTTCAAATTCTACTCTGATTACTCCACAAGATATGCTAAAGGCTGCAATGTGTTTATCAGGATGAACTTTCCCATCACCATAGAATTTGGGGAAATTCTTCCTAAAACTGCGTGGAAGCTCATGTAGAGGTGGAGTAAGATTGAGAGGACCAAAAGCATTACCCCAAGGGCCTTGAACTACCATTGTAGGAATATGAAAATGAGGGATAACAAATTTCAGAGGGGTAATTATAGGCAAAGATTTATCAACAGCAGAAGTAGATACTTCGTCTGGCAATGGAGATCTGACTTTAGTAGGAGGAAAACTCTTGGTTCATTAGAGATGAGATGGTGAATGAAATAGATCAAAATCACTTTGCTATACTAACTCAAATATAGGGTCAATGATACCTTTAGCCCTTTGGCTTCATGTATACCTTGAATCTACTAGATTGTGAAACAAAAATGGAAAAGAATTAACCTTGCTTTAGTTAAAGCATGAGGCTTTAAACTATGCATTTTTTCTAGTTAGTGTGGAGGTGAATGGATAGATTATAAATGGATAATGGATATGATATCCGTAGTAGAGTCACCAAAAACTGTTAGTTGAATATTTTGTCGATCAGCATAATGATAAACAAAATAGGTATGATCAGCTAAAGTAGGAATATTAGTCATCCAAATGTGTAGATTTACCACATCAAAAAGGGACTGATCTCTCCTCTCATCAAGGGGAGGTTCCCTATAGATAGGCTATATGTATATATAAATAAAAAATAATACTCAAGGGTAGGACAAACCATCCATCTCTCTTTATTTAGAGATGATGTGTGCAGATCAAAAGAGAAACTCAAGGAAATTGACAAAAAGCACTCCTCTTCTTTCAAAAGTACTATTTAGCAAGCCACAAGAATACTCCAGATAGAAACAATAAAATGTAACAAAGGCTATAACAACCAACAAATTGAGATGCAGCACAAAGTCTACGCTTGAATTTCTCAAGAGTAAGATACAAAGGATAATGAGGGCACAAAGTCATCCCAAGGTCCTTTACAAATAAATGAAAAGAAAACACACTAAAGGCAATTATGGGGGCACAAAGTCTCTCCACACTTGACTCTTCAAGACACTTTCTTGACTACTGTCACTAATTCTTCTTATTGAATTAAAGGAACAAAAAATATATTAAGGAAAAAGACATAAGAACAGTTTCCTCAACAACAAAGATATTACAGCACAAAGTCTAAAAAACCACTTGCTTTTTTATTCCAATAACAAAATATTATAAACAAACTAAGCTCAAATTCTCAGAAGTGTCTTTCAATTTGGGTAGAGTTTCATTCTGATTGTCAAAAAAGAGATCCATTTACAATAGAAGAGTCTCCCTTATATAGCCATTTCAAGAAGGACTCAGGAATAGTAACACATCATGTTGCATTGGAATCTATTAAGAAGACAGGCTAGAAATTAGGGGCATTTTACCCATTTGGTTTTATCAATGCAGGGAAACAAGTCACACTTATTAAAAGTTTGCAACTTTCAATGTCCACCTAGTGATCTAATCTTACCTTCATCATTCCTCCTTTTCTGGTTAATTGAATCAGGTCCTGGATTCAATTTGCTATTCTATTCCTTCCTTGCTTTCTACTGGTCTTCGCCTTGAAGTCTGTGAATGCATTCTGGTCTATAGGTTTAAAGGATCAATGGCTACTTTGTTGTCTTGAATTTGATGTCTTCAGGCACATCACCCCTTTGTCTTCTTTCAACTTTTTCTATTTGGCACTTTCCCATATTGAACTTGCCCTTTTGGGCCTTAAGAAATGACCTATTTTGGGTCGAGAAGAGTTCCTTGTAAGATATCTGCCCCTTGGGTGGTATTTGAATGGCCTTCAAGCTTTTTGTTTTACATCTTCCCCAAGGGAAGGTGACTCTTTGGCTTCAGGGAAGTATCCTTCAAGCTGGCAGTTAAGATTCCCCCACAAGGGCACCTACCCTTTGGGGTCCTTCAGTAGCCTTTTTCTTTAGAGTCTTCACAAGCTTTCCTCGGGCTTTCTCCATGGACAAATTCCCACAGACAAAAAGTCTGCAAAAATTTCATGTGGACAAAAAGTCTGCAAAATTTCCATTTGATTTGGTTATTATCCTTTGGGTTTTTTCTGCCTGCGACCACTTCTTGAATTCTTTTAGACTTTTTGTCTGAAGGAATTCCTTCAGACAAAAGACTTATAATTGTTTGCCTTAAATAAAATTTTTGAAGGAATTTACCTTTGCGGCCTTCTTCAAAAATGACCCTTTTGAATGGTGTTTTTTGTTGACCAAGTGCCCTCCGTAAGGGCACTTGTCCTTTGAGAGGCACTTTGAACTTTTGCATTTGAATTGCTCCTTTGAACCAAGGCGATAAACCAACTATTGAACCGTTTGATCGAACCGCTTGGTTGAACCAAACATTGAACCACTTGGTTGAACCAAAATGGTTCAAGCCGATGAACCCTTTGTTTGAACCAACTGTTGAACCACTTCATTGAACCAATCGGTTAAACCAAGATTTGAACCAAAATGGTTCAAGCTGATGGTTCAATTGAATGAACCAAACCTTTGAACCAAGTGAATGAACTGAGCATTGAACCAAACATTGAACTTGCCTTTGAACCATATGTTTGAACCAACTGTTGAACCAAGTTTTGGTTCAATGGTTCAAACAAAGCCTTGAACCGATTGACGAACCGTTTGATTGAACCAAAGAATGAACTAAAAGCGTTAAATCGATTCAACCTAGAACCTATTGAACCTTTGAACCAAAGTGGTTCAACGGTTCAACAATTCAATGGTTCAAGCCTCTTTTGCTTGAATGCTTGTCGATAGACATTTTTATTGAACCAAGGCACTGAACCAATCCTTAAAATGACCAAGTGTTAGAAACTGATTATTTTGGTTGAACCCACCTACAGAAGCCTTTGAACCTATAGAAATGAACCTGCCTGCAGAGTCCGTAGAAACCAAGTCCATAGTTTTCTCTAACCTTGAAAGAGTCCATATATTTTAACCTATAAATCCCATTGAACTTGACCTATCGAGTCCGTATATTTTCTCTTCTTGTTGAGTCAGTAGATTTAAGCCTGTAGAGTCCATAGATTTAAGCCTGTAGAGTCTATAGATTTAAGACTGTAGAGTCCATTAAACTTGACCTGCTGAGTCTGTAGATTTTCTCTTCCTACTAAGTTTGTAGATTTAAGCTTATAGAGTCCGTAGATTTTTGAGAAGATTAAAAAATGAGGAATTTGAATGCCCAAGACAAATTTTGAAAAGGGAAGAGACAATTTTGGTTTGTAGGACCAAAATAGTTCAAATGTTGTCCCAAAAATGAGTGATATTTTTTTGGGGACAACAATGTTTACTCTATATGATTTTGGATCTCTTATCAAATTATCTTATTCTTGGTTTCATGTTTCATTTTTTTGATAGGTAGGTTATCTCATGTTGCAGGAAGGTGTCACCATTGTGAGGTTTCAATCAAGTTTTCCTTCTTGTAGAATGTGTGGTTCTCTGTAGATGTCTCATGTAAATGGAATATGATGTTTCACATATCTAAATTCCATAATAATTCCTCCCTTAATTTTTGATTTCATCACACCATGCTTTGATCAACATTTAATATTTCCATCCTCATAAGTCAACTCTTCACTCACTTTCACTTGTAGTCACATGTATAAATCCTATTTAGCATGTTTATGGAGTTATAGTGAAGATATATCAAATTATTCAAGGAATAAATAATTTAAGAGAGTATATTTGAATTTTTTAAGAGGATGCATATTGGTTTCAAGTTCATGTCCACACAAACCAACCACTAGACACCATTGCTTGATCTATAATAGGTGTTTGCAAGAGGTTTACATGTTGGAACAGATGTTTTAAAGCTTGTCTCAAGATATTCACAAGGCCAAACATGTATTTGAGGGATTGAAAATGATTTTAAGTTGTTCATGAGGCCATTTATCCACACATATTACTCCATTTCATGTTCACTATCTACATACATCTCATATAAACCTACAGGAGTCTCCTTGATGACATCATGCTGAGATGGAAATTTTAATAGGTGTTTCAGTATTTTAAGGTTTTTAAGAGTGCATCTGGATACTTGCTAAAATAATTAGAGTGATCATGAACTTATGCATCTTGCATACTACCTAAGTTTGTTTTACTACCTATATGTGAAAATACTCACATACAAGTGACATTACAGATCTTTAAAGATCCTTGTGTGGGAAATTAGAAACATGGTAAAACCTTATTTTGGATTATAGCATGTGAGCTAATCATGAAAGACCTCTATGAAGTGTGAAATAGGAAAATTGATGTATGTATCACCCTCAAACATAATATGACTGAGTTCAAGGACATTTTCCCTAAAATGTGAAAATAAAGGTCTGGGTTAGTTTTGCCAAAGTCATACAGTAGGGTTACAAAGTGTTTGATACATCTAGATGACTATATCTTGTAGTATCCATGAAAGAAGAAGAGATTTACAAATAATAGAGTCAATATGACTGATGGAGGGTGGTTATTAGAAATCCTAAAGTTTCATATTTATGCACTAAACTTAGTCATTATCATCTACAGGTGTGATCCTAAAAAATCCCTCTTCACCTAGTATTGTAAAATTAGACGATGCCAATATATGTGAACGGTTTCAAGTAGTGAAAGTGACATTTATGATTTAAAATATCATCAATAGTATTTTAGTGGTGATTTCCCAAGGTCCAACATGCACCTACAATTATTCCACTATGAAAAATGCACACCTACAACTGACTGTAGGAGCACACAGTCTAAGATGGAAACTTGAACATGGAATCACTAGGGTTGGAAGATGAAAGATAATTTCAAATGGTTCATGAGATTTAATAATTATGTATAACCTTTTCCAAGATAAATTTACACTTACAGGACCTTACTCTTCCCCACACAGTTGATTATGTTTGACTGTGACAACAATGAGCAAATTTGAAGACTGTGAATATGGGAAGTGCATAAAGATGAAACAAATGGGTCCAAATAGTTGTAAACTGATTAAAAGGGACTATAGGTATATTTTTAAACATATTTATCAAGCTAAATCATTTAAATAAACCTACAAGTGTAATGTTTTGGAGTAAAATCAAATCAAATCATGCACATAGTCTCTTCTCCAAGTCTACCTTAGGTTCTAGTGATTCTAAAAGGTCAAATGGAATGAAAAAGGGCCCAAAACTTATATGTAGTGTCTTTGTCACTTATATAATATAATAAAACATTAATTTTGTTTGAGATAATATGGTAAGTTCCCTCTATTTTGTCTCAGATAGAGGTCACTCCCCTTGAGTGTAAATTGGCAGGTTTTGAAGAAAGGGTGTTAAATGGATGGAGAGGAACTAGAAAAAACTTGATAGAAGGTTTGGAAAGATGATTAACATATATAAAAATATTAATAACCTTATATATAATAATTAATCCCATATTTTATTTCTAGACCTTCAAATTTATATACAGGACTATTAAGTAAGGTTTACGCCTAAAAGCCAAATGGAGGGTGAGGTTCATTTTTTAACCTTAATTGAGCACTCCAATGGATTTAAAAATGTTCCTAGTATTAAATTATGTGTTTTAAATCAAATATATTTTATTTAAAATAGAGATAAGATTATAAAAAAGTAACACATAGTCCATACCAATAAACTCTACACAGTCTGCCTTAATAAGGGTCTATTTTGGATCTTTGGAAAGTTAGAGAGTCTAGAGACCTGACCAAGGGCTGAAATTTTTTGTAGAGTGTCTCTAAAAATTGTATAATATAATAAAATATTTTTTGGTCTAGTAAAATAGGTTAAGTTCCATCTATTTTGTCTCAGATAGAGGGCACTCCCCTGATGCATAAACCTTGAATTATTGATGGAGGTTGATAAGATGAACCAAGAGCTAAATGAACCCTAATAAGGGGTGTGATAAGTTGGGTTAAATCTAAACCAAAATGAAAAATCAATAAAATAAGATATAATATCAGTAAAGTGGTCTAGAGCTTCAAAGCTATAATCAGTCCTGTTAGACAAGTATTAAGCCCAATATCCAAATAGGGGGTCAATGTCAGTTCTAACATCTAGTGGTCATTATAGCCTATTATAAAATGTTTTTGGGGTCATTATAGAGGTGATAAATATTTTTTAAGATAGATAAAACATAAAGAATTCATTTTTGAGCTCAGAGATAGTCCAAGCCTGTAGGAAATGGAGAAATAAGCTCGATAAGGTAATTTGGAGTGCTCATATCTCCCTTGGAACTTTTAAATGGGATACAAGGAGTTATAGATGTTATCATGGGTCTTTAACATCATGTTTGTGGAATTTTTTTGCAATTCCAATGTCATGGCTTTATGAACCAAGATTAAGGACAAAATAGACCTAAAACCCTGCTAAACCCTAGATAAAGACCTGATGAAGCAAATGAAGATGGTGAGATATTTAAATGGCATAGTTTTCCTATAATTATGATTATAGGATGTATACTACTCAATAAATATCCATACCATTAGGATGAGTTGTATGAAATCCATATAAATAGGGTATAAAACTATGTTTCTTGATAATTTTATGCATTATGCGGGTTATAAGAACATTCAAGAGATGAAATCAAGTTTGGGAGGAAGATACAGACTTATTATAACTCCATATGGTAATTTAATGTTTCATTATAAATATTAAGTGTCTCAACAAGATCTCTCATCTCAGCTAGTTTGAATAGGCATAGTGAGCAAGATGGTGGGAAGTGTGAAAACTCGAAGTGAAAACATATTTAAGGTGAACTTGAGAAATATAAGGCCATGGATAGTCTTGAAACATGTCATCCCTCAAATTTTATGGATTTTCATGAGAACATAAATCCATTTTGGAAGACAAGTGTACAAGGTGTGTGAAAGAGGAGTTTTCTTATACTACAGAAGGTGATAACTCACTTCCAAAATATTACAGATGATTAAGACTAAAAATAATGCATGGAGAAGCATGTATGCAACCCTTCCCTCTCAATAAAATGTTTATATCTATCCCTATTTAGTTTTGGGATGTTCCAATAGAGGTGGATGATCAAGGCAGTTTCTTTATGTAGAATGATAACTCTTTTTCCACTTTTCATGAGTTTCATGACTTGGAAATCCACTTGTCTCTTCTGACCTTGCATGGTCCATTGAACATCCTCTTCTCATGCACATTTAACTCATTTTATTATGTTGAAAATTTTCCAAGTGACCTTTGGACTTCCCTTGTCTCTCCCCTCTCCCAAATGCTATAAGTAATGACTTTTTGGGCTCTTTTGAGTAGCCTCTATTGGATAATGGTGAAACCTTGGCCAATTTTGTATTTAAATGTCTCTTAAAGTAATACAATTTTGAATTTACCTACTTAAATTTTGCATAATTGATTCTGGTTACAAATCTTGTTGATCTTGTCTAGTAAAAGATAACCTTTTCTAGCATGTTATCTTTGATTGTCCACCAAGTATGCATAAGAGTGATTGTTTCAGGTATTTTTTAGTGTTTATTATTAGTTTATAAGAGTTTTATAATTGGTTTATGACTTTATTCTCTAAATTATCATTCATTATCCCTCTTAAACATCAAATATACATCTTGAACCTAGTATATGAAACATTGATGTAACAATCTATCATGAGTTGTGAGTTATATGTGAAAGAAGATTTGATTTTCTCTAATTGGTATAAGTTCAATCAATAGGAGGAAACTTATTATTGGTGAATCACATTTATTCTTATTTATTTTATTTTCTTAACCCTTTTCATGCAAAGTTGATAAGTAAGCAGGTGTTTCAAAGAGTGCATTAAGGGAACTAGCCATTATAGAGATTCATCTCACCAATTGATTACCCACAGAAAGTGAGATGTTTCCATTGTGCCACTTGGATGAGGAGATCTAAGACATATAATGGGTGTCGTTATTCCCTTCATTTAATCAACTTTTTGTTGATGTCATATTTAACCAGGGTTGTGTCTAAAGCTATATGCAACAAGAATAATCATAGTGATTTAGTAATTAATTGTAGGTATTTGTATTTTGTTTCTTTTTGCTTTGGGGGATTTTTAATGTCTTAAGGACTTCTTGGTTAAAACCTTTATTGGAATCAAACTATGAAAATCTACTAGAAGTAAACACACATTACAGAAATGAAATATATTTCTGGAAATAAACACACTTTTGCAAAATGAAATAGATTGCTAGAAATAAACACACTTTTGCAAAATGAAATAGATTGCTGGAAATAAACACACTTTTGTAGAATGAAATAGATTGCTGGAAATAATTGCAAAGAAATGAGAATTTAATCTAAGACACCTGCAGGAACAAATCTACAACAAATTTTAACTTTAAGGAGTTGGAGGCATTTATAAATTTAATAGAGTGACCTATTTGCTTTTGTGAAATAAAATATAATTACCGACTAAAAATGAAGATCCTGTTTCTTGGAAGAATGGGCTCTTGCTCCTTCTAGAAACATGATTGAATAGTTTAATTCTCTCTCAAAATAGAAATGGCTATTTCATTGATAAAATGTTTTGTATTACAAAAATGTACTAATTTATCCTTGTCTCTCTATTCTTCAATTATTTTTTCTATCTTATTCTAAATTCCCAAGTCTATATATATATATATATATATATATATATAATTCTTGTTGGTATCTTGATGGTTGTAACTATTTCATGGATACAATGGAACTAAATCGTGCCCAGAATAGATGTTAAATCAAGACATGGATGGATGTCCAACTGTGTGATAAATGTCTTGTATCTACAAGTATGGAAATTAGAAGTCTGCTCCTAATTTAATGGGATCATTGGTTTGACAGATCGCTGACCATTTGGAATAGATTGTCATCAGTTCCATGTTTAACTATGAAAGTTTTGGAGCTTATCTATAGGAGTACCAAAGTTAATTCAGATAATTTTGAAGCTAAATATAGAGTTCTAGAACTAAGTTCAAAAATGTGGCTACTTGAAATAGCATGGTAGGGTTCCGAAACTAAGCTCTATTGATTCCAATGCTTGCAAAAACATACAATCCACTTCATATTTGTTCTTTATCTTGATGATGACCTATTTTATTACAAAACTTGAATTTTCCAACACACTTGTTAGGAATTATAGAGCTTTTTAAATGTTAGAATCACAATCAACAAAAGATGGATAATTACATCCTAACTCATCTCAGATCAAAATAAAAGTTATAAAATGCAATCAAACTTAATAGAAAGAGAGAGTAAGATGAGGTCATTTATTATACATTTAACGGGCATATCCTAGCCTCATCATTTCCCCCATACTTACTTATTTTTAAGTCCCTTTACAAACTTCACTCTTCAAATTCAGGATTGTATATCCTGCATTCCATTTGATTGCTTAGATCAAACGGCTGGAACTGAATATCCCAATGCTTTGATTCAGAGGTACTATAACCTACTCCTGCTTCTACTTTTCTTTTCCATTCTTCAAATTGAGTGGGAACTTGAGGTTCTCTATTTTGCTAAGGAGATATGTGGGTGAGAAGTAGAGGTGGTCTTTTGCGCATTCCTATCCATATGCACAGGGGAGTTTCATTGATTCAAGGAATTATTGTGCATAAAGATTTTGCCCTTTCTAGAATCCAAATCAAATTTGAAGGGGATATTACTTCCCTTCTTTTCAATGCCACTGAGAGAAATTCCCATCTTTTCAAACCTGTATCATAGATATTATCAAAATTTTCCCTTTCATAAGAGGTGAAGGTATTAATGTTTTTCTGTAGATTGAAAAGATAAGGTCCCTTAAACTTGTCATTAAATGCATGGGATTGGAAATTTGTAGCAAAGGCAAATGGGTTACCATAATGAATTCTCATATAGAGACCAGATGAACTAGCCTTTAACAGATGCTCTAACTCCCTCTCCTTCTATGCAATCTGATTTTGAAGAACAGAGATGAATGCATTAAGCTGGCTTTCCCCTACATATAAATTGATCATAAAACCTAAATTTATTTCTAGCATGAAATTGTAGAGGTAAAATTCACAGACAAGATTTTTCTGTTCTGTATTGGCTAAGGAGTAAGTGGTTGAGAAATCAGCTTCATCTTTTATTTCATGTGGAAGACCACATGCTATCCTTGCCAACTGTTAGCAAATGAATTGTTCCTCTTAAAACATGCTATATGTAGGAGAAGGTCTTCTACATGAAAGTAGTTTCTCACTCATCATGCAAACCATTTGTGTTTTCACAAGATATTTATATTTATCATTTTCCCCCTTGTAAAATTTCTCTTCCCATTCCATCCTTGCCTTCTTTTCTTCCTCCATTTTGCTTTTCAAGTCTTTATTGGATGCCTTGATGACACTAAGTTCTCTGCATGTATCATCCCATAACTGCTTGAGTGGTAGATAAGTCAATTCATTCTGTACAGAGACTGTTGACATAGCAGTTTGTCTCCTAGAAATTATACATTTTTCCTCATTCTCCATCAGTTGCCTTTTAATCTCTGTTAATTCCTCATTCTTGGCTGTGAACTAGTTTGTTAATTTTTTAAGGATATTTTCTTTCTATTTTAATTTGAATTTGAGGAAGTTCAATTCCTCATCCTTTTCCTTGAGAATGAGATCTACTCTAGACAAAAATATAACTTGTTTACCCTGTTGATTTTGTTCTTTTTTTGACATTTCTTGGGGATTTAAGCATTCTTCTTCACCTTAGGGGATTTCCCTTTCCTTCTCTAAGATGCATGTTCATCTTCTACATGTGATAGTGCTGCTATCTCACCCATTTCTTGGAAATATTGCTCCTCAAATATTTCATCTTCTTTTTCCTTTTCTATTTGGCTTACTCCAGGGGGAGTCATGGCCATGCTACCCAAAATATCAACAGATTTAGTTTCCATCTTTTCTTGTTCTTCCATCTCCTCTAGACTTGCTTTAGACCTTTTATGATGTCTTCTTCCTTGAGGAGCCTCAAAATGTGTAGACATAGGTCTGCTCTTAGAACTTCTTCTAATGTTCACCTTTTGCTTAGGCCTAGGTGAATCATCACTATCAGAGATAGGTATCAGTTCTTCTATAGCTTCTACAAAAGAAGAAATTTCTTGAGAAGGCATAGTAGGGTCTGCAATTTTAACTTTTCTTCCAAATTTTCTTCTTTTTGGTCTCTCCTCTTCTCTTTGTTTTTTCTTTTTCTCAACAGTAGTATCAATTTCCAAATAAATTGAAGGGGCAAGAGGAGTTGCTATTGTTCTTCTGGAAATACCAGGGTTCTACCCAAATTTGCTAAGAAATTTTTCCCACATTTCTTCCCCATTTTTATTTGAAAGGAAATGGTGCTGGCATACTAAATTCACTAACCCATGATGTCTGATTGTTCCTACACCGCAAGAATATCTCTGGGCCATTATATGGATGGAGCCAAAAAGAAACCCTGGAAGGTTTACTATATATTCTAGTTTTTCAGATCCATATCTAAGGTGTATAAGGATTTTTACGACTTATTTTCCTACTGTCCCAAATTGTCCATCACAAGTTAAATACTTAACTATCCAAAATGCTAATCTGTCAAAAGGTTTGGGCAAGCTGGCCCTTTTGACTCCTTTGATGATTTTATTTATATTGTAAATATATTGGGGTTCAGCTTGATGGGGTGAAGGTGGAGGTAAATCCAAGAACAAACACACCTGTTCTAATTCCACCTGTTAGGATCTTGCTCCTCAGAAAGAGCACAGTATGATTACCAAATATAAGCAATTGAATATGCGAAAATAACCAGAAACACAAGTAACTAGAATTCACCAATAACACAGAATATGAGAGACAATACACTATCTTGTATTAACACTATACAGAAAAGAATACAACAAAGAGCCGCCACACTCTTTCACCTTACAGAGGATCACCACACCTCAAGTGTACAGTAATTCTTCTCACACACACTCTCCTACACAAAAAATGGTCCCAATAACCAACTCACACATAGAATTGGTGTTCACCTCACCAACCAGTCAGTAATAACCCTGCCGGTACACCAAGCACTCTATAGCACTTCAAGCTGATCTCTCATGAACCTGCAACCTGCAATTCAAAGACCAAACTTACATGTAGATCCCCAATGAGCTTGAAACAACCTGTAACTCACAGATATTACAACTAGAAGGAACTCTTCCTTTTTATCTCATATATTAACAATACATGCCAATGGGTCTATAAATAGATCCCTAACTCAAACAATAACTTAGACTCTTAATTTAGACAATTATCCTCGCAGCCCAAGACTCTAACTGGTCTCAACATGAAAACTCTTCGTTCACTTAACTAACTGTCCGTGAAACGAGCAGTTCTGGAACACACAGGTGACTGATGTCGGTCCCTGCTTGTCTAGTTCTGCTGACGTCGGCCGACTTCCTGCCGTCCCCGGTGGCCTTCTGCACTGGTCTCTGTCGACGTTGGTCCTACTGCCGACGTCGGTGCTCCTGGATCTCAGCAACCATTGTTCCACAGTTTGCAAGCTGGCCCTTTTGACTCCTTTGATGATTTTATTTATATTGTAAATATATTGGGGTTCAACTTCCCCCTCTTTCAACAGGCTTTCAGCCAGGTCTTTTAATGTCCCCTTGACAGGTTTTGGGACATGCACTATTGGTATTCCAGACATCTCACTTATTATATTCACAAAAAAAGGAATGAAAACCTTCCTAATCTTTGTCCTTGTTTGATCTAAATTGATAATAAATTCTCTTACCAATTCATTGTTATATTTGGGAAACTTCCTCAAAAACTCTAGCCATCCTGCCTATTGAAAGATAGTTACTACTTCTTCATTTGCAAGGAGATGGGTATCATTTTCTAGTTCTGACTTCTTTTTGATTCCGATGATTCATTATTATTTAATCTTACATAGGTTAGCTAAAGATTACTTCTCTTATCGGTGGAACTAATGATTTTGGCTGTGGAACTAACAAATTCAGTTGCTAATCTGGTGAATTCAGTTGTATAATTATTGTACTCAGCTGCAGAACTTAGCAATTTTGACTGCAGAACTACTATACTCAGCTACAGAACTGATGGAGTTAATTCAAAGTATCTCTTTTGAAATTTTTTTGTAGCTGGTTTTTACTTTGTTGATTCAATAATAAGAATGATTCTTTATGACTATCCACCAACTCATTCCATCATCAATATCCTTCTCATGATTTTTCATATTTAACCATGATGTATAATAGATGACTCATCATACTAATCTTTCTAAATCAAGTCTAATCACACATGTAAATTTTTCATCTAACCCTTAACAAGTTAAAAACATAATTACCATCCTTGATGATGTAATCCGTCCATCATGATGACTCATCATTCCTAAAAATGGTTAGAAAATAGTTATAATTCAAAAAAAAAGTTTTATTTGAATTAGCCATTTATTTGAGAAGATCAACCGCCATCACTGGTTTTCAATTGATCTTTGATTTTATTTTTTTATTTTTATTTTTATTTTTTTGGAGAAGAGAATGCCATTTACTAGTTTTCATCCTCTTCCCTTTATTTTGGATCTTTTCATCTGATTATTTGATCATTTTGGAAGAACTGGGTTCTTCCATATGATCAAATTCTTTATTTGCTTCAATTGGCTTCAAGAATTCATCCTTAGTAGGAGGCTTCCTATAAAGTTTTAGCCTGTGTCCATTGACCAAGAGTATTCTTCTACTACCATCAATGGGAAGTAACTAGATATAACCATTGTCAAATATCTACTCAATCTGATAAGGTCCATACCATCTGGTTCTTAATTTGCCTTTGAATTATTGGTACTTAGAATCAAACATCAATGCCCAGTCTCTTACTTTGAATTGTCTTTCCTTGATATGTGAATCATGCCATTACTTCCTTTGACCTTGGATTATCTCTATTTGTTGAAGTGCTTCCATTCTGAATTCATCCAGTTCATTGAGTTGAAGGATTCACTCCTTTTGAGCTACATCCAATTCAATTCCCACCTTAGCTGTTGTCTTCAATGTCTATAGTTCAAACTCAATAGGCAACAAGGGCTTTTACCCATAGACTAACTCATATGGTGAAAACCTTGTTGTGGTTTTCCAAGTTGTATTGTAATCCCAGACAGCTTCAAGTAGCCTTTTTACCCAATCCCTTCTTTTTGCTTCAACTATTTTAGTGAGGATGGTTTCCAATTCTCTATTTGTTACTTCAATTTGTCCATTTGCTTGTGGGTGATAGGGAGATGACTTCCTATGATTGATATGATAATACATTGTGAAATCTTGGATCATATTGGACATAAATTGTGGTCCCTGGTCTGAAACTAAGCTTCTTGTTGCTCCAAACTTTACCATAATTATGTGCCAAAGGAAATCAGCAACTACTTCTTCAGTGGCATTTGTTAAAGCCTGCACTTCTTCCCATTTTTTTACATAATCAGTACACACAAGAATGTGCTCTTTTCCCTATGAAGGAGGATTAAAGGGTCTAACAAAATCTAATCCCCATCTCTCAAATGGTTCAATCACTACTTGTGATTATAGAGGCATTTCATTGGTAATGGTTGGCTATCCCATCCTTTGACAAAGATCACACCACCTAATATATCTCTTCACATCTTTGTACAGAGATGGCTAATAGTAACTAGTGTCAAGTATCTTGTGAGCTATTTGTTTCACTGAATAGTGTCCTCCACTTGGTTCATCATGACATGCCTGGAGGATGTTAAAGATTTCATCTTCTCTTACACACTTATGTGAAACCAAATCAAGACCACATTTAAATAACATTCCATTTAACCATTTGAAATGTGCACTGGTTTTGAATAACTTCTTTATTTATTTTTTAGTGAAAGGAGGAAACTTCCCTGTTATAAGATAATTCACCATGTCAGCAAACCATGGTGTATTAGCTGAAATAACAAACAATTTTTCATCTGAAAAGTTGTCCTTGACTAGATCCTACTCCCCTGTAGTGGTCAATCTTGATAAGAAATTAGCTACCACATTAGATTTGCCTAGATTGTCCATAATGGTAATATCAAATTCTTGTAGAAGTAATAACTATCTAATTATTCTACCTCCAACCACTAGTTTATTCATTAAATGTTTAATTACTGAGTGATCTATATGTACAAATATTTTGTACCTTTAATGTAATGTCTAAATTTATTGATTGCATAGATCACAGCTAGAAATTCTTTTTCAGTGGTAGTGTAATTTCTTTCAGTGGGAGTAAGATTTTTACTAAGGTAGTAAATAGCATACATTCTTCCTTCTTCATCTTTCTATCCCAAAACTGCACCAATTGAGGTATTTGAGGCATCAGTTTGGATGTGAAAAGGTTTCTCCCAATTAGGTCCTTTCAATATTGGGGTAGTTACTAGTTTCTATTTAATTTCTTCAAAAGCATGTTGACACTGTTCATCCCAAAGAAATTCACAGTCCTTGGTAAGCAACTTGAACATGGGGGCAGCAATTTTACTAAAATCCTTAATAAAGCACCTATAGTATCTAACATGCCCTAAAAATGACTTGATATCTATGGGGGTTTGAGGAATAGGCAAGTCTGAAATAAGCTTGATTTTGTTTTGGTCAACCTAAATTCCTCTTTTTGAAATATGGTGTCCTAATATGATCCCTTCATCAACCATCATCAAACATTTCTCATAACTAAGAGACAAGTGATGTTGTTCATATCTTGTTAATACTCTGTCCAAATTTTTCAAGGCATCATCAAATGTGTTTCCATGCACAGTAAATTCATCCATATATACCTATAAACAATCATTTGTTAGGTCTACAAAAATTGCTAATACAGCTCTTTGAAAGGTTGTTGGAGCATTACATAGTCCAAATGGCAATACCCTATAAGCAAAGGTACCCCATAGACAAGTAAATGTAGTTTTGTCCTGATCCTTAGCAACAACTCTGATTTGATTGTATCCATTAAATCCATCCAAGAAGGAAAAGTAATGTTTATCTGAAAGGTTGTCTAAGACTTGATTTATGAATGGTAAGGGAAAATAATCTCTCAGGGTGGCTTTGTTCAGTTTTCTATAGTCAACACAAATTCTCCATTTTCTATTCTTTTTAGGGACAATTACAAGAGGAGACATCCACTGGCTATCTGAGATAGGGTAGATAAAACCTACTTGTAATAGTTTTTCAATTTCTTGTTTAAAAACTCCCTTAAGGCTAGATTAATCCTTCTCTGAGGTTGCCTAACTAGTCTAATGTTTTTAATATAAATGTGATGGGTAAAAATACTTGGATGAATGCCCTTCATGTCTCTATAGTCCCAAGTAAAAGCTTAGTATGATCCTTTAGAACATCAAACAGTTTGGCTTCTTCATTGTTCTTTAACTAGCTATTAATATTTTAAAAAATTCTTGGTTGAATCTCAACATGTTTGGTTCTAGGATATGATGAATTGATTTGTTGAAAGGGTTCCATTAAGGTGTTTAGTGGATAGGCATGTGGTAACAACATATGATATGTAGCAACATCTCTGAAAGTTCCTAAAGGTAGAATGTTGGATAAAGGACAGTAGGAAGAGTTATGATACTTATCTTATTGTAGGCCGAACTCCTCGTTACTACTATTTTCCAAAGATTCTTCATCATCTCTTGATATCTATAAAGCTAAAGCTACAGATCCTTCCTCTCCCTAAGAGAAATTTCATTCCTCCAAAGTGAAATTATCTTCATTTGTAGAGAATTGTTGTTAGTGTGGTTCTAAAACTAACTGTGATGGTTCCAAAATAGATTCTACAGGTTCCAAAACTAATCTTGACTGCTAAAATGACAATTGATGTTCATTTAATGAAGGATTAACCATCTCTTCAATTTCCCATACATGATCCTGCAATGTTATCATAGCCAAAGAAGATAGATTTTTCTCATTAATATTAGGATTATCAACCCATAATTTTGCTTGATTATTAATAAAAGGTCATGTAGAGGGATATAATGAAATTTCTTTAGAATTCTTACCATTGGAAATAGTCATATCTCCTAACCTACAATCAATCAAGGCAGCAACTGTAGCTAACCATGGTCTTCCTAAAATAATGGGATAACCAAGTGTTTTACATTTTGGTTGTAAGATAAGGAAGTCGACTAGATATTCCCATGATTCCACCATCACTACCACATCTTCAATAATGCCTTCTATTTTTGCTATAGACTGATCTGCCATCAACAATATGATGGTAGTAGATTGTATGCCTATTAATGGTAATGTTTTCAAAGTTTTCACTATCATTACATTGATATCTACTCCTAAATCAATCAAAATGTTATGTATATCCTTATTCCCTATAGAGATAGAAATAACAGGGCTGCCAAGATCTCCATATTTGGGAAGTAGGAGTTTGCCTGCTAATAAATCAGCAAGTTTCCCATCTACCTGAATAGTCTTGGGGTACTACTTCTTTCTTCCAAGTTTTTTAAAACATAACATTTTGATTAACTTGTACAACTCTAAGATATCCTTAATTACTTGTAACAATGGTATTTCAATATTCAATCTTCTTAGTTCTTGCACCAATTTAGATTCTTTAATTTCTATGGTGTCTTTAAATCTTTCTAGAAATGGAATCTCAGTAGAATTTCCTTATGGTTCCTTATCTTTTTCTTTTTCATCTTCCTTAGGTGCAACCAAGCTAAGGGTTTTTTTCTTCTTCTATCATCTCTATTATTATAATAGGTGGAATGCTAACTATTTTGTTAAATCTGGTTTGAATGTTTTTACAATCCATTGTATTTAGATCAACTTATTTTTTGGTTTTATTTCATATAAAGGAGTTGTTTGTGTGTTTCTTGGGTTTGCTACTAGTTGTGCCAGCATTTATGTTTGGACTATATTTTCAACCTATGGATTTTATGTTAGAGATCTCATTATGGCTTGTTGGTTTTGATTTGGATATGTTTTCCCTTGCACATAATTACTAGGGCCCCATCTAGGTTGTGGCCAACCATAAGTATTTCCTTGACCAACCCAAGGTTGTTGATGTCCTTGAGTATACCAAGATTGACTTGCCCAATCCTGAGGATGCCATGCTGGTTGAGGGGCCCAAGGTGGTTGTCCCCAACTTTGTGGTATTGTTTGAGCTACCCATGGCATCATCCAAGGATTAGGAGCTGGTCTTGGCATAAACTATCCTTGGCTAGGTTGTCTCTGAACAAAATTTAATTCTTCTATGGTGGTTGATGTACTAGTTTATTTGAGCTAATTTTTTATGAGTGAAATAAGAGAACAAGCATGAGTATCATGTTATTTAGATTCATAGACAAGACATACTTCTATTTTATCTAAAGGACATTCCATTATTGCATGCTTCTTCCTGCATCTAGGAAAATACATGGCTAATGGTTCAATTTGGGCATTTGCTTTAGCTTGTAATCCATCCATGATGGAGGTTAATTGAACTAATATATCTATTTTAAAGTTTTCCAATTTATCCATCAATTTGTTCATATTTGGATTCATATTTTTAACCATTTTTTCTTTTCTAGGTCCACCCCTTGTCCTTGAATAGTTTCTACAAATTTCTATGATTTCATCCATTCTTAATTGAGTAATGTTTCCACCACCAATTAAATCAAGTGTTTCCCTAGATTCATCATCCAGACCTTTGAGAAAAATGTTTTTACTTAAATCTTATTGAAGTATAAATCCACATCTTTTACTGACAAAGAGGAATCTATCTAAATAATCTTCCATATTTTCATCTTCTTCTTGTTTGATTTTGAAAAATTCTTCCTTTTAGTTTCTTCCTCTACAATAATCTTGATATTTGTCTAGGAAGATAGTTTCCATTTTTTCCCAATTGGTAATAGAATTAGATGTTAATCCCATAAACCACCTCATTATTGCATCCTTTAGAGTAGATGAAAACAACTTGAGTTTTTGATTATCTATCTTGTAATCATAAGTCTGACATAGTACTTTAAACTCAAACAAAAATTGGTCAGGATCCTCAAATGGCATTCCTCTAAATGTGGGAAAGTGTGAAGGTGAAATGTTCTTCATAGTGGTTTCATCATCTTCTATCTAAATGGGATAGGTAAAGGTTCTTTTAGATTCTCTTCCAACTTTTCGTGCCATCTCTCTAGCATTTTCTAGTCCCTTCTCTCAGTCAATGTGGTATGTGGTCTGTTTTGGGGATGGTGAAAATTCAGGAGTAGGAGGTTGACTACTCAATTGAGAATCAAAATTTTCCCTTAATGGATATTGAGAAATAATCCTCCTCCCTAAGGTTCTACTTGGTTCTAGTGACTGATCCAAAAATTCCAAAGATGGAAATTTTGCTTCTTGTCTTGTAGGAGATAATGGTGCCTCCAATTCTTGCTCAATGTCCTTATTTAAACTAGAGGATGATGGAAATTCTTGTTCAGATATTTTAGGGAGAAATCTACCCTTGGAGTCTCATGGTCTACTCATAAATTTTGTGATAATTGTTAGGGAAATTTTTTGTATTTACTAAATGAATGATTGTTGCTCTTGTTGACACCTAATTAGAAAATTCCAACTAGTGATTCCTCGGTAACGGCACCAAAAATGATGGGTGTCATTATTTCCTTCATTTAATCAACTTTCTGTTGATGTCATATTTAACTAGGGCTATGTCTAAATCTATATGCAGCAAGAATAATCGTAGCGATTTAGTAATTGATTGTAGGTACTTGTATTTTGTTTATTTTTGCTTTGGGGGATTTTTAATGTCTTAAGGACTTCTTGTTTAAAACCTTTATTGGAATCATACTATGAAAATCTACTGGAAGTAAACACATGTTGCAAAAATGAAATAGATTGCTGGAAATAAACACACTTTTGCAAAATGAAATAGATTGCTAGAAATAAACACACTTTTGCAAAATGAAATAGATTGCTGGAAATAAACACACTTTTGCAGAATGAAATAGATTGCTAGAAATAATTACAAATAAATGAGAATTTAATCTAAGAAACCTACAGGAACAAATCTACAACAAATTTTAACTTTAAGGAGTTGTAAGTATTTATAAATTTAATAGAGGGACCTATTTGCTTTTGCGAAATAAAATATAAATACTAACTAAAAATGAAGATCCTGGTTCTTGGAGGAGTGGGCCCTTGCTCCACCTAGAAACATGATTGAAAAATTTAATTCTCTCTCAAAATAGAAATGGCTATTTCATTGATAAACTGTTATCTATTACAAAAATTTACTAATCTATCCTTGTCTCTCTATTCTTCAATTATTTTTTCTATCTTATTCTAAATTCACAGGTCTGTATATATATATATATATATATATATATATATATATATATATATATATATATATATATATATATATATTCTTCTTATTAGTATCTTGATGGTTGTAACTATTTCATGGATATGATGGAACTGAATCATGCCCAAAATAGATGCTAAATCAATATGTGGCTAGATGTCCAATTGTGTGATAAATGTCTTGGATATGCAAGTATGGAAATCAGAAGTCTGCTCCTAATTTAATGGGATCATTAGTTTGACAAATTGTTGGCTGTTTAGAATAGATTATCATCAGTTCCATGTTTAACTGTGAAATTTTTGGAGCTTATATGTAGGAGTATCAGAGTTAATTTAGATAATTTTGGAGCTAAATATAGAGTTTCAGAACTAAGTCTAAAAATGTGGCTACTTGAAATAGCATGTTGGGGTTTTGGAACTAAGTTGTATTAATTCCAATTCTTGCAAAAGCATGCAATCTACTTCATATTTGTTTTTCAACCTGATGATGACCTATTTTATTACAAAACTTGAATTTTACAACACACTTGTTAGGAATTATATAACTTTTTAAATGTTAGAATCACAATCAACAAAAGATGGATAATTACATCCTATCTCATCTCAGATCAAAATAAAAGTTACAAAATGCAATTAAACTTAATAGAAAGAGAGAGTAAGATGAGGTCATTTATTATACATTTAATAGGCATATCTTGGCCTCATCAACATCTCCTCAAAGGGTGCAAATCTAAGTGATAATAGTTTTTGACATGCTCGATGGGATTCTAAGTCCTAAAATATTATCCAAGATTGGTACTAGTCTTGGCATATTTTTAGTTACAAGAACATCTATATTTAGTACCTAGTGACTCAACTAAGTTTTCATCTCTTTGGTTTATAATCAGTCCTTATTTTCCATGCCAAAGGTGATGACTAGGTCTAATGCTAAAGGTATACCTTTTGAGTTTGTGTAATTGCTTTGTTATTTTGTCAAAAGGTTCATATTTATGAATACTCATCCTTATTCAAGGGAGTTGTTTTTTAAAAAGTCCAAATTTCTACTTGGTTTAACCCCTAATACTCACAATTTTTTTTCCAATATGGCTATAAACCTTCCTTTTGTATCCTTCATCGGATCATCTCCTTTAAATCTTGCTGAATATGACCAAATTTTTGGAGCAACCCTTAAAAGTGTTTCATATTTTACTAGAGAAGATCCTATTACTCCCATTGAACACATTATAAACATGGAAAACTTATACAACATCCATAATATCACTCAAGAGAATGTAGCCATCAGTCTATTGACATTGTCTTTGAAAGGGGAAACTTTATATTGGTATGGAACTCTACCTCATAATTCCATTGCTTCATGGTATGAACTAGGAAATCTATTGTCTAAGATTTTTGAAGAGAAGAGTGATCATTTATCACTTGTTAAGCAATTTATTACTATCAACAGGGATCTTCAAGAGTTCATGTAGTATTTTAACTCTATATTTCAAAATACATGGGATATGATCTCAACCCTTATGAGACTTACTCCAAATTATACCTTCTTATATTACCTAAAAACATTGAATAGTGATATAGCCATGATGATCCAATACATGGGTGGGAATACACTACCTAGTGCCTATGAGATTACTATTAATTCTAAAAATTATCTTGTCCAAGTAAGGAATATTTCTCCTGGACCACTAATGTCATTTTTTCCTAATTTGTAGCCTCTTAGTCAAATTGCATTACCTACCTTGGCTCCTTTGCCTAATAGCCAAGAGAAGTCTGCCCTTACCCTTACCAATAAGATTCATGAAGTCAATATTTTGATTTAAAGTGTTACTAGTGAATTGGTTTCTCTCAAAAGATAAAAAGCTCAAAATTATAGGCCTTATCAACCTTAAAATTAGTTTGGACAAGTAGGCCCCCTTTTCAAGGTGATTCTCAAAGACAAGGTCAAAGTTTCAATACTAATTCCCCATCATCTTCTAGAGATATTTTTTCCAATCAAAATAATTTTGTTTAATAAAAACCATGCTACCTTCCCATGACCAAAATTAAGGCCAAGTTGCATATGCTAATGAAATGCCTAGTCAAGCCATGACAATATAAGGTAGTCAAGTACCTCAAGTTCCTAATTTTGAGGTGCCAATGTAAAATGGAATGGAAAATGGAAAAAAAAAGACGTGATTCTACTCTTATGATCATCTAAAGGGAGATTTTTGTGCCATCAATCAGTTGGTAAGTTCAAATCATGTGAATGCTAGTGTGTCCTCTAACACTACATCTAAGAAGAGGGTTGTTGAAGAGACATAAGGGACAACTCAAGGACCTATTTTGATTCCTCTGTCACCCCAAATGGTATGTGGGTCTAACTCAGCTCTTGAGGTGTAGGAAAATCATAAATTTGATAATTCAAGACTAGTTCCTACACATCCATCTTCACATGCTACACCATAAGGTACTAGTGCTTCCAAATAACAATTCAAGATGAACAATCCTTATATCAATGTCGTATATAAAATGAATAAGTTACGCATGAATATTTTATTATGGGATCCATTGGAAATATTGGGACAAAAATATATCCTTTAAAAAGAATTACTTGGACTAGGTAAACAAGTTAGATCAACTAGGAATAAAAATGTTGTTTTGGTGAATGGAACTCAGCCCATTGATGGGCAAGTGAAGAAAATTGATAAAAATCCTCTTTTTTATCTATTTCTAATCATTGGTGATTATTTATTTCACAATGTTATCATAGATAGTGGGGTTAGTAATTCAGTTATGCCCAAGTCAATAGTGGATAAACTAGGCCTCAAGTATGAACCAATGGCTAAAGGAGTTCTACAATTGGATGGGTTACCAGCAAAGACCTTGGGAGTAGTCAAGGATTTGAATTTGATTTTACATGTTTGTCCTACTTTTTCCATCCCTCATGATGTGGTTATTGTAGATTTACCCCCATACTTTTCTCTTTGTTTTTCAAGAGAGTTTATAGCCAAGATAGGTGGATAGTTGGCAGCAAATTGGTCATATATGGTTTTTAGGATAAAGTATGGTACCAAGGTAAAGATTAAATAATCACCTATTCATCACAATAATTTAGATCCCTACATGTCTAAAGTTTCAAGTGTAAATTATGATACTATTGATGAGGAATAACTTCACATGGATCAATCTTCAACTTCTTCTCTTCAAGGAGTTCTTGATTTGTATCTAGATGAATGAGGAATTGAACACTATGAACATGATCCTTAAAAATTTATAGGGGAAGATAGTCTTAGAGTGTAATGCCTTCATGAGGAAGACTCTTTCATGCCAAATTTGATGAATCCAAATGAAACTATGGATGGTTTATGGCAACTCTTTTTAGTGGATCAAGAATCAAGGTTAGATCAGGTGGTGGAAAAATGTTAGTTTCTCCATCCAAGGAAAGGTATTATTCTAATTTTAGATGTTTAGTTAGAGTATGACTTAGATATATTTCCTTAAAGAGAAATAAAAAGATTTTACAAAGTTCAAAGTATTCAAATCTCTTGTTGAAAATGAAAAAGGATCAAAAATAAAGTGTGTGAGATCAAACAGAGGAGGAAAATTTTGGTCTTATGAGTTTGATACTTTTTGTGAATGTCAAGGGATTAGAAGATAGTGTTCTGCTACTAGGATACCTCAATAGAATGGGTTAGTTGAAAGGAAAAATAGAACTATCCAAGAGATGAGTAAAACCATGATTTAAGATTCCAAATTATCATATGGTTTTTTGGAAGAGGATGCCAACACATCAATATACATCTTGAATAGATGCCAAGTTAAATTAAATGGTGATAAGACTTAATATGAGCTATGGAAAAATAGGGAAGATAATGTTAAGCATTTTAGAGTGTTTGAGAGTAAGTGTTTTATCAAGAGGGATGAAGAAAATCTTGGTAAATTTAAATCAAGGTTTAAGGAAAGTAATTTCTTGGGTTATTCCTCTATAAGTTCTGCTTATAGATGTTTCAATAAGAGATTCCACAAGGTTGTTGAAATTTATAATGTATTATTTGAAGAGGTAGGTGAAATCAAGAATCCTAACTTATAGATAAATGAAACTATAGAGATTCCTAATTTGAATAATGAAGGCATACCTGATCAATCAGATGATGAAGAGGAAGAGGTAAGACAAGATACTAGAGCCCCATCTAGGAGAAAACAGAAGGATCATCCAATTTTTCAAGTAATAGGAGATGTGAATGATAATTTTTAGATAGAAGGAGAATGTTGATCAATCAAAATCAACAAGACATGGCTCTATTAACCAAGGTTGAACCTAAAACATTACTGGAAGCTAGAAAAAATGAAAATTAGACATATGCAATGGATGAGGAACTTTATCAAATAATAAATAATGAAACATGGGATTTGGTACCTAGACCAAAATATAAAAATGTGATTGGAACTAAGTGGGTATTCAGAAACAAGATGAATGAGAAAGGAGAGGTCATAAGAAATAAAGCTATACTAGTGTGTAAAGAATATGCTCAAGTTGAAGGAATAAATTTTGATGAGAAATTTACTCCTATGGAAAGAATGAAAGCAATTAGACTCTTCTTATCATATGCAAGCTTCAAAGGTTTCAAAGTTTATATTGATCTACCTAAAGGTTTTTTAATGACAAGTGATTAGGATTGTGTTTGTAAACTAAAGAAGGCTTTATATGGTCTTAAACCAACTCTTAGAGCTTGGTATGATAGATTAGATAAGTATCTAAGCCAAAGCTTCAAAATAGGGGTTGTTGATAGTAATTTATACATTAAAACAAATAACACTCATCAATTAATAGTGTTAGTCTATATTGATGACATAGTCTTTAGATTTGATAATGACAAGATGAGTAGAGATTTTTTAGATTCTATGAAGATTGAGTTTGAAATGTCAATGTTGACAGAACTTTCTTTCTTCTTAGGATTGTAAATTAACCAACTTGATGCAAGAATATTCATTTCACAAGCAAAATACATCAAGGATATGCTAAGGAAGTTTGATATTTTGAATTGTAAGCCAATGAGTACTCCAATGATCACAAAATGCAAGTTGAGTAAATAAGATAACTTGCCAAAGGTTGATCAAACCTTTATATATCTATGATTAGAAGTCTTTTGTACTCCACTACTTTTAGGCATGATATCATGCAAGCAGTATGCCTTATAGGTAGGTTTCAATCTGATCCTAGAGATTCTCACTTGAAAGCAGTCAGAGAATCTTTAGGTATCTCAAGATCTCCATAGAATATGGTTATGGTACCCAAGGAGCAAATAATTCACTCTAAGGACATACACTAATGCAGATTAGGTAAGATGTGTGGATGATAAGAGGAGTACCAATGGTTGTGTTTTTTTCATGGGTGATTGTTTGGTGTATTGGATAAGCAAGAAGCAAGCCTTTGTATCTATATGAACTATAAAACCTGAGTATATATTTGTTTCTTCCTATTATACTTAGGTAATATAGATGAAGCAAACCCTAGAAGACTATAAGGTAAGACAAAATGGACCTTGTCCTATCTATTATGATAATACTAGTGAAATTAGTATCTCTAAGAATATTTTTATACACTCAAAAACAAAGCACATTCCTATTAGATATCATTTCTTGAGAGAACAAGTAATCAAAGTGTTAAGCTAGAGTATGTGCCTACAAAGGAACAAATTAAAGATATTATGACTAAACCATTGACAAAATAAATATTTGAATATCTAAGACAAATATTTTAAGTCATATCCTTTTATATAAATCATTAGAATGTCATTGGTTAAGGGGGAGAAACAATTTCATCAACCTGCTCCATAAGTTTATGATGAAAATCTTCAAGAGTTCTATTCAGGGACATTGGTCCTAAAGGCATGTTTTTAGTCAAATTTTGATGTTTGGTTTGATAGGTAAAATCATGAAGTATGAAGGTAAGGTTGATATGGAGTGTAGAGAGGACTTTTTCAAGTGTATTCCATGTGATTTAATGTATTGGATTGGTCACAAGTAGCTCTAATGATCATTAGTTTAGTTTGTCCATTTTGCTCAGTGATCACTACCTAGTGAGAGCTCATCTTGCGAAATTGGTGCTTTTGGGATCTATGAATCAAACCAAGGGTAAAGGATAGTTATATTTGATGTATCCATATGCAAAAGGAGTTTAATATATGTCAAAAGGTTCCATGATTATTTTAAGGTGTTTTGGCATAGTGATAAGGGTATACATAGGGTTTGTAACCATAGAATGACTAGTTTCAAGTGTTAGATGAAGATTGGTGACTGTTCAAGATGACTTTATGGAATAAAATGGTGTGTTGAATTCATTCATGTATTCTCTTAGTGTTTTTAGGCTTTCAAGGTATTTTTAGGACAAATTGAAGATTTTTGAAGGATTTTGGGTATGACAGTCATGGCTTAAGGACTGGTAGGTCAAAAACCCATTTCATGGTTCTATGGGTTAAAAAATAATTAAAACCTCAAAAATTTGTCCATAATTGTGTATTGTTTACCTCTAGGTGTGAGATAAGTTTTAGGAGCTGGATTTGATCGTAAGATGGTAAGTTGACAAGATTTCTTTTTGATGCCCTAGATTTTACATCATATGGGTTAGTGACCTTCCCAAGGGATTTTAGGTCTAAATATACTTAATATATTCAAATTTAAAAAATGGTGCTCAAAATTTTTTTTACAATCATTTGAAAGTGTATGGTTTACCCTATGATTGAGTTTTTGTGCAAATGGAAGGCTAATTGATAGGTCAATTTGTGAAGGAGTTATGATATAGAGGAAGATTTGGATGATGATTCCTTTCATGCATGAGGTATAATATTATTTTACTCTAGATATGAAATTTAAATCCATGAGGGTGCATACATATAAATTTATGGGTTCTGCAAGGTTTAGGTAGGGCTACTAGGCCTCTAGGCAAGGCTAGTGTGAAGAAAAGTGATCTTTGGTATTTTTATCAAAAATAAAAATGTATGGTTGTTACTAAATATGTTTATTATATATATTTATGAATCATATATGTTTTATAAATAAATTTAGTGATCAATCTTCATTCTATGGGTGGCCTTGTAAGAGAAAATTTGAAGGTAACTATGAAATTTCTTCATGGTTGGAGATGGTCTCAAGATGATCAAGGTGTACCAAAGTTTATGTGAATTATGGGGATTCCCTCTCAATGTTATAAATGTTTTATCACTCTCATTTTATTCATATTTTTAATTTATTTTTCATATAGTAGTGCCTGGTCAAAGCAAAGTGTTGTCAATGAGCAAGCTTGAGGTAGCCAAGGTAAGGATTGATATGCATAGTGATATGGGAGTTTATATCATATATCAGAGGATATATCTTCATTATTTTGGATTTTAAAACATTTATATTTCCTTAGTATCATCAAGTAATCCCAATTTATCATTATGTAAATTGGGGAGAAAGTGTTTGTAAAAGGAGAAAGAGTATGTGCACAATTTTGTTGTTGGCTTTGAAAACATTTACAAATGTTGAAAGAAATGAAAAAGGGGAATATTTGTGAGGTTTTTTAAATTATTTC
Organism: Torreya grandis; assembly: GCA_037957365.1. Taxonomy (NCBI): domain Eukaryota; kingdom Viridiplantae; phylum Streptophyta; class Pinopsida; order Cupressales; family Taxaceae; genus Torreya; species Torreya grandis. The sequence continues at coordinate 1,830,923 of JARHVA010002622.1, forward strand.
CATAATTTTTCTAAGTATTTCCATTATTTTTCAATTATTCATGGTTCTCAATGACAAAGTGTGCCTTAGTGATCATGCATGGAGCTTGTTATGTTTACTTGGTTAGGCAAGGTGATGGATGTTGGTGATGTGTTGACCACGTTTTAATGGTCATATGAGGGTTTAATATTTATTGATAATTTTGGAAGTGAAATTAATTAATTTTATTAGTCTTATAAAAGTCTAGGTTCTCTTAGTCAACTTGGTATATCTTCTTGAGTAAGCAGATTGATGACATCAACATTCTCATGTGTGGATGTGTCAGAAGAAAATGGTCACATGGGTTTGTTGATATTTGTTCCTATATCATGTGTTTAAAATTTAAGTTCTTTACATTATTTATATAAAAATTTATTTTAGTTTAAATTTGGTCTCCCACATAGATATCACTAGTTTTCATAGTCAAATTTGCATTAAAAAGTGACCGTTAGAATTCAAATATTTGAATTTACAAAGGAAAACTAGTCCTCATTGTTTTGCCTATAAATTTTGATGTAGGATGAATTTTATTCTGGTATAAAAATGAAAGTGGTATATAATTTCAATTTAAATCTATTTAAAATGATTTGGAGATTTGAATGATTGTATACCTACATTTATTGTGGTCCAAAGTATACTAAGGGTTTAACTTTCTTCAGCAAGTGACACAAGAAGGATGTTTGAGTTTTTATTAGTGGTGTTTAGATGTTTCAAGGAAATTATATATTTGAGAGTGTTTTACACTTCTTTAGTATCATCTATAAGTATTTTTGAGGTTTGACCAATCCATCTTCAATATGAAAAATTGCTTACAAGTTGACTTTTGGTTCGTTCATGGTGGTTTCATGTACAAGATAAATGTTTGATAGGTTTTACATATGTAGAGGTGTGTATGGATGAATGTAATAATTTTATGATGTCTTATTGGTCATGTTCATTGAAATATATTATTTTAATGGGTCTTGTGTTCTTATTTTTTCTCAATGAAGTGCTAAGAGGGTGAATAGGTCTTCATGGACCTAAAAGGGCTTTTTAGGCCTAATTGAAAGGCGTTGATGCTTAAGGGTGATATATAAAAGCTATGAAAGATATATGTGGATGATATTTATCATATTATAAGTTTAATATAATCCTTAAGGTTTATTCATGTCTCATGTCTGACCAAGAAGATGATGATCATGAAGGCTCTATAAAGAGTATAAAGATGAAGGTTTCTAGAGTTGTTATGTGAAGTATAGTGAAGTGTGAGTGTGTGTGGTGGATATATTGAAGATTAGAGTAGGTTTATTAATATTTTCATGACACATATTTCATATTTTTGATGTTATAATATATTTTTTTAGGGTTTAATATTGAATATGAGCGAAGAAGTATAAAGTGATCCAAAAAGGTGTTTTGGATGCATTGCTTATATGTGAAGGTTTGAGAGAGTGTTAAGGGTTTAATATAATTTGTATTCATTTTTTATCCATAATATTTAAATTAAATCAATTATATATAGGTTTTTATATCATAAGGTGTTGTGTGGGTGCTTAACATCTAGGACAAGTGGGTGCTTGTTCATGCATAGGGATTGGTGCTCCTTGTGAAGTGGGTGTTTCACTAAAGTCTCTTGTTTGTAAATATTTTATAAGACTATAGTCCAATTTTTTATAGAATTTAGAGTGGGTTTTATCCCCCATGACTTTTTCCCACATAATCCATGTGTCATGAGTGTTAATATTACATAGTTTCTTTGTTCATTGCAATAACTAATTTATATGCTTCATGGATGCTTATGTTGAATGGTTGAGAGTTTGAAGTTTTGAAATTGGAATTAAATTACTTGAATCAAAGATTCACCCCCCACCGCCCCCGCCCCCCCACTATATAACAACTTCAACCTAAATCAAATTCACATAAAATAAATAAACCTCCATTAAACACATTTAAGACAAGCATAATGACACCACAAACCAGATACCAATTTAGGATTGGACAAACCTCACATAATGAATATCTTGAAAATCCTTGCCACATTGAACAAAATCATGATAGAGATTATTAAATCCTTTTAAATAATTAAAAATATGATTAATATAATCATTATTAATTTTTGTAAATAGAACATGGAAAATCCCAAATGGAACAATACTTTTATGATAATAAGATGAGCTATTATTAAGGCTTGTTGAAATTGGAGCCAAATTTCCCCCTGATTTTGATCTTACAAATTTGCACCACCTTATAAGAAAAAAATTAATAACCAAGAGAATACTACCCCTATCCATAATCTTTTTGAATAAAAAAACCTAAAGGGAGTCTATAAATACTAACCGTGTAAAATCTAGAAAAGGGAAATCTAATTTGGATGACTAATTAGAATATGATAGTAAACAAGCCATGCTCAAACAATTGAGCCAAATCACCCAACAAGTGGCATCTCTCACATCCCAAATAGATCCTAATTCTTCCAAATCTTCACATCCAAATAAATCAACCAAACTACATCAACCCATCATAGACTAATAAAAATATCAATAAAAATCTAAGTTATTTCTACCAACCATCCACTCCACTTATAAGTTCCTCATTATCTCAAGAGTGGAAAGTGATGACAGATACTCTTAAAGGGTTATAAGCGATTTCACAAAGAAAAAATTACAATTTCAAATATATATGCCCATATCCACTTGACAAATAATTGTTGTGTATTCCTTTCCCTCCTTACTTTAAACCTCTAAAATTTGAAAAATACAAGGGGAAGGGAGATCTAAGAGAAAATGTGAAATAGTTTTTCATGTCCTACCAAGAGGTAGCCTATAGTGATGCTTACTTGCATTGGGTATTCATAAGAAGTCTTGGAGTACATTCCCTCGAATGGTTCATGCACTTTTAAAAAGGATCATTAACCTCATTTTTAAACTTATTTGAGAAATTTTTTAGACATTTATCCTATAATGTAGATCATGATATCATAATACTAGATTTTTAAAATACCAAACAACATAATGGAGAAAGTATTTCATCCTTTTATCAAACATGTTGAACCATTATTAGCATATTTTCTTGCACGATCCCTAAAAATTAACTTTTCAGTATCTTCTTAACCAACTTAAATCAAGATATGTCTTTTCACTTATAGATCTATTATGCAAATACTTTTGGTGAGATTATCAAAAATGGCATACAAATGGAGAAAGTTCTTGTTATTAAAGGCTTAATCAAAATATTTTTCATAGAAAATAAAAATCAAGCCTCCTCATCAAAAAATCCAAATTTCTTCAACAAAAAATAAAATGTGATTGGTGATGAATTTATAGATTATAAGCACATACAAACCATTTAAAGTCATAATCCTATCAAATCTCAAAACAAATCAAGTATCACTATACCGAGAGGAAAGTTGAAGTAAGATTCTAAGAAAAAAAATATACATATATTGGTGATCCAATAGACTGTGTCTTTCATAAACTCTTAGCTACTAATATGATTATTTTTCTAGAAGATAAGCTCTTTGATGAAATACAACTTAAGCCTGCATGGTATTGAGACAATGAATATTATGAATTTCACATAATCAAGGGCCACTCGACCAAAAGATGCATGTATTTTAGGAATTATATATAAGACTTGATTGATTTTGGTAATATATAATTTGAAGAGGGAGTGTCCTCTTTAAATAATCAATAGCTTGGCATTTATTAAGACTCATTTCTAAAGCATGACCATAACCAAAATTAAACACAACAAGGCCAAGGTCAAACCAACCATATCAATTATAGAATAACCCCCTATAACTATGACTCAAGTTTTTGGTTGTATTGACCATAACAAACATCAATTTTACACCATTAATAAAAGATATAAAATTCCTAAACATCCCACCATTCAAGATCATCCAACCATTAAATTCAAAGGCCAGTCCGCTAAGTGCATCATTACTACTAGACATGGTAAGGTCATTACCCCAAAATCACCCCCTAAGGTTACTATCCAGAGATATCCTCTACCTACTTTTGAGGATGAGTATAGTCTCATTAAATAGCTTAGGAATACCCTTGCATAAATATCCATATTGTATCTTCTCAAAATATCCTTTATTCATAGGGACATCCTCAATAAAATCCTATAAGAGTCAAGATTTCCAACTAGCATTGACCCTAATTAGTTCCAAGCACTCAATGCTCATCTATCATCCTCCCATAAACTTGAATTTGAACAAAATGATATTATACCAGTGGGTCATAAACATAATAACCCCCATTATATCTAGGTTCTCATTTCAAAGCACAAGATCAAAAGAGTTATTGTATACTATGGCTCAGGGGTCAACCTTTGTACCCTCACCTTGATTAACCATATGGGATATTATTAAACAACATTAACACCTAAAATAATTATAATCAAGGCTTATAATGATGCCAAACCATAATTATTAGGGACAATTTATCTTCTTATTTATATGGTAGGTCTAGTTACACACCAAATATTGATTCACAAGGTAGACATTGAACTCCCTCATAACATCCTTTTGGGATGTCCATGGATCCATGAAATTTAAGTAGTACCATCCACACTATAGTAATGCATTTAGTTTCCTCATTCAGGCATGTGGAGGTTACAATTCTTGGTGTTTGAGTGTATTTTGGATTCTTTCCTATATTACTAATTTTATAAATAAAAACCCAAATTCAAAAAACTTCAAGGGAGGGGATAAAGAGACAATAAGATACTTAAAATGGGATCACTTACCATCCTTTTGTCTCCTAGAGCTCCTCTTTAATATTGCCAAATTGATTTGACTGAAAAATAAGTAGATTATTAGATTGCTTGATTGAGCTTGATAATGGCTTCAATGGCTTATTATCTTGTTGATGGCTTTGATAAGGCTATGACTACAAGTGTAATGGATGCTTATGGATCTCAAGGATTCTCCAAATTCTTTAAGATTTCTAGTTAGTTGTTCATGGAGGTATCGATTGTTTATATAATCCATGAGAAGGTAAATCAATGGCTCAAATTTAATCTTGAACTATTGATATCAATGTTTAGGGACTTTATATGGAATTTTTAATTCTTTAGAAACCTCTAAAATAGAGGATTCTAGAGGAGAATGGTTAAATTAGAGGATATTCTATAATTATCCATTTCTATAATCTCCATTAGGGAGTAGGGGTGTGAGAATGGCTAGTTTAGTAGGGTGGTAGATTGGTAGGTGAATAAAAGGAATTTTAAATTGGTAAGTGGGTTAATGAGTAGGTAAGTAGGCTTAGTTAATGGGCTAATGAGGGTGATTAATTTATTTTGAGGGTGTAGTAATTTTTATGGGATGTAGGGGATTTTATATAGGGATTAGGATATTAGTTAATTAATTGTCTAGGGAATGTGATTATAGGTTAAATTAGAAAAATTAGTAGAATTATTAGGGTGAGAGGATCTAGGTGCATAAATTTTACCCCTATTTTAAATGTTATTTTGAGTGGACAAGATAGAAGTAGTAATGATCTTTAAATAAAAATCATAATCATGAGTGGAGAATGTTGTTAATGGGTATAATGCACCCTCGAAAGAGGACATGGAGAGAAACAAGCTGGATGGTCACTCAAACTAAGGTCTAGGGGTGGGATAAGATGATGTAGAGGTCATTTCAAATATGTATATAGAAAATATAACACAAAATTTCTCTTTTACCTCTGCTCTATGTACCTAGCTCAGAACCTTGTTTATTTGTCTTGTTAGACTTTTATTCTCCTTTCTAAAATAATAAATTTGTCACACTTTATTTGAAATACTAATTAAACTCTATCCTTTAAATTTCTTTGCACACCTATCCTCACCATGTTCATCTTATTCTCTACTTTGTCATACACCCTTTATTGCATATCACACACCCTTATTTTCTTAAGGTCATAAGCCTCTCAAAGATAACTATTATATCTACTTGATATAATCTAAGGTATCCATTCTATCAATCATTTTTGAATTTAACATATAATCAAATGGACTATATCTAGTATAAGATTAACAAATGCACACACACACACACACACACACACACACACACACACACACACACACACACACACACAGATATATATATATATATATATATATATATATATATATATATATATATATATATATATATATATATATATATATATATGTATGTATGTATGTATGTATGTATGTATGTATGTATGTTTAGGTTCCTTCAACAACCCACTTAATGCAATTTATCTATATGAAAGTCCTTTATTTCTATGGGTATATGTTTTATTTAATGAAATACTCTCCAATATGGATATGGCATTACACAAAAATCTTTAGATATATGAAATTTAGACTTATGACAATTGTGTTTCTCACAATCTATAATGAAGCTTGTATGTTCTCAACCTCAATTTTCTATCATGCTTCTATCTCCCTCATGCCCATATAGAGACCTTACATTTGATCATTCAAATCTTCTCATTCCATTCACACTTATACGGGCTGGTAATATCAAATGAGTTAAGAAAACCAATGAGTATTAACTATCACTTTGAATTGATTATGACTCGATTGTAACATGCAGACCCCTTTTGAATGCACCTAAGGACTCCCAAAATGGGTTTATTAAATGTTTGAAAGTCCTTCCATCAATTTTCTCTTCCAAACATTAGATTGCACCTTGAGACGCCTCTATTGCTTGTTTTCCACAAAGATTAGTAGACTATGATTGATCTTTAGGGCTTGTTCAAATGTTATCCACCTTTTACAAACACTAATTTACCTCTAAAAATCCTCTACAAGTTATATAATGTGACGTTTCATTAGATTATTCACACAATCAATGGGTTTTAACCACAATTGAGAACCTTACCTTACTAATTCATCTTCAAAACAAATGAAGCTTATTCAAAAACCTCTAGAAACATGAAACCAAGACTTACCAAGCATGAGAGTACTTCCATCTACCTTCCATAGGAATCTTGTTTGTAGAATACGCTTACTCCATCTACTATCTATTCACATGAAACCTCACAGGGTTTTCCACACTTAAGTTAGTGTTAATATAAAGATTCAATTCATCATTTAGATTTAATATATATGTCTATTATTATCTCTATATCACACCTTCATTCATACTCTTCATAATTTTGTAGGTTAGCCATAATCCATAACATAATGCACATGATTTCAATCTTGTACAAAAGCTTCACAAATAATTATAATCTCAAAAAATCATGGAAAACATTCAACATCTCAACCTTTTCAACACATCGGTGTTCCTCTTAACTTTCTCCTTAAATGTAGAATTTACGCATCTCTTTCCAAACATAAAAATAGGGTCAAATTATTAATCTACAATTTATAAATCAATAACAATGAATTATTTTGAACCAATCCATTGGTTACCTTTTAATCACATTCACAAGTTTGAATCTCAATAAGCATTAAACACACAATTCTTCCTCTTAGTTCCTTCTACATAATGATACTTGGAATCCAAATATAGATTTTTTACTAACAAGGTTATGGGTCTGTAACTAATTAATATTTCATCCATTTGAAAGGTAATTTATATAGTGTAAAGAATTTTTGAACACAAAATATTCTTACCACCATTCCAGTAACAAAAGGCATGTCCCACTCAGAATTCTTTTTACACACACATTATTTACATTTTCAAAATGATTGTAAACAAAGATAACAAAATCTACCAATACCATTATTTTTAAATAAGGAACTACATATTTAATTTTAGGGTTGACTTTTCAATTACATCTTTGGATTCAGACCCCCATTTTCTAACACCATGAATGACCTAACTTGATCTATAATAGAAAGCACTATTTATTTGAAGAAACTCATAACTAACTTGATTTGTAACTCCCATTTGTATGGGGAGAGATAATTACCTTAAAAATTATAAAACAACTCTAAATACCCCTTTAAGACCCCCTAAGAAAATCAAAACATGAATTTAAACTAATATTTACAAAATGGGCTAGTGATGCCCCTACATCATAATACCAGGATAATAAGATAGGGTTGGGATACCCTTAATATTTTTGTAGCTACGATAGATTCCCTAAGCATAGATGCTAGGGAAAAAGTGGCTTAGTCTCGAGAGATGGGTTCTAGACAAATGATCAATGTCTAGAAAAGAGATCGATTGATATGACTAAAGTCCCTAGATGAAGATATTATCCAAGAGAAGATGGGCTATAAGTTGGTGATTATACTCGTAATAAGGGCACATACCAAGGAGGTGTTGAAAGCCTAAAATGGAGACAAGATGAGTTGATTAATGATAAAAATTCACTTTAATTTATATGTATAGCTTAAAGTGATGTAATATTATCAAGTGATTAATCTAGTATGGGATAGGGATTGGGGGTTAAGAATGGCTAAGCTATCCTTGGGCACAATTTCATGGCCATGTTCTACCTACATAGGCTTAAAATACCTCAAGCTGATGTAGTTATGTCTTTGGATTGGGTTAGATGATGGGGAGAGGGAAGATCATGCCCTAGACAATTTAGGATTGATATTTGATGATTAAATGGGATAATCATTAGACATATAGATTTTGGGAGTGAAAAAGAGATGATAATATGAAGGATGGGTGTGTTAGGGTCAAAAAGGGGTGATGAGGAGGGCAAAAGGGGGGTCAAGTAAGACAAAAGGGGTGAAAATGGTT